>CM056052.1:522359211-523559211 GCA_029574335.1 Rana kukunoris | reverse complement strand
AGGTCTGGGTCTTAATATAAAGCTCTTCACTGCACGATTTGTAGTTTTTAAAATACAACCGTTTGAAGAATGACAAGTATTCAGGAGAGGCAAAAAACTCTGGTCTGTGCTTAGAGCCAGCATAAACATTGGTTTCCTGGCAACGCTGAGAGGAATTATAGTTCCTCCCACACAGCTCTGTGGGGAATTGTAGCTCCACCCCCACAACGCTGAGGGGAATTCGCTGAGTTATTTGGCTCTGCGTAACTTCTGCATACTTTCTGCTATTAAAACCATTCAACTTTTAAAATGTTCAGGTCTTTCAGCTAATGATGGGACTTCAACTTTTTTTCTACTATTTATAACTTAATATTAAGCGTATTAACGCCAGTCTAACGCCTATACTAAAGCGCATTAACGCCAGTCTAACGCATATACTAAAGTGCATTAACACCAGTCTGAAAGCTATACTAAAGCGCATTAACGCCAGTCTAACACAGATATTAAAGTGCATTAACAGCAGTCTAACGCCTATACTTAAGCACATTAACGCCAGTCTGACGCCTATACTAAAGTGCATTACGCCAGTCTAATGCACATTATTGCTATAGGAGCATTTGTTAAGAGTTATAAATGTAGTCAAGTGTGAAGAAGCCTTAAGGTGAACTTATTCTTTATATGTTTGCATAGGGAACATGGCAGGGGCGGACTGATCATTCGGGGGACTGCTCGAGGGCCCCATGCCACTAGGGGGCTCCATCATGGTTGCCAGCCTCAGTGAAACCAGGGACAGTATGTAAAAATCTGTGTTTTTTTACATCTGTCCCTGAAATGTCCCTTACCGACATCTTTTTGGTCTAAAAATCTAAAGATTACAGCTGCCCTGCCTCTCCAGTACCTTCTCAGTGTATACTGTGTGTGTGTGTGTGTGTGTGTGTGTGTACTGGGTGTCTGTATGTGTATTCTGTGTGTATGTATACTGTGTGTGTGTATTCTGTGTGTATATTGTGTGTCTACTGTGCATGTATAGTGTATGTGTGTGTATACCATACTGTGTGACCACATAATCTATTGCTTGGGGGCCCCATAAACTCCTACTGCCTGGGGGCCCCATAATCTCCTATTGCCCGGGGACCCCATAATCTCCTATTGCCCGAGGACCCCATGAGTTGTCAGTCCGCCCCTGGGACACGGTTCAGTGTGAAAGCTCTTTTGCAACTTTCACAGTAGTTTCAGTTGTAATGTCAATGTCTCCTGAGAATGTTTTGTTAGTTTTTCAAATTTCTGTTCATAAAATATTCATTTTTATATGTACATCAGTTTATTTTACTTTCTCTGTGCACACTGATGTATGTACCTTGCAATACAAGGAAATAAAAGCTTTGTCAACAAATGAAGTGTGGCCATACATGAATCACATTTTGATCCGTGTATGGGCATTCCTGTTCATGAGAAGTCAATCTATTTATTGATTGACTTCTCATGAACCGACTTGTGGGACAATTTTGCTTTGATCAGCACATGCAGCCAATTGGCTGCAGTTTGGATCAGAATACAAAGACACAGTATGGCGGATTCCCACATTCACCTAGAATATGTGAATGAGCAGTCCCGGACTGGCCATAGGGCATACAGGGCATATGCCCCAGTGAAACATGCAGGGGTCTAGAAGTGTTGGGGGGGGGGTGTCTGTGTAACAAACTGTGGGGGGGCTGTGTAATGTAAAGGGGTCCAGAGCTGCAGGGTGCTGTGTAATGTAAAAGGGTCCAGAGGTGCAAGGTGCTGTGTAATGTAAAGGGGTCCAGAGGTGCAGGGTTCTGTGTAATGTAAAGGGGTCCAGAGGTGCAGGGTGCTGTGTAATGTAAAGGGGTCCAGGGGTGCAGGGTGCTGTGTAATGTAAAGGGGCTCAGAGGTGCAGGGTGCTATGTAATGTAAAGGAGTCCAGGGTGCGGTGTAATGTAAAGGGGTCCACAGGTGCAAGGTGCTGTGTAATGTAAAGGGGTCAGAGGTGCAAGGTGCTGTGTAATGTAAAGGGGTCAGAGGTGCAGGGTGCTGTGTAATGAAGAGGGGTCAGAGGTGCAGGGTGCTGTGTAATGTAAAGGGGTCCAGAGGTATAAGGTGCTGGAACCCCACATCCCATCATAAACCGCCGCAGCCAAGCGCCGCAGCCACGCATGAGTGCAGCACAGGCACCCGACTACTAAAACCCACTTAAAGGAATAACTCAAGACAAAGAAATACTAGCCACCGGAAAATTAAAGCTGTGAGGACCAATCCTAGATAAGGATAGGGTAAGCAGGCAAGCAACTCTTTAGTTGGCTGGTAGTGCTTTAAGATTAGTGTATTAAGATGGAACTCCAGCTTCCCTCAACCCCCTGCCTGAAGCCCCCCTTGGCTTTATTAAAAAAAGAACAAAACTACAGTGGAACCTCGGACTGCGGGTATTGCGGTTAACAAGCATTTTGCAATACGAGCACTGTATTTTTAAAAATCGTAACTCAGTTTGCGAGTGTTGTCTCGCAAAACAAGTATGATTGCACGGGCCAAAGTACTGTAGTACTGCGTTTGGCCTGAGGTGGGGGCACCGGAGCCGATCGTCACCGTTCGGAAATGCATGGGAAGGTCCAAGGACAGCTCAGCTAACCTCGGAAAATCTCGGGAACAAAGTCTTTTCGAGGTTTGCCGAGGTCAGCTGAGCTGTCCTCAGGCCTTTTTTTATTAGTTTCTGAGGCTCTCAGGCGCCCCCACGCCTTTGGCTGCATGCGGTATTGCATACCGTTGAAGTCAATGCAGAAGGAATTATTTTCATTTCCATTGACTTCAATTGGGAAACTCACTTTCATATGCGAGTACTTTGGATTACAAACATTCTCCAGGAACGGAATATGCTCGCAATCCGAGGTTCCGCTGTATACATATATTTTTTTCCTGCATCCTTCAGGGCAGTGCAATAATGTCTTGGTCCATCTTTGTTCGTAGTGATGGCAAGTCCTTCTTCTTGGACTGAGCAGTGCTTACATAGTCCAGGACTGGGATCCCAGAAATACTCTTCATCTGTACAAAACTCCAAAAAAAAAAGAAATGTGAAATTTGTGAAATGGTTATATTCTTTCTATCTAATTGTTTCTTTTATTGTATTATTTTCTATTCTATCATAGTCTACTCTATTCTATTCTTTTTTTCTATTATTTTATTTTTTATTTTATTTTTCTGTTTTATTCTATTATATTTTATTATTTTATTTTCTGTTATATTCTTTTCTATTCTATTTTTTCTATTCTATTCCTTTATTTTCTATTCTATTTTATTCTCTTTGGAATTTGGAAAATTATTCGAATTCGAAAACTATTTTGAACTTTTTTGAAAACTATTCGAATCGATTCTAATCCCAATCAATTTTTTTTCCATAATTTCGGATTCATTTAAATTAGGTACTATTGTAATTTGGAAATTCAAATACATCCGGATTTTCCCGAAAAACTAAAATTTGTCTGAATTTTACTTCGGAACGAAACTAACTGCACACGATTCTCTAAAGGTAATAGTTTGTGCAATTGGTAATCCAGCATCAAAGGTATCCTTTGTGGAGGATCTTCCTGGGTGACTGGTCTTGTCTCTGTCCCCTGTAGGGATGGGGTCTGATGGGCCCCTCCCACAGCTCTGCTGTCTGCACAGAGTATAGATGATGCCACTACTACTACTACTACTACTACTGGGATTTCAGCCTTTGTGGCCCTTAAAGCGGAGTTCCACCCTAAAAATAAACTTGTTATGAACAGCTTGCCTTAAATGTAAAAAAAAAAAATCTTAAAAAAAAATTATTTACTCACTTCTATATGGCTGTTACCAGGCAGATTTCGTAATCTGCCTAGTTCCTAGACCGCAGTGGTAGAACTTCCTGTCCTAAGATCCATTGCCTTCTGGGAAATGATGGCACTCATTTCCCAGGAGTCTCTGGGCATTACTGTGCCTAAAAATCCCAGCATGCACCTCTCTTGGAAAATCCAGGAAGAAACATGAACTGGGCTTCATAATGCCCACAGCTATGATGGAAACGGCAACGAGATCCCTGAGATGATATCAGGTACATTTTTGCAACTGTTTATGTACCGACCGTGCTTTATTAATATGTTTTTATGAATATTCATAATAATGTAATTGAGATTGCAAAAAAATAAATAAAACATTTTAAGCCCGGAACCTCGTTTTAAGGAATATAATTCAGTTATAATGTTTGTGGCCTTAAGTTCAGCTTTAACCACTTAAGGACCCCTTCACGCCGATATACGTCGGCAGAAGGGCACAGCTGGGCACAGGCACATACCTGTACGTTGCCTTTAAGAGCCCAGCCGTGGGGTCCGAAGCTCCGTGACCACACCCGCGGGACCTGTAGACCTGATCACCGCCAGTGTCCCGTGATCCGTCACAGGAGCTGAAGAACAGGGAGAGGTGTGTGTAAACACACCTTCCCAGTTCTTCTGTGTGGCAGTGACACTGATTGTCTGTTCCCTGTTATAGGGAACGACGATCAGTGACGTCACACCTACAGCCCCGCCTCCCCTACTGTAAGAATCACTCCCTTAGTGCCCCCTAGTGGTTAACCCCTTCACTGCCAGTGTAATTTTCATAGTAATCAGTGCATTTTTATAGCACTCTTCGCTGTAAAAATTACAATGCTCCCAAAAATGTGTCAAAAGTGTCCAATGTGTCCGCCATAATGTCGCAGTCACGAAAAAAAAATCGCTGATCTCCGCCGTTACTAGTAAAGAAAAAAATATTAATAAAAATACCATAAAACTATCTCCTATTTTGTAAACGCTATAAATTTTGCACAAACCAATTAATAAACGCTTATTTCGATTTTTTTTTACCAAAAATAGGTAGAAGAATACGTATCGGCCTAAACTGAGGAAAAAAAAGTTTTTTTATATATTTTTTGGGGATATTTATTATAGCAAAAAGTAAAAAATATTTTTTTTTCAAAATTGTCGCTCTATTTTTGTTAATAGCGCAAAAAAAAAAACCCGCAGAGGTGATCAAATACCACCAAAGTAAAGCTCTATTTGTGGGAAAAAAAGGACGGCAATTTTGTTTGGGAGCCACGACGCACGTCGCAATTGTCAGTTAAAGCGACGCAGTGCCGAATCGCAAAAAGGGGCAAGGTTCTTTACCTGCATAATGGTCCGGGTCTTAAGTGGTTAAGCTTCTTCCTCACATGGTTGCATGTTTAAAGTGAACACAAATTTGCTTAACCTCACTTAACCTTATTTCCTCCCACTTTACACTTTAGAAAATCATGCCCATTGTCTGTATAGCTATATCTTCTAGAAGAAGCATTTACCGATTCACGTTACACGTTTCATACGTTTTAGGATGTATTGCAACTGATTTGCTTCAGTTAATTTCGTAAAAAAAAGTGACTCTGCCTCTTTAAGACACAAAACATCATTCAGGGCCATTCAAATCTATGCGTGAGAATAAAGGGGGTTCTCTTTGTAGAGCTAGCCAAGTGCATTGCTATGCATCAATGTGCATTTCCATTTTATTAACTATTTGGAGTGGATTGTGATAACAGCCATTGGCCAAAGCTTCATAATACCTGTTGCCAATGCAAAGAAATTCAGGTTTTACATTCTTTAGCAGCTAAAACAAAAAGTATATATATATCGATAGATAGATAGATAGATAGATAGATAGATAGATAGATAGATAGATAGATAGATAGATAGATAGATATGGCAAAACATGGCATCCCAGTCCTAGTCTGTAGGGTTCAATATTGAGTTGGCCCACTCTTGGCAGCTATAACAGCTTCAACTCTTCTGGGAAGGCTGTCCACAAGGTTTAGGAGTGTCTATGGGAATGTTTGACCATTCTTCTAGAAGCGCATTTGTGAGGTCAGAAACTAATGTTGGACGAGAAGGCCTGGCTCACAGACTCCACTCAAATTCATCCCAAAGGTGTACTATCAGGGTTGAGGTCAGAACTCTGTGCAGGCCAGTCAAGTTCCTCTACCCCAAACTCGCTCATCCATGTCTTTTTGGGCCTTGCTTTGTGCACCGGTCTAAATCATTTGGTGGAGGGGAGATCATGATGTGGGGTTGTTTTTCGTGGGTTGGGTTTGGCCCCTTAGTTCCTGTGAAAGGAACTCTTAAGACGTCAACATACCAAGACATTTTGGACAATTTCATGCTTCCAACTTTGTGGGAACAGTTTGGGGATGGCGTCTTCCTGTTCCAACATGACTACCAGTGCACAAGGCAAGGTCCATAAAGACATGGATGAGCAAGTTTTGGGTGGTGGAACTTAACTGGCCTGCACATAGTCCTGACCTCAACCCAATAGAACACCTTTGGGATGGATTAGAGCGGAGACTGCGAGCCAGGCCTTCTCTTCCAACATCAGTGCCTGACCTCACAAATGCGCTGGAAGAATGATCAAACATTCCCATAGACACTTCTAAACCTTGTGGACAGCCTTCCCAGAAGAGTTGAAGCTGTTATAGCTGCAAAGGGTGGACCAACTCAATGTTGAACCCTACGGACTAAGACTGGGATGCCATTAAAGCGGTGTTCCGGACAAAATAAAATAGAAAATTAAAGCCAGCAGCTACACATACTGCAGCTGCTGGCTTTTAATACATGGAGACTTACCTGTCTTGGAGTCCCTCGATGTCGGCACTGCAGCTGTTGTTTCCATCAGCTATCGGGTGCTGCCGCCGCCATGGCAGTGTAACCTTTTAGCTTTACGCCGGGAACCCTACTGCACATTCGCGCGAGGTAAAGCTCCTCTTTCCTATTGGCCCCGCGGCCAGGGGGAGGAGAAGGGGGCCCCGTGGTGACATCACAGACTTCTGGAAGTGGGAAAGGATACCTGTCAGAGACAGGTATCATGTCCCCACTCCCCCCCTAAATGGTGCCAATTGTGGCACTGGAGGGGGGGAGGAATCAGATGAGCAAAAGTTCCACTTTAGGGTTGAACTCCGCTTTAAAGTTCATGTGCGTGTAAAGGCAGGTGTCCCAATACTTTTGACAATATAGGGTATATATCGTTTTTTAAGAAATATTTATTTATTTAGTTATTTAGGCAGTTGAGGACATTGTGTACACTTGTGGTTGATTTCACAGTTACGTCAGGTAACCTTCAGAATGAACTATGAATATAAAGGTAGCATGTATAGAGGATCTGTGGTTTGACATCTGCATCTGATGTCTTATGGCAGCTGGTATGTGAGTACGCTTTGTGCTTTCAGCTTTGTGTAATGATATCTGTGGTTTTGCTGTATTTGTAGCACAATGTAAATGAGTTTGCAAATTTCTGTAAATATAGATGAAGCAAAACACAATCAGCCTGAGTTAGAGGAAGAATTGAGTGTGATAGGCACAGAGGAAATGCATTGCCACAACTTTGGCGTTGGCTTCCTCTCTTTTATAAAATATACAACTTAACATACTTTTGCTAGATTTTTTAAGTTGATTTTCCGATCTCTCTCTAGGAGTGGAAATTTCCTCTGTGCTTCTCATTTGCTGAAGAATACTGTACGTGTATATATATATTTTTTTACATTTTGCATATTTTTATATTGCATAATTTTATCTAGGTCAGAAGCCCTAAGGCTAAATACCGGTTCATTTTATTTGTTTCAGACATTTATCACAGACATGCTCTTAAAGTGACCCCTTTGTCATCTTAGGCCTCGTACACACGACCGAGGAACTCGTCGGGCGAAACTGTAGTTTTCCTCGTCGAGTTCCTTGTTCGGCTGTCGAGGAACTCGACGAGCCAATTTTCTCCATTCCCGTCGAGGAACAAGAGAACATGCTCTCTTTTTGGCTCGTCGAGTTTCTCGACAGTTTCCTCGTCGAAAAATGTACACACGACGGGTTTCCTCGGCAAAACACGTCTCCCAACAAGTTTTTTGCTGCATTCTGCCGAAGAGTTCCGAGTGCTGCTTATATCTGACACTTGCAAGGGTGTAAAAATGACATGTCCCCCACAGCCTGATGTGGTTCCTCCCTGTAACGGGAGGGCCCATGGAACCCAGAAGCTCTTAGAAGGCATGAGCCAGAAAATAATGGGTATTCAGAATATATCTTGGACTAACTGAGATGGGGCAGTAATGATTATCCACAATATATTTCAGGATATCGTTAAAGAACTAATTACTGTTCGTTGCTTCTGAACTCAACAGGTTAATTGAAAGATTTTAATGTCATCACCTCCAGCTATCTGGCTGCCTGTGTAATATACATTGAATCCAGACTAACTTCTAAGGATCTTTCATTGTGGCTTGTGCTAATTGACCCTGTATTGTGGTAATTAAGTCTGCTATTGTAATAATGTGTATTGTAAGTCGGCAGACAGCCTAAAGGGCAGGTGTCTGAGTCATCAGCTGTAGATAATTAGCTCATGTAAATTAGGTCAGGTCCCGGAGCCAGGGTGTCTGCTAAGAGATGTATTGAGGATGATGTGTATTGGGGGGGCTTGTTAGGTAACCATTGTGTGATGTTGTGGGTGGAGTTGGGTCATTGTTCATTTGGTTACTGCAATATCCTAAATTGTATATAAGAGCCTGTATTTCTCAATAAAGGGTCAGACCTGCTTGAACCTCATACAGAGTTGTGTCTTGTATTATTCCTATGGGTCCCGTTTGCTTGACTGTGGAGTGTCGGTAGCTGACTTGTGTTCGGAAAGGGAATATCCTAAACGGCTTTAGCTCCTTTCCCATTTGGAGTGCCGTTACGCTCCCACTGGCCAATATGTCACTACTGTGTGCAGGAGAAACCACAGCATGCAGAAGGGGACCAGGTATTGGATTATTTTATAGGGTGCCTCTCATTGAGTCTTTTTAGAATAGGTGCGGGGTTGCTTTAACTGTCATTTTCTTTTTTAAGGACACAATTTTAGTTGTCAATAAATCAAAGCATAGGTTTGTTTAATATTATACAATTTTGTTGTGATGTACACTCACCGCCCACTTTATTGGATACAGCTTGCTAGTACAGTTGGACCCCCTTTGCCTTCAGAAATGCCTTAATTCTTCGTGGCAGAGACCCAACAAGGTGTTGGATCCAAATTTCCTCAGAGATTTTGGTACATATTGACATGATAGCATCACACAGCTGCTGCATATTTGTCGGCTGCACACCCATAATGTTAAAGTCCACTCTTTTCCTGCCACACAATTTTTTTTATGTGGAAAAATATTAAGGTGAACGTGTGCTCTAATTAAAGTTTTAAAGTAAAAGTGCCGTCCAGGATCAGACAACATAATATGCCTCCTGATATCTTCATACATACATACATACATAAAAAGCTTCTTTGCCCCTCTATGAATTAGTTTCACTTTATTACTGGGGCTTGACTTACTCTGACTTAACTGAAGCAACTTCACAGGAAGAGAAAATTGTTTTCCACAAAGCTGATTATTGTTTGATTGGCCACTGGCAAAGTCGCCTGTCCTGGAGGCAACTCAAAGTCGCGTTGTAAATCGCACCAGTCGTGCTGAAGTCATCTCGCAACGTCACGCTGGAAGTCGTGTTGCCCCTGTGTGAACCGGCAATTAGTCTCATTGCTTCTGCTACATTTTCTATTATGTAGTGGGAGCATGTGAACTCATTGTAATGGTTGTAGAAGGTGGGTGGACAAGCAACAGACATCATACCTTCAGAGTCATCATGAAGCATTCAAAGATAGGATGGGATTCTATATGCTGTTTTCTATTGCCCTGTTGCCATTACTAAAAGTACTTTAAAATACTATGGAGGCACCTGAAATTCAGACAAAAACTCAAGAAGTTATTGTGTTGACTGCTACTGGTCTAGAGTTGAACTTAGACTATCCCCTCCCTCCGTTACTGGCAGAAAATGTATTGTGTATCATTAAACAGTGAAAGCTCCTTGGCAAAGAGTATTTATTCTCTAAAATTCCATCATACCTGTACATGTCTATCATGCCAGGTGGTAAATGTTCAAACCTTGCTTATAGTTATGTTGTCTGTCTATCTATAGATACCTACAAGTGGTGATGGAATGTTCACATAAATACACCTGTTTGTCTATAGGACCATTTTTTTCCATTGTCAACTTTAGGTAATTGTGGACTGCTACCAGTGGCATATCTAGGGTATGGCAGCCATGGCAAGTGCCATGGGCGCCATATGAAGGGGGTGCTGTTGAGTGGCTGGGCAGTAAGGCACTTACCAGGGTCTGAGGGTCTCTTCTTCCCTTCTCCCAAGCATAGGCAGGATCTCCTTTTCAGCACCTTTGCTAATGGACAATGGCAGCGCTATCCCTGCTGCGTTCAGTCACAGCCCTCCCCTGTTCTCCCAGGCTCTCCCATTCCATCTGGTCGGATTGGCAGCACACAAATAAGGAGGAGGGTCATCAGTTTCTCCCTCTCCTCTGTGAAAACTGAGGCATTAAGTGATGAAGATTTCATCACTTCCAGTGTTGGTTCTGCATTTACCTGGCCTTGGAGGGCAGAGGAGGAATCAGGGGTCTAATAAACCCCAGATTTCTCCATAAAAAGGACATGTCACCTTCTCTATACTATCAATAGAGAGTCAGGCTATGCACAGCATTAGCCTAGGACACTATATTCATCTCAATCTGCTACTCAAGCCCTGTACACACGGCCGGATTTTCTTGCCGGCCGAGTGTACACATGTACGATTCAAAAGAACCACAGTTTTTTTGAATGGCACGAACGCAGTAATGTCATCTACTACGATGAGTATGCGCTTGTCACATTCTATGCCGTCGCCGCCATCTTGCTACACACTACCTATGCCTTGGAAGCTACCGCGCATGCATCAAAGTCATTTCGAGCATGCGCGGGTTTCCATGGAAAGGAGGTAAGTATACACACGCTCTGGTTTCTTAACAGGAAAACACTGCCGAGATTCCCGACGACAAAATATAGAGCAGGTTCTCAATTTTTCTTGTGGAGATTCTGGGCAGTTTTCTCAATGAGAAACCTCAAAGCCTCGTACACGTGCTCGGTTTACTCGGCAAGAAAGCTCTGCCAGCAGTTTTCTTGCTGGTTCCGGCCGAGAAAACCGAGCGCGTGTACAAGGCTTTAGCCTTATTTGTGGATTGAATTATGGAATGACTGTTCCTCATCTCCAAGTTGTCGCACAGTTTTCCAGTGGCTATGTACAGTAGGAATTGTATAACTTTTTTTGTACTGACCTTTCAAATGTGGATATTTTTAATCAGTGGTGGCTGGTGCTAAAAATTGTTGGGGGGGCGCAAAGGAAAAAAAAAATTGCAGTCTCACTGTGCCCAAACGCAGCCACTGTGCCATCAATTTGCACCACTGTGCCATGCCATCAAATGCAGCCACTGTGCCATCAATTGTCACCACGGTTCCATTCCATTAAACCAGCAACTGTGCCATCCATTGTCACCACTGGTCCATGCCATTAAACCAGCCACTGTGCCATCCATTGTCACCACTGTTCCATGCCATTAAACCAGCCACTGTGCCATCAATTGTCACCACTTTTCCAAGCCATTAAACCAGCCACTGTGCCATCCATTGTCACCACTGTGCCCACGGTCGCCGTTGTGCCAATTGTCCCCACTGTGCCCTGTAAATTGCTCTCCCCCCCCCCCACCCGGCACTTACCTTTACTGGAGTCAAGCATCCACGTCCCACAATGTCTTCTCCCGCCCTCGATGACTGACAGACATCTCAGCCAATCAGGTTACCGGTAGCCAGAACCGGCCAACCTGATTGGCTGAGACGCCTGTCATCTTATCCAAGGGGCATACAGTCTGTGCGCTCCGAGAATAAGCTTCCGGGACCCGAGGGCTGTACTGGGAAAGCCTATCAGAGCTGTTGGCTCTGATAGACATTTCTGTACAGCCAACCAGCTGGCGTTATTCAGATGACCGAACATGAGCGCCAACCATCTGAATAACAGCGGCAGCGGCGATAATAACATAGATTCGTGCAATGCATAAATCTATGTTATTAGACTCAGTGGCGGTGAGAGCTAGAGGGGGCGGCGCTCCAGCGCCCTCTATGGACGAATCGCCACTGTTTTTAATGTATTTTCTATATTTTTAGTAAACTTTTTATATATTTACTACCTACTGGGTTGTGTCTAAAAAGTCCAAAACTTCTATTTCTTTTTTCTTATGCACGTCAATTGGTTTGGTCTCTTTTCTGAAAAAAAAAGAAGAGGAAACATCATAGAGAAGTATTCCAGTACTGAATATACTTTGTGTGTGATGTGTTCTGAAACATTAAAGTGATTGTAAAGTCAGAAGGTTTTATTTATCTTTATTCATTCTATGCTTTACAATAACACGCCTTCTGTGTGTAGCAGCCCCCCCCCCCATAACACTTACCTGAGGTCCCTTTAGTTAGGGTGACCAGACATCCCGGTTTCCAGGGACAGTCCCCGGATTGAGGACACTGTCCCCAGACTAAGGGCCAGATTCTCAGCAGCGCTACGACGAAGTATCTCAGATACCTCGTCGTATCGCCGTTTTTTTTGGCTCGTATCTATGCGAGTGATGCTTAGCATCACTTTGGCATAGATACGCTTCAACATCCGACAAGTGTAATACCATTACACTTGCAGATCGTAGTTGTAATGACAACTCCGGCCACTAGGTGGCCTTTACGTTGTTTTCTCATTTGCCTATGCAAATGAGGCTACTACGCCGATTCCCGATCGCTTTTACACCGCCGCGTCGTCGCGTACGTCGTTTATGAACTCGTAAGGTTACCCCTGTTACCCCTGCTTCTATGAGGAGTAACCTTACGAAGTCCCGTCGGATGCCGTCGGGTGCCGTCGGATGCCATGTTAAGTATGGCGTCGGGTCATCGTTGGCTTTTTCCGTCGCTTACGTCGTTTTACTAACTCGTTCGCGAATAGGGCATTGCGTAGTGACGATCACGTCGTTTTGACTGCGGTTTTAACGACGCTTTCCGACGTGAGCTGGAGCATGCGCACTGGCCTTTTTTCCCGGCCGGCGCATGCGCAGTTCGTTCGACGCAGGGACTTAATTTAAATACAAGCCGCCCCATTTGAATTACGCAGGCTTACGCTGGGCCATTTTCGCTACGCCAATGCAAACTACGGAGCAAATGCTTAGGGAATACGGCACTTGCTCTAGTACGATGCGGCGGCTTAGTGTAAATGGCTTACGCTACGCGGCTGGATTTCTTAGAGAATCTGGCCCTAAATCTGTCCCCGGTTTTGTCCCCAGATTGGATTTGAACAGGGCCTGGGGCAATTTCAAAGACATTTAGTGCAGAATAAAAAAAAAAAATCTGAATTACACACCCCCGCTCCGTTTTGCCGCTCCTACTAGCTTAGAGGGTGTATTGTTTTCCTTTATCTGTGCCCCTTTCTGATGATCATGTGCCAGTTGGAGTGGAGGGAATATTTCTTTAGTTTTGGGTGCATGCCGATTCCGCTCCGCTCGCATGTTCTTCTGCCTTGGCTCAAGTCCCAGCCAGCCGCCTGCCTGCTTACCTCCACTCCCCATCCGGTAGCCGGGGGCCCGGTGAGTAAGACTTGACAGGCTGTGAGGCAGACGGCGGCGGCGACGGGCATTGAGTCGCTGATTAGTGAAAATATAAGTAGCGTTATAGTTATAGTCATGAACAAATATAAATAGCACTCTAGAAGGTGGTAAATCAACTAAGGTGAAAGCAATATAAATGTCCACTGGTTGATGAGAAAAACATCAAAGAAAAAACAGATAGTCCATTAGTCATGGGTGTGTTGGTACGACATCAGCATGGAAGGAACATTCTGTGCTTGGAATATGGGAGTAGATGAAATCCTCTCACCAGCTGTTGTTGATCTATATGCCAACGACCATAGATCAAAAGCGCATAGGGTAGACTCCAATCTGCTCGGTTGTAGAAAACGCCCGACTGTAAACTTCACACGGGATGTCCAGAGATAGACGTTGGTCCTGAAGTGGAATCTCACCGTGGAACGATGGGCTCGAGATGCAACAAATAGCAGACACGCCTGGAGATCTACTTGCTTCAAACCGGAGTTGGAAGTAAAATCGATATCCTCTGAGAGACCGGCACACTCATGGAGTGCGAAAAAAGGTTTTCAAAAACAGGTCATGTAAAGAAAACAAAAAACATGCTCCGATGGTGCAGGTAAACGAGGGATGGGTTTTTATTGAAAAAAAAAAAAAAAATAACATAAAAGTGATCACTAGAAATATAAAATGATAAAAACAATATGGGAGGTAAGTGTACCTAGCCCGAATCGGGGTAGGTACACTTACCTCCCATATTGCTTTTACGTTCTCAGTTAGCACAGTTTTTCCTTTCCCCTATTGAGTCGCTGATTGCCGCCATCACTAGTAAAAAAAAAATATGTCGCCAGATTTCATTTAAAAAATCTGGTCACCTTACTTTAGATCAGGGGGACCTCGGCCCTACAGTTGTTGTGAAACTAAAAATCCCATCATGCCTCTGCTTCTAGGAGTCATGCCTGTGATTGTTAGGATCTTGCTGATCTCAGCTGCCCAGGACTATCCCTCCTCTTTGACTGGGAAAGCAGCGTGGCGCCAATGGCTCCTGCTGCTGCCAATTAAAGTCAGTCAGCCAATCAGAAGAGAGAGGTGGGGGCCAGACCCCAGCTCTGTGTGTGAATGGACACAGAGAGCCGTGGTTCGGCTGGGGTGCCCCCATAGCAAGCTTCTTGCTGTGGGGGCACTCATGGGGGGAGGGGACAGGACCACAGAAGAGGGACCCAAGAAGAGGAGGATCGGGGCTGCTCTGTGCAGAACCATCTGCACAGGGGAGGTAAGTATAACGTTTGTTATTTTTTCCTAAACTGACTGACAATGATATCACTAGTGACATTAATACAATTATAATACTGTATACCAGGGGCCTCAAACTGGAGGCCCTCCAGCTGTTGCAAAACTACAAGTCCCGTCATGCCTCTACCTGTGGGAGTCATTAGACATGTGCACAACAAAAAATTTTGTTTATTTCTGTTTCGTTTATGTTCGTTTATCGTGATTCGTAACGAGTCGTAATTTCGTAAGACGTTAGTTATCGTATTCGTTAGGGTTGTCCCGATACCGATACTAGTATCGGTATCGGGACCGATGCCGAGTATTTGCGGGAGTACTTGTACTCCCGCAAATACCCCCGATACTGAAATAGAATACTTCCCCCCCATATTGCAGCGATGCGTCCCTCATACCTTTTTAGATATGCTGACGCCGCCGCTGCCGCATACCGCCGTATCCCCCTGCACAATCGCATAGCACACATTACAAGCATTCATTCTGAATACTTGTAAATGGCCGTGTATTGACACTCCCCTTCTCCGGATTGGAGGGATCCCTCCAATCCCGAGCAAGGGGGAGTGTCTATGCACGAATCCGCGTATAGACACTCCCCCTTGCGTGGGATTGGACGGATCCCTCCAATCCGGAGAAGGGGAGTTTTAATACACGGAGCGCGGCCATTTACAAGTTTTTAGAATGAAAGCTTGTAATGCGCTACGCGATTGTGCAGGGGATACGGCGGTATGCGGCAGAGGCGGCATCAGCATATCTAAAAGGTATGAGGGACGCATCGTTGCAATATGGGGGACATACATGGCTGCAATATGGGGGACATACATGGCTGCAATATGGGGGACATACATGGCTGCAATATGTGGGGGACATACATGGCTGCATATGTGGGGGACATACATGGCTGCATACGTGGGGGACATACATGGCTGCATATGTGGGGGACATACATGACTGCATATGTGGGGGGACATGCATGACTGCATATGTGGGGGGACATACATGACTGCATATGTGGGGGGACATACATGACTGCATATGTGAGGGACATACATGACTGCATATGTGAGGGACATACATGACTGCATATGTGAGGGACATACATGGCTGCAATATGGGGGACATACATGGCTGCAATATGTGGGGGACATACATGACTGCATATGGGGGACATACATGACTGCATATGTGGGGGACATACATGGCTGCATATGTGGGGGACATACATGGCTGCATATGTGGGGAACATACATGGCTGCATATGTGGGGGACATGCATGACTGCATATGTGGGGGACATACATGACTGCATATGTGGGGGACATGCATGGCTGCATTTGTACTCAGAGTCTCAGGTAATCGTGCGAGAGAAAGGTCTAGGATGACAACAAGTAAAGTGACCTGAAGTGTGCCAGGGGTCACGTGGTCGATATGCCTAAAAGGGGGCATACCCAAGTAGAAGTAAAAGAGAATAAATGCAAGAAAAAAGGGGAAGGGTGGGTGGGATACGAGAAACAGCCGACAGGAAGGAGGATGTTGGGCGGGTTTAAGAACCTCCCGACTCCTCCTACAAATTCAGGCCGACCTACGGTCCGCCTTCCAACTTGTACTCAGAGTCTCAGGTAATCGTGCGAGAGAAAGGTCTAGGATGACAACAAGTAAAGTGACCTGAAGTGTGCCAGGGGTCACGTGGTCGATATGCCTAAAAGGGGCCAAAAATAAGACGGTAGGATGAGTTTGTAAGAGACTGAAATGAAAGTAGCTATATGTAACCTGATCAGCCAATACCAGGAAGCCTGCGTCAACCCTAAATGTGGATCCAGGCCATGTACAGAAATGGATGCAAACCTAACTCCTCAACAATGTGTATGCGGACCCCCCCCTGGGATAAAGCAGTCGAAACTGCGTCTATACTGAAACACAGCCGGGTACAAGCGTGAAGTGCAGCCCTAGGCTAGGCAGCAATGGCAATGTGACATGTACCGCACTAGCCTAGAAACGCGCACTAAGGCAAAGGAAAGTGGCCTATCCCTGAGCACCTCCGTAGCAGCCACCAAAAGATGGTCTAAGACTGACCGAGCGCTAGTTGTAGGAACGATAGGGCCGAGAGTGGCAAAACAATGAACGCCAGGAGATATTAACTGGGCAAAAGAACCCAAGCCACCGAGATGGTAAACCCTGGAAGGTATCCCAGGAGTCACACACTTCCTAGGCTAAAATAGACCTGACTAGCTGACCCAGCTTCATCTGTAGCAGGAACCGGGACAGTGTGGCACAGGTTAAATGAGTCAAGGACCTGCCGGAAAAAAGGCGGCGAGCTATCATGTACCGAAACCCCTAACCGGAGAAGGACGGATGGCGGGAAAGTCTCCGATATCTGCAAATAAGAACAACACCGTTATACACAAGAAATAACCAATGAGCCCCAACCTACCTTGGAAAAGGGAAAAACGCCTCTACGTCTCTTACTACTGTTCAAACAGCTGCCCGAGACTAAAGATGCAGCCACGCCGTGCAGGATAGTATACGTAGCACAAGACTGAAACGTGTCAGTCTCAAGGATCCAGCAAGGCCGAGCTAACCGAGGCTAAACAGGCCAATTAAGACATAACACTCAAGCCTATGAACCTGAGGACGTGTCAGGCAAGTGATAACTGAGTAGCTTGATACCTGATGTATGGAAAGAATAAGTGAAAGGAACACTGCTGTGGTTGTATGTTTTTTTTTTTTCCTTTTATTTTTTATTTTTTTTACCAGTATGGAGATGTGACAAACCCATGAAATAGCAAAGGCCGAGCAAACCTGACGCGTAGCAGGCAAATTAAAAACGTACACTCAGGCCTGATGAACCTGAAGACGTGTCAGGCCATTGTATGAGAAATGAAATGACAAGATGCATGAAATGTATGAGAAACGGATGAGGAAACTTGCCACCGTACAAGCCAATTATAAAACGCTCATCTCAATCCAAAAGCACCCATAAACGTGATGGGTGACCCCCCCCCCCCCCCCCGCGGTGAAACACCATGAACATACCAAACGACCAACTAGGAAAACAAAATTGTGGGAAGAACGAACATTAATGAGAAAACATAAACCATGAGAAAACATAAAGACACATGAGAACATGGACAGCATGAGAAAATGTGATCACCCGGGAGCGTAACACATGAGGACATGATACATGAGAAACGTAATAGCATGAGAAAACATAACACATGGAAACATGACTAGCCTGAGAAACGTATTGCATAAGAAACGTAATGACGTGAAACATGATCGCATGAGGACACGACTGGCATGTGAAGCGTGAACACATGAGAACATGACTAGCCTGAAAAATGCAATTGCATGAGAACATGCGCAGCAGAACTGCATGGGAACATGAATACCAAACATGAATACCATGCGAAACAAATCGCATGAGAACATGAGTACCATGAGAACTAAACGCATGAGAGGCGACCGCATGACCATGAACCAACATGAAACCCTGAGAAACGTAATCGCATGAGAACATGAATACAATGCGAAACAAATCGCATGAGAACATGAATACAATGCGAAACAAATCGCATGAGAACATGAATACCATGAGAAACGTAATCGCATGAGAAACGCATGCGTACAAGAATACCATGAGAACCATGATCGCATGAGAACATGAAACAAAACATGAATACCATGAGAAACGTAATCGCATGAGAAACGTGATCGCATGAGAAACGCGATCGCATGAGAAACGTGATCGCATGAGAAACGTAATCGCCTGAGAAACGCATGCGAACAAGAATACCATGTGAAACATGATCGCATGAGAACATGAAACAAACATGAATACCATGCGAAACCAAACCGCATGAAAACATGAATGCCATGAGAAACGTAATCGCATGAGAACCGAGAATACAGAATGAATACAATGAGAACAAATCGCATGAGAAACGTAATCGCATGAGAACGTAATCGCATGAGAAACGTAATCGCATGAGAAACGTAATCGCATGAGAAACGTAATCGCATGAGAAACGCATGCGAACAAGAATACCACGCGAAACATGAACTCATGAGAACATGAAACAAAACATGAATACCCTGCGAACATGAATACCATGAGAAACGTAAATCGCATGAGAAACGTAATCGCATGAGACACGTAATCGCATGGGAAACGTAATCGCATGGGAAACGTAATCGCATGGGAAACGTAATCGCATGAGAAACGTAATCGCATGAGAAACGTGAATACAAAATAAATACAATGTGAAACAAATCGCATGAGAAACGTAACGCATGAGTAACGTAATCGCATGAGAAATGTAATCGCATGAGAAACATAATCGCATGAGAACATAATCGCATGAGAACATAATCGCATGAGAAACATGAATACAAAATTAATACAATGTGAAACAAATCGCATGAGAATACCATGAGAAACATAATCGCATGAGAAACGTGATCGCATGACAACGTATGCGAACAAGACCGCATGAGAACATGAAACAAAACATGAATACCATGCCAACCAAGCCGCATGAGAACATGAATGGCATGGGAAACGTAATCGCATGGGAAATCGTAATCGCAACCAACATGAATACCATGCGAACACGAATACCAAGAGAAACGTAATCGCATGAGAAACGCATGCAAACAAGAATACCATGTGAAACATGATCGCATGAGAACATGAACAAAACATGAATACCATGCGAAACCAACCGCATGAAAACATGAATGTCATGAGAAACGTAATCGCATGAGAAACGTAATCGCATGAGAAACGTAATCGCATGAGAAACGTAATCGCATGAGAAACGTGAATCCAAAATAATACAATGTGAAACAAATCGCATGAGAACATGAATACCATGAGAAACCCAACTGCATGAGAAATGTGAATACCAGGAGAAAACGAACGCATGGAAGGCGAATGCATGGAACGCGATCGCCTGAGAACATGAATGTCATGCGCCACAGAACTGCATGTGAACATGAAAACCAAATACGAATACAATGTGAAACAAATCGCATGAGAACGTGACCGCATGAGAAACGTGACCGCATGAGAAACGTGACCGCATGAGAAACGTTACCGCATGAGAAACGTGAATACAAAATATGAATACCATGCGAAAAAAAAAAAACGCATGAGAACATGAATACCATGAGAAATTGAATCGCATGAGAAACCGACACACATGAGAACATACCTCGCAAAAGAACTTAATCGCATGAACAACCTAACCTGAGAAACGCAATCGCATGAGAAAACGTGAGAACATATATTGCAACATAAAAACTCGTAAAATACAACATGAATGCCAACAACCTAACCTGAACCGACATGAGGATATGACTAGCAAAAGAAGCGCAACCGCTTGGGAGGTGCGACCGCACGGGAAGCGTAACCGGCATAGCATACCATATCTGACTAAAACAATCACTCACTGAGCCCACTGACTGACACCCCTCCACCCAGAACCTACGACGGGGAGATAGACACGCAGAACCGCTCGCCCGACTCCCCCCCCCCCCCAATACCAAAATACAGCCGCTGACTGATGCACCGCCCCCAGCCCCAGCCTGAGGAGAACCCCAAGAGCCCCTCTAACCCCCCCCCCACCCATAATACCTCAGTCCCATCACTGTGAATGCCACATGGGAGCCAGGCCGTACTGAGGAAGATGCTCCTTCCAGCCAATCACTGTACAGCTGAATGAGGCGATGACTGTGCGAGACATGTAGTCGCACCCGAAACGTAAACACACGGGAACGTGAAACATGGAAAAATAAATTGAATAACCTACCGCATCTGACCAAACCATACCCTACCTGAACATTGAACATGACACCCTCCAAACCGAAACCTGAAAAACAAAGTAAATTGCGAGAGGCAGACTAGCCGGCGTGACACATGGGAGAACAGCCCCCCCCATGTTGTCAGCTCAGTTCCTGAAGAAATGGGTGGACAACCCTTCCTATGCTGCCAGTGTGAACCTGGGAGAAAAAGGGAGGGTGCCCAGCCTCCCCCCCCACATGCTGCCACTGTGACTAACCGAACATAGATCTTGACACATGCCAACCAGAATCCTGAGACAAGGGAGAATGTGAGATCTCACAAACATTCCAACTCCCACCCCCCCCCCCCCCATGCTGTCAGCTTGATCACTGGAGAAATGGGTGGACAACCCCTCCTAGCATGACCACGGAAAATGAAGGGGGGGACAGTATCCCCCTCATACAGCCAACGTGACCCTGGATGAATGACCCCCCCCCCCATGACACTTGTGTGGACGGGCAGCCTGCAAATTCCAGCATGCCCCCGAAGGAATGACTGGGTGGATGGACAGCCCCCCCTCCTCAGCGTGAGCTCCAAATTGACAGGGAGGAGGGGCGGCCCCCGCAAAAGCCGACATGTGCCCAGGAGTGGAGGGCAGATGGACGCCCCCCCTCCCCCCTCGTGCAGCAGCGTGCACCTGGAGAAAGAGCTTCCCCCGTGTGAGCCTGGAAGGCAGACCAAGGAGGAAGGTGGGCTCTCGCTTCCTCCCCCAAACCTCCCCCGCTGGTGATCGCACATGAGGTGGGTGTCCAGCTGGAGCCCTGGGGATAGCGGAGGATGGATTACAACCCCCCCCCCCCCCCTGAGCGCCGGGAGAAGCGAGCGACCCAACGAATAGGGCGGAACATGGGATGAAAGGTAGCCGGGCTGCCTCCACAGGCTCGGACCGGGATGACGGGCGAAGCAGCTCCCACAAGCTGGATGGGATACGGGGATGAAAAGGGGGGCTGAAAGAGAGGCCCCACGAAGGGGAGCCGACACCATTGCTGCGGCCAACCGCCACTCTGTAGAAAGGTCCGACGTCACGTGACGCGCTGTGACCTAGTATGGGGTACCAGATTGCCACCACTTCCCTTCACCCGCAGCCCCCCCCGAATGAAAACCTGAACCCCCGCACGTGAGAGCGGGGAGAAGCGGAGCCAGCAGCCGTCCGTCCACCCCTTAGAACGAAAAAGCGGAAGTGACGCCGGAAAGGTCGCACCGGAAGTGACGCCTGTCAACACGAGAAACAGCCGACAGGAAGGAGGATGTTGGGCGGGTTTAAGAACCTCCCGACTCCTCCTACAAATTCAGGCGGACCTACGGTCCGCCTTCCAACATGTGGGGGACATACATGACTGCATATGTGGGGGACATACATGGCTGCAATATGTGGGGGACATGGCTGCATTTGGGGACACATTTAAAAAAAGTATCGGTATTTGGTATCGGCGACTACTTGAAAAAAGTATCGGTACTTGTACTAAAAAAGAGGCATCGGGACAACCCTAGTATTCGTACTCTTTAGTATTTTCGTAACACTTTTTTTTTCCGTTTCCGTTTTTTTATGTTAGTTTATTTTTCGTTGATTCGAGATTAGTATTTTCGTTAAAGTTGTATTCTGCCTCGTTCGTATTTTTACAATAAATTTATTCGTTCATTCGTTTTTACGTTGGTTTATTTTTCATTGTTTTGATATTCGTATTTACATTATATTTTCCATCATGCCGCGTTTGTATTTTCGTAAGAAAAAAATCTTCGTTGCTTTATGATCATTCGTATTTTCGTGTCTAATTTCATTTGATTGTAACAACGTTCTTTTGTAGATTTTATTGCATTCGTAATTCTGTTAAAATACATTTTACGTTTATTCGACACACTACTCGTCGTAATTTTGTAAAACATTGTAATTTACTGCGATTGACTTGACAGATCCACAAAACCGGTGCAACCTACCCAAACACACCCTATCTGGACTCTGGATGGAATGCACTGCAGTCTAACACAGATAAAGACACAAGGTCAAGGTGCCACTATGTAATAAGAAAGAAGCTCATTGGGGGAAGGAACAAACCTCTTCAGGGGAAGGGACAGCGCTGAGTGGCTATTGGTCACAGTACTAATGAAAGTGAATTTACGTTATTTCATTTCCGTTTTCCGAAGATTCGTAATTTATTTTTCGTTAGTTTTGCTTTTCGTTTTTTATTCTTTGTTCGGCATTTTGGTTGTTTTCGTTTCGTTCTTCGAATATTAGTAAGTTTGCATTTTCGTTTATTTTTCGTAATTATGATTTTTTTTTTTGTGTTCGGTATTTTCGTTATTTCTATGTTTTCGTTTCTTTTTTCCTTCGTTGTGTTGTTCTTTTACATTTAGTAGTTTCGTATCTTCGTAGTTTTCAATATTCGTTATTTTTGGAAATATCGTTATTCGTTATTATTTGCGCTAAACCATTAGTTTATTCGTAGGTTAACGAATCAACGAAAATAACGAATAATGACGGAAAACGTATTCGTAACGAAAAAAATTGCACATGTCTAGGAGTCATGCTTGCAACTGTCGGCCTTGCAATGCCTCATGGGACTTGTAGTTTGGCAACAGCTGGAGGGCTGCCAGTTTGAGCCCCCTGGTGTACAGTATTATAATTGTATTAGCAGGGCTCAAAATTTCAAGCCCTGAGCTACTAGCCAGGCCTCAAGAGTTACTTGCCACTAGTTGCCCCACCTAACAGCCCATTCATACACTGCCCCGCGCCTAATTGCACCCCTAAACACGCCCTTGTAGATTATCTTATGGAATGACACTGTTAAATGTTTAATGCAGAATCAAGTTACACAATTAAATATGTAATATAGTGATATATTGCGCTAACCAAGATAAACCAAAAGGTAAAAAACAAGCCGCCAACACAACAAAATTGGATAATTGTGGAAAAATGAGTGAAAAGTGTAGCGCTAATAAGGGGGTCACTTGCAAGGTGTCCCCATGTGATGTGAGAAATAGTAATCAAACCTTGCCAGTCAGAGACTACTTTTTCTCCTTGTGAAAATGTGAAAACATTCACACTAAAAAATATAAAAAAATGAAAAATTATATCAACCTTAGAGTGATCCCCATGTATGTCCTTGGGACTAATAGATAATCAAATCAATCAGTCCGGGCCCACATTAGGAAAAAAAAGGTAAGTGATAAATCAGTGATATGTGAACTCCTATAAGTGGATAATAAGGGGGTCACTTGCAAGGTGTACCCTATATGGTATGAAAAAATAATAATAATAATCCAACCATTCCAGTCAGAAAATAATTTTTCTCCTTGTGGAGATGTGAAAGCATTCACACTAAAAGAAATTATATCGACCTTAGGGTGGTCCTTATGTATGTCCTGAAGACTAATAGATAATCAAATCAATCAGTCCGGACCAACATTGGGAAGAACAATCAAAGGTATGTGATAAATCAGTGATAAGTGACTTCCTATAAATAAAAGGCAAAAATATGAGCCAACAGATAACACAAAAATATATCAATCATGTGACTAATCAGAAAAAGTCCTGCAACAAGAGAGTGTCTATGGTACAAAAAATCCTCTGTGTATATTGCGGGGTCACTGAACATAAGGATTTTAATCCCAGCATCTAGTGGGAGTGACACGTAAGTCTTCCTTCAAGATCCACTTGGATGCAGTATGTAGTTCAAGCAATATTCTCCACACTTTGCACAAATATAGATGGGTAACCTTACCGGATAGGGTGGACCCTCATCACACCATATGGCGGGGGGTCTTTAGAGCTTTCACAGACCGATTGTCCGATCCGGATAACACCAAGTTTGTGGTCCTAGGTGTGGGTGGTTTCCCAGGGTGCGTCTGTGTCCACAAGTTGGAATTTCACACTAGGGTAGTGCACAGCAGTAACTCTCAAGCGCAAAAATAGAAAAGAAAAAGGGAACAAAGGCTCCTCATAGCGTAAAAAAGTTGGGTTTTAATTAAAAACAGTCCAAAAGTCACACACAATGTGATAGGAATCAGACAAAAAATATTAAAAATATTAAAAAACCACACACGTGTAGAATCATAACAAAATAAATGAATAAAAGGACAAAAACAGCAACAGCGGCTCTGTCCTGGGAAACAGTGTGAATCTCTGAGAGCAAGGAGGCTGCTGAAAAAACTGGTGTCCCACTCACCAATAGTATCAACAAATGTCCCATCTACCATCAAAGGGGGAGAATTGCTGTTTTTGTCCTTTTATTCATTTATTTTGTTATGATTCTACACGTGTGTGGTTTTTTAATATTTTTAATATTTTTTGTCTGATTCCTATCACATTGTGTGTGACTTTTGGACTGTTTTTAATTAAAACCCAACTTTTTTACGCTATGAGGAGCCTTTGTTCCCTTTTTTCTTTTCTATTTTTGCGCTTGAGAGTTACTGCTGTGCACTACCCTAGTGTGAAATTCCAACTTGTGGACACAGACGCACCCTGGGAAACCACCCACACCTAGGACCACAAACTTGGTGTTATCCGGATCGGACAATCGGTCTGTGAAAGCTCTAAAGACCCCCCGCCATATGGTGTGATGAGGGTCCACCCTATCCGGTAAGGTTACCCATCTATATTTGTGCAAAGTGTGGAGAATATTGCTTGAACTACATACTGCATCCAAGTGGATCTTGAAGGAAGACTTACGTGTCACTCCCACTAGATGCTGGGATTAAAATCCTTATGTTCAGTGACCCCGCAATATACACAGAGGATTTTTTGTACCATAGACACTCTCTTGTTGCAGGACTTTTTCTGATTAGTCACATGATTGATATATTTTTGTGTTATCTGTTGGCTCATATTTTTGCCTTTTATTTATAGGAAGTCACTTATCACTGATTTATCACATACCTTTGATTGTTCTTCCCAATGTTGGTCCGGACTGATTGATTTGATTATCTATTAGTCTTCAGGACATACATAAGGACCACCCTAAGGTCGATATAATTTCTTTTAGTGTGAATGCTTTCACATCTCCACAAGGAGAAAAATTATTTTCTGACTGGAATGGTTGGATTATTATTATTATTTTTTCATACCATATAGGGTACACCTTGCAAGTGACCCCCTTATTATCCACTTATAGGAGTTCACATATCACTGATTTATCACTTACCTTTTTTTTCCTAATGTGGGCCCGGACTGATTGATTTGATTATCTATTAGTCCCAAGGACATACATGGGGATCACTCTAAGGTTGATATAATTTTTCATTTTTTATATTTTTTAGTGTGAATGTTTTCACATTTTCACAAGGAGAAAAAGTAGTCTCTGACTGGCAAGGTTTGATTACTATTTCTCACATCACATGGGGACACCTTGCAAGTGACCCCCTTATTAGCGCTACACTTTTCACACACAATTAAATATTACCAACAACTTTAACAAAATGGGACAGGGCACTGGGGGCAGACCAGAGGGACAGGGCACTGGGGGCAGACCAGAGGGACAGGGCACTGGGGGCAGACCAGAGGGACAGGACACTAGAACCGGGTCTCTTCCCCATTCTCTTGCAACTCCCATCCATCCAGTCTTCTCTGCAACTCCAATATATTCTCTCTCTCTCTCTCTCCCTCTCCTATTCATCTCATCATCAGGAGCCTGTGTGTGTGGCTCCACACTTGCATGTCCCCACTTCCCCCTTTTATTCAGGCTGGCAGTGAGGAGAGGAGCTGCAGCACAGCAGGAGGGAGTACAATCTAGCGCTGAGATCCACACAACTGCACAGCCATTGACACCATAGCACAGCGCACACTGACACCGCACAGCACACATTGAGACCAGTCTGCTTGCAGTGCTCAGGCTGAACTGTTGGACACTTACATAGAGCACAAGGAGAAGAAAACTGCACAAACTGGAAGGCTGCCGCTCTCATGTCAGGGCAACTTTCAGTGCTGCACTGCCTACCTGGGACACTCGGAGTGGTCATTTTCGCAATCCTTCACCTCACTCATTACTTCCTGCTCTCCAGCTACATTGATCGGGGGGGGGCAGGCTCAGAGAGGTCATACTGTTAGGTCCCATGGCTTAATGAGAATTGTAAGGAGAGCACCCGTGTACTGCTCTGCCTGTGCGCGGCTCACCAGACTACTTTTCCTCTTCGGCCACCAATCGTATCGGGGCTCCAAGTGTAGGTACAGATTGGAGGGAGATTGGTCATGCAGCCCTGTCATCACTCGCCCCCAGCTGAAATCCACTCGCCAAATGCTAGCAGGCGAGTGGAAATTTTGAGGGCTGGTATTAGTGTCACTAGTGATATCATTGTCAGTCAGTTTAGGAAAAAATAACAAACATGTTATACTTACCTCCGCTGTGCAGATGGTTTTGCAGAGAGCAGCCCGATCCTCCTCTTCTTGGGTCCCTCTTCTGTCCTCCTGGCCCCTCCCCGCCATGAGACCTGGACCTGTACGTACCTGTAAGATGGCTTTAACCGCGTGCGACCCGGTCTGAAGCTCCGTGAACGCATCCGCGGGACCCGCGGACCCAATCAACATCGGTGTCCCACGATCGGTCACAGGAGCTGAAGGACGGGGAGAGGTGTGTGTAAACGCACCTTCCCAGTTCTTCACTGTGGCAGTGTCACTGATCGTCTGTTCCCTGATATAGGGAACAACGATCAGTGAAGTCATGCCTACAGCCACACCCCCCTACAGTAAGAATCACTCCCTTAGGGCACACTTAACCCCTTAGCGCCACCTAGTAGTTAACCCCTTCACTGCCATTGTCATTTTGACAGTAATCAGTGCATTTTTTATAGCACTTTTCGCTGTGAAAATGACAATGGTCCCAAAAATGTGTCAAAAGTGTCTGATGTGTCCGCCATAATGTGGCAGTCACGATAAAAATCGCTATTAGCAGTAAAAAAAATATATTAATACAAATGCCATAAAACTATCCCCTATTTTGTAAACTCTATAAATTTTGCGCAAACCAATCGATAAAGAATAGGTAGAAAAATACGACTCCGCCTAAAATGAGGAAAACATTTTTTTATATGTTTTTTGGGGATATTTATTATAGCAAAAAGTCAAAAATATTGTTTTTTTTTCAAAATTGCCGCTCTTTTTTTGTTTATAGTGCAAAAAATAAAAACCGCAGAGGTGATCAAATACCACCAAAAGAAAGCTCTATTTGTGGGAAAAAAAGACGCCAATTTTGTTTGGGAGCCACGTCGCATGAACGCGCAATTGTCACTTAAAGTGACGCAGTGCTGAATCGCAAAAAGGGGCAAGGTTTTTAACCTGCATAATGGTCCGGGTCTTAAGTGGTTAAAGTAGCGCAGTGCTGACTAGCAAAAAAAATGGTCTGGTGATGAAGAGGTGGTCAAGTGGTTAAGTAAGGTTGATAGACATGCCCGAAACACACACACACACACACACACAAAAATCCCAGTTACCGTAAAAAAAAAAAAAACTTGCAAAAAAGCAGCAAATTCTAGTCTTTCACCTTTGGCAAACATATTTTAGTGTTTGTGTTCTATTTTTGCAGCCAAGATGTCTTGTGTTGAAGGAGCTGAGGTTAAGGCATGAGGAAGTATACCCCTAATGTACCAAAGGCTTTGATGACAAGGAATAATGCCGCGTACACACGATCATTTTTTGCGATGAAAAAAAACGACGTTTTCTGTGAAGTAAAAAACGACGTTTTCTGTGAAGTAAAAAACGACGTTTTCTGTGAAGTAAAAAACAAAGTTTTCTGTGAAGTAAAAAACAACGTTTTCTGTGAAGTAAAAAACAACGTTTTTGAAACGTCACTTTCAAAGACGATGTTGCATACACACCATCGTTTTTTTTCACAAAAAGCGAGGTTACGTTCACCACTCTTTTCCATTCAAGCTCGCTTCATAACTAGCTTCTGGGCATGCGCGGGTTGAAAAACGTCATTTTAAACAACGTTTTTGCTACACACGGTGACTTTTTGTGAAACAAAAAACGACGTTTTGAAAAACGACCGATCCACCTGAATTCCTTCTCAGAAAGCGAGTCAGTGAATCACTGCTCCACGGTACTAAGATCCCGGACGGGGGTGTTCCACTGTTTCACTTGCCAGCTGGGCTTCCTCTCCGATCTCCGGACACACAGGCTGGATGCAGGAGTCTTGCTTCCTTCTGGATGGCTGGCCTCTCAGGAAATTTAGGCCCAGGCTTCTGGGCCTAGCAGCACGGCTGTCCCTGTCAGCAGCTCCACAGAGGAGAAGGGCTAGACCCGAGAGAGAGAGAAAGCGAATCTCCCTCTTCTTAAGTAGCCTCTCCCACAAGTCTGTGCAAAGGCGTCACATGTTCCATCAGGGCAGGGTGTTGTGGGAAATGTAGTCTGTTCTCTCATGAGAGTCTATGGAGTCCATATCTCCTAACACTCGCAATTAGGGCTGCGCATCTTCACCGGTCTCAAGATTCGATGCGATTACGATTATCAAGTCCACGATTCGATTTGATTTGATTCCGCGATGCATCACGATGCATCAAGATTACTGCCCACGGTTTTCATCTGTTCTTAAAAACAATTCTCTGTATGTAGCAAACTGTAAACACAGCAGACAACTTAAAGAGGAGCTCCAGACTGACCCCGAAATACTACAAGAGATGGAGAGAGACTGCAGACATGATACAAGAGATGGACAGAGACTGCAGACAATGATACAAGAGATGGACAGAGACTGCAGACATGATACAAGAGATGGACAGAGACTGCAGACAATGATACTAGAGAGGATCAGAGACTGCAGACAATGATACTAGAGAGGATCAGAGACTGCAGACAATGATACTAGAGAGGATCAGAGACTGCGGACATTGTCCCCATAAAGTCCTACCAAACGACAATGTATGCCGTGTCATAAATTATGGTTTATGTATGTCTTATTGTCTTAGTGATTGATTCACATCAAAACTTCATTGATGCCTTTTTTTGTATGATTTTCCGTTTTTCTCATTACTGCCCCACACGTGCAATGCATGGCTGCATGTGTGTGGCAGTGATGAGCAAAAGCAAAAATCAAACAAAAAAACAAAAAAAAAAAGGGTATCAATTTCAAATCAATGAAGTTGCAACGTTAATCAATCACTTAGGCCTCGTACACACAATCAAATCTGTCTGCTGGAAACGGTCTGCTAGACCGTCCCAGCAGACAGATTCGATCGTGTGTACGGGCGAGCCGACGGATTTGGCCACCCGACAGATTTCAAAGCATGCTTTGAAATCTATCGGGTGGGAACCCGTCCGCCTGACATGTCTGCTGGTTAGTACACTTACCAGCAGACATGTCGTCTCGCACCGGCGCCGAATGGTTTCGGCGCATGCGCGGAAGTGTTTTACTTCCTGGTGCGGTGACGTGGCGTCGTCAACGTCACCGCCACGTCACCGACACGTCAGCGCGCTGTCTGCTGGCGGGGATTTTGGTTTGCTCGTGTGTACACGCGAGCAAACCAAAATGACAGCAGACAGATTTATTCAAATCGGTCGGACAGACCGTTTTGAACAAATCTATTGCCTCGTGTGTATGAGGCCTAAGACATACATAAACCAGTTTGCCATCAATTGCTGACATCAATTGCTGCCAGTGTGCCATCAATTGCTGCCAGTGTGCCATCAATTGTGCCATCAATTGCTGCCAGTGTGCCATCAATTGCTGCCAGTGTGCCGCCAGTGTGCCATCAATTGCTGCCAGTGTGCCGCCAGTGTGCCATCAATTGCTGCCAGTGTGCCATCAATTGCTGCCAGTGTGCCGCCAGTGTGCCATCAATTGCTGCCAGTGTGCCATCAATTGCTGCCAGTGTGCCATCAATTGTGCCATCAATTGCTGCCAGTGTGCCATCAATTGTGCCATCAATTGCTGCCAGTGTGCATCCCCCAAGTAAGTACCTGATGATGATGTCCTGTCAGTGTTCTGCTGCCTGCAGTCCTCGGCCATCTCGGGTCTTCTACAGCAGCCTGTGCAGTGTGCACAGTGTAAGGTGAGCCAAGGAGGAAGGCTCTGGGGAGTCGGGACCGGGGCATCACTTCAGGAATTGGGAACACTCGCTCCACGTGGTGACGGGCGGCTGGGAATGCCGTCAGCGGGGGGCAGGAAAGGAGGCATGGCTAACACGCCCATGGCTTCTTCGGCTGAATCAGCGGGGGGGGGGGGGCGGGAAACAAGGCGCTGCTAACACCCACGACTTCTTCGGCAGCACCAGCGGGGGGCGGGAAAGAGGTGCGGCTAACGCCCACAGCTTTTTTTTTTTTCGGCTGAAAAATCTGACTCGGTGGGGGAAGCGGTGCGCAAGTGACGTCATCAAAAATCGATTAATGTAAGTCGTAGCATCGGAATCGCATCGTGAGTGGTCGAATCGCGATTCACCGATGCTACGATTAATTTCAACACCCCTACTCGCAATCCCACATTGCATAACTTTTCAAAGGTGTTTCAACATATGTACAAATGTGAACATAGTTCCAGCGTGGGTTCAAGCCTGTCATTAACTCCTGACAGAATGACCCCACTACAATAATAATATAATAATAATAATAATAATAAATAATCAGGGCTGGCCCAAGACATTGTGCTGCCTGGGTCCAAGAATGAAATGAAAAAAGAAAAAAGTCGCGCCCACCAAAAAGCCCCCACATCCATTATTTTATAGCATGATAATTAAAACTAAAATTCAATTTATCAGGAAGTCAGATTTACATGCAAAAGCACCTTGTTTATATGCAAAATTATATGACATACCATTATGTTCAATTCCAAGGGGTGGGCTAGGGCAGTATAGGGGGGGGCTAGGGTAGTATATAGACAGTCTAGGGCAGTATAAGAGTGGGCTAAGCTAGTATAGAGGCAGGCTAGGGTAGTATATAGACAGGCTAGGGTAGTATATGGACAGGTTAGGGCAGTATAGGGGCAAGCTAGGGTAGTATATAGGCAGGCTAGGTTAGTATATGGACAGGCTAGGGCAGTATAGGGACAAGCTCTAGGGTAGTATATGGACAGGCTAGGGCAGTATAGGGACAAGCTCTAGGGTAGTATATAGACAAGCTAGTTGTAGTATATGGACAGGCTAGGGCAGTATAGGGACAAGCTCTAGGGTAGTATATAGACAAGCTAGTTGTAGTATATGGACAGGCTAGGGCAGTATAGGGACAAGCTCAGGGTGCCTGTCACCACATATAGACAAGCTAGTTGTAGTATATGGACAGGCTAGGGCAGTATAGGGACAAGCTCTAGGGTAGTATATAGACAAGCTAGTGTAGTGTATGGACAGGCTAGGGCAGTATAGGGGCAGATCAGGGTAGTATATAGACAAGCTAGGGTAGTATAGGGGTGGGCTAGGCTAGTATAGCGGCAGGCTAGGGTAGTATATGGACAGACTATGGCAGTATAGGGCAGGCTGGGATAGTATATAGACATTCGGAAATTCGGAAATTCGACAAAGCATCGAAAATCGTCGGATCTAAACGAAAACGAAAATAAAGCATTTTTTATGTCGGATCTTAGGGTTTTCGTTTCTTGCGCTTTCGTTTTCGTTCGTTAAAACGATAACGAAAATGCCAGATTTTCGGACGAAAATGCATTATAACGAAAACGAATGCACATGTCTAGCACCTCTACTCTGGAAGTAATTTCCCAACACTGCTAGTGTATACAGTATAGTGTCATATGTTTAAACACTTCCATTAAATTAATGTCAAGGTATATCTAGATTTTTTACACTACTGTACATGTGTTACCATGAAACCTTGATAAAATACATTTAGAAATAAATATAGTGTTAAATACATCTGTAGTTTTCTCATGGTCTCCTACAAATTCCCACACATACCTGTTGATTTTGACACTGAAGTCCACCTTGTGCAGCGTGTGGGCGGGGCTTAATACGCCCAAGTGGGGACACTGTGAAACAGCCCTCACTAATGCCTGCACTGCAGGCGGAGGCTGTGGTCAGGTGACCCTATTTAGACCCCTGATATCTCACCAAAGCCCCCCCTCAACAGGGTTGATAAAAAAAAATAAACATTTAAAAGTAAAATTGTAAAAATAATAATAATAAAAAAAAAACACTGAAGCGGCGTACACACGACCGAGGTTCTCGCTGGAAACCAGCGACAACCTCGCTGGAAGCTGCATTCCAGCGAGGACCTCGGCCGTGTGTACGCTCCTGGCTCGCCCCGCCCGTCGGGAATCCCGTCGAGCGAAAAGAGAGCACGCTCTCTTTTTGCTCGACGGCCCGCCTGGATGAATGTCTGGTTGCCATTCCCGACGGGCGGGTCGCCGATTTCGACGGCCGGCAGAGAACCTCGACGGGCGGAACGATGTGTTCTGCCCGTCGAGGTTCTCTGCCGTGTGTACGCGGCTTGAGGCCGCGTACACACGACCGGTTTCCTCGGCAGAATTCAGCAAGAAACTCGATGGGAGATGTATTCTGCCGAGAAAACCGGTCGTGTGTACACTTTTCGGAGAGAAAACTGTCGAGCAACTTGTCGACCAAAAAGAAAGCATGTTCTCTATTTCCTCGACGGGCAATGGGAAAATTTGGCTCGACGAGTTTTTTGACAGCCGAATGAGGAACTCAACAGAGAAAACTATGTGTTTCGCCCATCGAGTTTCTCGGTCGTGTGTACGCAGCCTGACACTATCCACTCCCCCCCCTAAATAAAAAAAAGCATTGTAAAAAAAAATATATATATATATATATATTGTAAAAAATAATAATAAAAACATTTTGTAAAAAATAAAACTGTAAAAAAATAAAAAAACGACTGACACAGTCCACGCCTCATCAGTGCCCATCAGTGCTACTGTTACATGACATTAAAAAAAAAGTATTGGTAATCGGTATTGACGATTACTTAAAAAAAGGTACCAGTACTCGATCTTAAAAAAGTGGTATCGGTGCAACCCTAGTTTTTACGTATGAAACTTGTACATCACACAGCAACTGTATTTAGGACCTTTGTAGACTCATACACAAGCCTTTATTTCTACTTTACGGTTATTTTAGAAAACCACTACGTTTTTTTAGTGATACCTGTAAACCCTCTTGCACTTAGATGTGACTACAGTAGTGCTGACCTAATTTATACCTAATGTGATCCAGCTAGCTACGTTGTTGGAAAAGCTATGACTAAGCACTAGATATTAGTGCGAAACGCGTCGACTGTGTATCCCACTGTTTGCTTTGACTTTTAGTGCTTTTATCCTTTTACCAATAAAGGCAACCAAAAGTTTTTGTGTGGCTGTCCATACATTTTTCTTCCTATTTTTGCTTTGTGCATTGTGGTTTCTGAGAGGACACTGATTGCCAATTGTATCCATCTGGAGCGGTAACTCCCTTTTTTCTGGTTGTTGGATAAGGGTCAGATTCCAATTCAGCAGTTTTTCTCTTCTTCATAATCTATCAATGGATGACAATTATGTGGTCATGCAACTCTCTACCCAAATTACAGTTTTATTATTTTTTGGCGACTGATAGACATTTTTTTGGTGGTATTTAATCACCACTGGGTTTTTAATTCTTTGCTAAAAAACTAACAACAAAAAAAGACGGTCATTTTGGGAAAAAAAAACTATGTTTTTCTTAGTTTCTGTTAGAAAAGTTTGTAAAAAAAAAGGTGGCAGTGATGTGCACTGATGAGGTTGCACTGATGGGTACCGATAAGGCTGCACTGATGGGCACTGAAGAGGTGGCACTGATGAGGGCACACTGATAGGCGGCACTCATATGCAGCACTTATTGGCAACACTTATGGGCATGGATAACTGGCACTGATGAGCAGACACTAAAAAGCAGCACTGTCTGGCATCACTGATGAGTACTGTTGGGGCTGATGATCAGTGTCCTGTCAGGAAATGCCGAAGATCAACTCTCCTCTCCTCACACACTGTCAGTGTGAGGAGAGCTAAGCAAATAACCAGCATTTCCTGGTTTACATGTGATCAGCTGTGATTGGAGACAACTGACCACATGGGTGAAGATCCTCGTCTTCGGCTCTTTACCAAGATCGTGATTGCACCATGTCCCAGGCACGCAAGCGCAGCGAGAGTGGGACAATTGAGACATTTGTCTATACGGCGGACGGGAGGTGGTTAATGCCCCTTTAAGACCCTCCCACTGTTAGTGAAATTTGACCACACCCAGTATTTGATGAGGTTTGGAGAGTGTGTGTGTGTGGGGGGAGGAGATGGGGTTTTGGGGGTCATAGTTCAGTTCTCGCACCCAGGGCTGATCCTAGGGTGCAGAAATATTTCTGGCGCCCCACATGGGCGTGGTCACCTTACTAACTCCTCCCCTTTACAAATGTTTCTATGGCTACGACTCAAACACAGAGATGCTCCCCTAAGAAGTCTTCATTAGTGTCCCCCATCAGAGTCCCCCCCAGCAGGTGTCCCCCATCAGAGCCCCCGTGCAGAAATATTTCTGGTGCCCCCACATGGGCGTGGTTATCTTACTAACTCCTCACTTTTACAAATGTTTCTATGGCTACAACTCAAACACAGAGATGCTCCCCTAAGAAGTCTTCATTAGTGTCCCCCATCAGAGCCCCCGAGCAGGTGTCCCCCATCAGAGCCCCCCCAGAGCAGGTGTCCTCCCATCAGAGCCCGCCCAGAGCAGGTGTTCTCCCATCAGAGCCCCCCCAGAGCAGGTGTCCTCCCATCAGAGCCCGCCCAGAGCAGGTGTCCCCATCAGAGCCCCCCACATCAGGTGTCCCCATAGATCAGTACTTATCCAATAGATCCCTGTAGCTCGGGCGTGCTGGGGGCAGAAGCACATTACAGGGGTGGAGCATACGTGGCATCTTTGGTTACTTGGAGGGTGGCACTCGGAGAGCATTTCTGGGAGTGCATAGGATGATTGTCAGCAGCTCCGGCCAACCCAAAAGCCTCTCATCACACCGCCTATGGGAGAAGAGCTGACACACGCAGAGGGGGGGGGCACACATAATTAATTAGTGAAGCCTAGTGTCAGAACGTGTTCCGGTACTAGGCTGCGCTGTGGTACCCAGCCCGGATTCTGGGGACGTATGCGCTTTTGTCAGTTGCCAGCAGAGAGAGCAAGGGGGATGGGGAACCGCAGCACCCGCTACATGCGCTCCGCCTCTGGACACAGACAAGGAGGAGGGAGGGGAGCACTTTGGAGCTTCGGTGCCCCCACCTCTGAGGCGCCTGGGTGCGGAGCACCCTGTGCACCCTGCCTAGGATCGGCACTGTTTGCACCTATTTTCTGAGAGAAGAAGCCCTGGTAACAAATGATATTTAAAAAAAATTCACAGCACTAATGAAAGCATTCAAGCTGCATACATGTATAATATTACCAAAAATAAAGATAATAATAATCATTGCTGTCTGAACATATCATAGAAACATTATTATGTCTTTAATGGGAATTTTTGTCTTTGATATGTTGGGTACAGTTAATTCCCTGGGACTGCATTACATTTACACATAGATCCCTGTAATTACCACTTTAGCCGACACGGTTATATCAGCATGACGGAAATCATTTCAAATTGCCATAACATTTCTGGTATTAAGCCTTCCTAACCTCAGCCTGCTTGTCTGCGTGTCAATGACTCCCTCTGCTGAAAACTTCACATTCCTTCACCTGACATTTTTTCTATGTCCCATGATATCACTTTATAGATTTAATTTATTTTCTATTTTTTTACATTTTAAATTTTATTTATTCTAAGAAAAATTGGAATATATAAAGAGAACTGCCCATGTAAACAGCAGTATAACATGGGAAGAATTCTGTAGAGTAACATTCCACAATATGTTTTGTGTAACCACTTCCATACCAGGGACTAATACACCTTCCTGCCCAAGCCAATTTTCAGCTTTCAGCGCTGTCGCAATTTGAAGGACAATTGCGCGGTCATGCTACTCTAGTCTGTACCCAAACACATTTTTTTATTATTTTGTTCCTACAAATAGAGCTTTCTTTTGGTGGTATTTGATCACCCATGCGTTTTTTATTTTTTGCGCAAAAAATAAAAAAAGACAGAAAATTGTCCAAAAAAAAGGTTTTCTTTGTTTCTGTTATTTTTTGGTAAATAAGTATGTTTTCTACTTCAATGACAGGCACTAATATGGCAGTTGCACTGACGGGCACTGATAAGGCGGCACCAATGGGCACTGATGAGGTGGCACCAATGAGATGGCACTGATGAGGTGGCACTGATGGGCACTGATGATGGACACTGATAGGCGGCACTAATGGGCACTGATAGCACTGATAGGTGGCACTGGTATGTGGCACTGATGGGCACTCATAGGCGGCACTGATGGGCACTCATAGGCGGCACTGATGGGCACCAATAGGCAACACTGATGGGCACCAATTGGCAGCACTTATGGGTACTTATGGTGGCACTGATGGGTGGCATGAATGGGCACTGATGGTCACTGATAGGTGGGCACAGATGGTCCCTGATAGGTGGCACTAATGGACACTGATAGATGGCACTGATGACACTGTTGGGTGGCATTGCTGGGCATCACTGATTTATGGTCTTTCACAATGGTGCCAATCAGTGCCCATTTGTGGGCACTGATTGGCACATATATGGCATCAATTTGCATATGTGAATGGCCATGTGGGATGCACTGGGCACAGATCAGGCTGCACTGAAGCTGCAGATGGACACAGATCAGGCTGCATTGAGACTGCAGATGGGCACAGATCAGGCTGCATTGAGACTGCAGATGGGCACAGATCAGGCTGAATTGAGACTGCAGATGGGCACAGATCAGGCTGAATTGAGACTGCAGATGGGCACAGATCAGGCTGCATTGAGACTGCAGATGGGCACAGATCAGGCTGAATTGAGACTGCAGATGGGCACAGATCAGGCTGCATTGAGATGCAGATGGACACAGATCAGGCTGCATTGAGATGCAGATGGACACAGAGGCTGCAGACTGCAGATGGACACAGATCAGGCTGCATTGAGACTGCAGATGGGCACAGATCAGGCTGAATTGAGACTGCAGATGGGCACAGATCAGGCTGCATTGAGACTGCAGATGGACACAGATCAGGCTGCATTGAGACTGCAGATGGACACAGATCAGGCTGCATTGAGACTGCAGATGGACACAGATCAGGCTGCATTGAGACTGCAGATGGACACAGATCAGGCTGCATTGAGACTGCAGATGGACACAGATCAGGCTGCATTGAGACTGCAGATGGGCACAGATCAGGCTGCATTGAGACTGCAGATGGACACAGATCAGGCTGCATTGATGCTCAGATACCATCATTTTGCTTCAAAGTGGTTTATTAAAAAATAAATAAAAAATTCTTGAAACTTCCCTCTTAAATTGGGGTGCGTTTTATACACCGATAAATACGGTAGATCTATATAGATCACACCAAAATGAGGGACAAATGAGGAGGAATGAGGGACAGAGGGACATTGCTCCAAGCCAGGGACAGTCCCTCGAAATCAGGGACAGTTGGGATCTATGCCATAGGCTCTCCTATGAAATCAATGATCACCTTTACAATTTTTAGCATGCTTCTTTAGCTGTCCAGGCATGCTGGGACTTGTAGTTTCTGTGGTCTTTTGGTATGGCTTAAAATAAAATGTAATATACTCTCTTAGCCCCTTTGGGCTTGAAAAAAAATCCCTGTCTTGTTCTCTAGAGATAGCCAGCTGGACACCTGCTCCTAAATCTTGTCCGCCTCTGAGAATAGACTTCATCACTCCATCTGCACCTGGTTTGACGTAAGGAGATTTCGGGAAACGGCCAGACTGTGCTGAGTGATACGTGGCTCCCAATTTTCTCTAAGCAGGCATTACAGACAACAATATGCCTTTGGTTTTGCAAACCTGGAGGCAGAGTAGAGTGGAGAGAAGAGGAGAATGTGTACTGGATAACAGACAGAATGGTTCTCTGTGCTAAAAGTTAAATGGGTTTGTTTGTGTTCCAACTACTACAAAAGAATTCCGCCGAACATATTGCCTCTATATCGATCACACAATAGAACTGTGTTGCATTAAAACATATACTTAAAAAACAGCCAGGGCATGACTTACTATAAATTCAGAATTGCTGCCTTTTTGTTCACAGGAATGATTCAATTATTATTATTTTTTTCATGCAAAAATAAGTAATACTAAATGCAATCTTATCATTAACTTTAAGAGAATACTGGCTTAAAACTGATTTTTAGGTGCATATAGAATATTTATACTACATAAGGCATTGACTGGCAGGATTGTAGATTCTGTCATCTAGGTTTTTTACCTACATGTGTTGAGGGGCTCCAGCGACTATGACTGATATGGAGCAAAAAAATGGAAAATTGTATCAAATACTTACCGTAATTTTCCTTTCCTGACGCCAAACCATGGCAGCATACTAGTGATAGAGCTCCGCCTCTTGACCACTCCCTCAGGACCAGTGAATAGCATAAATTAAGGCATGGTTAGCCGCCACCCCATTCTTTGTAACAAGCCACATACCGAACGCACATGGGTGGGCTCATATGCTGCCATGGTTTGGCGTCAGGAAAGGAAAATTACGGTAAGTATTTGATACAATTTTCCATTTTCCTGACGCCAACATGGCAGCATACTAGTGATAAATAACTAGCTGACAGGGTGGGATCTACTTGTCCAACCAATCTTCTAATTAGGATGAGACAGAGGACTGAATAGTTCTTCCTACAAAGTTCCCTGATGACAGGACCCCCGGGTCTATTCTGTCAAGTTTGAGTAGGAATGTTGGAAAACCACGATACCCCTCTACAGATGGGGCACCATAGATTCTTTTAAATGTGTTGCCTATGAGGCTTCAACTGCTCTGGTAGAGTGCTCCGTCACCGCTGACAGAGGCTCGTAATATATGTACAACCAAGCCTGCTAAGGTCCAGGGCAGTAACTTTCCCTTGATTCCCAGCTGGAATGACAAAAGGCTTAGATGATCTGAAAGGGCCAATTGTGGACAGATACTACTTTAAAGTTATGAAAATTATCATATCCAGCTGTCTGTTATAGCAGTCTGTTGCCATGTTTGTGGCAAGATGATCTACAAGACCAACTCTACTCCTTTTGGAAAGAAAATAATATACTTATATATATATTTTTTTACGTTGAAGCTCCAAGAGCTTGAATATCCGATAACCTTCTGCCTAAAGTTACTAGTAAAAATAAATAAATAAATAATCAATAAATATATCCCATAGTTTGTAGATGCTATAAGTTTTGCGCAAACCAATAAATATACGCGTGTTGGGACCATTTTTTTTAGCTAAATACATATTGGTCTAAATTGATGAAGAACTTAGATTTTCTTACATTTTTTTAAATGGATATGTTTTATAGCAGAAAGTAAAAAGTATAGTTTCTTCCCAAAATTGACGGTCATTTGTTGTTTATGGCGCAAAAAAAAAAAAAAAACACAGAGGTTATCAAATACCACCAAAAGACCGTACTGTTTATGGGTCCAGTAGCATATATGGTAGGTAGGGATCAAGCAGAAGGGTACTCGGTAAACAAGCCAAAGGTTAGTAACAAGTGGTCACAAATTGGGTTCAAGCAGAAGCATAGTCAAGGAACAAGCCAAAGGTCAGTAACGAGTGGTAGCAGAAATAAGGATGGCACCAGGAGTGACAAGAGCAGGGCCATCTTTAATGTTGATTGGACCCTGGGCAAAAAATTCTTGGGGTCCTACCATGCAATTTTGCTCTCCACCTGCTCTGAGACATAAAATAAATATCAGCTAGACTTAAAATCAGTTTACTGTATCAGATCAGGCAGTGATTGCGATTGCTTTCCAGAAGTTACAGCACATCATCTCTTCACTGCAGAGGGGCATGATCTACATATGAATGCCACCTTTATTTACATATGAATGCAGCCGACCTCGTCTATTTACATATAATTGTCCCAGTATTTACATAGGAATGCTCCCGATACGTACATATGAATGACGGTTATTTACATGTAAACACAGGGTTTACAGGTGAGTCATCTGTACACAGAGCTGGGCAGTATTAGTAGCAGCACTTCACACTGAGATATCAGGACACGGCACAGGACTAAAACTTCAAGGGACAAGGAATTTAAACTGGGATATTTGGCAAGTGTGAGACACCTGCTTTGGGCCCCACAACAATGACAGGGTCCAGGCCAGCTTCCCCCTTTGCCCTGCCTTAGAGACGGCGCTGGACAAGAGCGAGATATTGCCTGAAGCGATTACAATAATCTGGCAAACAGGAACTGCAAAAGCATTGCTAATGTTCATTGCTGAAGTTCATTGGAAGAGTAAAGAGATCAAGGTTCAAGAAAGCAAGGCTCAAGCCAGGATTGTTCAAAGAATTGTCCAGGGAGCTGTCCAGCATCCAAGGGGGCTCAGGAAGAAGAGACATTTCCAGACACAGCAAAAGTTGCAGGTTCAGACCTGGGCCCTGGCACTCTCCTGGTGCAGGGTGATTGATCTTATCTTGTTTTCTACAGGCAGCTGTTTTGGGTGGGTCTGCTAGGTCCCCCCCACAGCGCTACTCTCTACACTTAAGCTGACCAGATTTTTTAAATGAAATCCGGGGACATATTTTTTTTTTTACTAGTAATGGCGGCAATCAGCGACTCTCTGCCCATCCTCACAGCCTGTCAAGTCTTACTCTCCGGGCCCCCAGGTACTACTGGGTGGGGAGCGGAGGAAGATCACTCTACCAAGGAAGGCAAGGAGATAAACAGGCAGGTGGCTGGCCGGGATTTGAGCCAAGGCAGAAAAACATGCAAGCGGATCTGAATGGGCATGCGCCCGAAACTGAAGAATTATTCCCTCCGTTCCGACCAGCACATGATCACCAGAAAGGTGCACAGATAATGGAAAAAAATACCCCCCCCCCCTAAGCTAGTAGGAGCGGCGGAGTGGAGGTGAGTAATTCAGATATTTTTTTTTTAATTCTGCACTGAATGGGGTAGATTCACATAGAGATACGACGGTGTATCTACTGATACACCGTCGTATCTGTGAGATCCGACGCTCGGATCTATGCGGCTGATTCCTCGAATAAGGTTCCGCATAGATCTCCCTTAGAGCCGACTGGTGTAAGTGAGTTACACTGTCGGATCTTAGGCTGCAATCTCCCGCCGTCCGCTAGGTGGCGCTTCTGTTATTATGCGCGACGAATATGCAAATGAGGAGAACCGCCGATTCAGAAACGAACGCCCGGCCGTCGCTTTTTTTTTACGTCGTTTGCGTTCGGCTTTTTCCGGCGGATCATTACCCCTGCTATATGCGGGGTAAGTGCGGCGTATCCTATGTTAAGTATGGCCGTCGTTCCCGCGTACGTTAATTGTGTTAATGTCGAAAACAATGACGTCCTTGCGACGTCATTTGAAGCAATGCACGCTGGGAAATTTAGCCGGCGGCGCATGCGCAGTACGATCGGAGCGGGGACGCGCGTGATTTAAATAGTAAACTCCCCCTAGCCACGGAATTTGCATTCCGCCGGGGGATTTACGATCCGCCAGGGCAACTTACGAGGCAAGTGCTTTCTGAATACAGCACTTGCCTCAAAAACTGGCGCAGGCGGATCGTAAAAAAGATAGATCAAGCGGATCAAAAGATCCGCTGATCTATGTGAATCTACCCCAATGTCTTTGAAATTGCCCCAGGCCCTGTTCAAATCCAATCTCGGCACAAAACCAGGGACAGACTTGGTCCGTGGACAGTGTCCTCAACCTGAGGACTGTCTCCTGAAACCGGGGATGGCTGGTCACTCTACTCTACAGGCTATGTACAGCACAGTGGGAAAAGTGTTGGTGTAGTGCTAGCACCAACACTTTTCCCATTTACACTTTTTGTAATTGTCAATTGCGATGCTGGCAGCTTCCCCCGCGGTATTTAGCACATATTTTTTTCACTATGTACAGCACAATGGTATTGTCAAAAGTGCTACTTTTGCAATGTAATATTTGGGTTGCAAAGGCATTTGGGGCACACAAATTGAGTTTATATTCTTTTTGGCTATTGAGGAATAAATCCACATTACCAATTTTGTGCCTGGATCAGTGGCGGTGTGTCCATTGAGGGTGCCGGAGCCCCCTCTTGCTCTTGCACCGCCACTGATTACAATACATAGATTCATGCAATGCATGAATCTATGTATTGTTGCCGCTGCCGCCTACTATTCAGATGGCCGGCCGGATGGTGAGCAAAGGCCATCTGAATAATAGCAGCTGGTTGGCTGTGTGGAAGTGCCTTTCAGAGCCAGCCTATCAGGCTGTATTCGGCTTCCATATACTTATCTAAGGAACGTTCGGGGGGTGCGTTGCCTGGATAAGACTGACAGGCATCTTAGCCAATCAGGTTCACCATTTCTGGTTACTGGTAAAGCGTCATCGAGGGCGGGAGACGACATCGAGGGACATGGAAGGAGGATGGCCGACCCCAGAAAGGTAAGTGCCGGGAGAGGCATTCTACAGGGCACAGCGGCGACAATTGGCACAGTGACAGTGGCGACAATGGGCACAGTGACAGTGGCATCAAATGGCACAGTGGCGACAATGGGAACAGTAACAGTGGCATCAATTGGCACAGTGGTGACATTTGGCAAAGTGGCGACAATGGGCACAGTGGCATCAATTGGCACAGTGGCATCAATAAAGAGCACAGAGGTGACAATTAAAGGGCACAGAGGCGACAATTGATGGGCACGATGGCTGCGTTTCATGGCATGGCAGAGTGGCTTTATTTGATGGCATGGCACAGTGGTGACAATTGATGGCACAGTGGCTGCGTTTAATGGCATGGCACAGTGGCAACAATTGATGGGCACAGTGGCTGCGTTTGATGGCACAGTGGTGACAATTGATGGCACAGTGGCTGCGTTTCATGGCATGGCACATTAGTGACAATTGATGGCACAGTGACTGCGTTTGATGGCATGGCACATTGACTGTGTTTGATGGCATGGCACAGTGGTGACAATTGATGGCCCAGTGGCTGCATTTGATGGGCCCAGTGGCTGCATTTGATGGGCACAGTGAGGCTGCTATTGTTTTTTTTTTTTTTGTTTTGTTTTTTCATTTGCGCCCCCCCCAAAAATTTTGAGCACCAGCCGCCACTGGCCTGGAGTTCAGCTATAATCATGATGGCCAGGACACTATTCATTCATTGAAAAAGGAAAGCCCTGTTGGATTACCTTCTATGTTCTTGTACGTGTTGCAATAAATTAAGGGCTCAAAAGTCTGCTGTACTTCCTCGTTTCATGGTCAATATTGGTGGATTGGTTTGCTGGGGGATTGCGAAAAATTTGACAAAAGATTATCATCCTGAAAACATGTGCTCGGCCAACGCAGTGAATTTACACCATTTACGTAAGGCGTTTTCCGGCGTAAAGATAAACCACCAAAAAGATGGCGCATCCTATTTAACGTATGGACGCCGGGACCGCATCAAATTTTTCAGATTTCACGTCGTTTGCGTAACTCGTCCGTGAATGGGGATTTACGTCAATTACGTTCACGTCTAAAACAATGCATCGTAGCGTCATAATTTGGAGCATGCGTTCTATTTTTCTTCACCGATGGTCTGCAAAAGACTTGAGACCGGGGCGGAGGTTCACCTTCCAGCAGGAAAACGACCCTAAACATCCAGAGCTACAATGGAATGGTTTAGATCAAAGCATAGTCATGTGTTAGAATGGCCCAGTCAAAGTCCAGACTTAAATACAAATGAGAATCTGTGGCAAGACTTGAAAATTACTGTTCACAGACGCTCTCGATCCAATTTAACAGAACTTGAGATATTTTGAAAAGAAGAATGGGCAAACATTTCACTCTCTAGATGTGCAAAGCTGGTAGAGACATCCCCAAAAAGACTTGCAGCTGTAATTGCAGTGAAAGGGGGTTCTACAAAGTATTGAGGGGGGCTGAATACAAATGTACCCCACACTTTTCACATAATTATTTGTAAAAAAAATTGAAAACCATTTATCGTTTTCCTTCCACTTGACAATTATGTGCCACTTTGTGTTTGTCTATCACATAAAATTCCAATAAAATACAATTACGTTTTTGGTTGTAACATGACAAAATGTGGAAAATTTCAAAGGGGTATGAATACTTTTTCAAGGCACTGTATTCATGCTGCTCTACTAGATATACAGATTTGCTAATTCTCCCTCCAGCAGCTATATCATCACAATTCTTGGCTGGAATCCATGTAATTTTTTCATTTTCAGCTATTGGCGAGCAGAACTTAATTGACATTAATCTATTTATTGAATTCCAGGCACATATTTTTCTTTAAGTGTGTAGCAATCCTTACCTCTAATTAGTGCAGCTGACCTCTTACATAATTACTGGATCAGAACTTCTTTACCAAACTGTTAAGTGGACCAAGCAAAGTGGGTGGAGAACAATCCCCTTTGGAAGCCAAAACATGTCTGGCTGGGAAATTTTGAGTAATGATACCAACCACACTGCGGTTGTACCAAAGGTTTAACGGGTGGGGTTTTTTAGGTTAACATTTAGGTTAACTTTTCAGTGAACAGTAAATTTCAGGTCAAAATCTACATGACCAAAAACTCAAATCTGGTCCTTAATGGGAAACCAAAACCCATGAGCTCTTTCTTTAGAATCTAACAAAAAATGGTTGAAATTTCTATGGTACATTTTCATAACGGTGGTGGTGAACTATTTAATGGCAATTTCCATCCATGTTACCACTACATTCTAGTTATTTTTATAGCGCCCCCCCCCCCCTAGTGGGGGCTACACAAGTTACTCCCATTCACAAATTGTTGGGCTTGCCACTGCCTCGGGCACAGGGGGGTGTTATTACCCCTTGAGTGCTTAGAGGGGTTCTGACAGAACCTTTCCCAAGCCAATCAAGGAACGTGCTGGCAAGGGTAATCTGGGGCAAGTTGTGCTTGCGGGCCCGAGTTCCATGGGGCCCACCTTTGCGCGATCCAGCATCTGGCGAGGTTGCGAAGCGGCTCATTCTGAAGAAGGGGCCCCCATCCCAGTCCTAAGCCGGGGCTGAATGGTGGGGAATTCGGGAGAACCCAGAGGCAGAGGTTGTCCGCAAGGCCTTGAACCACCGGGGTCCGGCCACATGACAGTACACTTCAGCTGTCAATCACCTTGAAAGACTTACTGATTCTGGTCACAAATCTGAATTCACTATAGACAGTAACAGTGGCCCCTTCGGCTGCCACTCATCGCTCCAGGGCAACTCTGAGTGGCGATGAACACTGTTGAGAGCCTTGGATTCCAAGGCTGATAATATAGCTCTTATCTTTTCTCTATCATGTGTCAATGTTGGCCGTGTTGCGCCTTGGGCATTGAAAACTAGTTGACTGGACACTTGTAGACAAGGGTAACCTTGCCGATTAATAGCGGCTCCTTTGAACATTTTGTTAAATAGAGTTCAGGCCGCAAAGCCCACAATTTATCTTTTGCAACAGGTTGAGTCCAAAGCCTGGAACATACAATCAGGGTATTTTAAGTTTTCAAAGTAAGAGGTTCCATAACGGCAGATCTCTGTTTAAAAAAAAAAAGTGGTTTAAGCATTTTTGCACAGAACAAAAATGTGGCCTGGGCACACCTAATGTCTTCTGGTGCCCATATTTTTTTCTGTGCCCTTTATGGTATGCCATGCTTTAGGTTTAATACTTTATAGAAGCTCAAGCTTCTTTGGGACTGATGCCTTATGTTCAGTCCTACCGGCTGGAGTTCTAGGGTTGGCAGCCAGTCAAATGGGCGCCTGAAGGGGGAAGTGGCTGGGCAGGAAGGCAACCATGAGGGGTCCGAGCATGATCTCCTTTTTAACCTTTGCTTGAACAATCGCTATCCCTGCTCATTGCCCTCCCCTGTCGCCCAGGCTCTCCCATTCCCATTCCATCTTCGGATTGGCAGCGCACACATAGTTTCTCCCTCTCCTCTGTGACTGAGGCCTTGTGTGAAGGTATTGTTCTGACCTGGCCTTGGACAGAGGGGGATAGGGGTTAATACGTTTCTCCATAAAGAGGATGTACTCAAGTATCACAAGGGATGATAAATTCACAGCCTGAAATATTGGTTTCAAATGTTTTGGGCACCAGTGCTTCATAGCACTATTTTCACACGCCTCTGCTTACCAGAACTTTACCCTTCAGGTTGCCTAGCCAGCTTAATTTGCAGCTTCATAGCTACTGCGCTTAAGCCGCCAGTCCTGGGACCTGTGACCAGAAAGTTTCCTTCCAGTGGATTACTCTAAGCACCAGTAGTTATGGTGTGAAACATGTCAGCTGTTGATTGCATCTTTTGCTATATGGTTTTTAACCAATAAAGAAATTGTTGTTGAAGTGCGGCCATCCGGATTGAATTCTCTCTGCACTTCCTGTTTGCGAGATTATTGCGCTCCATACATTATGCCTCCTCCCGCTGCCTAAAGCTACTTCTATTGCTACTTGGAATCGACCTTGGCTTGTGACCCCGACTACGAAACTCTTCCCCTGCATCGACTTTGGCTTGTGACCCCAACTACAAAACTTTTCTCCTGCACCGACCTTGGCTTGTGACCCTGACACCAATCATCGGTCTAGCGGTACAGACAATTAAACCTCAAAAGAATTGTGCTTACCTTGATATTATTGCCCATTGGTCTCCACTCACTACAGGTATTCCCCTAACAAAAAAGGCCAAAAATAGAAGGGGGGGGAATAGATCAGAACTTCTCCTTTAGGGTGAAGCTCTGCTCTAATCCCTACTACACTGACCTGCGTTTATCAGTGCAGTCTCAACAGGGGGATGCATCAGATACTACTGCTGCCTATGTGCCCAGCTCACACCAAAACATTGTGTTGGTGTGCATTGGGGATGAATGTGGACATGCTGCATGCAACACAGGGAGCACAGCACACTAAAATCCATTACAACACTCATCATAAGGCTTGGAAGTGATGTAAGTGGACATAGTGGGCCAGATCCACAAAGAATTACGCCAACATAATTCCAATTTACCGCCGGCGTATCTTTGTTTTGTATCCACAAAACAAGATAAGCCGGAATTACGCTAAGAAACGACTATAACGTTATTACACCGTCGTCTTTTAGGTGCATATTTACGCTGGACGCTAGGGGCGCTTCCGTCTATTTCCAGCATAAAATATGCAAATGAGCGAGATACGCAAATCCACGAACGTGCGAGCGGCCGGCGCATTCCCTTTACGTCGTTTGCGTAAGTGTATCTCCGGCGTAAAGCTACCCCTGCTATATGGAGACGCAGCCAATGTTAAGTATGGACGTCGGGCCAGCGTCTAATTTTCGGTCGCTCGCGTCATTTACGTAACCGTTCGCGAATAGGGAATTGCGTAAGCTAAGTACACGTTCTTTTCATTGACTATTTGCGACGTGATTTCACGCATGCGCACTGTGATACGTCCACTGCTGGCGCATGCATGTTTGCCTCGGGTCATTGATAATTTTAATAATACACGCCCACCTATACCCCATTTGAATTACACCCGCAAACGCCGGCCCATTTTGCTACGCCCTGTAAGTTACAGCGGAATTTCTTTGAGGATAAGGATTTCGTAGCGTAAATGGGACACGCCGCGCCGGCGGGGGAGGTATGTGGATCTGGCCCAGTAAGTAAACAGAAACTTCCTCTCGAAAGAGATTTTAAAGGTACCATTAACTACTTAAGACCCGGACCAATATGCAGGTAAAGGACCCTTTTTGCGATTCGCCACTGCATCGTTTTAACTGACAATTGCGCGGTCGTGCGACGTGGCTCCCAAACAAAATTGGCATAATTTTTTTCTCACAAATAGAGCTTTTGTTTGGTGGTATTTGATCTCATCTGCGTTTTATATTTTTTGCGCTATAAACAAAAATAAAGCGTACATTTAAAAAAAAAAAAATGATATATATAAAAATAAAAAAAAACAATAGAAATTGAAAACTACTGCTCTACTGACACTGTGATTATATATGCACATGCACACACACGAACGGGGCTCCTAATAAATTGTAAAAAATAAATAAAAATATTATAAAAAAATAATAAAAAATAAATAAATAAAAACTACTGACACCAATCTAATCCCTTCTGACACCATCCACTGCTCTACTACGCATGTGTTTGAGCTTTGGGGTGTATACACTAATGCAATAGACTGTAAACTTAAACTCCAAACTTTCTGCAATCTATAATCTAAAATAAATAAAGTGCAAGCACATTTTATTTGGCCTTGTTTTACACTTACGTCACTATCTCTACCTTTGCAAGCGTTCTGGTTTATGGGTTATAATTTATGCTGTGCACAAACTTCAGCTCTTTCATGCTCATTTCCTTTCATGCAAAAAAAGTTGAAAAACAGGAACTACCGTCAGCTTGTAACTTTTGGTGACTTAGATTACAATGTGTGATAGTGACATATGTTCTTGCATAGATACACTTTTTTTAATAAGCACTTATCATGATAATTCACAAACAAAAAAAGAAAACCTCATCACGTGAAACAGATATATTTGTTTATTGGGAAACATCATTCAAATTACAGCTCTGCAATTTAGTGAGTCCATCTAGAACTAGAATTTAAGCAATTCTAAGGTAAGTATTTCAGAACAAGCTAGTATGTGGTGCATACTAGCTCATTATGCATTTTGATGACAATTTTTTTTTATGGGTCTATACAACCACTTTAAGACTGAAGGTCCGTTTCATCGGTCCAAACCAATCGTGTGTGAGCCCCATCGGTCAGTTATCCTTCGGTCGAAAAAAAGAGAACTTGCTTTAAAATTTAACCGATGGACGCCTAACTGATAGGTCAAAAACGATCGTTAATATGCAAAAGCATCGGTTAAAAAGCCGCGCATGCTCAGAATCAAGTCGATGCATGCTTGGAAACATTGAACTTCGTTTTTTTTTAGCACGTCGTTGTCTTTTAAGTCACCGCGTTCTTAACCGATGGTGTGTAGGCACATCAGACCATCAGTCAGCTTCATCGGTGGTTGACCGATAAAAACGGTCCTTCGGAGCAGTCTCATCGGATGGACTAATCTTGTTTACGTGGCCTAAAAGGTAAATTCCCTTAGGCCCCTTTCACACTGGGGTGGGACGCGCGGTGGCGGTATAGCGCCGCTAAAAATAGCGGTATACACGCAGCTCCTCTCACCCCTCCAAAGATGCTGCTGGCAGGAGATTTTTTTCTCTCCCGCCAGCGCATTGCCTCAGTGTGAAAGCCCTCGGGCTTTCACATTGAGTATGCAGTGCAGGAGTTTTTCAGGCGCTGTACCGCCTGAAAAACTCCTCATTGTGAAAGGGGTCTTAAACCTGATTAAGTTAAAGAATGAGAGACATTCTAGGATTCAACAAGGCTAAAACAGGGTACCAGAGGGTCACATACCGTATAAACTTGAGTATAAGCCAAGTTTTTCAGCCTTTTTTAGGGCTGAAAATACCCCCCTCGGCTTATACTCGAGTCAGTGTACCTGAATTCTTGACAGGCGTTCATTTTTTTTTTAAGTCGCGGCTTCCTCCTGGCATTCCGTTTCGAGATAGGCATTTGACACTGTGTTCCGCCTATGACAGAGGTCCTCTCATCCTCGGACAGTTTCCCAGCAGACACTGTGTTCAGTATTCCGCCAATCACGGACGTCCTCTTGTCCTATGATGAAAGAATGTCCGTAATTGGTGGAACACTGAACACAGTGTCTGCTGGGAAACTGAGTCAGAGGATGAGAGGACCTCCGTATTAGGCGGAACACAGTGTCAAATGCCTACAGAACGGCACGCCAGGAGGAAGCCGTGACTTTTAAAAAATGGTTGCCTGTCAAGAATTCAGGCACTCGGGCACAGTGAGACTGAAATGGGCACAGTGAGACTGCAGTGGGCACAGTGAGGTATGGCACAGTGAGACTGCAATGGGCACAGTGAGGTATGGCACAGTGAGACTGTGATGGGCACAGTGAGGTTGCAATGGGCATAGTGAGGTTGCAAATGGGCATTGTTGACCCTCTTTTCCTCTTACAGTCGCTGCTGCATTCTCACCCTAGGCTTATACTCAAGTCAATACGTTTTCCCATTTTTTGTGTGGTAAAATTAGGTCCTCGGCTTATACTCGGGTCAGCTTATACTCGAGTATATACAGTAATTATTATATCTACATCACTACCAGGCCCCATTCGGGAACAGAAGGACTACACATCCTTGGAACAACTTTGCCTGGTGGATAGTTCAAAAGGAAATATCTCAAAATTGTATAAAATCCTGATGAGGGCGGAAGAGCTGGGGACGCCTAGGTATATTATGAAATGGGAAAGGGAACTTGAAGTCACTAGGGGGAAAACATCAGTAGAAAGAATATTGAATCTAACCCACTCCTCAGCAATTGATGTGAGAACAGCTGAGATGAATTTCAAACTTATTACGGGATGGTACTCTACCCCCGATAAAACTAGTAAATTTAAAGAAGGGGAGACAGGAGAATGGGGACAATGGCCCACCTTTGGTGGAAATGTCCCAAAATTAAAAGCTTTTGGAACAGGATCCTTCTATTAATTAAGGATATTACCAAAAAAGAGATTAAAGATGATCCTTGAGAAGTCCTATTCCATGGAGGAGTGGTGCCCTTAAAGGAGTATAAAAAGACCTTGGTTCCCCACCTCCTCAATGCAGCAAAACGATTAATTCCGAAAAAATGGAGGGACAAGAACAGCCCACAGATATGGGAATGGATTGACTCAGTGGAGGAAACCTATAGGAGGGAGGAGTTGAAACTTAGAGAGGGGGAGGACAGCGAAGATATACGTAAGAAGTGGGGTCTGTGGAGAGAATTTAAAAGAACCTGGAGCTATGCAGGAAATCTTAGAGTACCTTGAACAAGGGGAAAGAAATGAATCTAACCGTAGGGAGGACACTTGGGTGGGAGAGACAGTGGAATCACGAGATAGAGGGAGGGAGGAGGGGGGGGGGGATTGAGGGGGAAAATCCACATATCAAACCAAATTAGTATATATAAAAAAAAAAAAAAGTCATTAAATCAGAAGGAAAATAAAGAGAACCACAGATGATGCAATGACTACAATGATAAGCGAAGGGCGGAAAGATCCGTGAGCTCGTCTTCTGGTGTTACCTTCGGTCTAGACTGATGTGGAAAAAAAAGAAAAAAAAAATTATAATATCTACATCTTATGGAACATTACTGTGCTCAGTTTGTTGTGGATATAAGTATAGGAATAAATAAAAAATAAAAAAATAATGTGGCATACTTGACACCAAGGGTTGGTCTATACAACATTATACAACATTATTTTCATTAATAATAATTAAAACAAATAATAATAACAATACAAACCATAAAAAAATTACATTAACATCAGTAGAAAAGTGACCCCTACATAGGTAGTTAGAGTAGTACCCCTTGGTGGACAGTGGTAATAATAATGACCCTTACATTGGTGGTCAGTAGGATGAATTGGGGGGGGGGGGGCTGAATACAAATGCATGCCACACTTTTCACATATTTATTTTAAAAAAAATTGAAAAACATTTATTTTCCTTTCACTTCACAATTATGTGCCACTTTGTGTTGGTCTATCACATAAAATCCCAATAAAATACATTTACGTTTTTGGTTGTAACATGACAAATATTTTTCAAGGCACTGTATATAAATCATGAATTAGTTCACATTCGTTCCAAAGCCAAACAATGTTTTGTTTTTAAGCCACAATGAATAAATGATAATCCTTCCAATAGCCAATCTCTGCTCAGAATGCAGCACCAGTATAACATTGTTCTAATCATTTATTCGTCTTAAATGTCCCCATGAGGCATTTTGAAACTGAGAAAAGCATTGTGTTCACTAACAAAGGCTTGCTTCCTTTAGTGTCTATAATTAGGGTATTCTCTCTATAAGGGGGTTGTCACAATACTAGTACATATTAAACATAATGGAACTAAATACAGAGCTAAATATGGCTAGTGTTATTATTATCTATATATAATCACACGTGCCAGGGGATGTGTCTGAATAGGTTACCCCAACATTTCATATTCCTGATATGTGCCATGTACTTGTATTAAAAAGTATCCTGCTGTCTTCATATTGCTTTTTTTGTTTGAATTACCTGGTAATCCTGCCAGGTGCCCTGCTTTCCTATTTCAAACTGACCACACCAGGCATGAGAGCAGGTCCATCTCATGTCTCACAGCCTGCCTGTCCTCCAATGGTCAAGACTTGTGCTGACACGCCCCTCTGCACACAGCTAAACACTGGAAAGATTAGTGTGCTGCTGTTTCTCCACCCCCAAATGTACAAGCCTCATATGCAGCTGAGCTCAGAGATCATGTGATCATTTATTGAAAAAAAAAAAAAGGTATTAATATTACATTATACTGTATAGGAATGAGGTTCAAGTTTGAGTCGAACTCATTTTCGACTCGAACATTGCCTGTTCGCCGAACAGCGAACAAGTTTGCGGCAAATTCGAAAAGCCGCAGAACACACTGGAAAAGTCTATGGGAGAAATCTATAGTGCTAATTTTAAAGGCTTATATGCAAGTTAGGCTGCATTCACACCTGAGCGGCAAGTAACGCCGCATACGCGGCTTTACTTGCCGCGCTTCGATTTATTTATTTTTATTTTTATTTTTTTTACAAATCTTCCCATTCATGTCTATGGGCGAACGCCAATGTCGCTTGAAAAAAAGGGTCCGGGACTTTTTTTCAGGCGACAGGCGTTCGGCGTCTCAGAGATGTGAACCATCTCTATAGACATGAATGGGAAATTTCTCCTCCAGCGGCACGAGCGTCGCGCGACAGGCGTTTTGCCGCTCAGGTGTGAATGCAGCCTTATTGTCATAAAATGTGTTTGGGGACCTGGGTCCTGCCCCAGAGGACATGTATCAATGCAAAAAAAAGTTTTTTTCGGGAGCAGTGATTTTAATAATGCTAAAGTGAAACAATAAAAGTGTAATTTCTGAAGGATAAAAAGTCATTTAAAATCACTGCTCCCGAGAAAAAATCAGTTTTTAAAACTTTTATGTATTGATACATGTCCCCTGGGGCAGGACCCGGGTCCCCAAACACTTTTTAGGACAATAACTTGCATATTAGCCTTTAAAATTAGCACTTTAGATTTCAAACGTTCGAGTCCCATAGACTTCAACGGGGTTCTAAAGTTCACACAAACTTTTGGTCTGTTCGCAGGTTCTTGGTGCGAACCGAACGGGGGGGGGGGCTGTTCGGCTCATCCCTAATACTGTATATATGCACAAATGTGTTGCCTTTCATTTCTATTTTTTTTTTTTTAACTGAATGAGTTGTTATACAAGGTGAAGATTTACTTACACTTTAATATTAAAAATCTGTATATCAGATATCCCAGGACTTGCACACTAGTTAGTGAAGGGAGGATAAGGATGATACCCTTGGATCAACAGCTTCCAAAAATAAATCAATGGCAGGTTTCTTGTTATTGTATTGACACAGCTCCTAACTTTCTGAGATGGGAATGAGGGACACCTATCAGCAAAAGTATGCAGACATAGGACACACCCCTTAAAGGAGAATTGTTAAAAAAAAAAAACAAGATTGGTTAAACCCACAAGTGCTTTTTTTACCACTACTATTCCTTTATATTGGCTTTTAGAATTTACAAATGCAGCAACTTAGAAATCAGATGAAAGGTTTAGTGCTGGAAAACATCTTTTGTGGATTTTATATAAATCTATATAGATCAGACCAAAATAAGGATGAAATTATGTCATGTGTTGTAATGTATTCCTAAAGAAAAAAGGGAGTCGCGCTATATAGCGCGACTCCCTTTTTTCTTTATTTACTGTTTATGTTGTATAACATTTTTGAGTCGCTGCTTCTTCATTTTCTAGTCCTCTATATGGTATGCGCAGTATTCTTTTTTGTATTGTAATGTATTCCTATTGTATTTTCAAAGGATAACTGTACTGATTAAACAAAAATCGTCCGATCTGGTATGGTACGAGAAAAAAATGTGTCCGATTTTCGGATTATGTGTATGGACCTTATGTGTAGCGCTTCAACTGCCTCTAAACACAGCTTCTGAACGCTTTTTTTGGGGTTCAAGAAAAAGCCTCTAAATACAACTGCCTAGAAATTACTATAAATGAACCAGTGTACATGTACTGATAAGATAACATATACGAGAGTTCAGGAGCAGTTGAAAAAAATGCCCAACTGCTCCTTAACGTCCGTTTACCAGCAGCAGTGTACATGAGGCCCTGCCTACCAATTATGGGCAGCCCCACTATCAAGTAGGAAGGAGTAGCAGGTAGGAAGGGGCAGGCTAAATTTGCCACTTTTATGATGTGTCGGGACTTTGGATGTCAGAACGGCCCAGCATCCAACTGTTACAGGAACCTTTGGGAGGCTGCAGGTACTGCATGTGCACTTCTAAGTGCCTGTCCTTCAGACCAGCAGTTTACTACCCCCATTTCCCCAAGACATAGGGCCGGATTCAGATACATTTGATGTATCTTTCCGGTGGCGTAGCGTATGGTGTTTACGCTACGCCGCCGCAAATATTATGGGCAAGTGCCTTATTCAGAAAGTACTTGCTCCATAATATGCGGCGGCGTATCGTAAAGTGCCCGGCGTAAGGCCGCGCAATTCAAATTTGTGATGTGGGGGCGTGATTCATGTAAATGAATCATGACCCCACGCAATTGACGTTTCTTTTGGATGGTGCATGCGCCGTCCGTGGACGTTTCCAATGCGCATGCGCAAAATTACGTCGCTTTTTGCCAATGTAAACAACGTGAACGTAACTAACGTCGAGCCCCATTCCCAAACGATTTACGCAAACGACGTAACTGGCATGCAATTCAACGCGGTCCCAACGTCCATACTTAACATTGGCTACGCCTCCTATAGCAGGGGTAACCTTACGCCGCTATAACGCTAATGCAAACAACGTAAACTACGATGGCCGGCCGCAGGTACTGTACGTTCGGGAATCGCCGTAAATCCCTCATTTACATATTCGACGCGTAAAACGATGGAAGCGCCACCTAAAAACTGCAACTAATATACAACGGTGTAACAGAATTACCCGCTCGTATTCTAGTAGAATTCCGGCGTATCTTCTTTTCTGAATAGCAAAAAAAGATACGCTGGCTATTCTTAGTATTTACGCAGCGTATCTCTTGATACGCTGACATAAATACTTTCTGAATCCGGCCCATAGTCTCTTTAAAGTGGAGCCTTTTCCAAAAGGAGAAGTTCCACTTGTTCTCATCCCCCCTTCGACAATTGGCACTTTATTGGGGTAGGGGAAGTAGGCACCTGGTTTTGACACAGAGAGGGTTCATTTAGAACCCCTTCCAGGGAGATTTTACTCACCTCCTGTTCTCATGTCAATAGGACTAGAAGTAAAGAAAATATACTCCAGTGGATACACAATAAAAACGCTTATTTCAGTAGCGTTGCAAAAGGTGGTAGGTCAGGTTTTTTTTTATGTTTGAGTCCCTTTTGAGGTGCTCTCACCTTATTTTCTGTCCAGGGGACTTCCTGTGTCCCACTGTATCTGGGTGTGATATGGTGTCTTCATACCAGTAAGTGAGAACAATTTTTCCACAGAAAGAGGCAGAAACTGAAAAGCCTCGTAGGCCGTGTACACACGACCGAGAAACTCGTCGGACGAAACACATCGTTTTCCCCGTCGAGTTCCTTGTTCAACAGACAAAGAACTTGTCAAGCCAAATTTTCCCATTGCCCATCAAGGAAATAGAGAACATGCTCTCTTTTTGGCTCGACGAGTTCCTCAACGGGTTTCTCGGCGAAAAGTGTACACACGACCGGTTTCCTCGGCAGAATACGTCTCCCATCGAGTTTCTTGTTGAATTCTGCCGAGGAAACCGTCCGTGTGTAGAGCTTTTGGCCGGGAATCCCGGCCATGTGTATGCTTCCTAGCAGTTTTCCAGAAAAACATAGAGAACCCGTCGGGATTACCGGCAGAGTGTTTCGTGCCGAGAAAACCAGTCGTCTGTATGCTTACCTGAAGGGGTAATAAACCGTGAATGCTTGATAACAATTTGATGCATGGAGCGTAATTTGACCGGCTCGTTGTAGTCTTTGACTTCACTGCGTTCTTGCCATTCAAAATAACGGCAGGTCTTTTGTGTGGCTGTGTGTATACATGGCTTTTCAAGGCAAGCTTGGCAGGAATCCAGTCGGTCAAACAGACAGGATTCCTGGCCATGTGTACAGGGCTAGAGAGTCTTACCTTGCTCATTGCATCCAAAACTAACAAAAACATTTGGCTGGTGATGAAGTTTATTGACTTGAAGTTTTGTGTTAGAGAACTAAATTAGAAAAGCTTGACTGTCTTCCTGTCTTGAAAAGTGTGACTTTTTGACTTCAGCTCATTCTTCTGAAAGCCTAGTAGAGTGTACACCACAAACGTGACCTCTCCTAAATTTGGTTTTACAGTTTTGCATGTTCTTTTCCTGTGCTTTGCTCTATGCGATGATTGTAACCATAGTCATGATCAAAAAAGCACATATTAAACAGTTGAAATCTCAAGTTAAAGCTACTTGGGTCCCCTATAGGGATGCTATCAGCATGGATCTTGAATGTTCTGCAAGTGAGTTTCTTCCAGGTGTCCTGGTTTCCTCCCACAATCCTAAAACTGTATCTCAGTGGGGCCTATTTAAAAAATGTACAAAAGCTGAATCAATTTCTACATCCTCGTTTGGCTGTAATTCTCCTGTGACCCATTTTCAGCAGACAGCAGGCTGAAGTCCGCTGTCGGCTGACTTTACAGAACCGGTCCAGGCTTGGGCATGATCACGTCAATGAAGTCGGATCCGCCTACATGCTTGGCTCCAGTGAGTCAGGGGGGGGGGGGGGCACAGCAGAGAGCTGGTAACTGACAGCCACCAGCTTTCTGCTCAGGGAGCCCTGAGAACTGAGCGATCGGTGGTGTTTGTGTGCTTGGTTCTCACTGTTAGAGCCGGCGGGGGACAGATACAGCAGCCACCTAGGTAAGTATGATTCTTCTCTTTTAAACAATTAGAGCTTATTCAATTTATACTCTGCAGGGTGCATGCGATCAGCACAAGGACAATCATCACTGTGCAGACAGAGGGTCAGGGGTCCTGCAGTTTAACAGGACAGTCCGAGGAGAATGAAAACTCCTCCTACAAGCTTTAGCCAGACACTGATAGAGGTCAATCATTAACCACTTCAGCCTCTGAAGGATTTACCCTCTTAATGACCAGGTTTTTTTTTAAAATACGTCACTGCGTTACGTTAGATCACAATTGAGCGGTCGTGTGATGTTGTACCCAAATAACATTTTAGAAAAAAAGGCACTGGCGTATTACTAATAAGCGGTTGAAATGCCCTGGGCTGGTGTGAACTTGGATTTCTTTTTATAATTTTCCTGAAATGTTGAATCCACATACTAGGACTAATCAAACTACCAGCATGTCTTTGGAGTGTGGGCAAAAACCGTAATACCTAGAGGAACCTCAACCAGGAGGAAACTCAACCAGGACATGGAAACTCCATGCAGTTAGTGTTTTGGTTGGGATTGAAACCAGGAACCCTAGTGCTGCGAGATATATGTGCTAACCAGTAGGTCACTCACTCATTTTGTGCAAACATATAAGCCCCTCCCCCAAACAATCCTATTGTAAAACTTTAGCGAATTATGAGTTCATGCACAAACCACTAAGGCCCCTTACTTTAACACTTAAAGCATTTAAAATCCAAAATAAAAATGTACAGTGGAACCTCGGATTGCGAGTAACGCGGTTAACGAGCGTTTCGCAATACGAGCATTTATTTTTTTAAGTCCTGACTCGGTTTGTGAGTGTTGTCTCGCATAATAAGCAGGATTCATGTCTCTGCGATGTGCCGTACCACATTTGACCAGAGGTGCGGGGGCACTAGTGACACTCTGAGCCATTCGGGAAATACTCCAAAACAATCGAAAAAATACTTACCGAGTGTTTCAAAGTCTTTCCAAGCGGTCTCTGAGTATTTCCGAGTCTCTCCAGCACCCCCCACCTCTGGCCACATGATGCGGTATTGCATGCAATAGAAGGCAATGTGGAAAGAATTATCTTTGTTTCCATTGACTTCTATGGGGAAACGCGCTTTGTTATGCGAGTGCTTTGGATTACAAGCATTCTCCTGGAACAGATTATGCTCGTAATCCGAGGTTCCACTGTATATGTTGCAGCTTACCAACACCTATGGCCCATACACACGATAATGGGAGGATACATTTAGTACAATGAACAATCAGCTAATTATCTGATCTTTCGACAGACGATTCCAACTTTTCAGATGACAAAAACTGAAGGTACAGACTAGAAAAAAAATTTAGTTGTTTAATGTGTACAGTAATCGTAAGGAAATAATCGAAAATAAAAAAATCAAGAAAAAACAAAGATGAAAACAACCCTATACTCCTCATCTACTATGCCAGGGGTCTGCAACCTTTAAGACATAAAGAGCCACTTGGACCCATTTCCGAAGAAAAAAAAAACTGGGAGCCGCAAAACCATTGCGACATTTAAAACAAATATAACACATATATTGTTTCTTACCTTAATGCAATACTGTATAATATCAGATAAAATTCCACCTCCACATGCCCAGCAAATGCATTACTGTACAATATCAGATACGATTCCACCTCCACATGCCCAGCAAATGCAATACTGTCTGTCTGTAGTACAATATCAGATGAGATAATAAGATTCCACCCCCACATGCCCAGCCCGGCCCAGCCCCCGACTAGGCCGCTCTCCCTCCCAGTCCCAGACACTTCCAAACACATGCCGGTCCTCACCTGTACTGCTCTTACGGCTGTCTGTGCTGTCTCGTCTCTCTCTCTTCGCACTGGGGCCACGGTCAGTGCTGATGAGCTCAGCTGAGATCCAACACGGAGCCTCTGCGGGGGAGATGTCGGCGGCTGAGGGGCGGGCGGGAGACTCCAGGTGTGTGCGCGTGCATGCACCAGCGCCACCCGGGCAGTGAGCACAGACAGGCCAGCTCTGTGGCCGTTACTTACAAAACTGGCCTCCTCCCCTCGCTAGCATCCGCCCCGGAGCCGTGGCAAAGGTTCAAAAGAGCCGCATGCGGCTCCGGAGCCGCGGGTTGCAGACACCTGTACTATGCTAATACTTAGCTACGTTTGCCTTTGTTGGCCTAGAATTTCTGTGCAAGTCAATACCATTCCATCTACATCATGATATGCACTTTTGTGGAAAATGGAATGTTTTCTCATAGTGTGTAGTAGGCTTTCGATGTGGTGGATGCATCTCTATTCTTTACAGCTTTTTCCCTTTATTTCCACCTGTTGATCCTGTCCATAAGTCTGTTATTTTTCAGCAAAGCTGTACGAAAAAAAAAAAAGAAGGGAATTAAGAAAGTGTGAGATAAACCATTTAACACTGACCGCGGGGTTGCAATAATTAACTTTTATTCAATTATGTAAAACATTTATCCCAAAAGAAAAAAACTAACTCTGTTACTGCTTAAAAAGTGTTAGCTGGAATTTAGCTTTAATTTGGTAATCAAGTCCCAGGGGTCTCCAAATTCTCTAAACAAACGGCAAGTCCTTCAGACTTTAGGGCTGAACTGTGCCCAATGGGGGTAGAACTTGTCCTGTATCATTGGGAGTAAACAGCGCCCCATCTTTGATATTAGGCGTGGAATAGTGTCCCATTTTTGGTCTCAGTGGTAGAAAGTATCCCTCATTGTTGGTGTCAGTGGGAGGAATAGTTTCATATCGGTGGGAAAAATAGTGCCCCAAGGGGCGGATAAAGGCAAGCAAAGGGCCGCATCAGACCCTGGTCTGCAGTTTGGAGATCACTGGTCAAGTCCATCTCAATCTGCTAGTGCAGTGGTCTTCAAACTGCTGCCCTGGGGCTGGATGTGGCCCTTTGCCTGCCTCTATTCGGCCCTCGGGTCACTGTTCTATCCACAATTGACACTAATGATGGGACACTATTCCTCCCACTGATATCAACAATGGGGCACCATTCTTCCCACTAAAACCAATGATGGGGCATTGTTTATTTGTGCTATTCCTCCCACTGATAACAATGGGGCACTATTCCTCCCACAGACACCAAGGACGGGGTGCTATTCCTCCCACTGACACTTAGGATGGGGTGCTATTCCTCCCAGTGATATCAACAATGGGGTACTATTTCTCCCACTGACACAAAGGATGGGGTGCTATTCCTCCCACAGACACCAAGGATGGGGTGCTATTCCTCCTACTGACACTTAGGATGGGGTACTATTCCTCCCAGTGATATCAACTGGGTACTATTTCTCCCACTGACACCAAGGATGGGGTGCTATTCCTCCCACAGACACCAAGGATGGGGTGGGATTCCTCCCACAGACACCAAGGATGGGGTGTTATTCCTCCCACTGACACTTAGGATGGGGTGCTATTCCTCCCAGTGATATAATCAATGGGGTACTATTTCTCCCACTGACACCAAGGATGGGGTGCTGTTCCTCCCACTGATAAACAATGGGGCATAATTCTGCTCTTTTACAAAATGGATAGGGTGCTATTCCTTCCACTGATATCAACAATGGGGCACTATTCCTCCCACTGACACCAAGGATGGGGTGCTATTCCTCCCACTGATAACAATGGGGCACTATTCCTCCCACAGACACCAATGATGGGGTGCTATTCCATCCTTATAGATCAGCACTATAGCGGTAGTTTAGAAAGGATAAGAGTGGGGTTACATCCACTTTAAGACTGCTTTAACTTTGGAGTGAAACAAATCAAAACTCAATTAAATGGCTGAGATGAGACGCGGACTCCATACTTTAGATGAGGATTCTGTGGTTGGGATGAGACGCAGGACCTGGGACCAAAGAAGCTGCACAAATAGTGGACCTAGGGGGGGGAACGCCTTTCTGCCATGTTGGAAAGACGTTATAGAGAACGGAAGCAACATGGCAGAAGTTACTCTACTATTGCAGATCATTCTGCGGGTTCCTCGTGTCTATTAAACCCACATCAGCTCATTCTCTCTCCTTCTCCTCCGCCTCTCCTCCCTTGGTTACTCCATTACAAATTGTTGGACTTGTATGTAATAGTGAGTTCATGTTCTACTATTTTAATAAGTGTTTTTAAAGGATCATATAAATGTGATGGAAACTTCAACAGTTGTATTCCTAAGTGGTTGATATGTCACGCCAATGGAATCTATAACTGCAGCGTAGGAGATCACACATGAAATCTGACTGTTTAAAGACTTTGCTTTTGTCTTTAGTTTGTAATCAGGCCGAAAATTGGCCAAAGTCACTGAAGACAGGAAAACAGCTGTTGCATAGTGATTACTGAATTCCTTTTAGATAATAGCAAGTTATCAACTTGGAACACTGTTTGCTAACACCGGCCTGATAGACAGGCATATAATACCCAGTTGTCACACATGTTATACGAGTTGGAAACCACTTGCTGATCAGAAGTTTGTGCCAGACTAGTCTACCTAGTGGGAGAAAAGGGACACCTCTACAAAAAACGCATCCACATTTTCTTTGCCATTCACCAGTGGCGGTGGGTCCATAGAGGGTGCCGGAGCGCCGCCCCCTCTCGCTGTCGCACCGCCACTGATTACAATACATAGATTCATGCATTGCATGAATCTATATATTGTTGCCACTGACGCTGACTATTCAGATGGCCAGCCGGATGATGAGCCATCTGAATAACGGCAGCTGGTTGGCTGTGTGGAAGTGCCTATCAGAGCCAGAGTACAGCCCTCACGCTGTATTCGACTTCCGAATACTTATCTAAGGGACTACGGGGGGTGCGTTCCTTGGATAAGACTGACAGGCATCTCAGCCAACCAAGTTCACCGGTTCTGATTGGCTGAAGCGTCATCAAGGGTGGGAGAAGACATCGAGGGTTGTGGAAGGAGGATGGCCGACCCCAGAAAGGTAAGTGCCAAGCGGGGGAGGGCATTTTACAGGGCACAGCGGCGACAATGGGTACAGTTGCATCAATTGGCACAGTGGCGACAATGGGGACAGTGGCATCAATTTGCACAGTGGTGACAATGGGCACAGTGGCAACAATTAAAGGGCACAGTGGCATCAATTGGCACAGTGGCGACAATTAAAGGGCACAGTGGCACAGTGGCGACAATTGATGGGCACAGTGGCTGCGTTTGATGGCATGGCACAGTGACTGCGTTTGATGGCATGGCACAGTGGCTGCGTTTGATGGCATGGCACAGTGGTGACAATTGATGGCACAGTGGCTGCCTTTGATGGCATGGCAGAGTGGCGACAATTGATGGGCACAGTGGCTGCGTTTGATGGTATGGCACAGTGGTGACAATTGATGGCATAGAGGCTGCGTTTGATGGCATGGCACAGTGACTGCGTTTGATGGCATGGCAAAGTGGTGACAATTAATGGCACAGTGGCTACGTTTGATGGCATGGCACAGTGGCTGCATTTGATGGCAGGGCACAGTGGTGATAATTGATGGCACAGTGGTTGCATGTGATGGGCCCAGTGGCTGCATTTGATGGGCACAGTATCTGCATTTGATGGGCACAGTGAGGCTGCAATTGTTTTTTTGTTTTTTTTCGTTTGCGCCCCCCAAAAATGTTGAGCACCAGCCGCCACTGCCATTCACTATTGTTTATATGTATATGTATGGGAAATGTCTACAACAGGATGGTATCAAACTTTTAAGGCCCAAACACACGATCGGACTTTCCAACGGATGTGTTTTATCGGACAATCCGACCGTGTGTATGCTCCATCGGACAATTGTTGTTGGAATTTCAACAGACAAATGTTCGCTGTGCATGCTGTTAAACTTTCCGACAACAAATGTCCAATAGAGGATCATCCGATCGTGTATACACAAGTCCATCGCATGCTCAGAACCAATTCTAAACATCAGACAACAATAGCAGAAGTTGCCCAAAGGGTGGCTGTAAAAAGATGAAAAAACACATGATTTGGTGAATGTTGGCTGAAAATGTATACAGAACAAGTTTCCCGGCCAACGCCCTTCAGACCAAAATCCACAGAAAAGTCAGATGGAAGTCCGATCGTGTGCATGAGGCTTAAAGGCTTGTACACAGGAATACTGCCGCAGGGCTCACTTTCCAACATGCAGGAGTGTACCAATAAAGGCTCCACATAGTGTGAAAACTGATTGATATATATTAAAACAAAAAAATTTGTAAACTTGCACTTATATGCAAAGAAAAGTAAACAGCATTGTGTAAAGCCCCAGGTTACATAAAAAAACTCTGCACTTCTGGTACACTTCCAGCAAAAGTCACAAAAGGCTCCACCCTATTTGTTTCATCACAGATGATGTCATCCTGAGCCCATGCTCTTTGTGCGCGGTTGCTACTTTGGTTGAAAGCATATTTTTCTGAATGAGTTATTTCAAGAAAATATTGCATTTTGACCAATAGATGAAGCTGATGATCATCAGAAACAAACATATAAGGCAAATAATGGGAATTATTTGTGACAATTGTGTGTAAATGCTTGAGACAAGATTTTTTTTTTAAAGGACCCCAAAGTGTAAGCTCTCTGTGTATTCTTGTTTAGGCATGAATTATATATCAGACAGGAGGCTCATATCTTATGCATTAATCTTTCTTTATTAATGCTCACAGCAGAAACATTTTATATCTTACTTTTAATAAATTTCAATGTAAAAAACTTTTCCAATAAACTACCACTCCCAGCAGTCCCTCTGATCCATAACCACGCCCATGTCAGTGACCTCTATAAAATGGGCTGCCTCCAAACGTTCCTCCTCTTTCTTTCTGCTCACGGCTCAGATAAGTACTCTATTTATTTTGTGTCATTCTGTAGAGTGTATCGCGCCTTCTTGCCTCCCCAATTCATGTCTCTCATGTGTTAGACTGTATGCTTCCCCAGCCTTTGGTGTTTTGCGCCACATATGGCTTAGACCTGCCTTCGTTTTTTCAGGCTTCCCTGTTCTCTATAGGGACGCTCTGTAATCGGGGAACTCTATCTCCCCGACTTCGGAGCACCGCCTCCTGCTACCACCGCTCTGCTTCTGACCCCCCCTCGCCGGGCGCCGTCTCCGGGCGCCGCCATCTTCCCCCTTCCTTTCTCCTCACAGATCGTCTCACGTGCGAGCGGGGGGGGGCGGAGCTTCCGACGATTCGGCCGCTCAGCGAATCAGCGCGGAGGACGTAGTCTCGCGAGACTTCGCCCTCGAGCGGCTAGGGATCTCGAGCTCTCCTTCCCTCCGCTTCCATTACAGCGCTGACGGCGGGGAGGAAGGGATAGGAGCCTGTTGCTACGTGCGATTACCGGCCCTTATTAGGTACTTCTCAGCCTCCTCAGGATTCGGCTGATCCCTCTGCTGGGTCGGACGCTTTAGATTCTGAGTCATATATCGATGATGCTGGGGCTTCGGCGCTTGATACAACCGCCATCCCTGTCACACAGGGCGAAGTTCTCCTGGACGCCCTAGGAGAACCTTTCTTCCACCCCGATGTGATTTCCCATCCTCGCTCCGGGGACTGGGCACCACTTCCACACGTCTCCCAATATGTGGAGCTATGGGCTAGGAAGTCCTTGGATAGGACTAGCCGGAACAAGCTGAGGGCAGAATGCCCCAGACCCTCCATCCCCAAAAATGTTCTAGCTACCCCGGAGGTAGACCCCGTATTGTCAAAGTACCTGCTAAAATCAGGAAAGTTTCAGAAAAAGGGCATTGAACGCTCTTTTCGGTCTATCCAAGACCGCATCCTGGATCTTATGGGTCCGCTGACAAAAATATTAAACCTGTCCGAACAAGCTGCAGCATCTGAGCAGCCAGTGGACCTCCTACAATTGAGAGGTTGGGCACAAAGGGCGTTATGCCTAGCAGGCACCGCCAACACGGCGTGCTCTGTATCCACACCAGCCCCCTTATCCAAGCATGTAACCTGGCCAGCCGCAGAAAAGAGGGGGTTGGCAGAGTGTGGCCCCCCTCTCCTGAACCGTACTAGGCCACATGCCCTCAACATGGGGAGGATGTCCCCATGTTGATGGGGACAAGGGCCTCTTCCCCACAACCCTGGCCATTGGTTGTGGGGGTCTGCAGGCGGGGGGCTTATCAGAATCTGGAAGACCCCTTTAACAAAGGGGACCCCCAGATCCTGGCTCCCCTATGTGAATTGGTAATGGGGTACATTGAGCGGAAAAATATTGTTACTGCGCTGGTCTGAATAGGTGATGACACAAAATAATCTTAGTTTATAAGGTGCTGAATTCAGTGCAGTACTGTGCGTGATAAACCACAATAGGTGATTATCTGACTAAATGACAATGTCCAGCTCTTTCGAGCATGTGCAATTGTGTACTACTATGTGCGACTACTGTGCCAACAAACAAAATACATAAATGTATATATATATATATATATATATATATATATATATATATATATGAGTGACAGTGTTCAGCTCTCTCGAGCATATGCAAGAAAAATTATTTTTTATTTTTTTATATACCAATGTCCTACTCTCTCGAGTGTGTGATACTAAGTGCAGCTATTATACTAGCAACCAAATGTAAATAAATAAATATGCATATCAATGTCATAAACCATATGTGCAAAAAATATATATGTGCATGAAAGTTCATAAATGTTCATAACATATCCCGATTGACGTGGAAGTCACAACTTCACAGTTAGAGTCCCATTAAGGGAATAAATGTGATAATTAATCCTGGTGTTGTGTTTCTACTTCTTCCACCCGACTGAAATAAGTGCTACCACCACCAACTGCTGAAATGCGCACTCACCAGACTCCAGCTGGTAATGGGCCCCAAACTTATTCCGTTCCTGTCAGTGGATATGTGCTCCTTGCTCCTTTCACACAGTGTTCCTTAGTGCCTCAAAAAACAAGGGGCTAATCATGGTGTAGTACGTTTAAAAGGTTTTGTTTATTTAAAAAGATAAAATCAGACTACTCACAAGGGAGGTGCTTTGAACCAGCACCTAGTATCTTTGGCAGTATCGGGCATGGACAGCCGCTCACCAGCTTGTTTTGGGGTGCGTGCCCGGCTCCTGCTTCACTGTGGTTCCACAGGTCAAAAACACTCCCTCTATGCGTTATCCACCTGGCTTCTACTAGTTTCGCAAATATGCGTCATCAGGAAAGCTCAACATTGTACCCCTACCATTTCACGAAGGAAGTGTAAATAGTTGTAAAAAACACACACTCTGTCGAAAAAAGTCCTTTATTAATAAAAAAATAAATAATCCAGCGGTTGTAATCCACTCGATCCCAGCTCTCTGCTCTAACGTTGTCTGTATCCAGCGACGGGTGATCTCCTTTCCGGTCCAGCGATGAGAAGATCGTCCGGGATCCAGAGACCCCGTCCCCCTCTGACGCACCCTCTGCTACATCACTGGGCAAGCCCAGTCTTCCGACAATTCATTATAGCGGCGAGTCCGTTTTTAAATTACTTTTTTTCTTTCAGAAATTACACTTTGTGCAGTGACAGTTCTAAGTACGGGAAACATGCGCTATTTCACATGCTTACTTTACACCCCCCCAGGTACAAAATTTAAAGAAATATTTCACTTTTATTGTGTCACTGTAAGCATTATTAAATTCTCTGCTCCCGAAAAAACATCAGTTTTTAAAACTTTTTATTGTATTGATACATGTCCCCTGGGGCAGGACCCAGGTCCCCAAACACTTTTTAGGACAATAACTTGCATATTAGCCTTTAAAATTAGCACTTTAGATTTCAAATGTTCGAGTCCCATAGACTTTAACAGGGTTCTAAAATTCACACAAACATTTGGTGTGTTCGCAGGTTCTGGTGCGAACCGAACAGGGGGGTGTTCGGCTCATCCCTATTCTTGTTGTTTTTTTGTTGATCCTTTAGGTTCATGTAAGTGAGACTCTCACTCATAGTACAGTAATTATGAAGTATTTTGCAGGTACAATGACTGCAGCCTGTGTGGAGTGTATACAATATGTAGACTAAGATTCTATGTAAAGGAGAAGTACAGCCAAAGCTCGCTTGGCTGTACTTCTCCTGTTGATCACAGAAGTGCAGTTCGTTTTGCACTCCTGTAACCCACTTTCCGCTGACAGTGGACTAAATTTTGCTGTTGGCTGACATCACAGAGTCGTTTCAGGCTGGGGAAAGGTCGGAAAACCTGGAGCGGCACCTAGCTCAGCCTCTCAGCGAGCTGCAGAGAGCCTTGGCCAGCCTTTACGGCCCCCTCCACAGCTCAGCGCTGCAGTGAGCATGGGAGGGGGGAAGAGCAGACAGCGGTGACTGACAGTCACAAGCTCTCTGCTCACTGAGAAATGAGCAATCAGTGGTCTTTGATTGCTTGGTTCTCAGCCTTAAAGCAGGCGGGGGACAGATTAGGAAAAGGACCGATACAGCTTCCTTCTGGGTACGTATGATTCTTTAAATAGAAATCCTAAACTTCTCTTTTAATCATTCTATTTTAACCACTTAAGGACCGCCGCACATATATGTCGGCAGAATGGCACAGCTGGGCACAGGCACGTACAGGTAGGTCGCCTTTAAGAGCCCAGCTGTGGGTTTGCGCGCACTGCCGGCGCGCTCACTTGACCCGGTCCGAAGCTCTGTGACCGCGACCCAATCGCCGCTAGTGTCCTGTGATCGGTCACAAGAGCTGAAGAACGGGGAGAGGTGCGTGTAAACACACCTTCCCCATTCTTCACAGTGGCAGTGTCATTGATCCTCTGTTCCCTGATATAGGGAAAGACGATCAATGACATCAGACGTCCAGCCCTGCCCCCCTACAGTTAGAAACGCATATGAGGTCACACTTAACCCTACAGCGCCCCCTAGTGGTTAACTCCTAAACTGCAATTGTCATTTTGACAGTAATCAATGCATTTTAATGTGTCAAAATTGTCTGAAGATTGCGCCATTAGTAGTAAAAAAAAATTATTAATAACAATTCCATAAAACTATCCCCTATTTTGTAAACGCTATAAATTTTGCGCAAACCAATCGTTAAACGCTTATTGCGATTTTTTTTTACCAGAAATAGGTAGAAGAATACGTATCGGCCTAAACTGAGGAAAACATTTTTTTTATATCTTTTTTTATGCATATTTATTATAGCAAAAAGTAAAAAATATTGCATTTTTTTCAAAATTGTCACTATATTTTTGTTTATAGCGCAAATAAATAAAAACCGCAGAGGGGAAAAAAGGACGCCAATTTTGTTTGGGAGCCACTTAGCAAGACCGCGCAATTGTCAGTTAAAGGGACGCAGTGCCGAATCGCAAAAAGGGGCAAGGTCCTTAACCTGCATATTGGTCCGGGTCTTAAGTGGTTAAGCCACGCCCAATATTCAGCACAGTTTAGCCATGCCCATATTCAGCACTGTGGATAAAATAAAAAGTCCACAAAATCATTAGCTAAAGGCAGACTCCTACCATAGCATCAATGTACTCTTTGTCTCAACTGCCCAAGAGAAGAAAGAGAGAGAGAGAGAAAAAAAATAAAAAGTTGTTTGATCCTTTTGCCTCTTTAGCAAAGATCCAACTGTGTCTTCATGCAACAGACTGAGAACAATGGTCATCTATACAGGGATGTTTACTCTGAACTTTCACGGTCCAACACAATAAAGCCCAGAGATGAGAGAGCTGGACTTTTAGCTTCTACGTTATCTCCCCCTTGACTTACTTGGCAGTGTCCTCTAACCAGCTGGTGATCCGAGCAAGTCACATCCCAGGCAGAGTTTTTTAGTTTGGACGCCTTCTCTTCATCACATATTGGAGTCCCATCCAAGGATCTGGAACTCATTGTGCATTCTGTGTACAAGTGGATTTGTTGTAAAAGATAAACTGTGTGCTGATATTTTGTACTCAGAACCATGCTGGTGGCCATCTAATTCTGCATACACACAACCGTTTTTCATGACGAGAACATTTTTATTTTTTAAATTGGTCGTGAAAAACGGGCGTGTGTAGGCTCCAGAGCATTTTTCTCGACGAGAAAAATGGCCATTAAAAATTTAGAACCTGCTTTATTTTTTCTCGTCGTTTTTCACATCGTTGTTTTTCTTGTCGCGAAAGACGGTCGTGTGTACACTTTAACGAGGGGGAAAAAAACATGCATGCTCAGAAGCAAGTTATGAGATGGGAAATTAGCATAATTAGCCCAAAGGGTGGCGCCATTCAAATGGAACTTCCCCTTTCTAGTGCCGTCGTATGTGTTGTACGTCACGCGCTTTGCTCAAGCATTTTGTTTAACCACTTCAGACCCGCGCTATTGACAGAATACGTCAACAGCGCGGACCTGAGGCGCCAACTTGACGTCTTTGGACGTGATTTGTGTGCATTACCCGCGCGTGCCACTGGGTGGCGCGCGGCGGGTAAACACTGTCCCGCCGCATCGCTGGGGATCCGATGCATGTACCTGGCGGCCGCGATGTCCGTCGGGTACATGCGATCGGCGGGAAACCGAACAGATGACAGCAGGGACGTGGAGCTCTGTGTGTAAACACAGAGCTCCACGTGCTGTCAGCGGAGAGGAGACCGTTCTGTGTCTCTTTACATAGGGACACAGCATCGGTCACCTCCCCCAGTCACCCCCCTCCCCCCACACAGTTAGAACACACCCAGGCAATACATTTAACCCCTTCCTCACCCCCTAGTGTTAACCCCTTCCCTGCCAGTCACATTTATACAGTAATTAGTGCGTTTTAATATCACTGATATATAAAAGTGAATAGTCCCAAATTTGTGTCAAAAGTGTCCGATATGTCCGCCGCAATATCGCAGTCGCAATAAAAATCGCAGATCGCCGCCATTTCTAGTAAAAAAAATAATAATAAAAAAAATCATAATTCTGTTCCCCATTTTGTAGGCGCTATAACTTTTGCACAAACCAGTCGTTATTGTGATTTTTAATTTTTTTTTTTTTTAAATACGTCGAAAAATACGTATCGGCCTTAACTGTGAAAAAAAAAAAAAATGTTTTTAAAAAAAATTGGATATTTATTATAGCAACAAGTAAAAAAAATATATATATTTTTTAAATTGTCGCTCTTTTTTTGTTTATAGCGCAAAAAATAAAAACCGCAGAGGTGATCAAATACCACCAAAATAAAGCTCTATTTGTGGGGAAAAAAGGACGCCAATTTTGTTTGAGAGCCACGTCGCACGACCACGCAAATGTCAGTTAAAGCGACGCAGTGCCGGAAGCTTTCGCCTGGGAACGAAGGGGGTTTATGTGCCCAGTAATGAAGTGGTTAACCTGGACCGGCACCTAGCTCAGCCTCTTATCGAGCTGCTGGGACCCTCGGTCAGCAGCTCCGGCCCCCTTCACAGCTCAGTGCTGCAGTGAGCATTGGAAGGGGGGGGGCAGAGCAGAAAGCAGTGACCGACAGTCACAAGCTCTCTGCTCACTGAGAAATCAGCGATCAGTGGTCTTTGATCGCTTGGTTCTCAGCCTTAGATCCGGCAGGGGACAAATGAAGCATCAGACGAATGCTGTTTCCTTCTAGGTAAGTATGATTCTTTAAAGAAAATGCCAAACTTCTATTTTACTCATGCTCTTTTAACCACTTAAGGACCGCCTCCTGCACATATACGTCGGCAGAATGCCACGGCTGGGCACAGGCATGTACAGGTACGTTGCCTTTAATAGCCCAGCCGTGGGTCGCGCGCGGTCCGCCAGGGCACGCACTCGACCCGGTCTGAAGCTCTGTGCGCCGCGATCGGTTACAGGAGCTGAAGAACGGGGAGAGGTGTGTGTAAACACACCTTTCCCGTTCTTTACAGTGGCACTGTCATTGATCGTCTGTTCCCTGATATAGGGAAAGACGATCAATGACGTCATACATCCAGCCCCGCCCCCCTACAGTTAGAAACACATATGAGGTCACACTTAACCCCTACAACGCCCCCTAGTGTTTAACTCCTAAACTACAATTGACTCCTAAACTGCAATAGACGGTCGGACTCACGGAGCTCGCGGCAATGTCGCATCTTAAAGGGGACGTACAGGTACGTCCATCTGCCCAGCCGTGCCATTGTGCCAATGTATATTATCGTGCGCTGGTCCTTAAGTGGTTGATGCCAAACTGAAAACAGATCTTCAATCACACCTCTACTATAGTGGTCTTTTATACTCCTGAAAGGTAACACCGCTGTGTCTTTGGTCTTTTTAGTCTTTCAAGAGTACCTTTCAAGAGTATTAAAGACCAATATACTAGAGGAGTGATTGGATCCGAAGGGTCTTCCCGTAAGGTGAGCGGGCAATTCATCTGGAGGTGGAGGTGGTGTTTTTTTTATTACTGAATTTTAGCTCTAAGTTTCACTTATTGGAATAAGGTGTCTAAAGAAGAATCCAAGATTCAGCAATACTTTGTAGAACTTTTTCACTTGAACAATATCACATATCCACTATTGTGTGTGTTGTATAACTATTGTTTTTTCTTTAACTTTGTATATGTTGCTGAAATGTATTACTATTCTTATATTTGGTGAAGTATATAGTGTTTTGGATACATACACTGATTGAATTAGTGCACCATTCCCTTATAGAATATATAATAAGAGAACATTTATCTCCTGCTACATTGTATAACATCTTATCAGTTATAAAGGTTTCAATACAATACAACAGAACTTTTTCTCTTATTCTGGCTTCTGCAAGGGACTTCACATTAGCGCCAAAAGGAAGGTTGCAGCTCCCATAATTTCTCTAGTTCATTTTTTGCCAGACAAAATAATGACTCTTCTTCCCCTGGTTATCATTTAAGGACCGCCCACTATATACTGTATATACGTCGGCATTTTAAAGATGGATATCTCGGTAATGGCAGCAGCTGCTGCCACAACCGAGATATCCTTCTTTTCAGTGGGTGGTTCAGTTTATGATAATGGTGGTCTCTGCGGCGGATTCATCGTTAACCGTTGCGGGAGAAGGCCCCGCCACTCTCCCGAACTCTCCGCCTCTTACCGGAGCCGTAGGTAGCGGTGGAGGCGATTGGGTCCTTCTTATTCCTTTGTATGGATACGAGTGAGGGCAAGATGGCCCCCACCCACCTGTCTCCATACCATTGCAGGGCAGAAGCAAAGTCAAAATGTCACTTCCTCCCATACCTCTTAAAGGGACATTTTTAGTTGTAACTTTTTCAAATGACAATTTTTTTATTTTATTATTATTATTATTATTGCATTTAAGTCCAAATATGAGATCATTAGGTATTTTTGACCCCAGATCTCATATTAAAGAGGTCCTATCATGCTTTTTTTTTCTATAAGAAAAAAAAAACAGTTTTAAAATCAATAAAATAAAGTAGAATATATATTTTTTAAAGTGCCCCATCCCGACGAGCTTACATGCAGAAGCGAACGCATACACGAGCAGCGCCCGCATATGAAAACGGTGTTCAAACCAAACATGTGAGGTATCGCCGTAATCATTAGAGTGAGAGCAATAATTCTAGCCCTAGTCCTCCTCTGTAACTCAAAACAGGCAACCTGTAAAAAAAAAAAAAATGTAACGTTGCCTATTTTTAAGAGTAAAAGTTTGACGCCATTCCACGAGTGGGCCCAATTTTGAAGCGTGACTTGTTGGGTATCAATTTACTTGGCGTAAAATTCTTTCACAATTTAAAAAAAAAAATTGGCTAACTTTACTGTTGTCTTATTTTTTAATTAAAAAAAGTGTTTTTTTTTCCCCAAAAAAAAGTGTACTTTCCAAAAAAAAAGTGTAAGACCGCTGCGCAAATACGGTGTGACAAAAAGTATTGCAATGGCAGCCATTGTATTCTCTAGAGTGTTAGAAAAAAATTGTATAATGTTTGGGGGTAATAAGTAATTTTCTAGCAAAAAAACGTGTTTTTAACAGGCTCGGTCCTTATGTGGTTAAGGATTGCCCATGCTTTTCTCGGAGATGGAACCCTATTACACTATACCACTACACCTGATCCAGGAAATATCCATCCTTCAAGAAAAACAGGTACCTCTCCACCACCTCTGGACTTTGACATTTGCTACTCTGCTCAGCTACTCCTACAGCCTGGTTATAAATCTCTTGCTTAACTAGGATGATGAACATACAGAACCCACTAGTAACTCATGGTTGGGACTATATTATAAAGGAGACTTACATCCTGTTAAAGCCTGGATCTCAATGACAGTTTCTCTTTAAAATGCATGTATTATATTACCATTAGGCTGCTTTCACATTGGGGATAGAGCCGCGGTGGCGGTATAGCAGTGCGATTTTTAGCGCTGCTATACCGTCGTATTTACCGCGGTATTCGGCCGCTAGCGGTGCGGTTTTAACCCTCGCTAGCTGGCCAAAAAAGGGTTATACCGCCCGCAATGCGCCTCTGTAGAGGCGCATTTTGGGCGGTATTACCGCGGTTTCCCATTGATTTTCAATGGGAAGGCGCGGTATAGGAGCGGTGAACACACCGCTCCTATACCGCAGTAAAGATGCGGCTAGCAGAACTTTTGGAGCGGTCCTGCTAGCGCACCGGTTCAGTGTGAAAGCCTTCGGGCTTTCACATTGAACACTACAGGGCAGGTTTTTTTCATGCGGCATAGCAGCGCTATTTGTAGCGCTGTACCGCATGAAAAACGCCTCAATGTGAAAGGGGCCTTACTGCATACGTTTAACAAAATCTTCTGCTTTGTGCCCTGGTGTGCGGTCATGTTGAAACAGAAAGCGGCCATTCCCACAAAGTTCAGAGCATGAAATTGTACAACGTGTCTTGGTATGCCGACGCCTTAAGATTTCCCTTTACTGGAACTTATGCCGCGTACACACGACCATTTTTCATGATGAGAAAAATTCAATTTTTTAAATTGGTCGTGAAAAACGGTCGTGTGTAGGCTCCAGAGCATTTTTCTCTATGAGAAAAATGGGCGTTAAAGTGGAGGTTCACCCTAAAAAAAAATTCTAACAATACATTGAAAAGACTGATTACACTGCGGGTATGCTGTTTTTTTTTTTGTACATACCTCGTTATCGCCGTTTCATCCCTCGGCTTCCGGGTTTGATTCTTGCGGGTCTGGGCGTTCCTAGTTGATTGACGTTCCTCCGACCGGCGCATACTGCGCGTCATGACTTTCCGAAAGAAGCCAAATGTCGTGGTGCAGGCGCCGTATAGAGCGCAATGACGTTCGGCTTCTGACGGAAAGTCGTGACGCGCAGTATGTGCCTGTCTGCTCGCTCAGCAGATAAATTCGATCGTGTGTACGCGGCACTAAATTCTGCTATGGTCACTAACATCCAGTCAAAATCCAGAAAAGTAACCACATGACTTCAGAAAAGGAGTGGGGGTGGGAATTCAAAAATAATGCCTGTCTCCAGGCTAGTGCATGAGATATGTAAATAACCTGTCACTCACAGCAAGGGGGCGGAACGGACTAAGGTTTTTCTCTGTAAGTCCGTTTTATTTCCCTGAACAATAAAAGAGTGTTGCTCAGAGCTGGATTAACTCTGTGTGGCAAGACTGGACACAGATAATAGGAAATCTTATACTGTACATTGTGACAGCAAAAACAAAAAACAAAAAAAATGGGTTTACATCCACTTTAAGACTGGGATGCCATTAAAGTTCATTTGCGTGTAAAGGCAGGTGTCTCAAAACTTTTGACAATATAGTGTATTTGAGTTAGGGACCTTAGATTGTAAGCTCCCTTAGGGCGGGGACTAATGTGAATGTATAATTCACAGTATATAAATTGTCAGTGCTATATAGATATTTGTAAAAAATAAACTCTGGCTGTCTGGCCATGATCAGTGCAGTTTCTGATGACTTCTACGAAGTAGGGCTTGGGACCCAATGAAAAAGTATAACCCATGATGGTTATGGTGAGAACACTCAGGTTTTATGTATAAAAAGCAAGATAAAAATGGTAAATGTAGAAACACACAGACATTCCCAAAATAAATCTTTTCAGGGACATCCATCAAAACACGGGACTCGTCCTGCAAATCAGGGACAGCTGGCACGGGCAACCCTGGAACACAAAACATGACCTTGAACAGAAACAGTTAGCAGGCAACTTTATATGAGTCGCAAAAGCTACAGGGACAGAAAATTCTTCCAGACATACAAAAGTTTATTTATCTTGACATTGTGCCTAGAAGACTTTTAGGCTAAAAGTTTGTGTTCAGCGGTAATCCTGCAGTGATAGATAGATGTACTCTGCGAAGACTGTACTGCACCCATGCATGACATCTCTAGAATTACCTAATAATTTAATATGGTCTGATTTCATCTCATGATTTATGAACTCACTGACCTCTCTTCCTTCCATGATCCAGTGATCTTCAGGAATGAATCAGCCATTTTAGGCTTGTTGCTACTTGGAAGGAAACTAACCCTCAACTGGCAGCTCAGCATTACCAGGTAACGCCATCCAAATAGTTTAAAGTACAGTATATGTAAACCCAATCACTAAAATCTCATATAAGCTTTAGCATGGTAATGCCGTAACCCTCAAAATGCAGACCCACCACATGGCAATGGGTTACGACATGCTGTTTAACCACTTCCTACCCAGCCTATAGCAGAATGACAGCCAGGCGGTTTTTCAGTTATCCTGACTATGACGTCCAGCAGGATAACAGCCGCCGTGCGCCCGTTGGGGCGAGTATCGCAGCAATCGGTGGTGCGGCGTGTATGACACACCGCTACACAATGAATGCAGCCTCACCATTGACATGAATGCAGCCTCACCATTGCCATAAATGCAGCCTCACCATTGCCATGAATGCAACCTCTGGATGTAGCCTCACCATTGCCATGAATGCAGCCTCACCATTGCCATGAATGCAGCCTCTGAATACGAATACTAATTGATCATTAGACTCGTTTGTGCTGCTACTATGATCCAACCACTTAGGCCGCATTGACTTACCTGTCTGTTCATCCATCCCCCCCCCTTTTTTCTAGCCAATTGTCATGCACCCCACTCCTGATGACTGGCTTTAAATGCCAAGAAACGCGTCAAGTCCATGCTCAGGGATGCCAAGATTAAGCTTGCCCAATTATGTTTTTCATCATATTGTTCTCTTTTATAAACTTTTTTGGATAATCATTTTGTTTTTAAAATGAATCTGATTGGTTCTGGGAAGTTTTAGACACACAGTAATGACAGCTTAGACCACCGTGAGAAAGCTCCCAGCACTGTGGTTATAAGGAAACAGACAAGCAGGAAGTGTGGAGAACAGAGCAGGATTACAGCAACTTCAAAGCAAAAACGAACAATAAGGACATGAAACCAGTACTGCAGTAAGGTAAAGGAAGCTATTTAGCTAAAACATTTTTTTCCTTTAGTGATCCTTTAATTCTATACGCCTGTCCATGCCCCATCTAAAGTCCCATGGCCCATTTCTCTTGTTCTCTGAATACAGCATCACCATTGCCATGAATGCAGCCTCACCATTGCCATCAGTGCAGCCTGACCCATGCCCATCTGCAGCCTCGGAGGGGAAATGCAGACTAGAGCCAACAGATTACATACAGGAGAATCTCCTGTTTACTCTGCCTCTTTAATACAAAGTCCCGCTGTGACAGACTTAGATTCTCCTATGTCTAGGGTCACCTTATGTCCAATAGGGCCATAGGGTGACTAAGAAATCATATCATAAATTCTATGAGATGGGACATTACTGATAAATCATGTATGGCAGGATATCTTGAAATATTAAAAGTTGTTGGCTTATTCTAAACCACAACCGGTCAATAGTGTTGCTCACGAATATTCGTATTGCGAATATTCGGCTCGAATATGGCATATTCGAGTATTCGCGATATATTCCGAATTTCGCGGTGAATATACTCTATTTCGAATATTCGTATTTTTTCAATTTTTTTTTAGAACAGATCACATCCTAGAGATCCCCATCGACGTCTAAAAGCATTGCTGGTATGATTAGAGACCTTGGGCCGAGTAGCTGCAGCGATCATTTTATATTGCCGAAAAATCGCAATGCGATTATTCGGCAATAGCGATATCGCGGGATTATTTTCGAGAAATTCGCAATATTGTTTTTAGCTAAAATAACACATATATTCGATTTCAGAGTGTTACTGTCGAAATTCCGCAATCAATTTCTCATTCGCATTTTTGCGAAATTACGATAACATATCAAGAATATTCTGAGCCAATCAGAGTGCTCCATTCCGCATTTCTCGAAATTTCGCAATTATTTTGTATTATAAAATATCAAGAATATTCTGAGCCAATCAGAGTGCTCCTTCCGCATTTGCCGAATATTCGCAATTATTTTGTATTGTAATATATCACGAATATTCTGAGCCAATCAGAGTGCTCCTTCCGCATTTGCCGAATATTCGCAATTATTTTGTATTGTAATATATCACGAATATTCTGAGCCAATCAGAGTGCTCCTTCCGCATTTGCCGAATATTCGCAATTATTTTGTATTGTAATATATCACGAATATTCTGAGCCAATCAGAGTGCTCCTTCCGCATTTGCCGAATATTCGCAATTATTTTGTATTGTAATATATCACGAATATTCTGAGCCAATCAGAGTGCTCCTTCCGCATTTGCCGAATATTCGCAATTATTTTGTATTGTAATATATCACGAATATTCTGAGCCAATCAGAGTGCTCCTTCCACATTTCTCGAAATTTCGCAATTATTTGGTATTATAAAATATCACGAATATTCTGAGCATTTCTCGAAATTTCGCATTCGCAATTCGCATTCGCATTCGCAATAGCGAAATTTCGCAATCATTTCATTTCCAAAAAATATCATGAATATTCGTATTTAGCGAATATATCTCGAATATTCGACTATATATTCGAGATATATCGCAAAATCGAATATGGCATATTCTGCTCAACACTACCGGTCAATAAGAGGGCTCATTCCTCTGTGTAATAAGCTGTTGATATGCTAAGTGGGACAGGCTTTTGACAGACCTTATTGTGGGAATTCAATTAGAATGTCAGACAGAACAGTCGTCCAATACCAGCCCAGGAGACGGGACTTCCTATTACAGAGGCCGCCGAGTAAACAGGTGATTCTCCTGTATGTAATCTGAAGGCACTTGTCCCGCCCCCTCCCTGTCCCCACTTGTCCCTGCCGAACGATAAAAAGGGTATTTATCTTTTGTAGCGCCCCCCCTGCCTGAACTAGAGAATCTCAGCTATGGGAAAAGACTGAAAACATTGAAGTTATTCTCTCTATAGAGGAGACACTTGAGGGGATATGATAGTGATGTACATATACCGTACTGGTGACCCTAGCATAGGGAAAAAACTTTGAAAGGGAGTTTAAAAAGACACATGACCATTCACTGAAAGTGGATTGGAAGAGAAGCGGTTTAACCTTAAACTGCATAGAGCAGGCATGTCCAAAGGCCGGCCCGGGGGCCAATTGCGGCCCCCCTGGTGACTTAATATGGCCCCCCTGGGGATTTGGATATATATATAGCCATTCCACAATAGATATATACCCTATACCCAGACTGGGGGCTCTGCTCCCGCTGATAAATACAGTATATCCAAAAAACACGTCCAAGCTCAACCTTAGTCATGAGCAGCGCTCAGGGATTCGTTGGGGCCACAAAAAAGATATATACAGTATATCCAAATAACATGAATGAGCTCATCTCTTCATCACACACAGCTACAAAGGCAAGATAATTCTTGTTGGGTAGTGTATTAGTGCTCGGGCAAACACACTTAGATCAAATTTTAATGGTTCAAAGAATGTCAGGCAAAATGGTCGGCCCTTGAGCATGTTCACTTCATCAAATGTGGCCCTCTTTGAAAAATCATAGAGATCATAGAGATCATAGTATTGTTAAGCCCCATACACTTGGTCAGACTATTTTAACAACAAACATAAAAACGATTGTTTTCCGATCGTTCTCAGAAAATTTGTTTGTTTTTAAACTGCATCAGAAAACCATTTTTGGGTTCAAAAGTCTGGCCAACTGATCTCCCTTCAGATGAAAATCCACAGAAAAGTTTATTAGGCTTTACTGTACAAGTGTACTCACTACTCAGCACAAAAGAGAAGCTGCTTTCAGTCACTGAGGCTGGCCATACATGTTCAATTTTCTTGTACAATTTTCTTTTAGATTTACCAAAAACCATATAATATGAGGTCAAACTAAACAACACTTTCAATTGTATGCAATCAGGCAGGCCCTTGCACTACATAGTTGAAGGTAAATCTAAAGAAAATTGCACAGAAAATTGTATCATGTATGGCCAACCTAACTCTCTGGCCATTAAAAAAAACATAAACAAAAGATTTGCATTTGAACCCGTTTCTTTTGTTATTTTCGTATGTTGATATGACACCTATAACAAAAGATTTGCCTTCAGTATTTTGAATACACAGAAAACAGAAAAAGGAATTCATTCAATATACATAATGAAATTCTTTTGTTATAGATGTCATTGAACAATGAACATACAACTGACACTAACAAAAGAAAAGCATTCAAGATACACAGAATGCAAATTGACGAAAATTCACGATAATTATTGTCTAACAAAAAACGAACATGAATTAAACAGAATAACAAATCATCCCGCATGTACGAAAATAAAACCGTAACGGAAATACGAAACGATCGGAATACGAAAAAATCACGTCGTACGTCAAACGAACGGGAACGAACGGGAAAACGGGCGTCTTACGAAAAACGAACGGAAACGAACAGACGGGACCATACGAAACAGAACAAAAAAAAATGAATTTTTTTTCTGTGCACATGTCTATTATGTAACCTCATGAATATTTGCAATGCTTTGTCAATATTTAACATACCTTTTGGGGTGTTTTAGGAAATACAGATATAAAATCTAAACATTTGTATTTTTTTTATTTATTGATTGATTTTTAACAAATAAAAAGATCTGTTGTTTCTTGAAATCCTCTATATTTTGAGTAGGATATGATACCGTATGGGGGTTTTGGAAAACCCCCATACGGTACAAGGCTGACTCAGATAGACCCCATGGCCTTATTGTCTAAGTAATGGATCCATTTCAATGCTCTTTTATGCCAAAGCAGACCGCTTCCTTTTTTTTGATGGATAATATTGCCTTAAAATAAATGATTAGTAAAAGGAGGAATTTTGCCATGTGCCATGTAATTTAAAAAAAAGCTGTTTGATGGCAGAGGATCTGGGTCTTCATATAATGGATTATGATCAGGTTACTGGTAAGCTGTTTGTACTGAATGTGATATCATTTAATTTTCTTTCTCAAGAATCGCAGGTGCTTCAACTGAAAATCCTTACTATGGTCAGAATTGCTGGCAGGGCCTGCAATGCCAAGTGCTTACGTGCCCACAAATGTACTTTCTTTTCTTATGTAGTGCATCTGTAGTTTTCTTTTTCTTCTGTAGTTTAACCACTTCAAATTTGGAAGGTTTACCTCCCCTTCAGCATCAGCGCGGATGTGCGACACTGTACCCCCATAAAATGTATGTCCTTTTTTTCCCCACAAATAGAGCTTTCTTTTGGTGGTGAGAAAGGAGTCACCGCTCCAGGTGGGATCACTAAATGGTTACAGGTGGTGCAGGATACCTAGGGTGCTGGCGGTGCACTAAGCAAAATGAAGACAAAGAAAAATGGATAGCCGCACTCCAAAACCTGATGGGTGGTCTTTTATTCAATAGACAGCATGTACAAAAATAGGGTCACAGCAGTGGAAACAAGGAACAGCCGACGCGTTTCGCACTGGATCAGTGCTTATTCATGGCTTTCTTTTGGTGGTATTTGATCTCTGTGTGGTTTTTATTTTTTGCGCTATAAACAAAAGAAGACCGACAATTTTGAAAAAAAGCAATATTTTTTACTTTATGCTAAAATAAAAATACAATAAAAATATATAAAAAATAGGCAAGCGCGTCTGTCCCCTTGCTGTGTATAAATAAATATATATATGTACCGTATTTTCCGGCATATAAGACGACTTTTTAACACAAGAAATTCTTCTTAAAAGTCGGGGGTCGTCTTATACGCCGGTACCTAACATGCAGACTTGCAGTCAGCCCGCGGGCGTCCATTTTTCAAAAGCCGAGCCTCTTCCTCATGCTGTTCCGTGATAGGTGGAACACCCGGCTTCCCAGCAGAGCCGAGGACGAGAGGGCATCCATGATAGGCGGAACACTGAACAGAGGCTCTGCTGGGAAGCCGGGTGTTCCGCCTATCATGGATGCCCTCTCGTCCTCGGTCTCGGACGAGAGGGCATCCGTGATAGGCAGAACACTGAACACAGTGTTTGCTGGGAAGCCGAGTGTTCAGCCTATCACAGAACAGCACGAGGAGGAGGCGCGGCTTTTGAAAAATGGACGCCCGCGGTCTGACTCTGCATGTTAGGGATAAGGTAAGGGATTGTCGAGGCATGTAATGGTGGCACAGCGAGGCATGTAATGGTGGCACAGCGAGGCATGTAATGGTGGCATAGTCTGGCATGAAATGGTGGCACAGTGAGGCATGTAATGGTGGCACAGTCTGGCATGTAATAGTGGCACAGTGAGGCATGTAATGGTGGCACAGTGAGGCATGTAATGGTGGCACAGTGAGGCATGTAATGGCACAGTGAGTTGAGGCGAGGCATTACTAGTAGGAAGTCTTATACAGCGGCAAATACGGTATATATATATATATATATATATATATATATATACTGTACAGACCAAAAGTTTGGACACACCTTCTCATTCCAAGAGTTTTCTTTATTTTCATGACTATGAAAATTGTAGATTCACACTGAAGTCATCAAAACTATGAATTAACACATGTGGAATTATATACATAACAAAAAAGTGTGAAACAACTGAAAATATGTCATATTCTAGGTTCTTCAAAGTACCCACCTTTTGCTTTGATTACTGCTTTGCACACTCTTGGCATTCTCTTGATGAGCTTCAAGAGGTAGTCACCTGAAATGGTCTTCCGACAATTGAAGGAGTTCCCAGAGATGCTTAGCACTTGTTGGCCCTTTTGTCTTCACTCTGCGGTCCAGCTCACCCCAAACCATCTCGATTGGGTTCAGGTCCGGTGACTGTGGAGGCCAGGTCATCTGGCGCAGCACCCCATCACTCTCCTTCTTGGTCAAATAGCCCTTACACAGCCTGGAGGTGTGTTTGGGGTCATTGTCCTGTTGAAAAATAAATGATGGTCCAACCAAACGCAAACCGGATGGAATAGCATGCCGCTGCAAGATGCTGTGGTAGCCATGCTGGTTCAGTATGCCTTCAATTTTGAATAAATCCCCAACAGTGTCACCAGCAAAGCACCCCCACACCATCACACCTCCTCCTCCATGCTTCACGGTGGGAACCAGGCATGTAGAGTCCGTCCGTTCACCTTTTCTGCGTCACACAAAGACACAGTGGTTGGAACCAAAGATCTCAAGTTTGGACTCATCAGACCAAAGCACAGATTTCCACTGGTCTAATGTCCATTCCTTGTGTTCTTTAGCCCAAACAAGTCTCTTCTGCTTGTTGCCTTTCTTTAGCAGTGGTTTCCTAGCAGATATTCTACCATGAAGGCCTGATTCACACAGTCTCCTCTTATCAGTTGTTCTAGAGATGTGTCTGCTGCAAAAGGTGGCTACTTTGAAGAACCTAGAATATGACATATTTTCAGTTGTTTCACACTTTTTTGTTATGTATATAATTCCACATGTGTTAATTCATACTTTTGATGCCTTCAGTCATGAAAATAAAGAAAACTCTTGGAATGAGAAGGTGTGTCCAAACTTTTGGTCTGTACTGTGTATATACCAGAGCTTTTTTTCTCAGAAAATAGGTGCAGGAACTCAACCACGACCTGTTCAGATTTCACAAACAGTAGAAGGGTCTTAAAGGGGCATTAAATACCAGGATTGCATTACATACAGTGTGCAGAGTTCAGGGGGTTACAAAGCAGTCACTTGTAAACACAGAAACCAGACTTCTGTGTTCACAAGTGATCGTGGTGAGCGGGCACCAAAGGGTCTGAGCCAAAGGTGGTGGAACTGAGTTCCCCCAAGTTCCCCCAGAAAAAAAGCCCTGGTATATACACACACACACACACACATTGTAAGAAAATGTAATAAATATAAAAAATAAAAAAGATGCTGCGGAGGGTCACCTGACTGCATATTCTGGTAAGCAATTAAGTATAATAAAGGAAAGTATAGAAACACTTGAAAAATAAATATTAGTACCTTGAATTTCTAAATATTACATATTACATTTTATATTCTCCTATCTTGATTATATATGATTGGTATTGATGATAGCTACAATAACATCACTAAATTGCTATGATAACTGAGCAATACTCTAGAGAGAAATGCATAGTTTTAACTGTTGTTTTGCATTTTATTCTTTTCATTGTATTGTACTAATATGAATGGTATTATTCTTATGACCTTTGTTATGCTTTATGAAAACATAATAAAATATTCAAACAGAAAAATAAATATTAGATAGTTAGGTAGGAAACAGGAATTTTTTTTTGCCACAAGTTGAACTTCCAATTAAATCCAATGCATTTAATTTTTTATTTGCGCTATCTTTCAGATTTTCAGAACAAGCTTTTGGGGTGTGCTCCCTATTTCTAAGGCTCCAGTCTGTACACCTCAAGATTTCAGATGGAAACATTTTGCTGAAATTGAAAAGTGAAATTGGAAGTGAAAATGTCCAGTTTTCTCATACCTACATCTTGGATAGCAAAAACGGAACCCCTGATATTCCTGTTTTTGCTCGTTTATAGCAGTATTGCCAACCGTCCGTATTTTTACAGACAGTTCATAAAAACAGGCACTTTTCCCCCCGTTTGTAAATGTCTGTGGTTGCAGGAATGTGCCAGTAAAAATAGCCATGATCGGTTCGGCTTGGAACTGCTCATGGAGATTGGAGGCAGGGGGTGATTGGAGGCAGGGGGTGATGGTGGCTGCGGTGGCACTGCAGAGGGGGCAATGAAGGCAGGGGGAGAGTGGAGGTAGTGGGTGTTAGTGGCAGGGGGAGATTGGAGGCAGGGGGTGTTGGTGTCACCGCAGAGGGGGATAATGGCACCGCAGAGGGTGGGGGATGGAGACAGGGGTTGTTGGTGGCACTGCAAAGGGGGGGTGGAGGCAGGGGGCGATTGAAGGCAGGGGGCCTGGGGAAGATTGAAGGCAGAGGGAGATTGTGGCACCGCAGAGGGGGTGATGGAAGGCCAGGGGACAGGGCGGAAAATCGGCTGCAGCCGCCTGAACGAGACCTCCACCTCCAGAACGAGAACCAATCCAGCCGGCCGTTTCTACTATGAGTGCGGTGTGCAGTTCAACCAGGCGCCACAGAGGTGGTGGCGCTCAAGCGCCAGAGTGCTCCTCTCCCTCCTCCTCTCCTTGTCTGAGGCCACTCTGAGCTCTCCACCGCGGTATTTTTGAATCCTCCTCCTCCTTCTCCTCACGAGCATCATGTTTTCCACCCGGGCGGCGCAGCTGCACTGCACACTGTCCTCTCCAGCTGCTGCCCGGGTGGGGTTTGTCCTGGGGGGTGTGGTGGCCTCTGTACTAATAGAGGGGGGTGACTGTACTAATGAATGGTGGTTTGTGGGGGGGTCTGTACTAATTGTGGGGGGTCTGTACTAATTGTGGGGGGGTCTGCACTAATTGTGGGGGGGTGATTGTGGCTGGGGCGGTCTGTTTTATTGTGTGGGGGGTCTGTACTAATGAGGGATGATTGTGGGGGGTCTATACAAATGGAGGGGGTGGTTTTTCCGAGGGGGGGGGGTATGTACTAATGGAAGGGGGGTCTCTGCTAATGGGGGGGGTGGTTTGTCTGTACTAATTGAGGTGGGAGGTTTTTCCTGAGGGGGGTCTGTACTAATGTAGGGGGAATGGTTTGTCCTGGGGGGCAGCAGTGTCTGTGGGCTGCCTCTGCGGGCAGCATTTGAAGGATGAGTCCAGACCAAGCCGCGCTCACCACACAGAACGGACACACGCCCGCAGAGCCGCCGCCGCCGCGACTTACAAGGTTTCAGAAACGGGTAAGGGGGACCTTTTTTAAAGTTTCCTGTTAAAAAAAAAACACCAAATCCCTGCAATAATATATTAAGCAGCCTGTATAATCTATTATTGCTGGGATTTGTAGTCCTCTGTAACTGCTGGTATTCTGCACTGCGATTTATATAATGTATTATTGCTGGGATTTGTAGTCCTCTGTAACTACTGGTATTCTGCATTGCATTTTATATAATGTATTGCTGGGATTTGTTGTTCCTCTATAGCTGCTGGTATTCTCCATTGTGCTGTATAATGTATTATTGCTGGGATTTGTAATTCCTCTATAACTGGTCAGTGGTAATCTGCATTGCGCAGTATGATCATTATACAACACAATGCAGAATACCAGCAGCTACAGAGGAACAAAAAATCCCAGCAATAGTACATTATACAACACAATGCAGAATAACGCCATCTATGCTATCTTTCTCTGTAAAAGATAAATAAGTTAAACGATCACTTTAAGCATCATAACCATTAAAGTGGATGTAAACCCCCCGAAAAAAAGTTTTTTTTTTTTTTATATATCACAATGTAGAGTATAAGATTTCCTATCATCTGTGCCCAGTCTTGCCACACAGAGTTAATCCAGCGCTGAGTAATCCTCGTTTAAAGTTCAGTGAAAATTAACAGAATTCCAGATAAAAACTTGCCAAATTATAAAGTCTGTATCTCTGTTATTGCTTTCAGTAACAGGTTATTTACATATCTAGCTTGGACATGTTTATCATAACAAGAGATGATCCAAAGTTCATTGTATATTACCAGGATGTGTTATGCTGTTATATCACCTCATATTATGATAAACAACACATAACATATAATAAACATGTCCTAGCTAGATATGTAAATAACCTCTAACTCAAAGCAAGAAGAGAGAAAACTGACTTTTTATCAAGGCAGGGTTTTATCTGGAAGGCTGTTCATTTTCACTGAACATAAAAGAGGATTTCTCAGAGCTGGATTAACTCTGTGTGGCAAGACTGGGCACAGATGATAGGAAATATTATACTCTACATTGTGACATCAAAAAAAAATATTTTTGGGGGGGGTTTACATCCACTTTAAAGCTTAATGGAGCAAAGATATAATGTATGGTGTGCGTGCGTCCCGTCCGGGGGGGAGGGGCGGCAAAATGCACCTTTGCCTTAGTTAGCAAAAATCCTTGCACCGGCCCTGGGTGTTGGTGGCAGAGGGGGATTAAAAAATGTGCCCTTATTATATCGAAAATAACAAAAATATTTTTTTTTACCTTAACCACTTAAGCCCCGGACCATATTGCTGGTCCACTTTTTGCGATTTGGCACTGCGTCACTTTAACTGACAATTGCACGGTCGTGCGACGTGACCTCCAGATAAAATTGGCGTCCTTTGTTTCCCACAAATTTCCCCTCATTTTAGGCCGATACGTATTCTTCTACATATTTTTTCGTTAAAAAAAAACTTGCAATAAGTGCTTATTGATTTGTTTGCGCAATAGTTATAGCGTCTACAAAATAGGGGATAGATTTATGGCATTTTAATTAATTTTTTTTTTTTTTACTAGTAATGGCGGCGATCTGCGATTTTTATCGGTACTGTGACCATATGGCGGACACTTCGGACACATTTTTGGGACCACTGGCATTTTTATAGCGATCAGTGCTATAAAAATGCATTGATTACTGTAAATAAGTCACTGGCAGGGAAGGGGTTAACACTAGGGGGCGAGGAAGGGGTGGATTATGTTCCCTAGGTGTGTTCTAACTGAAGGGGGGGTGGACTGACTAGGGGAAATAACAGATCGCTGTTCATACATTGTATGAACAGAAGATCAGTAATTTCTCCCCCTGACAGGACCGGAGCTGTGTGTTTACACACACAGCTCCCGGTTTTCGCTCTGTAATAAGCGATCGGGGGTGCCCGGCACGCGCGTCGGCATCAGGGACGCGCAGGGGGCACGCGTGCCCCTATTATCTGCTCGGCGAGATGACGTAGATCTTCGTGATCTCTCCCAGCAGAGTCGATCTGCCACCGTATAACTGCGGCGGCTGGTCGGCAAGCAGTTAATATCTACCTTAAATCACATTGCTAATTTCCTAGCGTACTTGTTTGTAGCCTAAATACTGAAATTTTCACCTAAAAATTTAACTTAGTAACTTTTGTGAAATTCTAGTAAAATCGTGGCTGTGCCAGTAAATTTCGGGTGTCGTGCCAGTAAATTTCAATCTAGTAGGCCGCGTACACACAAGGAAACATGTCCGCTGAAACTGGTCCGCAGACCAGTTTCCGCGGACATGTTCGATCGTGTGTACAACCTAGCGGACAGGTTTCCAGTGGACAAAAGTTTCTAAACCTGCTTAGAAACTTGTCCACTGGAAACCTGTCCGTCAGACATGTCCGATGGTTAGTACGCCCAACCATAGGACAGAAATCCCCCGCATGCGTCAAATTGATTTGACGCATGCGTGGAAGCATTGAACGTCCGTGTTTGAGCACATCGCCGCGTCACTGTCACCGCCACGTCACCGTCACGTCACCGCGTTCTCTGTCCTCAGGGATTTTGGTCTGATGGTGTGTACACACAGCAGATCAAAATATCCCAGGAGACATGTCCAATGAAAATGGTCCGCGGACCGTTTTCATCGGACATGTCTCCTCGTGTGTACAGGGCTGTAGGTTGGTTTACAGCAATGTTATTTTCCGAAAAGTTAGACATCTAGCATACATGTGTTCGCAGGTAAACGTGATAATATTCACCTTCTTAACTTTGCAAGGCTAACACAGGAACAATTGTTAAAAGTGTCTACAAAAAATACCCTGAGGCTGTTTATGTTTGTTGAACACTCAACAAAGGAGTGTTATTTTCAGCATCCATAGCCAATTTTATATTGAGCACCTAAGACTATAGATCTGTCTACAGGTACAACAAAGGCCATGTAAAAGCCATCACTCAGCGCCTGTTGACTTGTATTTATTGCCTTTGTTTTCCTAAGTAATATAACAATTAACTGCAACAAATGAGACAGTTCACATTGCTGTTCAGGCCCTAAAAAAAGTGAATGAATCCCTCCCGGGAACAATGGCCCCTATCAGATAGGCCTTTTGTAAGGCATTTGCTAACAGTAAAAAAGCCAGTACCATTTTGTTTTCCCTGAATCCCTGAACAAATGGCGATGTCGGTATTCTGAGGCTCAAAAGTAGATAAACACTGACGGGCTGTGATTGATTTCTGTCTCTGGTAATACCATTTAGAGGGAGAAAGGAGTTTAGTTGACTGAGCCCAGGGATGGGACAATGCTAGGAGTCTATCCCATGATAAGCAATTGGTTGTGTTTATCTCTTTGTTATTCCATTAAGACCTCAATATGTCATTGGGCACAATAGTCTCCCTGGTGACTCGAATAACCAGAAAGTCATCATTACAACAGTAATCAATTGTGACTATTAATCATTAATTCTACAAGACTATTTATATGATAATGAATGAGTTTTTTTTAAACACTTGTGTGCATTGAATAATTAAGTATTTGTTTAGTTACTAGTCATTTTCTATCAGCTGGTCACAGCGAGCCTGTTAACCACTTGCGGACCGCCTGCCGTCATTATACGCGGGCACTTTGAAGAGGGATATCGTTGTTATGGCAGAAACTAGCTACTATAACCCTGGTATCCTCGTCTTCAACAGGCGGTCCGCTTTCAGATAAAAGGGGTCTCTGTGACGGATTCGCCGCAAGATCACTTTAATCGGCGGCAGGAAAGTCTTACCCCGTCCCGCCGCTCTCTGGTGCCCTCCGCCACTTATCGGAGCTCCCGGCAGAGGCAATCGTGTCTGTTCTCCTCTTAGGCATGGAGATGAGTGAGGGCAAGATGGCCATCTCTTTACCATTTCAGGATGGAACCAATGTCAAAACGTCACTTCCGCCCATAGCTCTTAAAGCGATGCTCCAGCCGTAAAAAGAATATTTTTTAAAAGTCTGCAGCTACAAACACTGTAGCTGCTGACTTTTTAATAAGGACACTTACCTGTCCAGGGAGCCCGCGATGTCGGCCCCCGAGGCCGATCTCTCCATCGTATCGTGTGCCTGCGCCACCATCCTCACTAAGGGAAACAAGCAGTGGCTTCACTGTCTGTTTCCTACTGTGCATGCAAGAGTTGCATGGCACCTTGTGAATGACCGCCTGTCTTCTGGGACACACACGTGGGTCCTAGAAGACAGCGCGTCCAAATGACACACGGCAGGAGGCACAGTAACAGCATTTGATGGGCACAGTGGGAGCATTTGATGGCACAGTGGCTGCGTTTGATGGGCACAGTGACTGCGTTTGATGGGCACAGTGGCTGCATTTGATGGGCACAGTGGCTGCGTTTGATGGGCACAGTGGCTGCGTTTGATGGCACAGTGGCTGCATTTGATGGCACAGTGGCTGAATTTGATGGCACAGTGGCAGCATTTGATGGGCACAGTGGCTGCGTTTGATGGGCACAGTGGCTGCATTTGATGGCACAGTGGCTGAATTTGATGACACAGTGGCAGCATTTGATGGGCACAGTGGCAGCATTTGATGGGCACAGTGGCTGTATCTGATGGGCATAATGGCTGTGTTTGATGGGCACAGTGGCTGTGTTTGATGGGCACAGTGGCTGCGTTTGATGGGCACAGTGGCTGCGTTTGATGGGCACAGTGGCTGCGTTTGATGGGCACAGTGAGACTGAAATTGATGGGGTTTTTTTCAGAATTTTTCCGTTTGTTTGAAATCCCCCCCAAACATTTTATCTTGTCATCTCAGAAAGATTCAACCTTCTTCCATTATAATTGGTGTGATATAACATAGAAATGGTTGACATTCTTCTTGTTCTTGCTGCCCGTCTTGGCATTCAGCGTGGGAAGGAAGCTTTGTCCTCAGGAAACAGATGACATAACACAAACTTGACTCTTTTTTTATTTTTTTTGCCAGACTTCCTTGAGCGATAGACAGGTTTTATATAACCCTTCATACAGTAAATTAATTGTCTGCATAACTCTTACCAGGTGACAGATACTCTCCATGATAAACAGTAACAGCTTCTTAGAAATGTGAGTGATGAAGGACAGGTGATTTATAGGCGAGAAAATGAAGTTCATGAATTTTGAATACAATTTTTATTTGAATTTTTGAAAAGTCCATACATTATTCTCAATCATAAACAAACCTCCCTACAACATGATATACAAAGAAAACATATAGTGAAAATTTTGCGACAAATAAAAATGCATAAAAACATGAGTGGCAACAGCAAAAAGACTGAGTGATTCATCAAGTCTCCCCCATTTTTACATTTCTTTGTCTTTTTTTTGTCTAAGTATAGATCTGTATTTGTCCCAAGCAGGGCTGTCTTAATGAGAGGGCACACCTGGGCACTGCCCAGGGGCCCCAGCTGCATGGGGGCCCCTGCACTTTCCCCAAAGCAGCTGGTCCTTGAGCCTGGGCTACCCCTCTACATCCCAGATATGCCCCCAGAACTCTGACCCCTCTACACTCTAGATATCCCCTACCTCCTACCTACTTGATTTCAGTTTTACCTGCACTGTATTCATTGTAGGGGCCCCAGAGCATTACTTTGCCTGGGGGCCCATGATGCTATTAAGACGGCCCTGGTCCCAAGCATCCACTTACCGTTGACTGTTTCACTACCTCATCAACTACTCTTGGTAAGATAATCGATAATTCTGTAAGATTCCTCCTGCTCAGAGGCGTTGCTAGGGGGTGTGGGGGGTGCGGTCCGCACCCGGGTGACACCCTTAGAGGGGTGACACCATCCTGACATTGAGGATTTTTTTTTTTTGCTGACATGCCCAGCGCCGCCGCGTGTGTGTCTGACTCTGTCCGACTGGACTTTGTCCTCCTTCTTCTTCCTCCGCTCCCAGCTCCCCTACCGAGCCTGCCACCAGCAAGTGGCGAGGCAAGCCTCAGCAGAGCTCAGCCTGTGCCTGTCACACTGCACTGTGTGATGTTGTGACGTCAGTCACGTCACACACAGTACTTTCAGTTTCTCCTCCCGGGCAGACCTGCTGTAATGATTGCTGCCCACACCACACCAGTCCTCTGTCTCCAGACTTCGGCTGGCGCCGGCCGCGACATAGTAGGTACTGGTGTGGGGGGGGCTGGAAGTCCACCGCCGGCCGAGGCAGGCATAATAGGAACAGGTGGGGGGGGGTGTCCACAGCGTCCACCGCCGGCCGAGGCAAGCATAATAAGAACAGGCGGGGGGGGGGGTGTCCACAGAGATATTGCAAGCTGTCAAGCATTTTACATGGCACAGTGGCAACATTTTACAGGGCGCAGTGGAGACAATTGCTGGGCACAGTGGCGACAATTGATGGTACAGTGGCTGCGTTTGGCATGGCACAGTGGTGATAATTTCTGGGCACAGTGGCTGGGTTTGGAATGGCATCACACAGTGGTGACAAATGATGGGCACAGTGGTAACAATTGATGGCACAATGGTGACAATGGGCACAGTGGCGACAATTGATGGCACAGTGGTGACAATTGATGGCACAGTGGCTGCGTTTGGCATGGCACAGTGGTGACAATTGCTGGGCACAGTGGTGACAATTGATGGCACAGTGGTAACAATTGATGGCACAGTGGCTGCGTTTGGCATAGCACAGTGGCTGCGTTTGATGGCATGGCATAGTGGTGACAATTGCTGGGCACAGTGGTGACAATTGCTGGGCACAGTGGTAACAATTGATGGCACAGTGGCTGCGTTTAATAGCACAGTGGCTGCGTTTGGCATGGCACAGTGGTGACAATTGATGAGCACAGTGATGACAATGGGCGCACAATGGTGACAATGGGCACAGTGGCGACAATTGATGACACAGTGGTGACAATTGACGGCACAGTGGCTACATTTGATGGCATTGAATAGTGGTGACAATTGCTGGGCACAGTGGCGACAATTGATGGCACAGTGGTGACAATTGATGGCACAGTGGCTACATTTGATGGCATGGAATAGTGGTGACAATTGCTGGGCACAGTGGTGACAATTGATGGCACAGTGGTAACAATTGATGGCACAGTGGCTGCGTTTAATGGCACAATGGCTGCGTTTGGCATGGCACAGTTAAAATAAATACAGTTCTTTAACAGTTTAAGCTTTGAATTCTATTATTTTTATATTGCCGCTGATAGCAGCCGTTTACCACGTGATTGCGCCGTCAAATGACGGCGCGATCACTTGTAAACAAACTGGCGTAATTTGATGATGCCGGTTCCTCCCTCTCCTCTCTGTACCGTTTGGTACAGTGTGAGAGGAGAGGGGGGGGGAGCGGGTGGCAGCAGCAGCGCTGCGGCTGGATCTGTAACAAATGCAGTCACAGATCCAGCCATCCCAGCTCAGCCATCCCTGCCCCATACTGTGTAATACCCCAGTACTCTGCAATACCCCAGTACCCTGCACAATACTCTGCAATGCCCCAGTACTCTGCAATACACCAGTACCCTGCAATCAGTATTTCATGGTCCATGACACCCATTACTCTGCAATACCCCAGTACCCTGCACAATACTCTGCAATACCCCAGTACTCTGCAATACCCCAGTACTCTGCAATACCCCAGTACCCTGCACAATACTCTGCAATACCGTAGTACTCTGCAATACCCCAGTACTCTGCAATACCCCAGTACCCTGCAATACCCCAGTACCCTGCACAATACACTGCAATACCCCAATACCCTGCGCAATACTCTGCAATACCCCAATACCCTGCGCAATACTCTGCAATACCCCAATACTCTGCAATACCCTGCACAATACTCTGCAATACCCCAATACCCTGCGCAATACTCTGCAATACCCCAATACCCTGCGCAATACTCTGCAATACCCCAATACTCTGCAATACCCCAATACCCTGCGCGATACTCTGCAATACCCCAATACCCTGCGCGATACTCTGCAATATCGCAATACTCTGCAATACCCTGCACAATACTCTGCAATACCCCAATACTCTAAAATACCCCAATACTCTGCAATACCCCAATACTCTGCAATACCCCAATACCCTGCGCGATACTCTGCAATACCCCAATACCCTGCGCGATACTCTGCAATACCCCAATACTCTGCAATACCCCAATACTCTGCAATACCCATTTTTTAAAGCACCCCTGTCCCCGTGAGCTCGCATGCAGAAGCGAACGCATACGTAAGTCCCCCCCACATATGAAAACAGTGTTCAAGCTACACATGTGAGGTATCTCTGCGAACGTTAGAGCGAGAGCAATCATTTTGGCCCAAGACCTTCTCGGTAACTAAAAACATGTAACTAATAAAAGTAATTAAAGCGTCGCCTATGGGGATTTTTAAGTAGCGAAGTTTGGCACCATTCCATGAGTGTGTGCAATATTGAAGGGTGACATGTTGGGTATCTATTTACTCGGCGTAACTTCATCTATCACATTATGAAAAAAAATTGTGCTAACTTTACTGTTTTGTTTTTTTTTAAGCACAAAACTGTTTTTTTTTTAAAAACACGCGTTCAAAAAATGTCTGCGAAAATACCATGCGAGATAAAAAGTTGTAACCGCCGCCATTGTATTCTCTAGGGTCTTTGCTAAAAAAGCATATATAGGGCCAGATTCAGGTAGATGAGAGTATCTTTCCTCTGGAGTAACGCTTCTCATTTACGTTACTCTGAAGACCCTTTCAGCGCAAGTCCTGTAATTCACATAGCAGTTGCGCGTAAACTTGCGCCAGAGTAACGATAATGCGCTGGCGTAACCCGACGCAAGTGGAAGTGGGTGTGATCATATGTAAATGATGGGCGGAGCCCAGCGCAGAGGCTTACGTTCAGCGCATCATCCACGGAGCATGCGCAGTGAGTGCGGCTCCACTCGCCCCCTTGTGCGCATGCTCACAACTTCCGTCGGCACCACTTCCTGGGAAACGTCAGCGCAATGCGTTCCGCTGGGCGCTTAAAAGCGCTGGCGGAAACGCCATTCCGGCGCAAAAGTAGTTCCATTTCCCCCCACCCCAGGGAAGATACTTTTGCACTGTAATGGCTGCTCCCGCTACCCCCAGAGAGAGGAGGAACCTCAACTTTAATGCCCAGGAGGTCTCAGTGATTATCTCGGCTATGGAGACGGATAATGAATTTCTCCATGGCAAAAAAAGCCGGAAGACCAGCCGGGAGAGGAAGCAGGGCATCCTGGAGTCGATTGCTGCCAGGGTCAATGTCCTGGGCTACTCCACCCGGACTGCTGGGGACATACAAAAGAAAATAAATGACCTGCGGCGCAAGGTGAGGGACAAGGTGGCCTCCATCAGGAGGTATGAGAGGGGCACAGGTGGTGGTCCCCCATGTCCTGTCACCCTGACCGCAGAGGAGGAGGTGGTTGCTCGCTGCCTGGAGAGGGAGCAGGTGGAGGGGGTCGCAGGCTATGACTCCGTGGAGGAAGGCACAAGGACAGGTAAGTGTTTTATAATCCCCTATTTGTTGTTTTGCATTTGGGGGGGTGGGGGGGGACATGTGCCAAGTGTGTGGGACCACCAACATGTGTCTGCTTTGTGTCATCCACAGATGACGGAGCTGGGCCATCATCTGTCAGCCTGCATTCCACCCCATCCCCCCCACGCCATCATGTGCCCGAGCCACTGGGTGGTGAAGAGGTTGTGGAGGAGGAGAGTGGCCACACCACACCTGCCGAGGTGGTTGTGGAGGATCCTGCTGTGGCAGAGCAGGACTTTTCTTTGGTTTTGTCTGTCTCCTCCCCTTCTCCTGGCCCGTCTGTCGTCCCCTCCCCCATCCTTGGAAGCCCCTCAAGGGCGACACCTTCCACCCGAGGACATCCATCTTCTGGCCCCAGGAAGGCGACCCAGAAGACCAGGGGGGTGTCTGATGGTGTCCAGGACCAGTTGGCGAGGGATCACGCCAGGCAGACGGAACAGATGGGGGCCATAGCGGTGCACTTGGAGAAAGTGGCTGACAGCCTGGGCTCCGTTGCCAACCTCAGCAACGCAGTGCAGGATGTCAGCTGCAACTGCGCTGCAGTGGTCACCACTTTGGGGGAGGTGCAGGGGGATATAAGGCACCTCACTGCAGCCGTCCAGGCCAACACTGCTGCCATCCATGGGAACAGTGCTGCCATCCGGGAGGCTGAGTCGGCGGGCCCAGCATTACCAGGTGACCCGTCAGCTCCGGATGCAGGCCCAGACGAACACATACCTTGGACGGATAGCCAGGGCCTTGGAGGGCACGCAGGCCACACCTGCCAGGAGTGGCCCACCTGGGGATCAGCCACCTCCAGATGCCCCCCCACCCCCACCCACTCCATCCAGGCAGCTGCGGAGCCAGAGAGGGGCCCCCAGAAGAAGCCCCCGGCATCCCCGATGAGGCCTTTTTTTTTTTCTTGTTTTATATTATTGTTTTTGATATACTCAGGTCATGAGTTTATTTTTTATTTTTCTCAGGTTATGAGATTTTTTTTCTTTTAATGATCAGGATATGATATTTATAATTTCTTTTTGTACTGCACACGGTCAGGAGTGCAGGGGACAGTGTGAATGGTGTGTGAATGTGAGAGGGTGGCACTCCTGAAAGTAAGGGGTGTCACCCTCGGCCGTGGTGGTGAAGTGAACCCCACGGCTGAATGAATCACGTGTGAAAGGTGTGTGAATGGACAGTGACATCATTGGGGCCTTGACGTGGCGTTACTGCTCCCAACTCCTACATGCTGGACTTGGGCTAATCCAATGCGATGTGCATGTGGTGTGTGTGATCTAGGGACATCAGTGGTGTACACGCGTGCATTGTCTGTGTTATTAATGTTTTGGTTTAGTGTCCAAAGATGCCTACGGCGAGGACCCTCCTGACTGCTCTTCCATCAGCAGACTGGGTGTCCTCTGGCAGGTGGGGACTGTGTGGGTCGGGGGTCAGGTCATCACGTATGTCAATATGCAGGCCTTTTTTCATAGCAAAGTTATGTAGTATGCAACATGCACCGATGATCTGACACACAAAGGTAGGGGAATACAATAGGGCCCCCCCAGACTTATCCAGGCATCGGAAACGGGACTTCAGGAGCCCAAATGTTTGCTCAACCACTGCACGGGTTTTGATGTGTGCTTCATTGTATTTTCTCTCTCCTCTGGTTTGGGGGTTCCGGAAAGGAGTCATTAGATGGGGTCCCAATGCATATGCAGAGTCACCTGTAAGGTAAAAGACAGGAGAATGTTAGTCATGCATGTGCGATTTCTGTTGTGCATCACGGGAGGGGATAGTCATGCCTGACTCCCTTGTCACTCACCAACCAGCCAGCTGTCCCCATACATATTCTGGTTAAATTCTGCTGGGATGGGGCTATGACGGTATATGAAACTGTCATGGCTGGACCCGGGGTGTTTGGCACGGACGTGCCATATGAGGCGTTGGGCATCGGCTATCACCTGTACGTTGATGGAGTGCCAATGCTTCCGATTGCGGTATATGTGCTCTGTGGCACTGGGGGGCTGTAGGGCCACATGTGTGCAATCAATGGCCCCCACAGTGCGTGGGAATCTGGCAATGTTGTAGAAATCTGTCATTGCCTTCTGCCGCAGCTCCTCAGTGGTGGGTCTGATGAACTGGTTGGACATGCGTCTGAGGATTGCAGGGACAACCTGGTGCACACATCTGCTCATGGAGGACTGTGACATCCCAGCCACCACTCCACTTGTACGCTGGAATGATCCACTTGCAAGGAAATGGAGTGTTGCCAGGACCTTCACCAGTGGCTGCACTGCTTGTGATCGGTGTGTTGGGCTGGTGATGTCATCCTGCAGGGTTGTGGTTAGTTCAAGTATTGCATCTGGGCTGAATCTGAAGAGGCGATACACCTCCTCATCCCCCATGCCAAAGAGGTTCATACGTGTGCGGTATATCCTCTCACGTGCCCGCCTTCTTGGTTCCAGGGGACCCATCAGTAGTTCTAGGACCACGAGTGCCCCTGGCATGTTGGCACACAGAGGTGTTGTCCTTGCAAGTGGGGGTGCTCAGCTAGCTCCTATCGTCGGTAACGCTGCTGTAGCTGCTCTCCTGCTGACCTGTGACCGTCTGGAGTAAAGATAAAGCAGCCTTTTGTAGAAATAACTTTGCGCCGGACGGACCAGATACGCGCGGCGCATGTAGCCAGCGTATGGTGCTAATCCGTTCGTGAATTGTGAAAAAATCCCTCATTTGCATATTTGCAGGGGAAATCAATGGGCGCGACTGATGCGCCCAGCGAAAATAAACGCTGACGATACTCTGGCGTCGGAACGTTCCGCCGGTCGCAAATGAGCCGTTATTGGGCGCATCTAGTTTGGTGGGTACGGGCACATAGAAACGTCGGCGCATCAGCACAGTTACGCGGCGCATATCCAAATACTCCAGCGCAAGTGTTCGTGAATCTGGCCCATAATGTTTTGGGGTTCTATGTAATTTTCTAGCAAATAAATGATGATTTTTCCATGTAGGAGAGAAATGTCAGAATTGGTCTGGGTGTTCCAGAACGCCTGATGGTGCTCCCTGCATGTTGGGCCTCTGTATGAGGCCACGCTGTGTAAAAGTCTCACACATGTGGTATCGCCATACTCGGGAGGAATAGCAGAATGTGTTTTGGGGTGTAATTTGTTGTATGCAAATGCTGTGTGTGAGAAATAACCCGCTAATAGGACAGAAACAAGATTTTTTATTTTTTTTTACAGAATTTTCAGTCGTTTTTCTTTTATAGCGCAAAAAATAAAAAACCCAGAGGTGATCAAATACCACCAAAAGAAAGCTCTATTTGTGTGAAAAAGGACAACAATTTCAAATGGGTACAATGTTGTATGACTGAGTAATTGTCATTCAAATTGTGAGAGCACCGAAAGCTGAAAATTGGTCTGGTCAGGAAGGGGGTTTAAGTGCCCAGTGGTCAAGTGGTTAATGGCACTACTGTTGCCAATATATGTAGTGTTATTAGGGGGGGGGGGAATTATTGGGGGGGGGGGGGGTTGACACCATGTTATACCGCACCAGGTGACACCAACCCTAGTGACGCCACTGCTCCTGCTAGTTTGAAGTCATGTCCCTGTGTTCTTGATCTCAGCTTTATATTGAAGATTCCTCCCTCCTGAACCCTATTCACACCATTAAAGTGTTACTAAACCCAGGACCCTGCATTCACTATATCTGGTCTCCCACAGTACACAGAACATGGAAATGCAATTATTTTAGTTTCTCATCAGCAGTATATAACAGTCTTATGACTTATATCAGTGTCTGGTTAAAGCTTGTAGGAGGATATTTGATTCTTCTCTGACTGTCCTATGAGGCTGCAGGAACCCTGACCCTCTATCTGGATAATGCTGATTGGCCCTGTGCTAATCACATTCACTCTCCCAAGAAAAAAAAACTCTCTAGAAATACATATCACATGCCAACACCCACCGCCCCACCCCCCATGTGTGTTTAGCAAACAAGGTTGCATTAAGGCATATGTAAACCCAATTACTAAAATATCATATAATCTTTATGATATTAAACCACCACTGGGAGGTCCTTGCAGAGAACCATTTTCTGCAGCATTATTGTTTGGTCCCATAGCAGCTTGATGATTGCACCCACAGGGAGTGTTCTCCTTGACACTTTGGACTCACAGAAAGTGAATTAAATAATGCCGGTCATCATTCAACTCAGAAGAAGACATGTGCTGATCATGGAGTGGCGAGTCTGCCAAGTACAGACTGGAGTAAAGGTAAGTTTGTACAGTGGAACCTTTGGATTACGAGTATAATCCGTTCCAGGAGAATGCTCGTAATCCAAAGCACTCACATATCAAAGAGAGTTTCCCCATAGAAGTCAATGGAAACTAAAATAATTTGTTCCGCATTAACTTCTGTAGTGATAGCCCCTCAGGAGCCACTGGTTGAATTGGGATCGGCGTATTTAAGTTACCTCAGATGTTGTCTAGGGGTCAAGTTAGTGAGTAAAAATAGTGAGCGAATGTCCAGCCAGAAGTTATGGTTTTCCAATGCTTTATTTCTGAGGTCCAACATGACCAACATCAACAGGAGGTAGACAAGCCTGCTTTCAGTATCAGTAAATTGCGTCGCCACTCCGATTGAGTGGGTAAAGTGTTCCCTGCACAGAATCCTGCCACAAGCCTGGCAGCCAGAAAAAGTCACTTTAGGATTTTCAGAAGGTACAGGTCCCCATCATGGACCTGGCCCTTTTTTGGTCTAAGACATCAATTGAGATCTCCCCTCAGCAGAATGCACGTGGAACTTCGTATAATTTAGGACCCCGGCCTGGTAGGTCATATCGCCAGGGTCCGCTGGATATGCACACCCTAAATATGGGTGCCGCACCCCAAACAAGGAACCCGGAAAGAACCCCTGAAAATGGCGTCCGCCACAGATATAACCTCCCCCAGCATGCCCCCGGGAGGGTAACTCCTCCAATTGACTGCTGGGGAAAGTAACTCCGCCAGAACCCCTCTGGCACCATCTGCCGTCCGGGGGTGGAACCACACCCCCGGAGCACAGACTAACCCACAGGACAGCTCTGGAATAACGGCAGCCCAAAATTTAACAAATTAAGAATGGGAGCAACGTAACTCTCCCATTCTCCCACTAACTTTAGCGTAGGGCCCATACTGAAAGTAAGGGGGCGCTACATACTCCCCCCACTTGAAAAAGACACTGTCCACAGTGTCCTAAAGCATTCAAGCCTGAATGTTAGCCTGATACCTGCTAATGACAGAAACAGTTAGAAAGAGAAGAAACATAAAATTACAACATTTGCAATTTAAATAACACATGACATACAAACATACACAGCCCTAGCTATCTATGCTGCCCATTCTCTGCAGTTTTGATAGTAGGTGGGTCCAGTAACCTGCATAGGAAATATAAAGAGAGAACATATGCAAAATATACATCCTAATATATGTAAAAAAAACTTTTCTTTCTCTATATATACAGGTCAGAATTAAAGCTGCAGCCTCTAGTCAGAGTGTGAAGCTTCCCTTCCTCCCAAGGAGTTAAACCACAAGTGATTTGGCATGGATTTTACTCTGTTGCAAGAGATATCAAAACTGAATATTTACATGTAAGTCCTGCAATAAGAACGTTGCGGAACACTGCCCCTAGCAGTTAGTGCGTTGGTACTGCGGCAGTCCAAGTTAAGTGCAAAAATAGTAGGAAGAGAATACAACAGTTCCTTTCGCTGAATCTTCCAGTGCTGCAAAGAAGTTGGCAAAGTTCCACTCTAACTGACTGAACCCACCCCTCCCAGAGTTCTGCACACGTGCACCCATGTGGATCTGGAGAAGCAGGGGGAAAGGGGAAACTGGGAGAAAAACAACTTGAGTGGGGTTGAGAACCTTTGTCCAAAACTTCCGAAAAGAGAAACGTTAGACCAGCCCGGCAATTAGTCTACTTGTAATAGCACGGGTCCGGCAGAATAATGATGGTGCCATCTGCAGTGGTTGTAGTGACCGAAAACACCCGATCCTCTTTTCCGGGAGCTTTCAACACGACCCGGTCACTATAGATGTGCCTACCATAAATCCAGTCACGGTGACAGGCCTCACATTTCACATTCATGTAGGCCAGCCTAAGATCTGCACCTTCCAAGACACGGGGTACCATCAGGTGCAACCAGATAGCCTCTTGGCACCAAACTTCCCTTTCCTCATCGATCTCCTGCAACAGGGAAGGAGGCACATATGGATACTTATACCTGTAGGTAACATCACATTTCTGGACCACCAGGCACTGAAGCCTGACTAAATTGGGCAGAGTACGTGGGTCTCCCCGTCCCGGCAGCACGACAGCATCCGGTGCTCTTCCTAAACTGAGAGCAACAAGGGGCACAGGGGTGGTGAGTGGAACAACAGGGGAAGGATCTGACTCACCGACTCCCCAGGTCAGCTGCAGGATGTCCACGGGCGGCTGGTGGGACCCACGCGATGCACTCCCGCCGGAGCGTTTCTTCCTCTTCGTCCTGCTGGCAGTGCGGAATCCTCCGAACCCTTGGGACTCCGGGAACCGCGGTTCAAAAAGGCAATCCGGGAGATCATCTCCCCCCGAGAGTGTCTCAACATCTGAGGAGTTCAGTCAGGTAACTAAAAACCTTGGATGGGTCTCTGGGCCAAACCGGCAAGGAGCGCTGAGGTGGTAGGCCTCGACCGCGGCTGCGGGAGGATGGAGCAGGTCCTGCTTCGAAAGAGGCACACCACACGGAGACCACTGTGGAAGTGGTAGTCTCCGATATGGTTTCAGCCTGGACACTGGTTACACTGGTATGATCATCTTTGGTCATTGGGCTTACCTCTTGTGAATGAGGTGGCAAGGCAGCCGAAGGTAAGGACTGTGTGGACGAGCCTGAGATGATTTCCACAGTAGGAGCTTCCGGCTCCACGATCTCCACCGACGGGGAAGGCTTCGGCCATGCATCTTCCTCCTCCGCGGTGATGGCAGCTTCACGGACAACTCTCCGCAACGAGGGCAAAGTAGTCTCAACATCTCGGTCCCTCCACTCGACAGGAGTACAAACTGTCCCTCAGTGGACATACGGACTCCGGTGTCTGCCACTCCAGACAAGGCATACATGCCGCAGGTCTCCGGTATGGTAGTACGAGGCCTAAATCGCCGAGCAGCAATACTCGGTGGCAAGAAAGCAGACATCACCGCGTAATCTCCCCCTCTCTTGTGGGTGGGCGGCGTTCTGCTGAAATGGTGCAAAGACTCCCTTATACGTCTCACACAGGGGTGGATGGCTCCCCCCACTTTGAAGAACCTGTCCAGACACGTTGCAGGTGTGTGCCGTACTGCACGTAAGCCAGCGCTGTATCCTGGCCTAGACCAACAAGGCCCAGGCCTAGGGCAGCACTTTGCAGGGGGGTAGCACGGAACGAGTCCCCACCGGCTTGCGCTACACTGTAAGTGTAGCACCAGTCTTATGGGGTGGACTGGGCTGAGAGGCAAATTAGTCTAGCGCCCCTATAAAGCAGCCGCACAGCTACCGGTATGTGGGCGGCCGTCATTCCGCAACTGTGGGAGGGGGTGCTGCTTCTAATTTTGTCCTATCATCCTAGACCACAAACCTTCCTCACTGTGTTATATGTTTTCTGCTGCACCATTGGCATGGATATATTTTCTTAGTCCACTCCATAAAATTATCAGAAATTTGCGCTTAAAGTAGAACTCTAGGCAACACTTTTTAAGTGAGTAAGTGAGGGTTATAGCCCCGGTCAGTATATTTTTTACCATCCCTATCCAATTGCAGAGATTTCTCTTCACTTCCTGCCCCATAGCCAAACAGGAAGTGAGAGGAAATCTATGGAAATTAAGGGAATCCATTGCCCCCACTCGAAAAATTTCAGGCAGGTCTTAAACAGAAAGGGGTGTGGTCCTGACAGGAAGTGGTGGGTCATTTTTAAATTAGGGGGTGCACGAGTTTAGTCAGGCCTAGGGCAGCACAAAACCTAAATACACCCCTGACGTACGCCCAGCGGGACCAAGGCCAGAGATACAAGAGAGGCTGACCTCGTCACTTCAGACTCCATCCAGGTACGTGACATCTTGCCTTGAGTAGAGCTTTAAACCCTAATTCAAGTTTGTGTCACCCCCTGCCTTCATCCTTCCACTTAAGCAGGGTATCTTCTAGGGCACCATTCTCTGTAGCATTATTCTGAGATCCCATAGCGGCTTGATGACTCACCCTCAGAAAGTACATGCTTGATGCTCTGGCATCACAGAAAGTGGATTAAATCATGCTGGTCATCATTCAACTCAGAAGAGGACCTGTGCTGGATCTTGGAGTTGTGAGTCTGTCAAGTACAGCACTGGAGTAAAGGCAAGTATGCATTTTGTTGGCATACTGGGCTCTTGCCTGGAGTTTAGCTTCAGCCCTGGTTCACACTGCTGCGACTTGTCATGCAACTTGAGAGTTTGCCCCATTAATGGCTATGGAACCGTTCTAATCAGTGCAAGTCAAGTCGCTCCGACTTCACTCCGTACTGCACTACTTTTGGTTGCGACTTCAACACAACTTGCATTGACTTCTGTTAAAGAAGTTGCATGCAAGCACTGATGACGTTTTGCAGAGATGTCAAATTCAAAGTCACGTGATTTTGAAGCCGTAGCGATGTGAACTAGGGCTTAAAGCTTAATTCAAGCTCATGTTATCCCAATACGTTGAGTCTCCCCCAGCAGGGTGTCTTCTAAGAAAGTAGCATCATTTTCTCCAGCATTTTCCTGTGATCCCATAATGGCTTAAAGATGCATCCTCAGAGGGTGTCCTGGATGTTATGGACTGACAGAATGTGGCTTGAATGATGCTGGTTGTCATTCAACTCTGAAGAGGACCTGTCCTGGGTTATGGAATGGCGAGCCTGCAGGGTACAGAGTAAAGGTAAAAAAGTATTTCACTGGCCTTCCTGGAGCCCCTTAGCATAGGGTGACCAGACATCCCCTGGTTTTGTCCCCAGATTGGATTTAATAGGGGGCAGAGGCAATTTCAAAGACAGTCAGTGCAGAATTAAAATAAAAAAAATGCACATTCAGCAGGGGCTGCTCTGTGCAAAATGATTGCACAGAGCAGGTAAGTATAAAATGCTTGTTTTTCTAGGCCTGCTACTGTCTTGCTAAACCAGACACAGTTCAAACCTGCCTACATGCTCCATTTCATAAAAGCAGAACAGGTCCTCTTTTTTGGCTAGTGGAAATCCCCTTTAAATAATTCCTCACGTGCATGGAATACTTTATATCAGGCTACACTTGTGTGAGCTTGTTCCATGCAGTGTTGATAAACAAGGAAATTGTGCAAGTAGTACTTGTTTTTCAGCAGTTATTTTAACAAGCTGTTGATAAAATGACAAGCATTTCTGTTGAGATCGTTTGTGGTTTCACTAACAAGATGATTTATGTGCATAAATACAGAATGCCCAAAAGCAGAACATGCATTTCAAGAGTTTATTAACAATCCAGACTCGTTTTTTTGAATGTGAAATATACACAAATTCACTTATGCGTGACCGCTTTATTTACTTAAGGGCAAAGCAATCATTTGCATCAATTTGCAAAATGACGTTTCATTTTGATACATTTAGATGTTTATTACATTAGTGCTTCTGATTCACCAGAGGGGAACAAAGGTTTCACTTGCAAAGTCTAAAAAACTGTAGACACAGTAAAAATGTTAATTAACGACTGAGGACGTTTGTAAGCTTTGAAGAGAGCGCTGAAGTAAAATCGCATAGATAATCGGAAAGCTGAACTATCGCTTTAGACAGTTTGTTTGAGCCAAGCTGGCCAAAACAAACTACCGGTATTACCTTCACTAAGGCCACGTACACACGATCAGTCAAAACCGATGAAAACAGACTGAAGATCCGTTTTCGTCGGTCCAAACCGATCGTGTGTGGGCCCTATCGGTAAGTTATCCTTCGGTCAAAAAAAAGAGAACTTGCTTTAAAATTTAACCGATGGACGCCTAACCGATAGTTCAAAACCGATCGTTATTATGCAAAAGCATCGGTTAAAAAGCCACGCATGCTCAGAATCAAGTCGACGCATGCTTGGAAGCATTGAACTTCGTTTTTTTCAGCACGTCGTTGTGTTTTACGTCACCGCGTTCTGACACGATCGGTTTTTTAACCAATGGTGTGTAGGCACATCAGTCCATCAGTCAGCTTCATCGATTATCCGATGAAAACGGTCCTTCGGACCACTCTCATCGGATGGACTGATCGTGTGTACGCGGCCTAAAAACAGGGCCATCTTTAATGTTGATTGGACCCTGGGCAAAAAAAATTTGGCTGGTGAGTGTATGTATATATATATATGTGAGATAGGGACCATAGATTTTTAGCATTACCCCAGCAAGGGCCGCTGGATTTTAGAACAGGTTCTTTCCCTAGTCAATGTAGGACAGCCAGGCACACAGAAGTCACCCATCCACACTGGCTTAGTAAACAGTCTAGTGGTGTCTTTCTGTAAGTTTATTGCTAGTAGAAGGGAATCTGGGAGTGATAAAGGATTCCCCCAAAACTGAGCAGATTGCTACCAAAAAAAAAAACTTGCAGCTCCCAGACCAATTACCTCATAGGAGAAGAAAGACCTCTCCTCTGGACTCTAGCTTATTTAACAGGAAGGCATCCACCACCTGGGCATACCTCCCCAGGGATTGAATAAGTCCTACTAAATGATCAATGCTAGGAATTTGCATATTCCCGCCCTAATCTCCAGAAGCTTCTCTGGGGGGGGGGGGGGGGCTGCTCTGGTTCCTGTGGCTACAGCATACAAAATTGAACTCACATGTAGGTGAGTGCTACATCTGTAAAATCCTTGGGGCAGGGATTTGAAGGACTATATAAATTGTTGACTTTATAGCAGTGGCGGTGCATCCATAGAGGGCGCAAGAGCGCCGCCCCCTCTCGCTCCTGCACCGCCACTGGGCACACCCACTATTCAGATAGTGAGTGCCAGCAGTCTGAATAACGGCAGCTGGTTGGCTTTGGAAGTATCTATCAGGGCCAGCGGCTTTCTGATTACAGCCCGAGGGCTGTAATTGGCTTCCAAATAGTAAACTTCGGGATGCACGGGGTGTGCGTTCCCTAGTTAACACTGACAGGCGTCTCAGCCAATCAGGTTCACTGGTTCTGGTTACCGGTAACCTGATTGGGTTAAGCGACATTGAGGGCGGGAATCAGGAGAAGACATGGAGGGAGCGCGGAGGGATGGTGGCTGACCCGAGAAAGGTAAGTGCCCGGAGATGGGGGGAGGGAACAATCTGGCGGTTTTTGAGGGGGCACAGTAGCAACAATGGCATTGCACAGTGGCGACAATGGCATGGCACAGTGGCGACAATTAATGGGCACAGTGGATGCATTTGGCATGGCACAGTGGCGACAATGGCATGGCACAGTGGCTGCATTTGGCATGGCACAGTGGCGACAATTGATGGGCACACTGGCGACAATAGCATGGCACAGTGGCAACGATTGATGAGCACAGTGGCGACAATGGCATGGTAAAGTGGCTGCGCTTGGCATGGCACAGTGGCAACAATTAATGGCACAGTGGCTGCGTTTGGCATGGCACAGTGGCGACAATTGATGAGTACAGTGGCGACAATGGCATGGAACAGTGGCTGCATTTGGCATGGCACAGTGGCGACAATTGATGGCACATTGGCTGCGTTTGGCATGGCACAGTGGCGACAATTGATGGGCACAGTGGCGACAATGGCATGGCACAGTGGCAACAATTGATGGCACAGTGGCTTTGTTTGATGGCATGGCACAGTGGTGACAATTGATGGGCACAGTGGCGGCAATTGATGGGCACAGTGAGGCTGCAATTAATGTGTTTTTATTTTCATTTGTTTGCGCCCCCCCAAAAATTTTGAGCACCAGCCGCCACTGCTTTATAGTAAAAACACATTTTGAGCCTCAGAAATCACAAATTACTTCTTTAATCAACCACCAGAATTCAGTCGATTGTGAAGTAGAGGTTGACAAGTATCAATAGTCTATTTGGTAAACTGAAATTAGAATGGAAAGGGGGGGAAATGAAGGCAGTTTTGCTGTGTGTAATTGGTTTATTTTACAATGTTCTATTGGGGAAATTTGGCTGATTGGAGCCGCCATTGTTTGTCTTTAACTGCTTTGCAATTTCAACAAAAGAATAGAATTTCAATCACTCTGTGTTATATGCCACGTATATGGCCAGCTCAAGAATGACATAAGAAACTGCAGTCATGTTCGTATTTAAGCCGTTTGGCAGAGATATGTATATCACAAGAATTACGAATCCTTTGGCAGGTAGAATGGGTCACATTTATGTATTTCAATTGTACATTTCGCTGTCTGCAAGAGTCTCAGCCCAGTAGTTTCCAGATAAGTGTCTGCTGAAGCTCGCTAAAAGCCTTCTGGAAACTTCTAAATGATTGTTAAAGCAACTCTGTCACGTAAATAAAATAAAATTTTGTAAGCAAAATTATTCAATAAAAAAAACAATGCGCGCTGACGGCCGGGGCTGCAGAGCCGGTTGAGAGGTGACATAGCTGTCTTAGCACTGGTGGCACAAGTATAATACACACAGGCTTGTTTTTAAGTTTTGAAATGTAAGTGCATATTTGTTGTGAATTTTTTGAATATAATACATTAAAAAAAAAACAATAAAGCGCCGTTGCCAGATGTGATTACTTTGCATGCGGTCGATGTGATTGGAGTTCACGAGCAGCAGCAAGGAGACTTAACTGGATTTTACAGGCAGCTTCAAAGAAATAATAATTTCCAATGGCACATTTAATAAGCCTATAAGGTGAGGGCACAACTGGTGGGGGGGTCACTAGGAGAAACACATATACTGGTTGATAATTGTGGAGAGATTGATTTATTTATTATGCATATAATGGACTGGCACGATATTTTCTCCATTGTTTGAATCATACAGTATATGGACATCTATGGAGAATAATTGCACATTGCTCGTTAATACTCATCAAATTATTTGATTTAGATAAGAACACATTTGAAAAATTAGCATATTACACTTTATGTTAGGGCTGGGGAAAAATGTATTTGAATCTTGAATCAAGTTGCGAGGGCAAATCGATTCAAATTTTGACCAAATCGTTTTTTTTCCATAGTCTGTGCGGACTAGGCCGAAGCCGTCGCCTCGCCTAAAAAAATCCCGCCCGCAGTTCGCCGCGATTCTGGGAAAAGGCAGCGGCCTTTTCCCAGGATCGCGGCGAGCTGCGGGCAGGAAGTTTTAGGCAAGGCCGCAGCTTTGGTTTAGTCCGCGCAGCACCGGTTCTAAGTTTTTTGGCGAGGCCGCGGCTTCAGCCTAGTCCACAGCTGTTTCCCAGGATCGGGGTGGACTAGGCCAAAGCCTTTGCCACACCTAGAAACTTAGGACTGGCGCGGTGTCCATCAGGAAAAAAACTTGATTTGAATCGTGAATCAAGTTTTTTTTTTTAAATCAAGAATTATTTTGGGGGCCAAAATCGCCCAGCTCTTCTCTATCGTTTACTGTTTGCACTATATATCCCTTAAGGAAAATCGGTATATTTAGCGCTGCACTTATTTAGAATTCTAAGTTGTTGGTGGCCCCTGTCAACACACCTCAGTTCAGCAAACTTCAACCAAATCCCATTAGACATCAACTACCCACAATTACATCCTCCTCTCTAAATTGACAGGCAGCTACACATCTTTGACCAATTACAACATTCTTGAAATTTACTGTACAAGCTTGAAATTAGCTGGACCCCCTCCCCTGGACATGCTCTGGGCCCCAGACACCTGTCTAGGAGGCCTTGTAGATAATCCAGATCTGAGCTAGATTTCCTAATGATGAAGCCATAAAGCAGGGGGTCTCTAAACGTATCCAACAAAGGGCAAGTTTATTGTTTTTCAGACTTTAGGGGGGCAGACTGTGGGCAATCGGAGTAGAAAATGGTCTGGGGTCATTGGGAGAATAGCGTGCCCTATTATTGGTAGACATGTGCAATTTTTTTAGTTACGAATACGTTTTCCGTCATTATTCGTTATTTTCGTTGATTCGTTAACCTACGAATGAACGAACGGTTAAGCGCAAATAATAACGAATAACGATATTTCCAAAATTAACGAATATGGAAAACTACTAAGATACGAAACTACTAAATGTAAAAGAACAACACAACGAAAGAAAAAAGAAACGAAAACATAGAACACAAAAAAAATAATCGAAGAACGAAAAGAAAACAACCGAAATGCCGAACAAAGAATAAAAAACGAAAAGCAAAACTAACGAAAAATTAATTACGAATCTTCGGAAAACTGAAATGAAAACAACAAATATACGAAATAACGTAAATTCACTTTCATTAGTACTGTGACCAATAGCCACTCAGCGCTGTCCCTTCCCCTGAAGAGGTTTGTTCCTTCCCCCAATGAGCTTCTTTCTTATTACATAGTGGCTCCTTGACCTTGTGTCTTTATCTGTGTTAGACTGCAGTGCATTCCATCCAGAGTCCAGATAGGGTGTGTTTGGGTAGGTTGCACCAGTTTTGTGGATCTGTCAAGTCAATCGCAGTAAATTACGATGTTTTACAAAATTACGACGAGTAGTGTGTCGAATAAACGTAAAATGTATTTTAATAGAATTACGAATGCAATAAAATCTACAAAAGAACTTTGTTACAATCAAATGAAATTAGACACGAAAATACGAATGATCATAAAGCAACAAGGATTTATTTCTTACGAAAATACAAACGCGGCATGATGAAAAATATAAGGTAAATACGAATATCAAAACAACAAAAAATAAACCAACGTAAGAACGAATGAACGAATAAATTCATTGTAAAAATACGAACGAGGCAGAATACAACATTTAACGAAAATACTAATCTCGAATCAATGAAAAATAAACTAACATAAAAAAACGGAAAAAAAAGTGTTACGAAAATACTAAAGAGTACGAATACGATAACTAACGTTTTACGAAATTACGACTCGTTACGTATCACGATAAACAAACAGAAACGAAACAGAAATAAACAAAAGTTTTTGTTATGCACATGTCTAATCTTTGGTATTAGGTGGAGGAAGAGTGCCCTATTGCTGGTGTTAGTGGGAGAAATAATACCCCATCGTCTGTGTCAGTTGAAGGAACAGTGTCTTGTATCAGTGGAAGGAATAGTGCCCCAAGGGCTGGATAAAGGCAAGCAAAAGGCCACATCCGGCCCCTGGAACGCAGTTTGGAGACCACTCCCATAAAGTATCTATGAAGGGGAATAGATAGTTTATCGAAGGCTAAAGCCTGGTACACACGATCAGATTTTCCCCAGACAAAGCGTAGGACATTTGTCCGAAGGGCGTTGGCCATGAACTTTGTCTTGCATACAAACGGCAAAGAATTGTCAGCCAACAAACACAAAAATACACATTTTTTCAGCTCTTTAGCGCCACCCTTTGGGCAACTTCTGCTAATGTTGTGTTATGGTGAGAATTGCTTCTGAGCATGCATGTTTGTACTTTGGAGTTTTGTTTGAAGGACTCGTGTACACGATCGGATAATCCACAACACACATTTGTTGTCGGAAAATTTTAAAAAGTGCTATTCAACATTTTTTGGCGGAAAATCCAACAGCAGTTGTCCGTTGGATCGTACAAATGGTCAGATTTTCCGACAACAGCCTGTCATCACACAATCCCTGTGAGAAATCCGATCATGTGTGCGGGCCTTAAGTTCGCCTTTTAAAGAAACATCAGTATGCAATCAAGTGCCCCAGTAAGGTTTAAAAGTACTCTAAAGTACTCTTCTAAACCTGTGGCTTAGTTTCCATGCTATGCTTGTAGGTTATGCTGGCAGACCCTCAACCTGCATGATAAACTCCCAATTGTGAGCTATCCACAGTCCTTCCAGATACTAGGATGCAGTACACGTTGGACACCCACCCTTGGCACCCACAGGAACAAATGCTCTTCTTAGTTCAATACTAGCACATGCGCAGTGCACAGATTTAGCTGCAGAATGTTTTCTTAACGTACCGGGGCACTTGACTGCAAAGCAAAGGTGCACTTGGCCTCTAAACTGTGTCTGCTTGCTATTTTTTCCTATTTACTAACATTGGGGTCAGCAGTGCCTCTGCCCCGCCCTCCTCCATAGACCCCCAATATGAACAGCTTGCCCAGCGGAACCGTTCATATATAGGGAGGCGTTGGCTGGCTCAGCTGGCACTTGTATAGAGCTTTAACATACTATCACCCTCTAGTGTCCATGGCCAACATTTAATTCTACAATCTCAATCCCAAAATTGTAAATGTGTTTGTCATGGATTGACTATTAAGTGACCACCAGCTGTGTTCAGTGATTGTTCAGAGACATAATAAACAGGGGGAGGCCAATAGTGAACAAAGCTAAAAAGATTAATGGCATAGCTGAGCTTCTGTTGATTAGCGCATCATGATTTCGCTTCTACGGCAAACCAAACTTTTTTTTTTGAAAGGTGAATAGTTCACACCATACATAATCATGTACCTTGAGCGCGGTCCAAGCAACCGAGCACTTTATCATGTTTAAAGTTCTTGTCTAAACAGTAGAACTAAGTTATCTCTGTTCTCAGCCAAAGCCAACAGACTACTTAAAGGCGTTTTCAACTCTTTAAAAAAAAATTGGGATTTGAAACCAAAATCCCAGAAGAAAAAAAAATGGTCTATATCGTCAGCACAACACAGGTGACTGACATGAATTTAAACAGCTGGGCTGCGATAATCGCAATGAAACAAGTTTTGATCCATTAAGAGCAGAGCAATAAAAAAAAATAATATATATATACATGGGCATCCGCTGACATTTTTTCAGAGGGGGGCGCTTCGGCAGCGGCGAAACACAGTCGAATTTTACCCTTTCTTCGACTGCTAGCGGGGGTTAATAGCGCCGCCCCCCCACGTTAAAATGTAAAAACACCCCACTGTGTCACCTGCATCCTTCAATATCTCTTTGTCACTACTGTGTACCCCCTCTCTCCACAACTGCACCTCTGGACCCCTTTACATTACACAGCACCCTGCATAACTGGACCCCTTTACATTACACAGCACCTTTTTCCCTTGACTGAAACACTACACGATATGGACAGTATATTTATTTCAGGTCTAAGAGAGGAACCTTTCAGAATGAGGGACAAATGGATTTATTTCCAGAATAGGGACAGGCACTCTTAATAAGGGACAACTAGAGGGGGGGAGTGCTGCAGTCACCGCTTAAATCGTCCCCATGGCCAGTTTGGCCCTGCTCCTGGCTCTCCCTAACAATTTCAGGGGAGGGCAAACGACCCCCCTTGCCCTATGGAGCGGACGCCCATGTATATATATATATTTTTTTTTTATTATTATTTATTTATTATTTATTAAGTACACCTGTTCAATTGCTTGGTAACATAAATTGCTAATCAGCCAATCACATGGCAGAAACGCAATGCATTTAGGCATCTAAACATGGCGAGGACGACTTTCTGAAGTTCACACTGAGCATCAGAAAGTGTATTTAAGTGACTTTGAATGTGGCATGGTTGTTGGTGCCAGACAGGCTGGACTGAGCATTTCAAAAACTGATGATCTACTGGGATTTTCGCACACAACCATCTCTCGGGTTTACAGATACTGGTCCGAAAAAAGAGACAATATCCAGTGAGCGGCAGTTGTGTGGAGGAAGATAGAGGTCATAAATCTGAGTTCCAGTAGTGTATTTAGGTTTTGTGCTGCCCTAGGCCTGACTAAACTTGGGCACCCCCTAATTTAAATACGACCCACCCCTTCCTGTCAAGGCCACAACCCTTTCTGTTTAACACCCACCCTGAAATTTTCGAGTGGTTCTTATGGCCTGGGGGGGCAACGGATTCCCTTAATTTGCATAGATTTCCTCTCACTTTCTGTGTGGCTATGGGGCATTAAGTGAACGGAAATCTATGCAATGGGACAGGGATGGTAAAAAAATAAATAATAACTGACAGGGACTATAACCTTCCCTTACTCTATCCTAAACCTCTGTTAGCTAGCCAGTGAGGCAGACGGATTAGCTACAGGAGCTCCAGCGGCGCACGTCTCCTAGGAGTAGGAGCGTGTGAGTCATAGCTCCAGGCAGGCGTAGGAGGCAGACAGGCAGAGTCCCTCCCAGCCCTGCTAGCCCGGTCTTCTCTCCAGCTCCAGCCTGGAAAAACCTGTACCCCAGTCCGAGCACTCCTCTAGCCCAGCTCCTTGGCTCTCCTGAAGGTAAGAGCCCTCCACTGAAGCTGCTGACGGCCGTCCTTTTTAGGATTAAGCTGCAGCAATCACGGATCCCCCTTGCTCCTTTTGGTTCCTTTCCTCGGTGCCCCGCACTCCCACACCTCCATCCTCACCAGGGGCACCCTCCTGTAACCTCCCCGCGGCAATTCCGACGTTCGGGGGCACTTTTTTGAAAGCACCGCGCCAGGCCGACCTGAATCGCGGGGCCGCGGTTTAGGAAAAACCGCGGCTTCACTTGCGGCCTGACGGCGCGCGGCTCCCCACGCCCTGCTAACTTCACCTAGCCTCTGGGAAACCCCCCCTCACCCCAGAAGGACAGTCATCTGTCCTTGTTTTCGCCCTCTCAGCCCCTAGATCATCCGGAATACACCTTATCTGTTCAGCCCTCATCCCACTGCCTGAGCAGGCAGCCATCCTACCAGACCAGCAACACGTTCCCCCTCTCATCCCCAGCCCCCCCCTTGTCTCGTGAACGAATAGAAGCTTGATCCAGGGGTTAACCGATCGCCTTTTATAGGGGTCAGGAAGGAATTTTTTTTCCCTACCGGAGCAAATTGGCCTAGCACCGCCAGGGTTTTTTTGCCTTCCTCTGGACCAAGCCAATTCCCCCTCTCCCCCCCCCCCCCACGGTGTATTGCGATTATGGCAGGTCGACAATATTCGGCCGAAACCATTTGGAGTTTGAGGCAATTCGCCGCAATACTGCCAGCCATCACCAAAAATGCCCTAAGAACTGAGCGACTTTTGAGAATCGATCATCGATCGACTGTCAGACGTTTCAGCCATTTACCCCAGCTCAAGCACATATCATGTGCTCTGATTAACACAAGATCGGCAGTAAAACACCGACTAGAAATCCGCGACTTCATTCAACAAAATGATTTAGACTGTCTTTTTATTACAGAGAGCTGGCTCACAGCTGACTGTAACACCATTCTAGGAGAACTGGTGCCAGAAAATTACCGTATTATAACGGAAAACAGAATAGGGCAAAGAGGAGGCGGCCTGGCGGTGATCCACAAGACTCACCTTACGATCACCAAACCAGTCCGCCAAAACCCTCTTCCATTCATGGAAACCCTTACTCTGCAACTGCAAGCAATTTCAAAGGAGACCGTCCACATTCTGCTCTGCTATAGGCCTCCCGGCCCAAAATCGCAGCTGCTATCATCTTGGACGGATTTCTTTTCCACTTATACCCTCAACAGCAAACATCTTTTGCTGCTAGGGGATTTCAATCTCTGGGCTAACTCCTCACAAGACCCCATTGCTGACGCCTGTATTGACCACCTGGAAGGATTAGGATTACAGCAACTAGTATGTGGGCCCACACATGCTTCAGGTCACACACTCGATCTTATTTTCAGACAAGCGCTGGAAATAAAAATTAGGGAAAATGAAAAATTGCCATGGACAGACCACCATGCAATTATATTCAGTATTTCCACCATCCCCCCTGCAACAAAAACATCAAATCCAGTGACAACACACTGGACTAGATGTCAGAAGAAGCTCCACTCGGAACTCTTCAAAACGACTTTAAGGAAAAAAATAGAAACAACTCAGCCGCATCAAACGGCCGTTGAAACATTGGAAGCCATAAATTCGGCCATGCTACAGTCAGCCGACTTGGTAGCGCCGAAACGAATAACCCGCATTCGGAAAAACAACAGCAGCTGGTTTAACAACCAGCTGTCGTTACTGAAGCAAGAACGCAGAAGGGCAGAATCTGCCTGGAAAAGATGTTCTTCAGAGCTAAACCTATCCATCTACAAGGCGACTACAAGGAAATACCACAAAGGAATTTTCCAAGCCAAGAAAAATTATTTTTCGGAGGCTATCAACGGTGCCCTAAACCGCCCCCGCGAACTCTTCAAGATGGTCACCCAGACCATGAAGCCAGGATGCATTGAAGCCCCCAGTTCGGACACACAAGAATTTTGCAATGAGCTATCGGATTGCTTCATTAATAAAATCGAAGCAATCCGTGAAAGCATTCAGCAAAACAATTCTTCTCCCAGCCCCCCCCCGCAGCCTCTCACACAGCACCCATAATAATTCTCCGATATCAGGTAAGTTCACCCTGGAACCCATCTCCATCGAGACTACTAATAATGTCATTTGTACTCTGCGCAATGGCGCAGCGCCAAATGACATTATCCCCACAAAACTGCTGAAGGAATGCGCCTACATCCTGGCTCCTCCCATCACGCAGCTTATCAACCAGTCTTTCTTGGAGGGCATAGTGCCCTCACAGTTGAAAGAGGGTATAATCCAACCCATCCTGAAGAAACCCTCCTTGGACCCTAAGGACCCACTCCATCACCGTCCCATAACAAGCCTCAACGTATTCTCTAAGATAATGGAAAAGGTAGTGGTAAAACAGCTGCAACTGCATCTAGATACCTACAAGCTACTTGACCCATTGCAATCAGGCTTCCGTCCCGGTCATGGGACGGAAACAGCATTGCTGAAAGTATGGGACGATGTTCTCAAGGCCGCAGACGAAGGAGAATCTTGTCTCCTGGTTCTGTTGGACCTAAGTGCAGCTTTCGACACTGTAGACCACAATCTGTTACTGACTCGGCTTGCTGAAGTAGCCAGAGTCGCAGAAAGCGATTTATCTTGGTTCTCCTCTTTTTTGGAAAACCGATCGCAAACAGTGAAGTTAGGACCTTTTACGTCAGAAAAACGCACAGTAACATGCGGAGTCCCTCAAGGATCGCCTCTGTCACCAGTGCTGTTTAACATATATCTCCGTCCTCTTTTTGAGATTATCAGCAGCCAAAAACTGCTCTATCACTCATACGCAGACGACACGCAACTTTATTTCCGCATCTGCAACAGGCAGGATCACCACCTCAATCTAGAGACTTGTCTCTCTTTGATAGAGGACTGGATGACAATGAGTTATCTTAAACTCAACGGAGCGAAAACAGAACTTCTTCTGTTTCACGCCAAGCGCAGGAATCAACTTTCAACAGCGTGGACCCCCCCGCCTATTTTAGGCAAATTCATCACCCCTAGCGCCAAAGTCAAAAGCCTAGGGGTCATTTTTGACTCCTTTATGACAATGGACGCACAAATAGGGTCAGTAGTCAGCGGATCTCACCATCTACTGCGCCTACTACGTAGACTCACTCCGTTCATTCCCAAAGAAGACTTAGCGGTCGTGGTGGGAGCTATTGTAAACTCCAGGTTGGATTATGCAAATGCCCTTTACCTCGGCCTCCCCAAGTACCAAATCGCCCGTCTGCAAGTCGTTCAGAATACGGCCGCTAGACTGGTGACTGGGAAAAAACCCTGGGAATCCATCTCACCTTCACTGAGAGCCCTTCATTGGCTGCCAGTTAAAGACAGAATTGCTTTTAAAGCTCTCTGTCTTACGCATAGATGTGTCCATGGGAATGCCCCCATTTATTTATGCAAAATAATAAAAGCGCATAATCCCAATCGCGCTTTGCGATCCACGAATCAGAACCTGCTCCAGGTTCCGAAAGCCAACTTCAAATCCAAAGGAGAAAGAAGATTCGCGATCCAAGGTCCCAGACTATGGAACGCTTTACCAACCAGCATTCGGTTGGAGGAGAACCACCTAGCATTCAGGAAAAAGGTCAAGACTCTTCTCTTTTGATATCAAAGGAGACTGGAACAACAAGCGCCCAGAGGCGATTCAGTTCGCATGTGCCGCGCTATACAAGTTTTCATTCATTCATTCATTCATTCATTCATTATCCAAAATGGAAAGAAAAAAGTGTTGCCTATAGTTCTACTTTAAGCACATATTTCTGATAATTTTATGGAGAGGATTAAGAAGATATAACCAGGAAAGTTTGTTGAAGTTTGATGATAGGACAGTCAAGATTAGAAGAAGCTTGCGTTACACTTACAGTGTAGCACAAGCCGGTGGGGACTCTTTCTGTGCTGCCCCCCTGCAAAGTGCTGCCCTAGGCCCGGGCCTTGTTGGCCTAGGCCAGGATACAGCGTTGCTGAGTTCTATGAATGGCGGTAGTGATCCCTTGGTAGGGGAAGCTGCTCACACATGACCCAGAGGTTTGTGGCTATGACTGTAGTAGCAATGCGTAGGCTGTAGGGGGGGGGGCAGGTGGCAAGCACCCCTGGGGGAAAAAACAGCACACACGCTGGTTGAAATGCAGCAAATATATTGTCAAGCTCTCCATCACACAAAAGTCTATGCAGTGGCTCAGAACTGGCAGCAACAGTTACGAAAAGTTGTACAGTGGAACCTCGGTTTACGAATAACTCAGTTAACAAGCTTTGTCTTTTGTCAATTGTCCTGAGGTGGCGGGGGGCGCCAGAGCCGAGCAGAACCGAACGTCCCCGATCGCAGTCAATCGGTGCCATTAGAAAATGCATGAAAATGCCAGAGGACAGCTCGGCTGACGTTGGCAAATCTGGGAAACAAAGTCTTTCTCGATGTTTGCGGTGGTCAGACGAATTGTCTTCGAGCCTTTTCGGCCATTTCCGAGGCTCTACGGCGGCCAGAGGTTTTCTCCTCCCCGGGAACCTCTGGCCTCATGCGGTATTGCATGCCATTGAAGTCAATGCGGAACAAATTATTTTCAAGTATGCGAGTACTTTGGATTACGAGCATTCTCCTGGAACGGATTATGCTTGTAATCCAAGGTTCCACTGTACAGTACTTGCAAGGAGAGCAATGCATACAGACCAACAGGACCTGGGGCAGGGGATGGCTAAGAAACAGTAAGCATCAATAAATTATCAGCGGAAAGGTTTCCCAAAGCAGCTCTGACAACAGTTCCTATGTTGTCCCTCCTCCTCTGGAACCTCTGCCTGTTAGGCACATTTTCCCTATCCAGCGGGTTCCTGACCCTCGCCTAACCACAAAATGCATGCCAAATACAGCGAGCCAGTTCTTTAAATAAGCACTGTCATCACCAAAGATGGCCGCAGGGGTCCAACCGGACTGCAGCCCACCAGAAGATACGTATGGAGGCCTAAGAGGAATGTGCATTGCCCTTGTCCTCCACTCTCCCTGCATGAAGGTTATAACAGCGCCACCTGTGTAGGGAGGTCAACCTACACCTGCCTACAAGCAACTGCTATGGTGAATGTCAGCATCCACCTTGGTCCCTCAGGTAAGAGATATGCATACATACATTAAGTCAAGCTGGACCAACGTAAGTGTAGCACTACCCCCGAAGGAGCTGCTGGTTTAGTTTTGAGTCTTGCACGTTACCTCACTCTTCGATCAAATTTATCTGCTGGAAATGGTCCGACGGTCCGTTTCAGCAGACAAATTCGAACGTGTGTACGGGCGGACAGACAGGTTTTTCCAGCAGACAAATTTTAAAGCATGCTTTAAAATCTGTCTGCTGGGAACCCGTCTGTCCGACATGTCTGCTGGTTGAGTCGACGCATGCGTGGAAGTTTTTTACTTCCTGGTGCGGTGACATGGCGGTGTCAACGTCACCGCCACGTCACCGCACTGTCTGCCGGTGGGGGTTTTGGTTTGATCGCGTGTACACGATCAAACCAATATATCCCAGCAGACATATCCGATCGAATCGGTCTGTCAGACCGATTTGATCGGATTTATTTAGTGGTGTGTACGCGGCCTAAGAAATGTCAATGTCCACACAAGTTTAGAGCCTTCAAGCCGACCCTGCAACACTGTAAGGCATCATAGAATACGGTACATCCTACAATAAAGTTACCAGGCCTCTCCCGAGATACCAGCCTTCCACTTGGTCCTCCCCAGGACAGGTCCTCCCCTGGTTTCCTCCATTGAGTGGCTTCCTCCTGCAGGACAGACAGCACAGGATCACCTTTAAAGTGCAGGCCCCAGTCAAGACAACTGGGCCTACCTGGCGGAAATGAAGCCTCGGGCCAACGTGGTCCTGGGGCTGAAAATGGACCATCACATACCTCGAGCCAGGAGGGCCACCCAGGCAACCCAGAGAAAATGGTGTCTGCCCCTTAAAGGGGTTGTAAAGGTACAATTTTATTCCTAAATAACTTCCTTTACCTTAGTGCAGTCCTCCTTCACTTACCTCATCCTTCCATTTTGCTTTTAAATGTCCTTATTTCTTCGGAGCTGTGTGTTAGTGGGCATCCTGACTCTCCAGTAGTCCAAGGGAGGGGGCGAGCACGACACTCCACACCAGGGAGAAAGCCTTGCATTACTGTGTGGAGTTACAGACAGAAGAACAGTAAGTGAAGATTTCTCAGAAGAAGTAAGGACATTTAAAAGCAAAATGGAAGGATGAGGTAAGTGAAGGAGGACTACACTAAGGTAAAGGAAGCTATTTAGGGGAAAAAAAATTGTACCTTTACAACCCCTTTAAGTATCCTCCCCCAGCATGCCCAGCAGGGAGACCACTCCCACTGGGCTGTTCCCAGGGAAAAACACCCAAAACACTCTGGCCTGCCTGTGTTCCAACATTGGCATGTGGTGGTAAATGCCACCTACAGGCAAACAATGGGAAAACCCTCCAAGCACAGCCATAGCCAGAACAGAGGCTGATTTAGCCTTAACCACTTCCCGCCCGGTCAATAGACAATTGACTTCCGGGAAGTGGTTGTGAAATCCTGACTGGACGTCTATTGATGTCCTGCAGGATTTCATGTCGGCGCGTAGTCTGACACCCTGCATCTCCGATCTCGGTAAAGAGCCTCCGGCTGAGCTCTTTATCACGTGATTAGCCTTGTCCTATTTGTATGTGCTTCCTACAGTATCTCACAAAAGTGAGTACACCCCTCACATTTTTGTAAATATTTTCTTATATCTTTTCATGTGATAACAATGAAGAAATGACACTTTGCTACAATGTAAAGTAGTGAGTGTACAGCTTGTATAACAGTGTACATTTGCTGTACCTTCAAAATAACTCAATACACAGCCATTAATGTCTAAACCACTGGCAACAAAAGTGAGTACACCCCTAAGTGAAAATGTCCAAATTGGGCCCAATTAGCCATTTTCCCTCCCCGGTGTCATGTGACTCGTTAGTGTTACAAGGTCTCAGACTTGAATGGGGAGAAGGTGTGTTTAATTTGGTGTTATCGCTCTCACTCTCTCATACTGGTCACTGAAAGTTCAACATGGCACCTCATGGCAAAGAACTCTCTAAGGATCTGAAAAAAATAATTGTTTCTCTACATAAAGATGGCTAGGCTATAAGAAGATTGCCAAGACCCTGAAACTGAGCTGCAGCACATTGGCCAAGACCAAACAGCGGTTTAACAGGACGGGTTCCACTCAGAACAGGCCTCGCCATGGTCGACCAAAGAAGTTGAGTGCACATGCTCAGCGTCATATCCAGAGGTTGTCTTTGGGAAATAGACCTATGAGTGCTGCCAGCATTGCTGCAGAGGTTGGGGTGGGGGATCAGCCTATCAGTGCTTAGACCATACGCCGCACACTGCATCAAATTGGTCTACATGGCTGTCGTCCCAGAAGGAAGCCTCTTCTAAAGATGATGCACAAGAAAGCTCACAAACAGTTTGCTGAAGACAAGCAGAATAAGGACATGGATTACTGGAACCACATCCTGATGAGACCAAGATAAACTTATTTGGTGGAAGTATCAGCACTGAGGAGGAGCTACAGTTCATTAAGGCAACCATAAATGCCAACATGTACTGTGACATACTGAAGCAGAGCATGATCCCTTCCTTTTGGAGACTGGGCCGCAGGGCAGTATTTCAACATGATAATGACCCCAAACGCACCTCCAATGCAACCACTGCCTTGCTAAAGAGGTTGAGGGTTAATGTGATGGACTGGCCAAACATGGCTGCAGATCTAAACCATATTGAGCATCTGTGGGGCATCCCCAAATGGAAGGTGGAGGAGCGCAAGGTCTCTAACATCCACCAGCTCCGTGATGTCATCATGGAGGAGTGGAATAGGACTCCAGTAGCAACCTGTGAAGCTCTGGTGAACTCCATGCAGTAGAGGGTTAAGGCAGTGCTGGAAAACAATGGCGGCCACACAAAATATTGACACTTTGGACCCAATTTGGACATTTTCACTTAGGGGTGTACTCACTTTTGTTGCCCGCGGTTTAGACATTATTGGCTGCGCGTTGAGTTATTTTGAGGGGACAGCAAATCTACACTGTTATACAAGCTATACACTCACTACTTTACATTGTAGAAAAGTGTCATTTTTTCAGTGTTGTCACATGAAAAGATATAATAAAATATTTTCAAAAATGTGAGGGGTGTACTAATTTTTGTGAGATACTGTATGTAGTGCAACGCGTTGTGATGCAAAATCCTACTTTTCAGTACTCCATGAACTGAAGACATTGGACATAAGAATATTTGCTATGTTCTATGCAACCCAATGCAGCTGGTGTGAACAAGTCCTTCTCAAGATTTTTATTTTTTTGACAAACGAGAAATGTATCAATTAATGCAAACATTATTTTACACAGAATGGTATGCCATAGCATCCTTAAAAAAGACAGTTGGTAACCTACAAATAGGCTCATGAAGCTTGAAACTGACATTCACAATCCTTGAACCACTTGAAACACTTCTTTCTCAACCTACTTGTTCTAGATAGGTTGATGTGTTCACATTCACATATATGATAATAATGACATGCTGTCAGCTCTTTTTTTTTTCCTTTTCCACCCCATCATATCATTCTGGTCACATTCATTTCCTTGCATTCAGTAAACAAAAGCAATGGAGTATTAATTTGCAAAGTGTGACTAGTTACTATTCTTTATAAGGTTCTGTCATAGGGGAAAGTTGTCCCAATAGTCACACAGATCATGTGAAGTTGTGATGGTTATTGTGACTGTGCCATTCCAGCAAGGTGGAGGTCAGATTGCTGAAGTCTGTATATCATTGAACGGGGGGGACATGGCTGGGGGCACTCTGACCGGGGGGGGGGGGGAGGGGGACACCTGGAAGAGGAGTCTTCTGAATGTGAGGGCACAATCGGGTGCAAAATGTCCTGAACGTGGGGGGGGGGGGGGTCTTTTGAGGGAATTTTCCCCTTATGGCGTCTGTAGGTTTCTCAGTGGTAGAAGTTGGCTGATTGGACGCTGCAACTTTTGGTGACCTCTGGCAGCCATCTTGGTGTGGGATCCAATAAATTAGGGTACCCATGTCACTCAGCCGTGCTTGAATCAAGTGGTAGTTGAGGGACAGAGACCCTAATGCCGCGTACACACTGTCGTTTTTTGCGATGAAAAAAAACGACGTTTTCTGTGAAGTAAAAAACTACGTTTTTGAAACGTCACTTTTCAAAGACAATTTTGCATACACACCATCGTTTTTTCACAAAAAGCGAGGTTACGTTCACCACTCTTTTCCATTGAAGCTCGCTTCATAACTAGCTTCTGGGCATGCGCGGGTTGAAAAACGTCGTTTTGAACGACGTTTTTGCTACACACGGTGACTTTTTGTGAAACAAAAAACGACGTTTTGAAAAACGACACAAAAAATTCAAACATGTTGGAATTTTTTTTGGTCGTTTTTTTGAAGACAAAAAACTACGTTTTGCCCACACACGATCAATTTAAATGACGTTTTAAAAAACGTCGTTTTTTTTCATCGCAAAAAACGACCGTGTGTACGCGGCATAACTTTAGGAGACATAGCCAGGAAAAGAGTGTTCTAGCTGCAGGGGACATGGCCAGGAGAGAAGTGCTCTGACTGCATGAAATATGGCCAGGAAAGGAGTGTTCTGACTGTGGGGGATATGGCCAGAAGAGGAGCGTTCTGACTGTGGGGGATATGGCCAGAAGATGAGTGTTCTGACTGTGGGGGACATGGCCAGAAGAAGAGTGTTCTGACTGTGGGGGACATGGCCAGGAGAGGAGTGTTCTGACTGCAAGGGACATGGCCAGGAGAGGAGTGTTCTGACTGTGGGGGATATGGCCAGAAGAGGAGCGTTCTGACTGTGGGGGATATGGCCAGAAGATGAGTGTTCTGACTGTGAGGGACATGGCCAGAAGAAGAGTGTTCTGACTGTGGGGGACATGGCCAGGAGAGGAGTGTTCTGACTGCAAGGGACATGGCCAGGAGAGGAGTGTTCTGACTGTGGGGCACATGGCCAGGAGAGGAGTGTTCTGACTGCAAGGGACATGGCCGGGAGAGGAGTGTTCTGACTGTGGGGCACATGGCTGGGAGAGGAGTGTTCTGACTGTGGGGGACATGGCTGGGAGAGGAGTGTTCTGACTGTGGGGGACATGGCTAGGAGTGTTCTGACTGTGGGGGACATAATACCTCCTGTATCACGGGACTGCAGGAAGACTGTGTCTATGCAAGAAAGTCCTGTAGAATCCGTGCAGGTTGGGAGGTATGGGGACATGGCTGGAAGAGGAGTGTTCTGACTGTGGGGGCCAAGGCCTGGGAGAGGAGTGTTCTGACTGTGGCGGACATGGCTGGGAGAGGAGTGTTCTGACTGTGGGGGACATGGCTAGGAGTGTTCTGACTGTGGGGGACATAATACCTCCTGTATCACGGGACTGCAGGAAGACTGTGTCTATGCAAGAAAGTCCTGTAGAATCCGTGCAGGTTGGGAGGTATGGGGACATGGCTGGAAGAGGAGTGTTCTGACTGTGGGGGCCAAGGCCTGGGAGAGGAGTGTTCTGACTGTGGCGGACATGGCTGGGAGAGGAGTGTTCTGACTGTGGGGGACATGGCTAGGAGTGTTCTGACTGTGGGGGACATAATACCTCCTGTATCACGGGACTGCAGGAAGACTGTGTCTATGCAAGAAAGTCCTGTAGAATCCGTGCAGGTTGGGAGGTATGGGGACATGGCTGGAAGAGGAGTGTTCTGACTGTGGGGGCCAAGGCCTGGGAGAGGAGTGTTCTGACTGTGGGGGACATGGCCAGAAGAAGAGTGTTCTGACTGTGGGGGACATGGCCAGGAGAGGAGTGTTCTGACTGCAAGGGACATGGCCAGGAGAGGAGTGTTCTGACTGCAAGGGACATGGCCGGGAGAGGAGTGTTCTGACTGTGGGGCACATGGCTGGGAGAGGAGTGTTCTGACTGTGGGGGACATGGCTGGGAGAGGAGTGTTCTGACTGTGGGGGACATGGCTAGGAGTGTTCTGACTGTGGGGGACATAATACCTCCTGTATCACGGGACTGCAGGAAGACTGTGTCTATGCAAGAAAGTCCTGTAGAATCCGTGCAGGTTGGGAGGTATGGGGACATGGCTGGAAGAGGAGTGTTCTGACTGTGGGGGCCAAGGCCTGGGAGAGGAGTGTTCTGACTGTGGGGGACATGGCTGGGAGAGGAGTGTTCTGACTGTGGGGGACATGGCTAGGAGTGTTCTGACTGTGGGGGACATAATACCTCCTGTATCACGGGACTGCAGGAAGACTGTGTCTATGCAAGAAAGTCCTGTAGAATCCGTGCAGGTTGGGAGGTATGGGGACATGGCTGGAAGAGGAGTGTTCTGACTGTGGGGGCCAAGGCCTGGGAGAGGAGTGTTCTGACTGTGGGGGCCAAGGCTTGGGAGAGGAGTGTTCTGACTGTGAGGAACATGGACAGGAGAGGAGTGTTCTGACTGTGGGGGACATGGCAAGGAGAGGAGTGGGCAAGCGCCCAGAGACGATTTACTTCGCATGCGCCGCGCTATATAAGTTTTCATTCATTCATTCATTCATTCAGTGTTTCATACTGTGGGGGACATGGCTGAGAGAGGAATGTTCTGACTGTGGGGGACATCATACCTCTCGATCAGGACTGCGGGAAGACTTTTTTCTTTGCGGGAAAGTCCCGCAGAATCTGTGCAGGTTGGGAGGTATAGGGACATGGCTGGGAAAGGAGTGTTCTGACTGTGGGGAACATGGCCAGGAGAGGAGTGTTCTGACTGTGGGGGACATGGCTGGGAGAGGAGTGTTCTGACTGTGGGGGACATCATACCTCCCATATCGCGGGACTGCTGGAATACTGTGTCTATGTGGGAAAGTCCCGCAGAATCCGTGCAGGTTGGGAGGTATGGGGACATGGCTGGGAGAGGAGTGAAAAGCATGAAAAATGTCTGGATTTTCATGCTAAGACAATACAACTATTTGTATGACCAATGTGAATGTCTAGATCAATGATTCTCAACCAGGATGTCATAAACATGAGACCCACTTAGCCCTGGATCAGAGATGGATATGAGGAATTATTGCTAGGGGATGCTTTGGCTCTGATATGAAGGAGACCTTAGATGTGATGGAGGATCTCTGATGTGAAAGGGGACTTCTGATGTGACGGGGGGACCTCTGATGTGAAGGTGGTTTCTGATGTGATGGGGGGACCTTTGATATGCAATGGGGCTTCTGATGTGATGGGAGACCTCTGATATGATGGGGGACCTCTGATGTGAAGGTGGTTTATAATGTAATGGAGAACCTCTGATGTGAAGTGGGGGTCCTGATTTGAAGGAGGAGTGGCTATAATGCATGCGGGACCTCTGATGTGATGGAGGATCTCTGATGTGAAAGGGGCTTCTGATGTAATGGGGGACCTTTGATGTGAAGGGGCTTCTGATGTAATGGGGGACCTCTGATGTGAATGAGGTTTCTGATGTGATGGGAGACCTTTAATATAAAAGGGGGCTTCTGATGTGATGGAAGACCTCTGATGTGATGGGGGACCCTGATGTGAAAGGTCTTCTAATGTGATGGGGGACCGCTGATGTGAAAGGTCTTCTAATGTGATGGGGGACCTCTGATATGAAGGGGGTTTCTTAAGTAAAGGGGGACATCTGATATAAAGGGGGTTTCTGATGTGATGGGGAACCTCTGATATGAAGGATGTTCATTATGTGATAGGGAGCCTCTTATATGATGGGGGACCTATGATGTGAAGGGGGTTTCTGATATGATGGGAGACCTCTTATATGAAGAAGGTTTGTTATGTGAACGGGGACCTCTGATATAAAGGGGGTTTCTGATATGATGGGGGACCTTTGATAAAAAAAGTGGGCTTCTGATGTGATGGGGGACCACTGATGTGAAGGGGGCTTCTAATGTAGTGGGGGACCTCTAATATAAAGGGGGCTTCTGATGTGTGTACGGCCCATCGGACCATCATCCGTCGGACCAAAGTTTTAAAACTTGCTTTAAAATCGGACCGATGGACGCCTGACCATCGGACCTAACCGATGGTTAGTACGCAAAAGCATCGGACCAAAAATCTGTGCATGCTCAGAATCGAGTCGACGCATGCTTGGAAGCATTGAACTTTGTTTTTTCAGCACGTCGTTGTGTTCTACGTCACCGCGTCCTGACCCGATCGGATTTTGGACTGATGGTGTGTACGCACATCAGACCATCAGGCCACTTCAGCGGTGAACCGATGAAAATGGTCCGTCGGACCATTCTCATCGGGTTGGACCGATCGTGTGTACGCGGCCTAACATTTATGTTTTTTACATATTAGACTGGGGTACCTTGGGATTTTTCATACTTTTACATGGTGACATGACTTAAAAAAGGATGGAAAACGCTGCTCTAGATTAATTTCTCTTCATCTGTACTATTTTATTCATAAAAATAAAAAATATTATTTAAAAAATTATTTCCCAGAGTTCCCAGAGTAAATTTTTCTTCTCTCGTCCCTTACGATCCACATATAGCGCATGTTGCATTTCTTTCAGCTTGACAAGGACAACAAAGACGGGAGCAGAGACAGTGCAGGTAATGATGCAGAGATCATTTAGCGTATCTTCTGCAGGGTGATCCAGACACTGAAAGACATTGTCCAGGATTGCAGATGTTTTCACGACAGCGACAGCTGCTGCGGCCCTGGTAGGTAAACAAGGCCAGGTCGTGGGAAGCAGCGCACATGTTGCAGAGAGGCGAAGCGTTTGGCAAATTGGTGTCACTCGTCACCCGGAACACTTGTTCAGGAATCAGGAGACCCGGTTAATCAAGTCTTTGATGAATCTCGGATTTGTACTTTGTACGAGAGACGTGAGAGTCTTATTCAATGCAGCTGGATAATTGATAATATAAACACTAAATTATTGTTGCTATTTTAGATAATCCCTTTAAATGTAGCAAATTATCTAATCTGTACTAGAAGGACGATAAACCTGGTACTGCATGCCGCTCTACTGGCTCAATGTCATTTCCTTGAGGTTGGAGATTAGTGAAGTATCAGTTGCCTCCTTTAATTTTAGGAAGCTCAGAGGCTAATGCACTGCAGTACGCCGCTTTGTGTAGTAAGTAAGGATGAGCCGAACACCCCCTCCCCCCCCTGTCCGTTCGGTTCACACCAGAACCTGCAAACAGACCAAAAGTTTGTGTGAACTTTAGAACCCCATTGAAGTCTATGGGACTCGAACATTTGAAATCTAAAGTGCTAATTTTAAAGGCTTATATGCAAGTTATTGTCCTAAAAAGTGTTTGGGGACCTGGGTCCTGTCCCAGGAGACATGTATCAATGCAAAAAAAAGTTTTAAAAACTGCATTTTTTTCGGGAGCAGTGATTTTAAATTACTTTTTATCCTTCAGAAATGACGCTTTGTGCAGGGACAGTCCTAAGCACGGGAAACAAGCGCTGCTTTACAGGCATACTATACACCCCCCTAGGCACGAAATTAATACATTTCACTTATTGTTTCACTTTAAAGGAACACTAAAGTCAGGATTTTTTTTTTAAACAAACATGTTATACTTACCTCCACTGTGCAGCTCGTTTTGCACAGAGTGTCCCCGAACGCTGTCTTCTGGGGTCCCTCGGCGGCTGTCTTGGCTCCTCCTCGCAAAAGCTTTCTACCTTCATGCGAGCTCGCATGGTGGAAAGCTTTTGCGAACGCGCTCCCGTGATACGCAGTTTGCGTAAGTTTTACGTCCGGCGTAAAGTTATTCCCCATAGATGAGGCGCAACCCATGCAAAGTTATGGACCAGGGAACACAAGCCTACGTATTTTACGTTGGACGTCTGTGAATATGGGCCGACGTGGGTCTGGCTGGGCGTAGGTTACGTTCATGGCGTACACAGTGATCTGGCATATCTTATGCCGCGTGCACACGATCACTTTATGTGATGAAAAAAAACTACTTTTTTAAAAACGTCAATTTCATTGACCGTGTGTAGGGGAAAACTTTGTTTTATGTCTTGTAAAAAAAACAAATAAAAAATTGAAGCATGTTTCACAAAAAGTCACCGTGTGTAGCAAAAAACGTTGTTTAAAACAACGTTTTTCAACCCGCGCATGCCCAGAAGCTAGTTATTTAGCGAGCTTCAATGGAAAAGAGTGGTCAACGTAACCTCGCTTTGCTAGAGCATTGTGAAAAAACGATGGTGTGTAGGCAATGTCGTCTTTGAAAAGTGAAGTTTCAAAAACGTTGTTTTTTACTTCACAGAAAACGTCGTTTTTTTTCCTCACATAAAGTGATCGTGTGTACGGGGCATTAGGCAGTTGTTCCGGCGTGGTTGTGCGCATGCGCACGGGGACACGTCCACGTCTCGACGCATGCGCAGTTCGTTTTAAGTACTTGTCTGGCGCCCGGCCCATCATTTGCATGGGGTCACGCTTCATTAGCATGGATCACGCCCACTTCCACCTACTTCCACTTACGCCGGCTTACGCCTACGAAATATATGCCACGCTGGAGCAACGTTGGGAGCATTTGCTTTGTGAATTCAATGCTTGCCTCTCTGCACTGCGTCGGCGTATCGTAAAAGATATACGCTACGGCGGCATAAATGTGCGCTGATGTCTGTAAATCCAGGCATATAACTTTCACCAAGACTAAATAATATCCATTTTTTTTTTCTTACCAAAGATATGTAGCAGTATTCCTTTAGGCCAAATTTATGAAGAAAAATTAATTTTTTGCAAAATGTTATAATAGAAATGAAATAAAATTCATTTTTTTACAACATTTTCGTTCTTTTTTCTTTTATAGCAAAAAAAATAAAGCTGCAGAGGTGATTAAATACCACCAAAGAAAGCTCTATTTGTGGGAAACAAAAGGACAAAAATTTCATTTGGTTACAGTGTTGTATGACTGAGTAATTGTCATTCAAAATGTGAGAGCACCAAAAGCTGAAAATTGGTCTGGTTATTAAGGTTATCTACGGCAGCAGGTCGGCTCCCCTGCGCGAGAGCCCGTAGCTCTATGTCGCCTCTCTAAGCGCCCCCCGCTCACTACCGAGCAACGGCGCATGCCCGCCGAGCGCCACCGGGCACTCGCCGTTGCTCGGTACAGAGCGAAGACCAGGAGCTATGTGTGTAAACACACAGGTCCCACTCCTGTCAGGGGAGAAATGCTGATCTTCTGTTCATACAATGTATGAACAGAAGATCAGTGATTTCCCCTAGTGAGGCCACCCCCCCCTTACAGTTAGAACACACCCAGGAACATACTTAACCCCTTCCCCGCCCCCTAGTGTTAACCCCTTCACTGCCAATGGCATTTTTATAGTAATCCAATGCATTTTTATAGCACTGATCGCTATAAAAATGCCAATGGTCCCAAAAATGTGTCAAAAGTGTCTGAAGTGTCCGCCATTAGGTCGCATTACCCATAAAAATCGCAGATCGCCGCCATTACTAGTAAAAAAAAATATATGAATAAAAATGCCATAAAACTACCCCCTATTTTGTAAACGCTATAACTTTTGCGCAAACCAATCAATAAACCCTTATTGCGATTTTTTTTACAAAAAATATGTAGAAGAATACGTATCGGCCTAAACTGAGGAAAAAAAAAATATATATATATTTTTGGGCGATATTTTAAATATTTTAAAATAGTTGCTCTATTTTTGTTTATAGCGCAAAAATAAACAACCCCAGAGGTGATCAAATACCACCAAAAGAAAGCTCTATTTGTGGCAAAAAGTGCTCTGGTCATTGGGCAGCAATATGGTCGTATAAGCGTGCGCACAGGGTGTGCCAGGTGTGCCCAGGCACACCCTAATCACCCTTTGCAGCAAAATTTCCTACCACTGCCCTGGCTCCCTCCTCTTCCCCCCGCAGTGCCTCTGGCTTCCCTCCTCTCCTCTCCTGCCGACTGTTGCTGCAGGGATGTTTTAGGATGAGTGAGGGAAGGGGCCAGTAAACATGTAATCTACTGGCCCCTTTTCTTTCTGAGTTATCATCGTACTTGTTCAACAGTGTGTGTGTGTTTGAGCTTTGGGGTGCACACCCTAAAGCAATAGGCTGCGCACACCTATGGGTCCGGGGGTTAAGTGGTTAAGTGCCCAGTGATCAAGTGGTTAAAATTAGCACTTTAGATTCTCCCATAGACTTTTCCAGGGTGTTCTGCGGCTTTTTGAATTTGCCGCGAACACCCCAAATTGTTCGCTGTTCGGCGAACAGGCAATGTTCGAGTCGAACATGCGTTCGACTTGAACTCGAAGCTCATCCCTAGTAGTAAGTATTGGGAAGGATAAAAAATAAAATACTGTATTTATATGATAAAAATTACACAGCTGTTTGTCCTTAAGAAAACAAATGCATGTATATTTATTCTGTGACAATGCTGGCAAAATCAAATATTGCCAGGCTATTTTCTCTCCAGGTTGGGTATTCTTTATTCATTAAAGCGGAGTTCCACCCTAAAAATGAACTTTCTATTAACAGCTTGCCTTTAATGTAAAAAAAAAAATACTTACTTCTATCTGGCTGTTACTAGGCAGATTTCGGAATCTCTTGGTTGCTGGTCCTAGGTGGTTCAACTTCCTGTCCTAAGACCCCATTGCCTCCTGGGAAATGATGACACTCATTTCCCAGAAGTCTCCGGGCATTACTGTGCCTAAAAATCACCCAGCATGCACCTCTCCCTGAAAACCAGGAAGAAAAGGGAATTGGGCTTCACATGCCCACACATATGATGGATATGGCCACAACATGAGCTGGAGGATATAAGGCAAGCGTTTGCAATGATTTTTGGAACGATTGGGGTGCTAATATTATGTTTTAGGGGCTATTTAAAGTGGAGTTCCACCAAGATATTTTTTTTTTTATCAAAAAAAATATATATTTAAAAAAATATTGAAAAAAAAAATATATATATATATATACTCACCAGAACGGGCTGTTGCCATGCGGAAGTAGCTATTCTGCCTCTTCCTCCACCGCGGTCCTCTTCTTCTTCGTCGTGCGTCGCCGTGTCTTCTGGTGAATGGGGCGCGCTGCCTTCTGGGAACTGTGTGTATCCCAGGAGGCAGCCGCCCATTCACAAAGCACCGTGCGAGTCGTGCATGCGCAGTAGGAAACGGGCTTAAGCAGGGCCGATCCGCCCTATAGGCTCACTATGCAAGCCGCTTAGGGCCCCACAAAGCTGCGAAGGGCCCCCCAAATTACTAGAGGCCCGTCTGGTGAGAAGTAATTTTCACCCACTCACCCTGCTTCTCAACTCGCTGGCTGCATGGGAGAAGAGGTAAGAAGTCAGCACCCCCTGCTTCTCAATTTAATGTAAGATGTAATTTCCGACAGCAGAACACCCCCTCCCCCGCTTCTCAACTTTCTTTAATGTGACATGTCACCGTCGTCAGCGCCCCCCACTTCTCATTTTTAATGTGCCATGTCATTTTGCTTAGGGCCCCAGGGAGGTCAGGATCGGCACTGGGCGTAAGGCTTCACTGCCTGTTTCCCTTAGTCAGGATGGAGGCGCCAGGACAAAGCGATCGGCGTCGGGGGCCCATCATCGCTGGTGCCTAGGAAAGGTAAGTGTCCTTATTAAAAGTCAGCAGCTACACTGTTAGTAACTGCTGACTTGAAAAAAAAAAAATTGCAGGTGGAATCCCGCTTTAATGTGATTAATTTTAGCTTGCAAAATTTTTTTATAATAATAATTATGCCCGGAACCCTAATTTAAGAATAGTGTGAATCAGGAAATGACCACATTATGGCCACTAGAGGGAGCTGACAATCGTAGTAATGTTAATTGCCTTTGATCATCAGCTCCATCTAGTGGACATCATGGTGTTTTCCTGATTCACACTATTTTTATGAATGAATAACATGTGACCCGGAGAGAAAATAGCCAAGTAACATTTAATTTCGTACAGAACAAAGGTGAATGCAGTTTTGCAGGATGAATCACTAGGCATGTTTTCTATAACTTTAACCCAAAATTTAGAAATAAATATGCAAACAGAAGAGCTAGTTAACTGTATTTTTTTTGTAAGTGTTACATCTTCAGGTATAGAGCAGGAGGGGATACCTGTCTCAGACAACATACTATGTCAGCTAGTTCTGGATAACAAACTAGCCATTACACACAATGCTGTTACATAAATGTTATTCTAAACTATAGGTTGTTAACTTGTGAACTCTAACCCTAAAGGGGAACTTCATTACATAAAACAGCTTTGTCCCATTGTTTCCTTCCCATCCCCCATCCAACTCCCCTCCCTCCTCCTGACAGCTTAAGGCCTCGTTCACACATGGATCCGTTCAGGTCCGTCTGTCAGTTTTTCAGGCGGACCTGAACGGGCGCTCCATGCACCCCTATGGAGCGTCGGATGTCAGCGGAGACATGTCCGCTGACATCCGACCTGATCCGATCCGCTAAAAACAAACGTATGGGGCTCACGTCCCCATCCGTCCATGCGGATCGGATCGGGAAAGATCTGATGAAAACGGACATGCTGTCCGTTTTCATCAGATCGCTCCATAGAGGACAGCGGGACTCGACAAGCTCCTCCCCGCTCAGTGAGCAGAGAGGAGCTTGTCATCCGTCGGCTCAGCGGAGATCTGCGGACTGATCTCCCGCTGAGCTGGCAGACACAGGCGGACTCCGTCGGAACGGACTGCGACGGAGTCGGCTATGTGTGAACGAGGCCTTAAAAAGCAGCAATTGTTTTTTCTATTTTTGTTTATTTACCTTTTTTTTGCTTTCTTTGCCTCTGTGCCACCTTTCTCGTCTAGGCTAGAAGAAGGATGAAAAAGGGTGCAAATGCTTGATCAAACTAAAAATAATTTTTATTCAGGGCAGTAGTCTTCAAACATCTTAGTATGAGGGCTACATCGTATATTTTACAACTTTTATGGCCTAAAAAAATCCCTATCAAATCCCCCCTTATATCAATATCCGCATCACAACACCCCCTTACCTCAAGGTCCCTATCAAAGTCCCCTTTACATTGGAATATACATATAAAACCGCTTACATCAGAGTCATGTCTTACATCAGTGTCTCCATCCTGTCCCTCTTACATCAGTGTCCCCATCAGAGTCCCCCTTACATCAGTGTCCCCATCAGAGTCCCCCTTACATCAGTGTCCCCATCCAGTCCCCCTTACATCAGTGTCCCCATCCAGTCCCCCTTACATCAGTGACCCCATCCAGTCCAGTCTACTCTGATGGGGATACTGATGTATGAGGGTATGCTAATGGAGACACTGATGTAAGGGGGACTCTGATGGAGTCACTAATGTAAGGGGGTACTCTGATGGGGATATTGATCAATGAGGGTATGCTAATGGAGACACTGATGTAAGGGGGAATCTGATGGAGTCACTGATGTAAGGGGGTACTCTGATGGGGATATTGATGTGAGAGGAACTCTGATGGAGACACTTATGTAAGGGGGTACTCTGATGGGGATTTGAATGTAAGGGGGTACTCTGATAGCAGGACACTATTGTAAGGGAGACTCTGATGGAGACACTGATGAAAGAGGGACTCTCAAGGGGACACTGATGTAAGGGGGTACTCTGATGGGGACACTGATGTAAGTGAGTTACAGCCCCTCTTACATCAGTGTCCCTATCAGAGTCCCTCTTACATCAGTGTCCCCATCAAGTGCCCATCAAGTCTCCCTTACATCAGTGTTCCCATCAGAGTCCCCTGTACATCAGTGTCCTCATTACAGTCCCCCCTAAAACTGTAATATGTAGGAGTGGCTACAGCCCCTCTTACATCAGTGTCCCTATCAGAGTCCCTCTTACATCAGTGTCCCCATCGGTTCCCCCTTACATCAGTGTCCCCAACGAGTCCCTCTTACATCAGTGTCCCCATCGAGTCCCCCTTACATCAGTGTCCCCAACGATTCCCCCTTACATCAGTGTCCCCAACGAGTCCCTCTTACATCAGTGTCCCCATCGATTCCCCCTTACATCAGTGTCCCCAACGATTCCCCCTTACATCAGTGTCCCCAACGAGTCCCTCTTACATCAGTGTCCTCATCAAGTCTCTCTTACATCAGTGTCCCCATCAATTCCCCCTTACATCAGTGTCCCCAACGAGTTCCTATTACATCAGTGTCCCCATCGAGTCCCCCTTACATCAGTGTCCCCATCCAGTCCCCCTTACATCAGTGTCCCCATCCAATCCCCCTTACATCAGTGTCCCCATCCAGTCCCCCTTACATCAGTGACCCCATCCAGTCCAGTCTACTCTGATGGGGATACTGATGTATGAGGGTATGCTAATGGGAACACTGATCTAAGGGGGACTCTGATGGAGTCACTGATGTAAAGGGGTACTCTGATGGGGACACTGATGAATGAGAGTATGCTAATGGAGACACTGATGTAAGGGGGACTCTGATGGGGATATTGATCAATGAGGGTATGCTAATGGAGACACTGATGTAAGGGGGAATCTGATGGAGTCACTGATGTAAGGGGGTACTCTGATGGGGATATTGATGTGAGAGGAATTCTGATGGAGACACTTATGTAAGGGGGTACTCTGATGGGGATTTGAATGTAAGGGGGTACTCTGATAGCAGGACACTATTGTAAGGGAGACTCTGATGGAGACACTGATGAAAGAGGGACTCTCAAGGGGACACTGATGTAAGGGGGTACTCTGATGGGGACACTGATGTAAGTGAGTTACAGCCCCTCTTACATCAGTGTCCCTATCAGAGTCCCTCTTACATCAGTGTCCCCATCGAGTACCTCTTACATCAGTGTCCCCATCAAGTGCCCATCAAGTCTCCCTTACATCCGTGTTCCCATCAGAGTCCCCTGTACATCAGTGTCCTCATTACAGTCCCCCCTAAAACTGTAATATGTAGGATCGGCTACAGCCCCTCTTACATCAGTGTCCCTATCAGAGTCCCTCTTACATCAGTGTCCCCATCGATTCCCCCTTACATCAGTGTCCCCAACGAGTCCCTCTTACATCAGTGTCCCCCTTACATCATTGTCCCCAACGATTCCCCCTTACATCAGTGTCCCCAAGGAGTCCCTCTTACATCAGTGTCCCCAACGAGTCCCTCTTACATCAGTGTCCTCATCAAGTCTCTCTTACATCAGTGTCCCCATCGATTCCCCCTTACATCAGTGTCCCCAACGAGTCCCTCTTACATCAGTGTCCCCATCGAGTCCCCCTTACATAAGTGTCCCCATCAAGTCTCTCTTACATCAGTTTCCCCATCAAATCCCTCTTACATCAGTGGCCCCATCAAGTCCCCCTTACATCAGTGTTCCCATCAGAGTGCCCTGTACATCAGTGTCCTCATTACAGTCCCCCCTAAAACTGTAATATGTAGGAGTGGCTACACTAGTATTGTGCAAATAAATCCTTATTGTAAGTCTGTAGGGTTCAATATTGAGTTGGCCCACCCTTTGCAGCTATAACAGCTTCAACTCTTCTGGGAAGGCCGTCCACAAGGTTTAGGAGTGTCTATGGGAATGTTTGACCATTCTTCCAAAAGCGCATTTGTGAGGTCATTTGAATCCAATAGGGCCGGCAACTCGGATGCTCTTGAATAAAAGTACTTTATTGGTTACGTGGGTACACCGGTACAGGCTATACGCTAATGCGTTTCGGCTAAGAAGCCTTCAACAAAGCTTTTTTCTTAGCCGAAATGCGTCAGCGTATAGCTTGTACCTGTGTACCCGTGTACCCATGTAACCAATAATGTCCTATTATTCAAGAGCATCCGAGTTGCCAGCCCTTTTTGATTCAAGTATTGTATTTATGGGGCCTGAACGTCCTGGCTAGAGCAGCCAATCACAGTTCGTGGACTTCATTGGCAGTGGAGCTGGGGTAACATTTTATTTCTTATTTGTGAGGTCAGGCACTGATATTGGATGAGAAGGCCTGGCTCATAGTATCTGCTCTAATTCTATCGGGTTAAGGTTTCTCCACCCCAAACTCGCTCATCCATGTCTTTATGGATCTTGCTTTGTGCACTGGTAGGCAGTCATGTTGGACCAGGAAGGGGCCATCCACAAACTGTTCCTACAAAGTTGGGAGCATGAAATTGTCCAACATGTCTTGGTATGCTGATGCCTTAAGAGTTCCCTTCACTGGAACTAAGGAGCCAAGCCCAACCCCTGAAAAAAAAAACACATCATAATCCGTCCTCCACCAAATAATTTGGACCAGTGCACAAAGCAAGGTCAATAAAGACATGGATGAGTGAGCTTGGGGTGGAGGAACTTGACTGTCCTGACCTCAACTCCATAGAACGCCTTTCGGATGAATTAGAGCGGAGAGTGCAAACCAGTCCTTCTCGTTCAACATCAGTGCCTGACCTCACAAATGTGCCTCTGGAAGAATGGTCAAACATTCCCATAGACACTCCTAAACCTTGTGGACAGTCTTCCCAGAGGAGTTGAAGCTGTTATAGCTGCCAAGGGTGAGCCAACTCAATATTGAACCCTACAGACTTATGCTGGCCATACACTATATGAAAAATCGGCTGAAATTCGGTCATTTAGACAGTTCGTTCATTTTTCGGACAGTTAATGGGCACAAAATCAATAATCGTTGGGATGTTTTTGAGCCAAAAAAAATTAAGGACACGTTTTGAAATTTTCTGCCAAACAAACGATAAATTCAGAAGTTAATGTGCTTCTTGTCTGAACTGTCTGCACAAGGTATATGTAATAAAATAAAACAAATTTGGATTATTTATGTCCTCTGAACGATTTATCTGTCATTACATGATGGCTCCATCGTTTGCGCTCATAGACGAATGTTCGTTTTTTGAAAATGGGTTTGGCCAATTTTTCGTAAAGTGTATGGCCAGCATAACACTGGGATGCTATTAAAGTTTGCGTGCAAAGGCAGGTGTCCCAATACTTTCGGTAATATAGTGTAGCACTTGGTCTTGTTCTGATCGGTGGCCCCATTGTGGATTTAAAGTGCCTCTTTATTTATGTTAATGCTGGCTGTAGCTCTAAAGCACAATTTATGACCAGTCCTGTCCAGTAATAATTGATTTAACCACTTAAGGACCGCCTACCGCCGATATACGTCAGCAGAATGGCACGGCTGGGCACAATCACGTACCTGTACGTGATTGTTAAATGCCCAGCCGTGACCCGCGGACCCGATCGCCGCTGGAGTCCCGCGATTGGTCCCCGGAGCTGAAGAACGGGGAGAGCTTCCCCGTTCTTCACTGTGGCGCCGTCATCGATTGTGTGTTCCCTTTTATAGGGAAACACAATCAATGACGTCAGACCTACAGCCACACCCCCCTACAGTTAGAAACACAAATGAGGTCACACTTAACCTAGTGGTTAACTCCCAAACTGCAATTGTCATTTTCACAATAAACAATGCATTTTTAAAACATTTTTTGCTGTAAAAATGACAATGGTGCCAAAAATGTGTCAAAATTGTCCGATGTGTCCGCATAATGTCGCAGTCACGAAAAAAATCACTGATTGCCGCCATTAGTAGTACAAAAAAATATATATTTTTTAAAATGCAATAAAACTATCCCCTATTTTGTAAACACTACAAATTTTGCACAAACCAATCGATAAACGCTTATTGCGATTTTTTTTTACCAAAAATAGGTAGAAGAATACGTATCGGCCTAAATTGAGGAAAAACATTTTTTTATATATATTTTGGGGGATATTTATTATAGCAAAGTTAAAAAATATTGATTTTTTTTTCAAAATTGTCGCTCTATTTTTGTTTATAGAGCAAAAAATACAATCCGCAGAGGTGATCAAATATCATCAAAAGAAAGCTCTATTTGTGGGAAAAAAAAGGACGCCAATTTTGTTTGGGAGCCACGTCGCACGACCGCGCAATTGTCAGTTAAAGCGATGCAGTGCCGAATCGCGAAATGGGGCCTGGTCTTTTACCTGCCCGGGTCTTAAGTGGTTAAAGGCAAATAGACTGTGCACTTTGCAAGTGCAGTTGCTCCAGAACTTAGTAGATGAGGTAAAGCTTCAATTTGCAAAGAATACCCAATCACGTGCAAGAAAAATAATTCACTTGCACAGGCAATATAATATATATGTTAATGCTATTTTTTGTGTGTGGAGTTCAGCTTTATCTCATGCTGACTCCGGCATGCCAGTGGAAAGAGATCAGTTTACAAGGGTGAGTCCTATGGCTGAATTTATCCGTGCGACTTGAGTAGCTATGAATGCTGTGCACTCTCCCCTGTTATTTCTGCTCAGATGTTTTCCTCCCAAGCCCTGACATGTTTTCTTCAGCCCTCTCTGGTTACACTGGAAGCTGAGGTTATTGAAAATCTGTTGACAAACAGACCTTGATCCCATGAGCCTAATGGAAGGCCAACTTGCCCAGACTCTGGCCGGATCTCCTCCCCGTAGCTCCTGCAAAGGTTTTCCATTCACACTATTGGAAATGATCCAGAGCTGTTTTATTCCTACAGATCACTACGTGGAGTCTGAGGAATGGGCCGTGCCGTGCCAGAGGTCTTTCAGGTACAAGTCAACAAATAGGAACGTCTTAGATGTCCCGACCTGTACAGACAACTGCCAATGAAACGGAAGCCTGGAAGGAGACATTAAAATCTGCGTTCAAATGACTCACCGAGGTTAAAGGGGAACTACACTGCATCTGATCACCACAAAGCAAAAACGCTATTTAAGCCCTGGTTCACACTGGGCTGCGGGAGTGAAATTGCGCAAGTTCAGCTGAACTCGCGCGATTTCACTCCCTCTGGCAGTCCCGATTTCAGAGCGATTTAGGAGACATCTGTGCAGGTTTCTGCACAGATGTCAATGTAAATCGCGTCCTGAAATCGCAAAAAGTAGTACAGGAATTACTTTTTGAAATCGGTGCAGCGCCGCAGAAGCGGCGTCGCACCAATTAGGACGGTGTCATTGCCGGCAATTGCCGCCGATTTGAGATGCGATTTCACATGTGAAATCGCATCTCAAATCGAACTAAATCGTACCCAGTGTGAACCTGGGCTAACTGCTTGCTGACCGCCGCCAGTAGATATACCGTATAGCGCGCACCCCTAAAGTTGCCGCCATTCCTGTGGTAAAAAAGTTTTTTGTACTTACAGTTTTGGTGTCTTGCGCGGCGTCCATCGGTGGCTTCGGGTGTCCTCTTCGTCCGGTCCGGCGTCCGTCTGCGGCTTCGGGTGTCCTCTTCGTCGGGTCTGGTGTCCTGTTCGGCGGGTCCGGTGTCCTGTTCGGCGGGTCCGGTGTCCTCGCGGCGTCCTCCTCGCTTTCCCGCGCCGAGTTTCAAATACTCCGCCGGCATATACCGAGCGCAGTACACTCGGGTATAGTCGGGCAGACTCGGCTCCTCTCGCGCTGACGTCCTGGACGTACAGGACGTGAGCGCGAAAGGACCCGAGCCTGCCCGACTATATGCGAGTGTACTGCACTCGGTATATGCAGGCGCAGTACACTCGTGAATAGTCGGGCAGGCTCGGCTACTCTCGCGCTCACGTCCTGTACGTCCAGGACGTCAGCGCGAGAGGAGCCGAGTCTGCCCGACTATACCCGAGTGTACTGCGCTCGGTATATGCCGGCGCAGTATTTGAAACTCGGCGCGGGAAAGCGGCTATCGGCGTATACCGCGCACCCACGATTTTGCCCTGATTTTCAGGGCAAAAAAGTGCGCGGTATACGCCGATAAATACGGTATATTGGCAGAATGGCACTGCTGCGCAAAGCAACTTACAGGTACATTGCTTTGAATTTGCCGCCATCCGTGCACCCCTGCTGTGAGCTCTGTGCCCACGGGACCCGCTGACTCAATGTCCACCGGTGTCCAGCGATTGTGTCACAAAGCTGCAGAACAGGGGGATGCCCATGTAAACAAGGTCTACTGCCCCCTGTCATCGGGAGAAGTGATCAGTAGTGTTGCTCACGAATATTCGCATTGCGAATATTCGTTACGAATATTGCATATTCGAGTATTCGCGAATAAATCGAATATTGCGGCGAATATTCGCTATTGCGAATATTCATATTTTTTCAAATTTATTTTTAAAACAGATCACATCCTAGTGATCTCCATCGACGTCTAAAAGCATTGCTGGTATGATTAGAGACCCTGGGCCGAGTAGCTGAGGCGATCCTTTTATGTTGCCGAATATTCGCAATGCGAATATTCGTATTACGAATATTCGCGAATGCTTTCTCTGCCCTTCTGTGTTTTGTGTATAAAGAAAACAAAAACAAAAAAAAATTAGCTTTAGTTTAGTCATATAAGTTTGTGTAAGTAGAGTTAGTGTTTAGTGTATATTAGTTTAGTAATCCAGGAAATGATCTCTGTTTTCGCGTGTTGACGAGAATTTCGCAATCAATTTCGCATTCGCATTAGCGAAATTTCGCAAATTTTTTTTTTTTTATAAAATATCACGAATATTCGATATTAACGAATATTTCGCGAATATTCTTCTATATATTCGTGAAATATCGCAAAATCGAATATGGCGTATTCCGCTCATCACTAGTGATCAGTGTCATGGGCACTCCTAACCCAGCTCCCACACAGTTAGAATCACTCCCTAGGACACACTTAACCCCTTCCTCACCCCCTAGTGGTTAACCCCTTCCCTGCCAGTGTAATTTACACAGTAATCAGTGCATTTTTATAGCACTGTAGCTGTATAAATGACAATGGTCCCAAAATATCGTCAAAAGTGTCCGCCATAATGTCGCAGTGACGATAAAAATCGCTCATCGCCGCCATTACTATAAAAATTCCATAAGACTATCCCCTATTTTATAGAAACGCTATAACTTTTGCACAAACCAATCAATAAACGCTTATTGCAATTTTTTTTTACCAAAAATCTGTAGAATACGTATCGGCCTGAACTAAGATTTTTTTTTTATATATGTAGCGCCCATATACTTTGCAGTACTGGTGCTAGTCAAATTTGAATGTAGATCAGAGTATAATTATGCCGCGTACACACGATCATTTTTTGCGATGAAAAAAAACGTTGTTTTTTAAAAGGTCATTTAAATTGATCGTGTGTGGGCAAAACGTTGTTTTATGTCTTCAAAAAAACAACCAAAAAAAAATTCGAACATGCTTGAATTTTTTGTGTCGTTTTTCAAAACGTCGTTTTTTGTGTCATAAAAAGTGATGGTGTGTGGGCAAAACGATGTTGAAAACGACGTTTTTAAACCAGTGCATGCTCAGAAGCAAGTTATGAGACGGAGCTTCAATGGAACAGAGTGCCGGCGAACGTGGTGTACGTCACCGAGCTTTGCAAGAGCTTTGTAGAAAAACGATGGTGTGTACCCAACGTCGTTTTGGAAAATGAAGTTTGAAAAACGTCGTTTTTTTTCATGATTGAAAACGTCGTTTTTTTTCATCGCAAAAAATGATCGTGTGTACGCGGCATTAGACTCTGATCCTGATCGTTAGTGGCAAATTGCTGTCTCTGTCTCAGCTTGGCTGTGCTGTGAGCCATTCTGCTGTGCTGGGGTGTTATTTCAACCCTGGTGCTGCAGGTGGCAGCAGTAGAGTCAAGGTTTGGGTGCTCTTCCCAGCAGCCAATGGTGAGGGTTTGTCCTTGCTGTGCATGCTGGGAGGGGGAATTTATGGGACAGACGCCATTGTTCTGGGTCTTCTTCGTCCAGTGTGGCACCCACCTTTAGGGTGGCCACATCACGAAAACCCCGGTGCTATGGCCTACCTGGCCGGGGTGTGCGTGCCACGCTGTGTTCCTGGTTGCGGGACCATGTTGGCCCAGAGCATCTGAACCAGCAATTGTGATCCAGTGAGCGGCTGGGTTCCCCTTTTTGAAGATCCCAAGCTGTGTGCTGTTCAGTGGGGAGTTGGTCTGAGGAGCGCCATTGAGAGGCTGGCGGTCCAATAGGGCTTGGACGAAACCACCGGGGATCACAGTTAGCCGGACACTGCAGGACTGATCACCTGTCAGTCGGTACCTGGGCGACAAGTTGAAGGAGATCCAGACATAACCAAGGAGGCATATCTCCAAGAATTCCACCCAGAGGGGAACCTGTGGCAGAGGTATTCGGCCAGGCTCGGCTTCATTTGCGGTCACGCTCCTAGCCTCTATGCGTGAGAAGCCGAGCGTGGCTGAGCGTGCCCGAGTGTACTGCGCTCGGTATATGTCGGCGGCGTTCAAACTAAGCGCGGAAAGCGCGGGATTCGACTTTGAGACAGCGCGGGAGAAGCAAGGAAGACACCACCGAGGCCGCCGATGGACGCCGGACTGGACAAGGCCGCCGATGGACACCGGGCAAGACACCGACGAGGGGCATCTAAACTGTAAGTATATTCTTTTTTTTCCCGGATTTTCTCGTCTAGGTTGGGGGTGCGCGCTATACGCGGGTGTGCGCAATACCCCGATAAATACGGTAATTAAATATATTACACCTTCCTATCTATTTATTAATGCTGGCAGAATAAGGTTTAACCTGCTCCTACCAATGGGCAGATGACACCAGCCTCTCATCAATCCAGGTGGACGTTATATGACATCCTCCTAAATCACACCCCGTGAGCGGCCCCTTGACTTGCGCAGTAGCACGACCTGTCATTGCCTGCGTCCACCCGACCATACCATGTGACCACTGTAACCAGTCACAGCAGGTCACATGACAGTTGTAATTGTAAACAATGGATGGCTTCCTTTCACTTTGCTACAATGTAAAGTAGTGAGTGTACAGCTTGTATAACAGTGTACATTTGCTGTCCCCTCAAAATAACTCAACCCACAGCCATTAATGTCTATATAATATATATAAATGTAGATAGATAATATGCCTTTTCTATGTAAATTTATACATAGGTGACCCAGTTGTCCTACATGAGGCAAGTCCAAAGTCCAGCCCGGGGGCCAATTGTGGTCCCCGTTCCAGTTTAATGTGGCCCCCCTGGTAATTTGGATATATACTGTATTTATCGGCGCTGCCTCGGAGGGGACAGGGAGAGGCGGAACAAGTGCTGTCAAATTACATACAGGAGAATCTCCGGTTTACTCAGTGACATCTGTAATAGGAAGTCCCGTCTCCTGGGCTGCCATTAGACGACTCCTCTGTCTATCATAGGAAGGCGGGAGAAATTGTATTAAAGAGGCTGCTGTGTACACAGGATATTCTCCTGTATGTAATCTGTTGATGCTCATCCCGCCTCCCCCTCCCTCCGAGGCTGCAGATGGACATCGATCAGGCTGCATTCATGGCAATGAAAAGGGTGCATTCATGGCAATGGCAAGGCTGCAGATGGGCAATGATTAGGCTGCATTGATGGGCAATGACCCTTATTTTGCTTCACATTTTTTTATTTCCCTGAAACTTCCCTCCTGAAGTCAAGGTGTGTGTTATACGTGTAGCGCTCACCCCCGAAGGAGCCGCTGGTTGTTGATTGGGATCGGCATATTAAGTTACCTTGTGATGTGTCTAGGGGTAGTAGCAGTGAGCGAATGTCCAGTCACCAAATGGATTTTTAAATGCTTTATTCCAGGGCCCAACAACGGCCAACATCAACAGGAGATAGGAAAGGTTGATTAAGCGATAGAGAACAGTGCAGTATCAGACCTGGATATAAACGAAGCAGTCCTGCTCTCAGTAGTAGTAGATACAGTTCGTCGCCACTCTCGCCAGAGTGGGTGAAGCGCCTCCGGACAGACCCCTGTTATAAGTCTGGCAGCCGGAATGTCACTTTTAAGTTGCTGGGAGGAACAGGTCTCTATGACAGACCTGGCTCGGGCCTCTGCCACAGGCTTAGTACTTCAATACTCAAGAGAACAATTCTGATTAAGCGAATCCTCCCAGTAAATGCAATGAAAAGGGTCACCGGTTGACAGCTGACATGTACCTGTCAATTCCAGTAACCAGATCCCCGATGGTTCGTTCAAGCCCTTTTGGATAACCTGCCTCCGGGTTCTCCTCAAGCCGATCCCCCACCGAATGGCACACAGCCTGGGATCTTCTCAGTAAGGTTGGGGACCCTGTAAGTCACTGGGGCCCCCATCGACATCCAGATGGGTCTCCATGGAACAGGTGGTTCTGGCCAGGTGGGCCATGCGAGCAGGGTCCGTGGATGCGTGCACCCTGAAGCTGGATGCTGCACCTGGAACGTGGACCCCGAGCAGAGAAGAAAAACCGACCACTGACCCAGAACACGCGGCAGCTGCCACAGATATACCCATGGGCGTCCGCTGAACTTTTTTCAGAGGGGGGGGGCATCATTTTAAGGTTATCCTCTAATTGGCAAGAAATAGTAGATAGGGTCTGGCTGGCCTAGATTAGAAAACATGCACAAAAATGCACCTCATCCCAAAGATATAATGGAAAAAATAAGGACAATGGTGGGACTATCCCAGTGCTATATAGCAACGGGATAGTCTCACCATTGTCCTTATTTTTCCTCTAATTGGCTGCTGGGGAAAAGTGGCTTTGTCAGAACCCCTCTAGCGCCAACTGATGCTCCCAGGGGTGTAATCACACCCCTGGGTCGCAGATTGACCTACAGGACAGTTCTGAAATAGCAGCAGCCTGCAATTTGACAAAATTATGAATGGGAGCAAAATAACTCTCTCATTCGCCCGCTAACTTTAGCGTAGTGCCCGTACTGAAAGTAAGTTGGCGCTACATACGCCGATAAATACGGTATATGCAAATAAGCCACCCACGCTCATCTCTTCACTAGTGTTGAGCGGAATACGCTATATTCGATTTCGCGATATTGCGCGAATATATAGAAGAATATTTGCGAATATTCGCTAATATCGAATATTCGTGATATTTTATCCAAAAAAATGTTTGCGAAAATGATTGCGAAATTCTCATAAACGGAGATCATTTCCTGTATTACTAAACTAAAATGCACTAAACACTAACTCTACACTAACTCTACTTAAAAGAAAGGAGAATAAGGGGGCAAAAGAAGGGCGGAGAAGATAATCGCGCAATATTCCTATTGCGCGATTATCTTCTCCGCCCTTCTTTTGCATCAGAGCCAATCAAAATAACTTGAATATTCGGCAAAAGGAATATCGCGCAATATTCCTTTTGCCGAATATTCGAGTTATTCTGATTGGCTCTGATGCAAAAGAAGGGCGGAGAAGATAATCGCGCAATATTCCGTTTGCCGAATATTCGAGTTATTCTGATTGGCTCTGATGCAAAAGAAGGGCCGAGTAGCTGATGCGATTCTTTTATGTTGCCGAAAATTCGCAATGCGAATTTTCGGCAACATAAAAGAATCGCATCAGCTACTCGGCCCAGGGTCTCTCTCTAATCATACCAGCAATGCTTTTAGACGTCGATGGAGATCACTAGGATGTGATCTGTTTTAAAAATACATTTGAAAAAATACGAATATTCGCCATAGCGAATATTCGCCGCAATATTCGAGTTATTCGCGAATACTCGAATATGCAATATTCGTAGCGAATATTCGCAATGCGAATATTCGTGAGCAACACTACTCTTCACCACACACAGCCACAAAGGCAAGAGAATTCTTGTTGGGTGGTGTATTAGTTGCTTGAACGAACACACTAAGGCCTCGTACACACGAGGGGATATGTCCGCTGAAAACGGTCCGATGGACCGTTTCAGCAGACATCTCCGATCGTGTGTATGGGCTAGCGGACAGATTTGTCCATCGGACAAATTTCAAAGCATGCTTTGAAATTTGTCCGCTACAAACCTGTCCGTCGGATATGTCCGCTGGTTAGTACGGGAAACCAGCGGACATATCCTCCCACACATGCGTCGTATCCTGTGAATGGATCCGACGCATGCGCGCGGAAGTGTTTACTTCCTGGTGCGTGACGTAGCGGTGACGTGGCGGCGTCAACGTCACCGCCGCGTCACCGACACGTCACCGCGCCGTCCGCCGGCAGGGAATTTGATCCGATGGTGTGTACACGCCATCGGATCAAACTCCCGATCGGACATATCCGATGGAAATGGTCCGCGGACCGTTTTCATCGGATATGTCCGATGGTGTGTACGCGGCCTTAGACCGAATTTTAATGGTTCAAAGAATGTCAGGCAAAATGGTCGGCCCTTATGCATGTTCACTTCATCAAATCTGGCCCTCTTTGAAAAAAGTTTGGACACCCCTGTCCTACATAGTCTTTACAAACCACAACAAGAACATTGGATTTCTATAAAGTATAAACTGTTAGAGCGTCTGCTCAGATGTTTTACATATCTTCAATTCAGGGGATTTTTTGAAGAACGGAAACATAATTTTATCACTTTCACCCACAGACATGTTCTGGGCTGAGAGTGGGAGAAAGTGGCTGAAAACGAGTTGACATTATTTACAGTTCAGTTTTTGCAAAGTTTTGTTTCCATGGAATGTATTTTCTGATGACTTGCCCCTCATTCTCTCATCTCAGATCTGGGTTTTATGCGGTTTGAGTCTCGCCGTGTCGCCCGCAGAAGCCTTGTCAACTTTCTATTCTTCATGCAGTTGTATTTGCTGAAGGAACCTCATTGGGTTATTTGTTAAAGAGACCCTGTCATCAAATTATAAAAAAAACTTCCAAAAGGACAAGTATTGTAACCACTTCAGCCCCCGGAAGATTTTACCTCTTTCCTGACCAGAGCATTTTTTACAATTTGGCACTGCGTCGATTTAACTGACAATTGCGCGGTCGTGTGACGCTGTACGCAAACAAAATTTGTGTCCTTTTTTTTCCACAAATAGAGCTTGCTTTTGGTGGTATTTGATCACCTCTGCAGTTTTTATTTTTTGCGCTATAAACAAAAAAATAGCGACAATTTTGAAAAAACAACAACTATGGGCCAGATTTAGGTAGAGTTATGCCGGCGTATCTGTCTTTGCACCGGCGTATCTGTTTTCTGTATTCAGACAACAAGATACGCTGGTTTGCAGGAAAGATCCGACAGGCGTAATTGTATTCTTAAATGCATTTTAAAAATGGCGGCCAGGGGTGTTCCCGCTGATTTACATATTCTCAGCCATTTCCCGAACGTAGGCCCACCCGACGCAGTGACTTTACGCCGTTTCCGTAAGGGGTTTCCCGGCGTAAAGACAAAGCACCAAAAAGATGGCGCATCCTATGTTAAGTATGGACGTCGTGACCGCGGGAAATTTGAAAATGTTTACGTCGTTTGCGTAACTCGTCTGTGAATGGGGATTTACGCTGATTACGTTCCCGTCGAAAACACCGTCATAATTCGGAGCATGCGCTCTGGGATTTTTCAATGGTCGACGCATGCGCAGTACGTTCGGAGCGGGGACGCACCTAATTTAAATAGCATACGCCCCCTACCCGCCCAATTTGAATTAGGCTGCCCAATTTACGCTACGCCGCCACAACTTTACACGCAAGTGCTTTGTGAATATAGCACTTGCGGGTAAAGTTGCGGCAGCGTAACGTAAATAGGAAAAGTTATGCCGCCGCAAAGAACCGCTCGCCATCCTGAATCTGGCCCTATATCTTTTACTTTTTGCTATAATAAATATCCCAATTTTTTTTAAAAAAGCAAAATTTTTCCTCAGTTTAGGCTGATATGTATTCTTCTACATATTATTGGCACAAAAAAACGCAGTAAGCGTATATTGATTGGTTTGCGCAGGGATATAAAAATGAAAGCAGGGCAAATGCACTTGGCATCACCCTTTTTGTACATACTGTAAAGCAGAGCTCATACAGTGGCAGGAGTAAGCAGCATAAACAAGTCAAATAGGTGTGCTACAGTGCAAGGGGCATGCAGATAGGAGGAGAGAACAGAGTGGCAAGCTCATCACTGTGCTGCTTCTCCTGTCCTGTCTGTCTTGTAAATGAAAGTGGGACTGCAACAAAGAAGTATCTTGTTGCCCTCCCCTGGCAGAGCTGTGCAATCTCAGGACTGGATAGACAGAAATACAAATTCTTTGGCAGATAAAACATATGTGTGTGTTATCTGTATATTTAGTTGTTTGCCTGGCGTTGTGCTTTAAAGAGCTGATTCACATGTCAGTATTAAGTACGCAGTTGATTGACTCCAGCTGTAATATTTCTATTGTTGTTGCAATGCGGAGTGGCGGCACCATAACGCTCCGCTCTCCACTCCATTATAAATAAACATTTGTGCTTTGGGGAATTTTCTGAACTGCCAGTACTAGGCCGCGCCGAAAATAGAAATGGAACAATTATAACTAACAGACGAAAAAAAAAAAAGAAAATCAATGTCAGCCAGCTGATGTAAATTGTAGTGTGGAGAGTACGGCCAATGATGACACTGCCAGTTCTTCGTTCACAAGGTCGGTCTGCACCATAAAACACATTATAAGCTCAGAAGGTGAAATTTATTTTCTGAATTGATATTTAATTGCTAAAAATCATTCAATTATACAACATAACTCTATTATTTACTTGTCTTCCAATAGGACAACTGCCAGACTGCAGTCCAACACTGGCAAATGTGCCCATGGCCCCTTGGCTCAATTGGTACTTGGCCATCCCATAGCAGTGTGGTAGAGAAAATCATCAACTGGGTGATCCCCTATTAGGCTACGACATGCTACAGAGGAGAAAAGGAAGAAAGGTTTGGGGCATGGGGGCATGGGGCCGGGTGAGGATCCCATCTCTTCAGAGTGTTGTGCTGCGACCGTGGCTCCCAATCAGGCCCGTCGCTACAGGACAGGCAAAACAAACAATTGCCTGGGGCCCCAAGCTGGCCTGGGGCCCCCAACTTTCCCTCCCCAAGCTGTAGCTTGGCCGAGCTCCTCTTCCTTCCTCCTGGAGCCCTGTCAGTCCGGCCAGGTACCGCGCGTGGTACAGGAGATTCAGTTTCCTGTTCCCGGCCGGACTGACAGGAAGTGCACACTGAGTGCTCACTTCCTTTCAGTCCGGCCGGGAACACAGGAAACTGAATCTCCTGTACCGCACAGTACCCGGCCCGGGCACTATCTGATAGGGGACTGGGGTAAGGTGACCAGATTTTTAAAATGAAATCCGGGGACATATTTTTTGTTTACTAGTAATGGCAACAATCAGCGACTCTCTGCCCATTGCCGCCCGCCTCAAAGCCTCTCAAGTCTTACTCTTCGTGCCCCGGCTACTACTGGGTGAGGAGCGGAGGAAGATCACTCCACCAGGGAAGGCAAGGAGATAGGCAGGTAGCTGGCCAAGATTTGTGCCAAGGCAGAAGAACATGTGAGCGAAGCTAAATGGGCATGCGCCCGAAACTGAAGAAATATTCCCTCCACTCCGACCAGCACATGATCATCAGAAAGGGGCACAGATAATGGGAAAAATACAACCCCCCTATGCTAGTAGGGACGGCGGAGCGGGGGTGTGTATTTCTATTTTTTTTAATTTTAATTCTGCACTGACTGTCTTTGAAATTGCCCCTGCCCCCTATTAAATCCAATCTGGGGACAAAACCAGGGACAGACTTGGTCCAGGGACAGTGTCCTCAATCAGGGGACTGTCCCCTGAAACTGGGGATGTGTGGTCACCCTAGACTGGGGACCCATAGTGATAGAACACCGGACTGACAGGAGGAAGAGGAGCTCGGCCGCGCTACAGCGGCAGGCTACAGGAAAGAAGGGGAGGTGAGAATAGAAAAACATAGGGACTGGGGGGGGGGGGGAGTAAGACCATTTGGGTAAAAAATTAGTGAAGCGCTAACATAGGCTTTGCATGCAGGGGAGGAGGCTTTGCATACTAGCACATTATGCCATTACCTTGCAGGAGGCCTAGATTATTATTTTTTCTTTTTTTCTTTTACTACCATTTCAAGGACTGCTGTTCTGTTTCAGGAGCAGCTTCATGCATTGACACCCCTCCACAGACCAAGTGTGTCCAGACAGTATGGTCACCTGCTGATTTTGCGCCCTCCACAGGCATCTTAACCAGTTAAAGCAGAGGTCCGCCTAAAAAACAAAAATATTAAAAGCCAGCAGCTACAAATATTGCAGCTGCTGACTTTTAATAAATGGACACTTACCTGTCCATGGTGCCTGCGATGTCGGCAGCCGAAGCCGAGCAATCGATCGTCTCTTGGCTGCCCCCCCCCCCCCCCTGCAATCCTTGGTGAGGGAATCAGGAAGTGAAGCATTGAGGTTTACTGCCTGGTTCCTGCCTGGGACATGTGTGTGTTTCCCAGAACACAGCGGGGGGGGGGGGGGGCGTTGTAAGGGAGGAGACTGCCAAGGGAGTTTTTACCCGGAAGTGGGTGCAAATACCTGCGTTAGACAGGTATCTTTACCCCCTCCCACCTGAAAGGTGCCAAATTTTGAAGTGTAAGAAGATGGGGGTTGATTTACTAAAGGAAAATAGACTGCGCAATCGCATTTCCAATTGCATTCTTTTTTTTTTTCTTAGTAAATGTAAGTGTGGTAAAACTTCCCCCTGTAAAGAAATCAGGTGCAAGAAAATGAAAAAAATGTTGGCTTGTGTAGCACCCTCTAGCTAGTGTGCTGGAATAATTGTACGTAGTTGTTAGAGTGGGTAAACCAAGCAGCCAGGCCTGGGCTGAATCTGGCTCAGGGATGAGTGACTCAGGGAGGCTGGATGACTTAGCATTCAGGTACCTCCCCCTACTTGCTGGAACCTTGGAGAAGCTTCTAGAAGAATGGGTGGGAGGATAGAAGGAGCTGCTTGGAGTGTTGAGGACTGGGGTGCCAATCCCCAGCAAGTTGGTTGGCAGGCAGCAGGGATCTCTTAAAGGGGTTGTAAAGGTACAATTTTTTTCCCCTATAAATAGCTTTCTTTACCTTAGTGCAGTCCTCCTTCACTTACCTCATCCTTCCATTTTGCTTTTAAATGTCCTTATTTCTTCTGAGAAATCCTCACTTCCTGTTCTTCTGTCTGTAACTCCACACAGTAATGCGAGGCTTTCTCCCTGGTGAGGAGTGTCGTGCTCACCCCCTCCCTTGGACTACAGGAGAGTCAGGACACCTACTAACACACAGCTCCTTTCTCTATCTGCAATGTAGAGAGCGTCCTGACTCTCCTGTAGTCCAAGGGAGGGGGCGAGCATGACACTCCACACCAGGGAGAAAGCCTTGCATTACTGTGTGGAGTTACAGACAGAAGAACAGGAAGTGAGGATTTCTCAAAAGAAATTTAAAAAGGACATTTAAAAGCAAAATCGAAGGATGAGGTAAGTGAAGGAGGACTGCACTAAGTTAAAGGAAGCTATTTAGGAAAAAAAATTGTACCTTTACAACCCCTTCAAAAACTCTGGGGTCATGCCAGCAGGGGCATTCGGGTGGAAGCTGGAGATGGAGTGCTGAGGAGACTGTTGGAGGCCCTCGCAGGGTGCTCTCTAGTCTGCACGGGTGACCTCGGGGGAGGAGCTCAGGTGCTGGAAGGAACCTCTACAACACACAGAGGAAATCTTGCCTGGATGCAAGGGAGCAGGTGTGAGAACAGCGGGAGAGAGTCAGCACATCCAGAAGATCTCCAAGAGAAGTCAGTCGGGTGGGCTGATAAGTAGCCAGGAGGGCTAGTGAAAGGGGCAGCTACAGCCAGGCGGGTTGGCATTGCCTGAACAGGTGGTGTTGGGATCATGTATGTCAGGTGAAGGTACAGGGAGATGACAGTCATTAAATCTTCAATAAATGCAAGTTTATATTGAGATTTTGGACACTTTTTTCATTCCATCAATTGAAGGGATGTTTGGTGATGATGATATCATATTCAGGATGTAATCTGGTGCAGATGTTTATTTTAGAACTGCAAAGCACATGGTGAGTCCATAATATTTTTCCTCTTCTCAATCTGCAAAAACGGTTGCAATTGACTACAGTTTTCTTCCTTTTTTATTATTTTAAATGTTTCATAGGCCTCGTACACACGATCAAATCTGTCTGCTGGAAACGGTCGGCCCGACCGTCCCAGCAAACAGATTCGACCGTGTGTACGGGCGAGCCGACGGATTTGGCCACCCGACAGATTTCAAAGTATGCTTTGAAATCTGTCGGCTGGGAACCCGTCCGCCCGACATGTCTGCTGGTTAGTATGCTAACCAGCAGACATGTCTTCTCGCACACGCGCCAAATGATTTCGACCTATGCGCGGAAGTGTTTTACTTCCTGGTGCGGTGACGTGGCGGCGTCAACGTCACCACCACGTCACCGACACGTCAGCGCGCTGTCTGCTGGCGGGGATTTTGGTTTGCTCGTGTGTACACGCGAGCAAACCAAAATCCAAGCAGACAGATCTGTTCAAATCGGTCGGTCCGACCGATTTGAACAGATAGATTGCCTCGTGTGTACGAGGCCTTAAAGCAAGGATCCTCAAACTACGGCCCTCCAGCTGTTGCGGAACTACACATCCCATGAGGCATTGCAAGACTCTGACATTCACAGACTTGACTAGGCATGATGGGAATTGTAGTTCCTGAACAACTGGAGGGCCGTAGTTTGAAGACCCCTGCCTTAAACGTATGGAGCAACCAAAGGGAGGTTCACACTAAAGCAAGGCTAGACCCTGTAATAAGGTCTTATTATCTGGTAAGAGGTTAATTTTACACATATGAATGGAGCACAATTGGGTGATCACCTGGAGCACTAGCAATATAGGAAGTACACGTGTGGACCAACATTTTTAATATCATCATTTCATTTGGAACTTTGTCAAATATACAACTTTTTGAGATTTTGTATATCACTTTTGCATGATAGCCCGGACTTTATGAGTTTTGAACCTACTTTGTTGTTAATTGTCCCCATTCACCAGTGGTAATTTTGGCAGCAAATTTCGACTCAGTTCTCAGTCTTATGCCACGTATACATACAAGAAAACCGTGGATTTTTTTTCCGACGGAATGTTGGGTCAAACTTGTGTTGCATACACACGGTCACACCAAATTCCAACCGTCAAGAACGTGGTGACGTACAACACCACGACAACCCGAGAAAAATTAAATTCAATGCTTTCAAGCAAGCGTCGACATGATTCCAAGCATGCGTGGTTTGTTGTGCGTCAGAATTGCATACAGACGATCGGAATTTTCGACAAGAACTTTTTTTTGTGGAAAAATTGAGAACCATTTATATACATATGACTGACTTTTGATATGCAGTGATTGATCGTTTCTCTTTTATCCTTATCTCTAACCTTTCAGATACTCAAATACACATAGATAAGAAAGGGTGATGGAGGGGAGCCGGACAACTATTTGATGGTTTGAACATCAAATAAAAAGAGACCTCAGAGACCTTAAGATAAGTGCAGGAATAATGCCAGTCACACTATTGGCACTTCCTAAAGTAAATATGTCATAAATATATATAGTAGGATCACAGTGGTGTACATCAGTGAGCATGCATGGTCAGCTTGGTCAGTGTTTTTAAATGGAGAGCAAGAAAAGGCAATGGTTGATTGTGGTGTGCACCATCAACCACTGACATTTGTCATATATACAAATGTTAAATGAAAATAGTTTTCAGGCATGTCTGTGATTATCCTTTTTGCTACACAATTAAACAATTGAATGAACATTTTCCAAGAGGGGTGATTCCAAACTTTTTGCCAGGGGTTGCCGATGTCCTCAGCCTGCTGTCTAGTATCGTTCACAGGGCTGCTGTTAGAAATCACGGGGCCCCCGTACAGCCTACCTGGCAGGCCCTCCCCCCCCTCAAATATATATATATTTAAAAAAATAACAATTAATATATTAAAAACATTCTTAGTGGACACACAGATAACAGAGAAGCTGTGTGAATTAGCCCTTTTTTAAATAGTTTTCAAAAATTTTGAACAAAAACATTTTATAATTGTTTTTTAAATAAATAAATTATTTTATTTTACAATTTTTTCAAATTATTTTTATACAATTTAAGACATTTTTTTCAAGGGATTAAAACAATGCAGGGTTCATTTTTTATTTCTTGTTTAACAAGACAAGGAAGCCGGCAGTTGTGTCTGTTTCTTTCCCTGCAACAGCTAAAAGTCGGCGGGAGGGTTTTCAGCTGCTGCCGAGAGCCGCACAGGGCATCCTGTAATCCCCCATCCTTCTCTCTGGTGTTTGGGCCCCCCTGTGTGCTCGGGCCCCCTACAGGAGGACTGGTGGTCCCCCCCTATCAGCAGCCCTGATCGTTCAACCCATTTCCTCTGAGCCTAGGTCAGTGATGGCGAACCTTGCCACCCCAGATGTTTTGGAACTACATTTTCCATGATGCTCATGTACTCTGCAGTGTAGTTGAGCATCATGGGAAATGTACTTCCAAAATATCTGGGGTGCCAAGGTTTGCCGTCACTGGCCTAGGTCCCCCTGGACCCATCCCAGCCTTTAAGTGGACAGAGATAGGGGACGCAGTGCAGTGATGAGCTTATCACTCTGTCACCCTAAAAAAACGTTTTCAAAGAAAATACATTTCTATAAGAAAAAAAAAACTGTGCAGAAAAAGTTCGTAAGTGCTGCTGATACCAAAAAATTATAGATACAAATTTATAAAGAAGTTAAAAGGGAGAGGTACGGCGCAAAAACCTGTAAACAACTATGAAACTCCAATGTTTGAACACAAAAGTGTAAAAAAATTAATGCACAAAATACATAAAGAATGGCCTGAAGGTCAGGCAACAAGAAATTGTGATAAATTGTGAATAGGTCTAAAATGGATATTAATGATACAAAAGTCCAAACACAATAAGTGAAAAAAAAGGAAAAGAAAAAAAAATGAATTTTAAGTCCAAAGAAAGATTCTCCAGTGTGAATCGGTGAATCACTAATGGTTTAACTTTAAATAATGTGACATCAAAGGAAATCCATGTGATCTGTCCACCAGATAAAACACCGGAGTGACATAGTGTTGTAGTCTTCTTACCAGAAAAAGTATGACCACAACAGCAGTCAATATGAGCCCAGGGTTTGTTTATAGTCTCCCAGCAAGACTGAGGCCGCGTACACACCACTAAATAAACAGACCAATTTGATCGGATTTGTCTGCTGGGATATATTGGTTTGATCGTGTACACACGATCAAACCAAAATCCCCGCCGGCAGACAGCGCGGTGACGTGGCGGTGACGTTGACGCCGCCACGTCACCGAACCAGGAAGTAAAATACTTCCACGCATGCGTCGAATCCATTCGACGCATCTGCGGACGTATATGTCCGCTGGTTAGTGTACTAACCAGCAGACATGTCGGACGGACGGGTTCCCAGCAGACAGATTTTAAAGCATGCTTTAAAATTTGTCTGCTAGAAAAACCTGTCTGCTCGCCCGAACACACGATCGAATTTGTCTGCTGAGAGACGGCCTGAGAGTGGATCCGGCTCCTGAGTCCTGGATATGGCTTTCACATATGTCTCAGAAGGGAGAGAAAATAAAAGATCCCCATAGTGTACAATTGCTAAAAAGAGTGGTTTATTAAAAGTAATCTACTTACAGAAATGTCAGTATTGCATGCTTTGAAATGAACATCCACCTGTATGTGCGAGTGATCTCGGCATCTTCTCGTGTCCTCCCGCTGTCTCTGCTTACCGTGTAGGTGACGTGATAGGCGTCGGGACGCAGGCCACACCTACGCGTTTCGTCACAAGATGACGTCGTCTGGGATTGGCTGCTCACTCTGCTTTCTCCTTTGATCAGCATGCTTCTTGCCAGCATATGAACCATAATTTCAAAATGACTATTCTTGGCCCACAGGGGGCCCATGTCCCCTTTTACAAACAGTCCTGCCCCTAAATATGCAGGAACTGTCAACTCGCAGCCACAATCCCCTTAGTTGAAGCGGAGCTCCGCAACAACAGGTGGGAGCGGGAAGTGGCGCACTACCCGCAGGTCCCCGCAGAGTGGACTCCCGGAAGTGGGTGCAAACACCTGTCTTAGACAGGTATCAGCACCCCCTGAAAGGTGCCAAATGTGACACCAGAGGGGGGGGGGGGATTCCGATGAGCGGAAGTTCCACTTTAGGGTAGAGCTTAGCTTTAATACCCTTTTGTGTTACTACTTCCTTCCACTCCAGCTCTGCTTTACAAAGACCGCGACAGACTGAAGTCAAATTCAGGTTCTTATACTGCTTATGTTTAATAACATATTAATAATTACAGAGCTGCCTTAATGTGTGATTTTGTTTTAAGTCAGTAGGAGTGCAATGTGAAAGCATACTGAACTAACGCATCTCATGTCTGTGGTGGCAGGAAAATGGGGAATGATTGGACCAGTTATGAACTCCGTCTCTATTGCCATGGTTCTCACCTGCCCCTGACATGCTTTGCACAGTGCCATCAACCATTGCCTTCTCTTGCTCTCCATTCAAAACACTGACCAAGCTGACCATGCATGCTCACTAATGTACACCACTGTGATCCTACTATATATATTTAAGACATATTTACTTTAGGAAGTACCAATAGTGTGACTGGCATTATTCCTGCACTTATCTTAAGGTCTCTGAGGTCTGTTTTTATTTGATGTTCAAACCATCAAATAGTTGTCCAGCTCCCCTCCATCACCCTTTCTTATCTGTGTTTTTTGGGTATCTGAAAGGTTAGAGATAAGGATAAAAGAGACACGATCAATCACTGCATATACAAACGTCAGTCATATGTATAGTAAAGTACAAAAAATGAACATAAACATAACTACCACTGTAACAGCCTTACAATGTATTTCCACTTTTGCGGTCAAATTTAAGAAACCCCTGCTACAGTATATTTTTGTTATGTGTTCCCATTCACTCAGCATTCCTAAAAATGATTTTTATAAAAATTCATTATCTTTGCAGTTTTTCTTTGGAGAAGTTATCCATAGGACTCTATAGGAAGTTTATATTGTTCAGAATAATTTGCGATGTGTAATTAGGGGATAGACATAGAGGTAGGTTATATATATTTTTTACGTTTTTATTAATTTTTATAAGTGTATTATTTTACAATGAACCACCCAAGCCTTGAGAACTTTAACCCTTAGGACAAACAGTGTGCACATCAAGTTTATAACTGATAATGAGATCTTCCAGCACATCACAGATAGAATTAATAAAAAAAAAAGTCTCAAGCCTCCTCCTTGACATTGCAAAGACGGAGAAAGCTAAGCAAGAATTTTCACAGCGAATAAAATTGTAAGCAGCAATTTTTAAATAATTACACTTTGTGAATGGGGACAATTAACAACAACAAAATAGGTTCAAAGTTCATAAAGTCTGTTCTATCATGTAAAAGTGATATACAATATCCCAAAAAGTCGTATATATGACAAAGTCCCAAATGAAATGATGATATTAAAAAAGGTGGTCCACCACGTGCACTTCCTATTTTGCTAGGGCTCCAGGTGATCATCCAATTGTGCTCCACTCCATGTATAAAATTAGCCTCTTACCAGATATTAAGACCTTATTACAGGGTCTAGCCTTGCTTTAGTATGGACTTCCCTTTGGTTGCTTCATACCCAAAGGTTACTTATGGAACATAGCTCCCGTCAGAAAGGCTCATGTGGCAATTGGCGCCTTAGTAAGGATCTCCGGAGTGCTCCGCAATTTATTAATCTCACATATTCATCTCAGTGGTATGCCATGGTGTGTGCATCTTGTTTGTATCCAAAACCCAGATTATAAGCCAAAACTACCCTGTCTCAAGTGGAACAATGTAAAAGTTTATAGGCCAAGTGTCAGGTCACCTGTGGCCAGGTGACAAGTGCACCCCGTAGGTCAGGGACGCACCACGGAATAGTGAACCCTATAGCTTTGTGTTCACCAGAGCCCCTAGTGGTGGGGATGGCATTCGCCGCAGCTGGATCCAGGTCGTGACCCCTGGGATCCCCTAGGTCACACTCCGCAGGGTGAGAGGAGAAGCAGCAAGCAGAACAACGGTAGTGATGGGTAAGCCGAGGTCAGGGCAACTGGCAAACAGGGGTAACCGAGGGACAGGCAAAAGGTCAGGGGCACAGGCAAACAGGAGAAGTCAGGGACAAGCCAAAAACGGTACACAGGAAGGTAATCGTAGCACACTGCAGACAGGAACTAAGCAAACAACACTGTTGAACAGCATTGCAAGCCTGTAGTGCAACAGTTAAGAAAGACTTCCTGGGATGGCCTGGGTGGGGCCATACAGGAAGGAAAGCAGATAAGAAGGTAACCAGAACAAGGTCAGGCCTCTTTATGGACAGATAAAAGACAGGTAAGCTGCCAGACTATTGCATATCCATGACACCAACTTTTAAAAGGATTCAACATTCCTCTTGTATAAACACGGCAGTAGTAGAATGTTATACCATAGGACAATTAAATTAAAGGAGGAGTTTGCCTCTAGATCGGGTGACTCCACGTGTGGGAACTAGAACAGGAGATTGCTGCACTTTGTAACAATTACTTTGTCTTTGTTTTTCACCTTGGTTGGAACCCAGTTGGGGTTCTAGGACATGGACTCATGGACTTTTTACAATTGCTCTAGGGACTTTAAAGGGGTTGTAAAGGTACATTTTTTTTCCCCTAAATAGCTTCCTTTACCTTAGTGCAGTCGTCATTATTTGATTTTGCGTAGAGTCAGGACGCTCTCTACGTTGCAGATAGAGAAAGGAGCTGTGTGTTAGTAGGCGTTTTGACTCTCCTGTAGTCCAAGGGAAGGGGCGAGCACGACACTCCACACCAGGGAGAAAGCCTTGCATTACTGTGTGGAGTTACAGACAGAAGAACAGGAAGTGAGCATTTCTCAGAAGAAATAAGGACATTTAAAAGCAAAATGGAAGGATGAGGTAAGTGAAGGAGGACTGCACTAAGGTAAAGGAAGCTATTTAGGGGAAAAAAAAAATTGTACCTTTACAACCCCTTTAAGTATAAGTCCATCAGTGGAGCTCTGTCAATAGACTTTTACTAAAAAAGAACATTCTCCTTGGGTGGACTACCTTGTAATTGTTTTCTTTCTTCATTGAACTGAATATTGCTTAGCTCAAAAAATGCCTGCCTCTACTGTATATGGATGACCAGTACACTTTAATTGGTGTGATTATGCTCCAATCTCAGAGAATTAAGCACTGCACTGATTCATCGCCCAACCAACAAAATTACTGGTGACATCACAGACAATTAGTTTTGGTGGGAGTATTTTTTGGCCTTGTATGTCATTACATCATTTTACATTTCAGTCACCATACACCACATAGGAACAAACTTCGCTACCGCTTATGTTCATCAGTTTTCTCATTCGGGCATTAATGGAAAATTTTCATCACGATTCGGTCACATGTTTTTGTGAAATTATATATTTTGCAACTTTGCGCTTGGTCTCAAGGGTTTAGTAAAACTAGACTTCCTAATCAGAAAAAGCAGAATTTAGTCATGATAAGGGTGATATATTAAGCGGGTCAGTTGTACTTCCCCTCTTGAAAAGCTTAAGTAAAGATTTAGTGAGCTATTATTTATGTGAGCTAGTGACACCCCTGCCATATACGTGATTAGTAGTACTGGGGGTCATGGAAAACACTGTGGGGTTAATATACTAAGGACAAGATCATGCTGTCAATTAAGATGAGTATGGTTCACTCTCTGTCCATGATGTAGATGATGCATGGAAGAAAGAAACTTAAAGGGGTTGTAAAGGTACACGTTTTTTTACCTTAATGCATCCTATGCACTAAGGTAAAAAAACATCTCGCAGCACCGCCCCCCCCCCCCCCTGAGCCCCCGTTGTACTTACCTGACCGTTCAAATCTCCCGGGCGCGTCCACGCCGTCCTCTTCGGTTTCCAGCCTGGCCGTTGATTGGCTAGGCTGGGCGGATTAATAGCAGCGCAGCCATTGGCTAGCGCTGCTGTCAATCAGAGCGGATGACGCGGCACGCCGGGGGCGGAGCCGAGTGATACAGTCGGCGGCTATGGCCGCCACTGTATCACGGGAGCGCGCTCGCAAAAGCTTTCCTCCATGCGAGCTCCCTCGCATGAAGAGGGAAAGCTTTTTGCGAGGAGGAGCCCAGACAGCCGCCAAGGGACCCCAGAAGACAGCTTTCTGGGCCACTCTGTGCAAAACGAACTGCACAGTGGAGGTAAGTATAACATGTTTGTTATTTTTTTTTTTTTTAAAAGCCCTGACTTTAGTGTCCCTTTAAGCTAAAGGGGATCATTTGTTGAAAACTGATTTGTTGCAGTGGACAACAGCTCGATTTTACTGCAATTTCACTGAAGGTTACAGTACGTACAGTACAGCATCCCTACTGGATCATCCAGGACCAGGGCCATCTTTAAGGTAGGACAAAAGGGGAAGTTGTCCTGGGCACTGTCATTGGTGTGGGGCCCAAAGCAGCTGCCTCATACTTGCCAACTTCAAATTCAAGTTCATTCTATACAAAATTTGAATTTTGGAAAATGGTTTTATATATATATATATATATATATATATATATATATATTTATATTCTTTTCTATTCTTTTCTAATCCTTTCTATCCTAGTGTGAATTCATTCTATACAAAATTCGAATTTAGGAAGATCATAGAAAAAATATAATGTAATATATATAATATATATGTGATTCGAATTTCATATAGAGTAAAATTGAATTTGAATATGACTAGAATAGAAAAGAACGGCATAGAAAAACAATAGAACAGAATAGAATAAAATATAATATATATTATATTTTTTTCTATTCCGTTCTATTGTTTTTCCATGCTATTCTTTTCTATTATTTTCTATTATTTTATTCAAATTCATTCTATATGTAACTAGAATTTCATAATAAGAATTTCTGAAAATGGTTATATATATATATATATAAATATATATAAATAGAAATAAATAGAATAAAATCGAATTCTAATATAATAGACTAGAATAGAAAAAAACAATAGCACAGAATAGAAAAAATATGTATGTGTATGTATATATATATATATATATATATATATATATATATATATATATATATATATATATATATATATATACATATACATATATATATATATATATATATATATATATATATAAACCATCTTCCGAAATTGCTACATTTGCTACAGAATGATTTTGAATAGACAAGATTAGAATAGAATATATTGGGCCAGATTCAGATACACTTAAAGCGGAGTTTCACCCTAAATATAAGATCTCCCATGTGATCCAGCATACTGGCGTCAGCGCCAGTATGCTGTTTTTTTTTTTTTTTAATCCCACACTTACTGTATTATCCTGGAATTTCATTTTTTCCCCAGCGGTGGACGGCGCCAGTATAGCGCGTCACATCTTCCGAAAATACCCAATATGGACTTGGGTAATCTCGGCGAAAATGCGGCGCCTGCGCACAGACCTAGGAGCTGACTGCGCAGGCGCCGTATTTCTCAGAGTCCTACGGCTATGGCGCGTCACGCCCTCCGAAATAGGACTCGGAGAAATACGGCGCCTGCGCAGTCAGCTCCTAGGTCTGTGCGCAGGCGCCGCATTTTCGCCGAGATTACCCGAATCCATATTGGGTATTTTCGGAAGATGTGACGCGCTATACTGGCGCCGTCCACCGCGGGGGAAAAAAATGAAATTCCAGGATAATACAGTAAGTGTGCGATTAAAAAAAAAAAAAAACAGCATACCGGCGCTGACGCCAGTATGCTGGATCACATGGGAGATCTTATATTTAGGGTGAAACTCCGCTTTAATGTTGCGCTGCGTAATCAAAATACTCTACGCCGCCGTATTTTACCAGGCTCTAAATGGAATAGATTTTTGCCCGTACGCTACGGCGGCGTAGTCTATTTCTCGAAATACGCGATTAGGGGGCGTGAAACATTTAAATTAGGCGCGTCCCCGCGGCGATCGAACTGCGCATGCTCCGTTCAGAAATTTCCCGCCGTGCATTGCGCGAAATCACGTCGTAAGGTCATTCGTTGTTTGAGTAGCGTCGTTTACGAACATTCCTATTCCCGGACGACTTACGTAAAAAATAATAAAAGACGTCGGAAAACGTAGAAATTTGACGTGGGAACGACGGCCATACTTAACATGAACTGTCTAATATTAGAGCAGCAAAAAGCTGGTATAGTGTTACGCAAAAAAAAGATGACTAAAGATGCCGTAAGAGATTGCGATTGAAGATCGTAATTTCTGGGATCTCCGGCAAAAGCTCATTAGCATACCCCGACGCGGAAAACGACGGGAAGTCCACCCAGTGGCCGCAATTTTATTGCAGCGTAGATCCAAAGGCGTACGAACACGTAATCCAGTCGAATTGAAGCCCGCAGCCGTCTATTCATGGTTTGAGGTTTCAGACTAGCTAAAAAACGCGCGTAATTTGAAATTACTCCAGTCTAACACCAGTTAGACAGGAGTTACGGCTCTCTGAATCTGGCCCATTATATATTTTTTCCTATTCTGTTCTATTGTTTTTCTATGCTTTTCTTTTCTATTATTTCTATTCTATTCTAATATTTTCTATTGGAATTCGATTTAATTCTATACGAAATTCGAATTTCAGAAGACTACATTTCCCGCAATGGCTTGCCCTGTTGGATCATGTGACGCCTCCGCACAGACTTGTGGGGGAGGTTACTTAAGGAGAGGGAGTGGCGCCTTTCGCTCTCTCGGAACTCGCCTTTTCTCCTCTGCAGAGCTGCTGTCAGGGACGGCCGTGCTGTTAGGCCCAGAAGACTGGGCCTAAAATTCACAGAGAGACCAGCCATCCGGAGGGAAGCAAGACTCCTGTATCCAGCCTGTGTGTTCGGAGACCAAAGAGGGAGCCCAGCTGACAGTTGAAACCGTGGAACACCCTCATCCGGGATCCTCGTGTTGTGGAGCAGCGATTTACCAAAGCACTTTCTAAGAGAAATTCAGGCGGATCGGCGGGTGAGAGTGCATATGCCTAGCTCTTAACTCTCCCCTCAGATAGACACCTAGGGCCAGATCCACAAAGATCAGCGTATCTTTGTGCGGGCGTAGCGTATCTTCTTTACGCTACGCCGCCGCAACATAGAGAGGCAAGTGCAGTATTCACACGTCCTAAGTTATGGTGGCGTAGCGTAAATGGGCCGGCGTAAGCCCGCCTAATTCAAATGTGTTTGATGTGGGCGTGTTTTATTTAAATTAAGTGTGACCCCACGTAAATGACGTTTAGGCAAGTTACGTCGGCGGAGGAAGCCTATTTTTTTGACGTATATGCCTTTGAGAATCGGCGTAAAGATACGCCAGCACAGATTTGAAATTACGGCGGCGTATCTGAAGTTTTGTGGATCTGGCCCCTAGTGCTATCTCACACAGGCCGAACACACTCGTTAGGCCTCCAGTTTAAGGTTTTGAGGCCCGTTACTGCTCATAGTGATTCTACACAAGTGACTGATGCTGGCCAGCGATCAGCTCACCGACGTTGCCGTTCATCATTTGTTGTTGGGTTGACTTCTTTTACTACCTGTTCCCTGTGGATTATAAATTTACTTGTGCACCACCCGGCCGCAACGAGAACTTTAATCACTTACAGGATCGCTCGCTAGAGAGTGCTCGCTAGCACAGACTGTTCGTTGTATGTTAGCTGATTGGTACCATTTTTAGCTTAAGACCTGTCTCATCTGTTGAAGTTGATTTCAGCAAGGGCCCTTGCGAAATCATATTGTGTTATTGCACAATAGTTATTCTTTATTAGTTTAAACATATGATTGTTCTTTTAACCCTTTTTCTCTGAGTGCATATGAAGTAAACTTCACTCCTGATTTAAATATATTAACGTGTGGAGTGCCCTTTCTTCTTGTCCGAAGGGACCATCCATAATTCAGGTAATATCATTATTGCACTGTCTTTGAATCCTTTATGCCTGCCATTGTACCCTCAGCCCAGTGGGGGTCACAATACACTCACCAGGTTTCTGATGTGTCAAGGAAGGGTTCGAGTCATTAACTAGGCGTGAGCCAAACCAAGAGATAGTAGATCCCAAAAACAACCAGCATCTCTTTCGGGGGTAGTGCTACACAACCAATTAACAAGAAGAAATCATGTGCTGTAACCTCTAACAACTAATCAGTGAGCCCTAATGTGTGCTGTAACCTCTAGCAACCAGTCAGTAAGTGGTAATGATACGCTGTAACCTCTGGCAACCAATTGCAATCACTGCTTAATCTGATACAGTAAACTGATTTTAGGTCTAGCTTATAATCATTGTATGTTTCAGAACAGGTGGAGGGCAAAACTGCATGGGGGGGGGGACCCCAAGATTTTTTTTGCCCAGGGTCTAATCAACATTAAAGACGGCCCTGTCCAGGACCTCCAGTACTCACAGCATTGAAGAATTCATGTTTGGCCTTCCAGGATTTTCAGGACCTCTAAGGCTGCGTACACACGGAGGGACATGTCCGATGGAAACGGTCCGCAGACCGTTTTCATCGGACATGTCTCCTCGGGATTTTCGTCCGGCGGTGTGTACACACCATCGGATCAAAATCCCCACCGACAGACAGCTCGATGACGTGGCGGTGGCGGTGCCGTTGACGCCGCCACGTCACCGCACCTATACGACGCTTGTGCGGGCAGATATGTCCAGATATGTCCACTGGTTAGCATGCTTTAAAATTTGTCCGCCGGTCAGACATGTCCGCTAGCCCATACACACGATCGGATTTGTCCTCTAAACTGGTCCGTCGGACCAGTTTCAGCGGACAAATTCGAGAGTGTGTATGCGGCCTAAGACTCACAGGATCCATGCTGGGTCTTCAAGGATTGAAGAATTTCTAGGATCTCAAGTACTAACAGGATCTGTGCTTGATCTTCCAGAATGTCTAGGATCTCGAGTACTCACATGATCCATGACAGGCTTTAAAAGACTCTAACCAGGAAGGGTATTGTAGTACCAACTTTTGAAGTGGCTGACGCTGTGTCTTTTTCTCCTGCCGCATGGGAGCTAAAGAGCTATAAACCTTGCCTGCCAGTTGCCAGCCCCAATTGGCCTGACCACGCTCCTGCTTGCTGCCTGCCTAGACATTTCTGGGACCTGACAATGCTTGCTGCCAAAGCTGTATCCTGGCCTAGGCCAACAAGGCCCAGGCTTAGGGCAGCACTTTGCAGGGGGGCAGCACGAAAAGAGTCCCCTAGTGACAGGACAGTGTACACAGCTTCCTGTAATCGGAAGCTGTGATCACTGTCCTGTCACACACAGCCCCCTACAGTTAGAACATATCCCTAGGCACGCTTAACCCCCTTAGCGCCACCTAGTGGTTAACCCCTTCACTGCCAGTGTCATTTTTACAGTAACCAGTGCATTTTTATAGTACCGATCGCTGTACAATGGTCCCAAAAATGTATCAAAAGTGTCCAATGTGTCCGCCATAAAGTCGCAGTCCCGATTAAAATCGCACCTCGCCAGTCGCCACCATTTCTAGTAAAATATTAACAATAATAAAAATGCCAATAATAATTACACTTTTGCGCAAACCAATCAATATATGCTTATTGTGATTTTTTTTTACCAAAAATATGTAGAAGAATATGTATCGGCCTAAACTGAGAAAAAAAATATTTATTTTTTATATATTTTTAGGGGATACTTATTATAGCAAAAAGTAGAAAATATTGCATGTTTTTCAAAATTGCTGCAGAGGTCTGGTATGGATATTTGGGGGGAACCCCACGTAATTTTTTTTTTTTTTAATTAACGGCAGGGTTCCCCTTAATATCCATATCAGACCTGAAGGGCCTGTTAATCGAATTTGGGGGGACCCCCACGCTTTATTTTTAATTTTTATGAATGAATCCTCTCTGAATTGCCAGAACCGACAATTCATTATAGCCGCAAAGCCGGTTTTAAATGACTTTTTTTCTTTCAGAAATGACACTTTGTGCAGGGACAGTTCTATGTACGGGAAACATGCGCTTTTTCACATGCTGACTTTACACCCCTCCCTAGGTACGAAATTTAAAGTAATATTACACTTTTATTGTTTCATATTTAGCATTATTAAATTCACTGCTCCCGAAAAAACAGCCGTTTTTAAAACTTTTTTTTGCATTGAAACATGTCCCCTGGGACAGGACCCGGGTCCCCAAACACCTTTTAGAACAATAACTTGCATATTAGCCTTTAAAATTAGCACTTTAGATTTCAAATGTTCGAGTCCCATAGACTTTAACGGGGTTCTAAATAGACATGTGCATTCGTTTTCGTTAGAATGCATTTTCGTCCGAAAATCTGTTTTTTTCATTATCGTTTTAACAAACGATAACGAAAGTGCAAGAAACAAAAACTGAAAGATACAACATTAAAAATGCTTTATTTTCGTTTTCGTTGCGGTAAAAATTTGATATAGAGAGATTCGACATCATAGAGAAAAGATTCGACATCATAGAGAAAAGATTCGACACTATAGAAATAATAGATTCGACATCACAGAGAATAGATTTCGATTTATGAGACGTAAAGATTCGACGTTCCGTCGAATATTCTTTTGTTCATTCACCGGCAACCGAAAAGATTCGACGTTCCGTCGAATATTCTTTTGACGATTCGACAGAAACCAAGTATTATTGGATTTTCGGATGAAAGCTATTCCCCAACGAAAAACTAAATAAATCAAAACGATTTTATGGAGTAACTAAATAAATTAATTTTCCAAACGAAAACAAAAAAACACAACAAAATATTCCAGTCTGCACATGTCTAAGAAAGTTCACACAAACATTTGGTGTGTTCGCAAGTTCTGGTGCGAACCGAACAGGGGGGTGTTCGGCTCATCCCTGAATTCCATTTTATTGAACAAGCAGAAGTTAGAAGCTGATTGGCTACCATGCAAATCAACTCCAAAACATAAATGCAATAAATAAAGAAACAAGAAATATACAAAAAAAAAGCTCATGAAAATGACATAACATATGTTTTTTGCCCCTTTAAATAAGAACACATGTATAACCCATATATTACATTTGTATAACTTTAAATGGCTAGTCGGGCGACGTTAACAATTAACTGTGACAGACTTTAAGCCAATTTGCACAGTTTAGAAAACAGGGCTCAAGATGTTTGGGAATTATTTGTGTATATTCCAAGTGAATCTGATACAGGTTTATTTCAGTAACAAAAGATCCCGGAGTCTGATACACAGCTGTGTTCTGGCCCGGGAGTTTTCAGTTACATCCCCAAAAGCTGCAATTTAACCTTCATTAGGCTCAGACACCATTGTTTTCTGAACATGTGGTGATGTCCTAAGTGACCACAACTAAGCTGAGAACTTGTCAGATGGAGCCTAAACCGGCCCTTAATGGCTCCTCAGATTGCACCATGACTAAGAGGAATCCCTATGGCACTTTCCTGACAAAGTTCCTAAGAATCACATGGAAACGTCTTCTGAAGGCCAAAACATCGAGTCAACAAGTCAAAACCATCATTATGTCATCTAGGGTTACTGTTTTCTGGGAAGTGAGCTTTAAATTGTGTAACCGCTCATAGACCATCAAGTGGGCGGCAGCCTCACCGAAGTGTGAACGTTTCCTGAGAAGGATTAGGAACTCGGCCTATTTTGTTTGGATTGGACGCTACCTGTCACAGGATCTAGAACTCTGTGATATATAGCGAGGAGCCGCTGGAGACAGTCTCCCTAGAAATCTACCAGTCTGCCTGAACTGGCTACCAAGAGATGGGTGACGGCAACTTTTCCTATATGTCACACTTGAAGACCACACATTTTAAAATAGGACCTCAGTCATGCCAAAATCTCCAGTAATCTTATATAATATAATTTGATATTTGTTTTTAACATGAGCTCTAGAAGTCCCTGCTTTGAAGTTTAAAGGGGTTGTAAAGGTTTGTTTTTTATTTTTTTAAAAATCATTGTTGGTTCCATCTTTTCCTTCGATTTCCCTTCTAAGGGCCAATCTTCCAGAGCATCTTTGCTCTGGATAACGCTTCTATTTGCGTTGCGCTGCCGAATTTGAGTGCTGTATCACGAAGCACTTGTTTTGCGGCAGCGCATCGCAAAAGCCGGCGGAATGAGTTACGGGGCGTGTAGTAGAACGCGCGTCCCGCCGCCGACCTGCTTCGAGTGTCAAAAATCCCCGTGCGCATGCTAAATCTGTGAATGAACGTTGTATTCCCATTCAGGTTACGCAAGCGACGTTTTTTTTTTTTTTTCCCGACGCGATGACGACGCCTTTAACATAGGATATTCCAGCCCCATTTTAATGCGCCGCGTATCCCGTCCGGAAACGTGTACCGTCATTTCGCGCCGGAATTCGATCGTATTGCCGATTTCCGCTCATTAACATATTTTTTAGTAAATCGGCGGGAACGCCCCCGGCGCATTGTTGGTTTACTTATCTTTTCCTACAGAAAACAGAAACGCCGGCTCAAAGCCACTGTTACGCTGGCGGATCCCTCCGCCAGCGTAACCTAAATGTTTTTTTTTCTTTGTTTTCTTTGTCTGAATTTCTCACTTCCTGTTCCTCCTCAGTAAGCTGTTCTGGTTGACTAAACACTGCTCGGATGATGGTGTAAAGCTTACTGAGGAGAAACATGAAGTGAGAAATTCAGACAAAGAAAATAAACATTTAGGGCCAGATTCAGGTAGATGGGCGAATCTTTATTTTGGAGTAACGTTCGTCATTTACGTTACTCCGCCGAAACTTTAGGAGCAAGTACTGTTATTCACATAGCACTTGCTCCTAAAGTTGCAGCGGCGTAGCGAAAATGAGCCGGCGGAATTCAAATTGGGCGGGTAGGGGGCGTATATTATTTTAACTAGGCGCGATCCCACGGCGAACGTACTGCGCATGCGTCGACTGTCAGTGCGCATGCTCCAAATTCTGTCAGTGAACGTCAATGACGTCAATCCCCATTCACGGACGTTTTACGCAAACGACGCTAAACTTTGTAAATTCGACGCAATGACGACGGCCATACTTAACATAGGATACTCCACCTAGGGGGCATGTTTTTCTTTACGCCGCGTAACGCTTACAGAAACGTCGAAAAGTCACTGCGTCGGGCCCGCGTACGATCGTGAATTTCCGTCCCTCGCTGATTTACATATTCTTGGCGAAAAATCAGCGGTAAATGCCCCTAGCGCCATTTTAAAATTGCAGTTCCGATACGACGGCGAAATACAATTACGCCGCTCGTATATGAACTCAATCCCGGCGTATCTTGTTTTCTGACTACAGAAAACAGATAAGCCGGCTCAAAGTGTAAGTAATGCAGGCGTATCACTGATACTCCAGCCTAACTCTACCTGATTCTGGCCCTTAGAAGGGAAATCGAAGGAAAAAGTAAGTGAACCAACAATGCACTAGCTTAAAGGAACCTATTTATACCACCAAAAGAAAGCTCTATTTGTAGGAAAAGAAGGACATTTTTGGGTACATCGTCACACTACCGCGCAATTGTCAGTTAAAGCAACTTAGTGCCGCATCACAATAAATGGCCTGGTCATTAACCTCCTTACTACCGGCCGCCCGGTGGCACAATAGCTCTCTTGTTTTAAGAGGACGTCTTACATAGGCGTGCGCACAGGGTGTGCCAGGTGTGCCCAGGCACACCCTAATCACCCTGTCCTCTGCCCCTTTCTCTGTGGTATATCAGGGGTCTGTTTAGGCCTCTGATATCTCACCAAAGCCCCCCCCAATGAAAAAATTGTAACAGAAAATAATAAAAAAATATTGTAAAAAATAATAATAAAAAAATTGTGAAAAAGAAATAATAAAAAAATAATAAAAAGAAACTACTGACAACAGTCCCTGCCCACTGACACCATCCACTGTTCTTCTGACACTGTCCATTGCCCTACTGCCATATATATATACACACTTGTGCAGTGTTTCTCAACTCCAGTTCTCAAGGCCCCCCAACAGGTCAGGTTTTCAGGATTTCCATTATTTTGCACAGGTGATTTGATCAGTTTCACTGCCTTAGTAATTCCCACAGCCATAGGCGTGCGCACAGGGTGTGCCAGATGTGCCCAGGCACACCCTAATCACCCTGTGCAGCACAGATCCCCCTACTGCCCTGGCTGGCTGGCATCTTTCCCTCCGCAGTGCTACAAGCTTCCCTCCTCTCCTAATGGCTGTTGCTGCTGGGATGCTTTAGGAGTGGGGAAAGGGCCAATAAATATGTGATTTGTTGGCTCCTTCCCTTTCTAAATGAACATTGTGAGTGATCGGTAGTGTGCTTGGGCTTTGGGGTGCACACCCTAATGCAATAGGCTGCGCACGCCTATGACCACAGCCTTTTCATCTGAGGGAAATCCTGAAAACATGACCTGTTGGGGGGGCTTGAGGACTGGAGTTGAGAAACACTGCACTTGTGTGTTTGAGCTTTGGGGTGCACACCCTAATGTAATAGGCTGCGCACACTTATGACGTCATATAATATCCTCGTCTTGCAGAGCCACTAGGGGGCACATCCAATGTTACTGGGAACCCGATGCCTGTGCCCGGTGGCCGCGATGGCCGCCGTGCACCTGCGATTGCCCAGTAACTAAGTAAGACCATGGATCTCTGTGTGTAAACACAGAGATCCACATCCTGTCAGGGAGAGGAGACCATGCTGTGTCCCTTGTACATAGGGACACAGATCAGTCACCTCCCCCAGTCAGTCCTCTTCCCCCACAGTTAGAATCACTAATAGGGAGCACATTTAACCCCTTCCTCGCCCCCTAGTGTTAACCCCTTCCCTGCCAGTCACATTTATACAGTAATCAGTTCATATTTATAGCACTGATTGCTGTATAAATGTGAATGGTCCCAAAAATGTGTCCAAAGTGTCTGATATGTCCGCCATAATGTCGCAGTCCCAATAAAAATCGCAGATCGCCGCCATTTCTAGTTAAAAACATAAAATCATAATAATTAGGGTTGTCCCGATACCGATACTAGTATCGGTATCTGGACCGATACCAAGCATTTGCCCGAATACTTGTACTTGTGCAAATGCTCCCGATGCTTCACCCGGTACTTGTACTGTCGGCGGTGATCAGTGCATGAGGAAGTTCCAAGCACCGATCACCGCTGATTTTAAAGCAGCTGAAAGCCGCCGTGTATCCCGTGTATGCCGCCGTGTATCCAGTGTATTCAGCTGTGTATCCCGTGCATCCCGCTGTGTATCCCATGCATCCTGTGCATGCCGCCATGTATCCCGTGTATGCCGCCGTGTATCTTGTGTATGACGCCGTGTATCTTGTGTATGCCGCCGTGCATCCCGCTGTGTATCCCGTGCATCCCGCCGTGTATCCCGCCGTGTATCCCGTGTATCCCGCCGTGTTTCTCTCCCCTTCCGTGCTCCTCCTCCACCCCCTGGAATTGTCAGGATGGAGAGCGGGGTAGGAGCCAGTAGATCCGGCTCCTTACTGCTCCGAATAGACAATCAGTGATCACTGACTGTCTATTCACATAACTGAAACATTATAACCTGTGATTACAAATGTTTCAGTTTATAAATGAAGAGAAGACGCTGGGGTAGATTCACATAGATCAGCAGATCTTTTGATCCGCATGATCTATCTTTTTTACGATCCGCCTGCGCCAGTTTTTGAGGCAAGTTCTGTATTCAGAAAGCACTTGCCTCGTAAGTTGCCCTGGCGGATCGTAAATCCCCCGGCGGAATGCAAATTCCGCGGCTAGGAGGAGTTTACTATTTAAATCACGCGCGTCCCTGCGCCGATCGTACTGCGCATGCGCCGCCGGCTAAATTTCCCAGCGTGCATTGCTTCAAATGACGTTGCAAGGACATCATTGTTTTCGACGTTAACGCAATTAACGTATGGCCGTATTCCCGGGAACGACGGCCATACTTAACATAGGATACGCCGCACTTACCCCGCATATAGCAGGGGTAACTATCCGCCGGAAAAAGCCGAACGCAAACGACGTAAAAAAAAACGACGGCCGGGCGTTCGCTTCAGAATCGGCGGTTCTCCTCATTTGTATATTCGTCGCGTATAATAACAGAAGCGCCACCTAGCGGACGGCGGGAGATTGCAGCCTTAGATCCGACAGTGTAACTCACTTACACCAGTCGGCTCTAAGGGAGATCTATGCGGAACCTGATTCGAGGAATCAGCCGCATAGATCCGAGCGTCAGATCTCACAGATACGACAGTGTATCAGTAGATACACCGTCGTATCTCTATGTGAATCTACCCCGCTGTCTTCACTCCATTCATTTTCAGTGCAGCTGATGCTGCTGAGAAAGGGACAGGGGAACATGTGTCCCTAGTCCCTTTCCCTGTCTCAAAGGGAAGATGTCAGAGGTCTGTTAAGACCCCTGATATCTCACCAAGGCCCCCCCAACAGGGCTGAAAAAATTGATAAAAAAATAAAGAATAAAAAAACAAAAGAATAAAAATAAATGATTGTAGAAAATAAAAAATTAAAGAAAAAACACACTGACACCCCTTAAAAAAAAAAGCAAGCATTATAAATAAATAAAAATGTACAAAAAAAAAAAAAATTAAAAACAAATTGTTAAAGAAGATAAAAAAAAAACATACTGACACATGTGCCGCTGTCACATGAGATTTAAGGTATCGGTATTCGGTATCGGCAAGTACTTGAAAAACGTATCGGTACTTGTACTTGGTCTTAAAAAAGTGGTATCGGGACAACCCTAATAAAAATGTCCACCTATTTTGTTTTAGCGCCAAACCAGTCACTATACGCCTATTGCGTTTTTTTTTTTTTTTACCAAAAATATGTAGGAAGAATACGTATTGGCCTAAACTGAGAAAAAAAATAGTTTTTTTTTTTAAATGGGATATTTATTATAGCAAAAACTAAAAAATATTGTGTTTTTTTTTTCAAAATTGTCACTCTTTTTTTGTTTATAGCACAACAAATAAAAACCGCAGAGGTAATCAAATACCACCAAAAGAAAGCTCTATTTGTGGGGAAAAAAGGATGTCAATTTTGTTGGGGAGCCACGTCGCACGACCTGCACAATTGTCAGTTAAAGCGACGCAGTGCCTGAAGCTGAAATTTCGCCTGGGCAGGAAGGGGGTATATGTGCCCAGTAAGCAAGTGGTTAAGGGGAAAATCCTTCCGGTCCTTAAGTGGTTAATAACATGGGCTTGTGTAGGAATTGTACATGATATATTATCATTTTTCACTTTCACATAGATCTTTATTGGGTTGTAACAAGAGGTATAAACAGATAAGAATATTCCTCCAAAAAACAAAGAGGAGGGTACAAACATGAACATGAGTGCGATATTATTATTATTTTTAGTTCTCTATATTTTTTTCCCACGAGATATCATTTAAACAGTTTCTAGAAGACCTGCACAGCCGGAGGATCAGCAGAGTGTTGTAGATGTCACATCAATGCAGAAAGTTCATCGATTGTTTACGTAAGCAGAGGGGGGACGTCGTGAAATCCACGCACAGCTGTGCAGTACTTTTACAGGAAATGCCTTCCATTCGCACGGGCATCTCAGTCCGTGAGAACCCGTCTATAACCGCTGGCTGTTCTGCACCTGTTCTGATGATTAATGCTAAACCTAAGCCCTTCAAAGTGTCAGTTTGGCTCATGCTGTCAGCTCTGACTTTACTAGAAGCCAGGCAAGGCCATCCTGCTCCCTCCAGCTGTTGAGGAACTATAAGTGTCAGCATGCCCTGCAGGAGTCTTCTGAGACCTGAAGATATTTCACAGCTGCAGAATATTTGTACAGATATTATAGTTCCTCTATAATGTTTCCATACGACGCGGTCACACTGGTGCGACTTGTCATGCGATTTGATCATTTCAAATCAAAAGACACGCCCTATTGTCAGCAATGGAAGCGGTCAAATTGGTGCGACTCGGAATCCATTTTCGATTTTGAATGCTGTTCTTTGCACTACTGTTTGCAAGTTGAGATACGGCTTGCAGAGACATCTGCACATGAAGTCGCACATGTACTTTCCAAGTCACACTGACCTGCAGCTTAGAAATCATGTGTGTTCAAGTTAAAGCGGGGTTCCAACCACAATTAGCATTTTTTAAATGTGTGTCCTTTCATCCTGCGTTTTTATAATATAAATCCGGTCACTTGCTATTTTACAATCTGCCGCCGCTCCGCATAGTTACTAAAAAAAGATAGGGCCAGACTCAGAAAGCATTTACGCCAGCGTATCTATAGATACGCTGCGTAAATACTAAGAATACTAAGTATCTTTTTTGCTATTCAGAAAAGAAGATACGCCGGCTTTCTCCTAAGATACGAGCGGCGTAATTCGCTTACACCGTCGTATCTTAAGTTGCATATTTACGCTGGCCACTAGGTGGCGCTTCGTGTAAATTATGCAAATTAGCTACTTACGCAGATTCACGAGTGTACTTGCGACGTCGTATTTTACGTTGTTTGCGTAAGCGTGAGACCGGCGTAAGGTTACCCCTGCTATAGCAGGTGCAGCCAATGTTAAGTATGGACGTCGGGACCGCGTCGAATTGAACGTCGATTACATTGTTTGCGTAAATTCGTTCGGAAATGGGGCTCGACGCTAGTTACATTCACGTTCGTTTACATTGAGAAAAAAGCAACGTGATTTTGCGAATGCGCACTGGGAACGTCCACGGATGACGCATGCGCCGTCCAAAAAAAACGGCAATTACGTGGGGTCATGATTAATTTACATGAATCACGCCCCCACTTCAGAAATTTGAATTGCGTGGCCTTACGCCGTGCACTTTACGCTATGCCGCCGCATATTATGGCGCAAGTGCTTTCTGAATTAGGCACTTGCCCATAATATTTGCGGCGGCGTAGCGTAAAGAGGAAACGCTACGCCGCCGGAAAGATACATTTTTGTATCTGAATCTGGCCCATAGTTTATAATAACTATGTCCGACACCGTTAGTCATTTTGCTTGTGGGCATTGCGAAGCCCACAAGCACTTACTTAGTGGAAGTCTTGGATGGGGAGTGATAATTGGGTAGCGCACTGCATCTTGGGAAATGATGACACACATTTCCCAGGAGCATTAGAGGGAGATGACGTCAGAATCCTAGGTGATTCCAAAGGCAGATTTCGTGGGACCGCTTAGCAACAGGCATTTCCAGATGAGTAAAAAAAATATATATTATAATTTTTATTTTTTAGGTCTAATGAGCACAATAATGAAAACAAAAATTTGGGATGGAAACTCCACTTTAATGCCGCGATCGTTTTTCGGCATGATTTAAAACAACGTTTTTAAAAACGTCATTTAAAATGATCGTGTGTGGGCTTCACATCCTTTTTCATCTTCTGAAAAACGACAAAAAAAATAATTCGAGCATGCTGCATTTTTAAACGTCGTTTTTTAAAATGTATTTTTTCGAGTTGTAAAAAATGATCGTGTGTGGGCTAAACCCGCGCATGCTCAGAAGCAAGTTAGAGACGGGAGCTTGAATAGAACTTCCCCTTTAGAGTGCCGTCGTACGTCACCGCGCTTTGCTCATCATTTTAAAAAAACGATGGTGTGTGGGCAAACGTCGTTTTTAATGATGAAGTTGGAAAAACTACGTTTTATTCCATTATAAAAAACGATTGTGTGTACGCGGTATAAGTCGCACAATTTTAAAGCTGCGTTAGGTGTAGCCAAAGACTTATGACTTATGAAATAGAAATTAATACATTTCATATCGCACTCAATGAACGAATACATTTATTAAAATGTATTCATTTCTATTTCATAATTTGAACTCAAAATTCTGACTTTTAATCTCAGAATTCTGTATTTTTTTTATGATGGTCCCAGGGCTCTTTTATGATGGTCACACTACAGGCTGCTCATTTTATTTAATTAATTACATATTGAAATGTTATTTATTTGATTGATTTCAGAATGCACAGCTAATGCCCTGTACATACGATCGGTTCGTCTGATGAAAACGAACCGATGGAGATCAGATCAGATCAGATATCCTATGAAGCTGACTTTCATCAGTCTTGCCTACACACCATCGGTTAAAAATCCGATCGTGTCCAACGCGGTCATGTAAAACACAACGTCGTGCTGAGAAAAATTAACCACTTAATCACCAGAGGACGTCATATGACGTCCTCCATTTTGTGCGGTGATATCTGAAAGATGCCTGCAGCCACAGGACATCATTCCGATATCGCCGTCTTCAGCCGGCGATTCTGTGCACCATAAGAATGATCAAAGCGGTGGTTCCGCTGCTTGATCGTTCTTATAGGCGGCGGGAGGGGACGTCCCCCCCTCCCGCCGCCATCCGGTGCTTCTCCGGGACTCTCCCGTGCCATCAGGGGCCCGGAGAGCGAATCCGCCGGCGTTCCCTGCAGAACCATAGAGATGACTGGTGACCTGATGGTCACAGTCATCTCTATGAACGTCGGAGGACCGGGCGTGAACGTTATGACATCACGCTTGGTACCCGGAATGTAAACAAAGCTGCAATGAGATCGGTGAATTTTTTTTCACGATCTAATGCTTTCCAGCCTGGAGGAGAGATGTGGGGTCTTATTGACCCCACATCTCTCCATAAAGAGGACCTGTCACAGTGATTCCTATTACAAGGAATAAAAGTGATCAAAATGTATTTTTTTTTTTTTTTAAGTGTAAAAGTAAAAAAATTAAGTAAAAAATAATAATAAAAAATAAATTAAAATGCCCCTGTTCCGGTCGCTCGCATGCAGAAGCGAACATGCATGCAAGTACCGCCCACATAGGTAAACACCGTTCGAACCCCACATGTGAGGTATCATCGCGTGCGATAGAGCATGTGCAACAATTCTAGCACTAGACCTCCTCTGTAACTCAAAAATAGTAACCTGTAAAAAAAATTAAAGCGTCACCTATGGAGATTTTTAAGTACCGAAGTTTGGTGCCATTCCATGAGTGTGCACAATTTTAAAGCGTGACATGTTAGGTATCTATTTACTCGGCGTAACATCGTCTTTCACATTATACAAAAAAATTGGGCTAACTTTACTGTTTTGTTATTTTTTAATTCATGAAACTGTTTTTTTCCCTAAAAAAAGGCGTTTGAAAAATTATTGCGCAAATACCGTGCAAGAAAAAAAGTTGCAATGACCGCCATTTTATTCCCTAGGGTGTCTGCTTAAAAAAAAAATATGTTGTTTGGGGGTTCTGATAAATTTTCTAGCAAAAAAATTTTGATTTTTACATGAAGGAGAGAAGTTCCAAAATAGGCCCAGTGATCAAGTGGTTAAGTTCAATGCTTCCGAGCATGCGTCGACTTGATTCTGAGTATGCGTGGATTTTTGACCGATGGATTTCCCCACAGACAATAGTTTTTTTCTATCGGTTTTTTAACCATACGAAAAATTTAAAACAGGTTCTATTTTTTTTTTTTCACCAATGGGGAAAAAACTGATGGGGCCCACACACGATCGGTTCGTCCGATGAAAACGGTCCATCGGTCCATTTTCATCAGACGAACCGATCGTGTGTACAGGGCATAAGAGGTTATACCTTTTTTCTCACAACCGAAGACCATGCTGGTTTACAATAATCCAACGTTTTTTTGTAATGCACATAATGTTACAAAAATACCCCAAAATTTTATATATTGCAGCTTACCAAAGATTAGGGGTGATGGCTACATTAGCATATTTTTTTTTTTTTGTGTGGGGGGGGGGGGCTTTTCCCATCTGTTTGCACCCTGTGATCTATCCAGTAACTATAGACATGCACAGTGGCAGGGCCGTCTCTACCATAGGGCAAACAGGGGCAGCTGCCCAGGGCCCTGTCACTGTTGGGGGCCCAAAGCAACCCCCCCTTTTTTTTTAGGGGTCCAGAGGTCCCCAGGGGCCCGGAGGCCCCCAGGGCCCAAGATGGCAACCCCCCTTTTTTTTATTTATTTTTAAATACAAAAATATATTTATTTTATATATTTTTATTGTTATTAAAGGGCCAATTTTTTTAAATATATTTTTATTTTTTATTAAAGGGCCATTTTTTTTTAGGGGTCCCCAGGGACCCGGAGGCCCCCAGGGCCCCAGATGACAACCCCCTTTTTTTATTTATTTTTAAATAAAAAATATATTTATTTTATATATTTTTATTTTATTTTTTATTAAAGGGCCAATTTTTTTTTAATATATGTTTATTTTTTATTAAAGGGCCAATTTTTTTTAGGGGTCCCCAGGGACCCGGAGGCCCCCAGGGCCCCAGATGACAACCCCCTTTTTTTATTTATTTTTAAATAAAAAATAATATTTATTTTATATATTTTTATTTTATTTTTTATTAAAGGGACAATTTTTTTTAGAGGTCTGGAGGTCCCCAGGGGCCCGTAGTTCCCCAGGGCCCCAGATGACAATCCCCCCTTTTTTCATAAAAAAACTTGTTTTATAAAAAAAAACGAATAATGTTATTATTATTAAAGGACCCAGAGTTCCCCAGGGCCCTGGATGACAACCCCCCTTTTTTTATAATTTTTTTTATATTTTATTTTATTTTTTTATTTTTATTTAATAAATAAATAAATAAATAAATAAATAAATATATATATATATATATATATATATATATATATATATATATATATATATATATATATATATATATATAAATATATATATATATATAAATATATATATATATATATATATATATATATATATATATATATACAGAGCTTTTTTTCTCAGAAAATAGGTGCAGGAACTCAACCACGACCTGTTCAGATTTCACAAACAGTAGAAGGGTCTTAAAGGGGCATTAAATACCAGCATTGCATTACATACAGAGTGCAGAGTTAAGGGGGTTACAAAGCTGTCACTTGTAAACACAGAAACCAGACTTGTGTGTTTACAAGTGATTGTGGTGAACAGGCACCAAAGGGTCTGAGCCAGAGGTGGTGGAACTGAGTTCCCCCAAGTTCCCCCTGAAAAAAATCCCTGTATATATAAATATATATATATATATATACAGTATAATTAACCACTTCCCGCCCGGCCAATAGCCGATTTACGGCAGGGAAGTGGTTATGAAATCGTGACTAGACGTTCTCAAACGTCTAGCACGATTTCATGCCGCACGCGCCCGTGCGGGCGCGCAGCGCGGCGATCGGTGATGCGGGGTGTCAGTCTGACACCCTGCACCTCCGATCTCGGTAACGAGTCTCCGGCGGAGCCTCGTTACCACGTGATCAGCCGTGTCCAATCACGGCTGATCACGATGTAAACAGGAAGAGCCGCCGACGGCTCTTCCTCACTCGCGTCTGACAGACGCGAGTACAGGAGAGCCGATCAGCGGCTCTCCTGACAGGGGGGGTTCGCGCTGATTGTTTATCAGCGCAGCCCCCCCTCGGATCGCCACACTAGACCACCAGGAAAATAAAAAAAAGACACAAAAAAATGACAACAAAAAAAAAAAAAAAAATGACAAAAAAAAAAAAGACAAAAAAAAAAAGGGGTGGCAGTAAAAAAAAATGATGCCAATCAGTGCCCACACATGGGCACTGATTGGCAACATTGATCCATCAGTGCCACCCCTCAGTGATCATCAGTGCCACCCCAGTGTCTGTCAGTGCCACCCCACAGTGCCAATCCATGCCCAGTGCCCACCTACCAGTGCCCACCTGTGCCACCTATCAGTGCCCACCTGTGCCGCCTATCAGTGCCCACCTGTGCCGCCTATCAGTGCCCACCTGTGCCGCCTATCAGTGCCCACCTGTGCCGCCTATGAGTGCCCACCTGTGCCGCCTATGAGTGCCCATCTGTGCTGCCTATGAGTGCCCAGTGCTGCCTATGAGTGCCCATCAGTGCCGCCCATGAGTGCCCATCAGTGCCGCCCATGAGTGCCCATCAGTGCCCAATACCAGCGCCGCCTATCAGTGCCCATCAGTGCTACCTAATCGGTGCCCATCAGAACTACCTCATCGGTGCCCATCAGTGCCACCTCATCGGTGCCCATCAGTGCCACCATATCAGTGCCCATAACTGAAAGAGAAAACATACTCATTTACAAAAAAATTAACAGAAAAAAATAAAAACTTTATTTTTTTTTCAAAATCTTCGCTCTATTTTTAGTTGTTGCACAAAAAAAAAAAAACGCAGAGGTGATCAAATACCACCAAAAGAAAGCTCTATTTGTGGGGAAAAAAGGACGCCAATTTTGTTTGGGTGCAGTGTAGCATGACCGCGCAATTGTCATTCAAATTGCGACAGTGCTGAAAGCTGAAAATTGGCTTGGGCGGGAAGGTGCGTAAGTGCCTGGTATGGAAGTGGTTAAAGAGCTCAGAGGTCCCCTGGATGGCAACCCCACTTTTTTTTTTATAAATGTTTATTTTTAATATATATTTTTTTTTTAAAGGGTCCAGAGGTCCCGGATGGCAACCCCCCTTTTTTTGTAATCTATTTTTATCAAAAAAAAAAATATTAAAGGGCCCAGAGGTCCCCAGATGGCAACCCCCTTTTTAAAAAAAAAATTATATATTTTTTATTTCTTTTTTTCTTTTTATTAAAGGGCCCAGAGGGCTTCTAAATTTGCGTCAGCCGCCGCCCCCCGCTTCTCAATTTAAGGGGGCAGCACCCCCCGTTCTGTGCTCCAGGGGGCCCATGCCTGAAGCTGTGTAAGGGGCCCCATGATTTCCTGATGGTGGCCCTGCCGCCCGTTAAGCCCCTGTGCTGCCCACAAATCAGGCTGAAAATCATCAGCGGCACGCAGCCAGGTGACAGTACTGCTTCCCTTCCCAGTGTTTTAAAATGTACAGCACCCCTGGCTTCCCTTTAGACGTGCACTTCTCCCTTCCTGCCACTGGGTGCTGCTTGTATATAAAAGTGAATTAGAATGTGATTTTATAACATCCCCAGTTTGCTCTTCCCGAGGCTGACTTCTTCATGTCCTGCTCCTCAAGGTATGTCACTGTTTGCTATATTGTAAATACAAGTTTTCTGTAGAGTGTGCCCAAAGTCTTTATAATATTTGAAGATTCACTGCAGGTCTGGTCAGTGTTTTAAAAAGTTCCTGTATTTTACACATGGCATGGCATGGGGTCACAGCACCGTCTGTCCATTCTGCTTTAGCACCATGGGACCCCATGCCATGTGTAAAATAGAGGAACTCTTTAAGTCACAGAGCAGCCCTGCAGTCCAGGCTGATTAAGGCCTCCGAGCACATGGCATTACTGTATTTAACTGCTTGATGGGCTTATTTTGGGCCTGGCTGGTTCACATGTAAGTGTTTTGGCGGCAAACATTTGAATGGGCCGCCATGCCTGCATTTCCTGCAAAGAAAAGCGCATGCCTCATGTAATAGGCTGCACACACGGCACACCTATGCCCATCAAGCACTGAAATACAGCACTGTCTGTCCATTCTGCTGTCTGCTGTGACTTATCTGCAGTTCCTGCACTGTCAAACTTGCTGCATTTTTAGACGTTTAGGTCACGCTTTTAAAAACACAGTGCATTTGTGTGTGCAAGAACTGCAGGTAAGTAGCATGGTGCAAAAGTAGAATGGATTTCAAGGTAGCTGATTTTTAAAATGCTGAATGAACCTTTTTTCTGCAGGAAACAAAGGCATGGCAGCCCATTCAAATCAATGGGCTGCTTTGCCTGCACAAATGAGGGCCGCAAAAACACATACATGTGAACCAGCCAGGCCCAAAATAAGCTGGAGGGGGGGCCCAAAAAAAATGTTTGCCCAGGGCCCAAACCATATTAAAGACGGCCCTGCTCAGTGGGTGTGTCAGGTGTGTCAGGTCTAATCACTAAGTGAGGTGCCGATTCCCCCTCCTGGCCAGGCTTCCCCTCATGTTGTGCTCGTCTCCTCCCCCACTGGCTGCTGTGGGGATGTTTCAGAATGGAGAATGGGGGAAGTAAATATGTCTTTTACCGGCCCCCTTCCTTTTCTAAATGAACACAGTGAATACACTCACCCCCTGTGTTCCTTTAAAATTGGAGCATAGACTGTCTACTATGGTTCAGTTTGTGAATGAACAGGAAGCCGTTCAGCACAGAGCACTTCCCATTCATTCACTGTCCAGTGCAGCTTCGCTCGTGCTCACGCTCTGTGACGTTTATGTGTGAACACGAGCGAAGCCGAGCCTTGCCGAATGTACCCGAGTGTACTGCACTCGGTATATGTCGGCGGCTCAGTTCAAACTGAGCGTGGGAATCGGGTATCGGCGTTTATCGCGCACCTGCGATTTTCCCCTTATTTTAAGGGGAAAAAGTGCACGGTATATGCCGATAAATACGGTATATTTCCTTTATATGGAGAGATGCCTTAGGGTGCATATGTGCTTTAAATTAATGGAATGTAAAGATGATAGCCAGTGTTCTGATAACACGGCACACAGATAGGAAATAGAACAATCCTCAGGGCTTTAACTTTTTAAAAATAAAGGTAAATAATATGAACTTTGTCTCTTTTTTTTTTTTTTTTATGACGGTGAACAGCAGCTGTACCTGGATGTTTACAAATGAGCTCCTCTCAGCTTCTATTTGGGAAATATTTACTGCTGGATGGAACTGCATTGTGTGTTATTGCTAGTGTGCTAGACTCCAGATAAGAAAGATGCCGATGGGATTCATTTTGTGCTCAAAAACGTAATATTATTTATGTTTCAAATAGTGCATAGACAAAATCAACAAAAGGCAGCACAGTGGCTCAGCCCTTCTGCCTTGCAGATTTAGGGTCATCAAGTTGAATCCCAACCTCCCTCCATGCTACCTCCATGTAGGGCCGTCTTAATATCATCATGGACCCCTGGACAAAGTAATGCACTGGGCCCTTACCAGCTTGCCCCAAATTACACACCTACTTTCAAGAAAAAATGTATAAATAATTCATAGAATTAAACATATATTCATTAGTACTTTTAAATAAAATCAGTTTTACAAAAAGAAAACATTCCATAAATCAAAGACTAGTCAACACAAAGGACACAGTACAGGGAGGAATGTAGAAGGGTACAGTACAGGGGGGGGGGGGTCAGGAGGGCACAGTATAGGTTCTGGGACGCTTCCCGGGACACGACCATATTGGGGCAGTTTAGTAAAAAGTGTGACTGTCCCAGCAAATCTGGCAAGCATGATGTTATGCAAGATTATTGTGGGGCCCCCATGTACTTGGGGCCCCTGGGCAGTGCCCAGGAGTGCCCTTGCATTAAGATGGCCCAGCCTCCACGGAGTTTGTGCTTGTGTGGGTTTCCATCCATACTTCAAAGACATTCCGATATTTTAATTGGCTCTTGTCTAGATTTGCTCTATTATATGTACATGAGTTCTTAGCTTGTTGTAAGCCCCTCGAGGGCGGGGACTGCTATGAATTTATATTATGTAAAGTTTTATGTAAATTGTCAGCACTATAACTACCCTGTAATAACAGTAAATAGGGTTCTCTTCTGAGTATTTATGATGGACTTTACCTGGCGGTTCTCCTTGAATGCTCTGTCCACCTACAACAAATATTTTAGGCATGGGTGGATGCTAGTGAGATAAAGCGGAAGTCAAGAGAAATGTTTTTTTTTTTTTTCTTCAATGTTTTTTTTTTTTCTTCAATGTTTTTATTGAAGTTTTTTAGAAAAAGGCAAGGTTTACAAACATGCAGGTAGAGTATATTCCCATTCCTATTAATGTGCTGATAGGAACAGAGGTACAAGATTAAAATTAAATATTGCGATCGTAAGAGGCCAACTAACACTGGACAGCGAGAAGGATAGAGCACCGGGCATGAGGAACTCTGCAACAGTCTGTCAGATATGCTGGATATGCCTCCAGACCACCCTACCACCTCACTTGGGAATACATTGTGGACGGGCGGGGGCACATCCCTCCAACCCTCCAGCTGGTATGAACATCAGAAAACAGGCAATACTTGAATTTTAAAAGGACAATGTATTATAATCTAGAATAACAATTGAAGATCTTGGGGTGCAGAGCAACTCCTCCATTTAGGCCGATTTCGCTGAATAATCATCAAAATTTAGCATTTAGCATTTATAACTAGGGTTGAGCGAACCCGAACTGTAAAGTTCGGGTTCGGTACGGACTTTGGGTTTTTCCCGGACTCGAACCCGAATAATTGGTGAAAGTTCGGGTCCGGGTTCGTAGTTCGCGGAAAAAAATGCGCGGAGGTCCCCCCAAATTCAATAACCAGACCCTTTAGGTCTGGTATGGATATTAAGGGGAACCCCGCCATCAATTTAAAAAAAAATGACTTGTTACCCTTTGTTGTGATACATATACTATGTTTATAAATAGACGATGTGAGCAGTTGCATCTGCACAAGATTTTGTCTTTTGTTTGCCTCAAGTTCGACTTTAATAAACTTGAAATGTTAATAAAAAAAAAATTGACGTGGGGTTCCCCCCAAATATCCATAACCAGACCCTTCAGGTCTGGTGTGGATTTTAAGGGAAACTCCTCCCCAAATGTAAAATGTGACCCTGTCCCCCTCTGACGCACACTGTGCTACGTTACTGGGATAGCCCAGACATGCCCCTTGCGTCAGAGGGGGACGGGGTCACGTGACGCGTGGCCCGCCTCCCCTATAAAAGAAACGTCAAAGCTCCGGCGCATCATTCGCGGAGCTGTGCTCTGAATGTATGGATCTTCTCATCGCTGGACCAACCGGCCATCGCTGGAGAGATCACCCATCGCTGGACCGATCACCCAGCACTGGATAGGAGAAAACATTGGAGCAGGGAGCAGCATCGATCGTCTATTTTCACCGCTGGATTTTTATTTGGTTTAATTAATAAAGTAATTTGTTCTACGGTGTGTGTGTTTTTTTCCCTGAAAACTACTATTTACACTTCCTTTGTGAAATGGTAGGGGTACAGTGTACCCCATTACCATTTCACACAGGGGGGGCAGGATCTGGGGGTCCCCTTTGTTAAAGGGGTCTTCCAGATTCTGATAAGCCCCCTGCCTGCATACCCCCACAACCACCAGGCAAGGGTTGTGGGGATGAGACCCTTGTCCCCATCAACATGGGGACAGGGTGCTTTGGGGAGCACCCCCAGGAGAGAGGGGGGGCGCACTCTGTCCCCCCCCCCTCTTTTCTGCGGCCAGCCAGGTCAACGTGCTCAGATAAGTGGTCTGGTGTGGATTTTAGGGGGAACTCCACGCCATTTTTTTTTAATTTGGGGTGGAGTTCCCCTTAAAATCCACACCAGACCTGAAGGGTCTGATTATGGATATTTGGGGGGAACCCCACATAATTTTTTTTTTTTAAATTTGGGGTGGAGTTCCCCTTAAAATCCACACCAGAAGGGTCTGATTATGGATATTTGGGGGGACCCCCACACATTTTTTTTTTTTTTACTAAAAGTCCGTGTCCCATTGACTTTAATGGGGTTCGGAGTCCGAGTTCGGGTTCCCGAACCCAAACTTCCAGGTGTCCGCTCAACTCAATTTATAACCAGCAACATAGTCAACATAGATATTACAAAAGCAGTAAGGGTAACACCGTATTAACATTGTGTGCAGGTAGATTAACAACCCATTGGTGATTTCGGACATGCCTCCAGTCTATCCGGACACTACTATTGGGAGCAAACTGTGTCCGGATGGGGGCATAGCCAATCATCACACTCGGGCATGGTTACTTATTTTACCCAAGGTTGGTTGATGTTTTATGGTTGATGAGCATGTGTGATATCTTAATGATCTTATTGTTATAAGGTGGGGAAAGAGGGACCAGAAGTCGGATCTTACCAAGGGTAAGGTGAAGATGGGGAAGGAGGTAGAGAAGGACACAGGGAAAGGGAGGTCATTTTTTCATTCTCTTCTGTCTGAGGGTGTCAGAGATTAATGTGCATCTAGTTAGGCCAAAAGCTTGGAGTACTCAACCGTTGTGGTAAAGTGGTGCCAGCAGGACCAAAGTTTGTTGAGTTTGGATAGAGTCTTCTTTGCTTGATGGGCAAGATCCTCCATTTCCACGGTTCTTTTTATACGTTGGAGCCATGGCTTTATATTTGGGGGGTCAGAAGCTCACCAGCGGAATGGTATGCACATTTTGGCTGCATTTTTAACGGAAGAAAAAAAGAGCTTAAAAAAATGAATGATGACGGATGTGGATGTAAACTGATGTAAATGGATGATCATCTGTTTACATCCGTTATCCATAGAGATACATTGATGTGCATTTTTCATCTGTCAACATTTGGATGAAAAAACAGACAGCATTTGTGAAAGGGTCTTAACACATTAAGGGCTTTTTCACACGTGGCGGACCATTTTCGGGCTTCGCTTTACTCAGAAGGGATCGCTCCGTCAATCCCAGCTGAGCAGGCAGATGACAGGTGGGTCTCTGCATACTGTGCAGGGATCGACCTGTCAGGCCTCATACACACGATAGGTTAAACAGAGGACAACGGTCTAATGGACCGATTTCATTGGTCAAAACCGATCGTGTGTGGGCCCCATAGGTTATTCAACCTTCAGTTAAAAAAAAGCCAACTTGCTTTAAATTTTAACCGATGGATTCCTAACCAATGGGTCAAAAACGATCGTTAGTAGGCACGTCCATCGGTTAAAAATCCACACATGCTCAGAATCAAGTCGACGCATGCTTGGAAGCATTGAACTTAATTTTTTTCAGCAAGTCGTTGTGCTTTACGTCACCGCGTTCTGACCTGATCGTTTTTTTAACCAATGGTGTGTAGGTGCAACGGACCATCAGTCAGCTTCATCGGTTAACTGATGGAAACGGTCCATCAGACCGTTCTTATCGGATGGACTGATCGTGTGTACGTGCATCAGAACGGCGCTCTCCCCTATGGGGAATCGGATGACGACGGACCGTAGAGTGGTTCTCTATTCTCTAAAAGGGGCAGTACTGTCAGGTGGGTAGGGGTGAAACCAAGGGATGACTCGGTAGGGACACATCTTCTCTGAGAAAAATAGTGCTTGCTTAGGTAGTTATCTTGGGTGCACTCATTTGAGCCAATTACCCTTCCAGCCAGTGGCGGCTGATGCTTAAATTTCTTAGGGGGGTGGCCCACGGCCCCCACCCAGCCAAACAGTAACCACCCCCAGCCAGCCATCCAACCACCACCAAACCCTCTTTCCACTGTCGCTCAATCAATCGACCTTACACCACCCACCCCTCGATCTCCAGGCCCCCACCAGCCCCACACTTACCTTCATCCCTGGGTCTCTCTCCCACAAGTCCCGGCGATCTGCTCCCGAGGAGTCCTGAAATCCAGCCAATAGGGTCTTAGGACTCCCGGCAAATCGGGTCCTGATTGACCATGAGGAGAAGCAGGAAGACATTAGCAAATATTAATTTGCCAATGTCACACAACTGGGTGGGCTGGGGGCGCAGTACTCTGTGCCCCCAGCCCACCCTTTTTTAAGCCAATTAGAGCCTCAGGCTCTAATCATGTGCTTCCAAAACAAAAATCCAGTTAAAATCCATACACCCTGCATGTAGATTAGGGGCCGGGCGCATTGATTAGGGGGGGTGTTGCCCGTGCGCCCTGCATGAGCATACACCACTGCTTCCAGCATGTTTTTTAGCATGTGGTAGGAAACCCATGCAAGCACAACATGAACATACAAACTCAATGTAGATAGTGTGCTGGTTGGAATTCAAACCAAGAACCCTAATGCTACAAGGCATACATGCTAACCACTAAGCAACTGTGCTGCCTATAGTCCCTCTTATAATCTTGGTTGCTGTCTGGATCTCAGTTCCTTGTGGTGGTACAGCTATAAAAATGTCCGCAGCCCTTCGACACCAACATGTCCCAAAGTGTGCACAGTAGGTAGAACTATCCAGAGATCTCAACACCTCTCCTTGGGCCCATACCGGTTGGTTTGCACAGCCACCTGAGTTCCTTTACACCAAATTTTAAACCATACACCGGGGTAGGCAACCTTGGCATTCCAGCTGTGGTGAAACTACAAATCTCATCATGCCTCTGCCTCTAGTAGTCATGCCTGTGATTGTCAGGGTCTTGCCATGTCTCATGGGACTTGTAGTTTCACCACAGCTGGAGGGCCGAGGTTGCCTACACCTGCCGTACACTAAAGGGTTTGGCTTTGAGCACTTCTACTCAATACAAGGAGTGTTCAAATACATTTGGCCATACAATTTTGTCCTCATTCCCAAATACCACTCACTCAATTACTTTATCCACATTCTCAGATATCACTGACACTTGGTTAAATCACTGAATAGTCACACAACCCACATTCCATGTTCTGCTGGGCCCCATAGTACTGACATGGTCTGCTGTAGCTACAACTACACCCTTTCTGGCTGGGGGACTTATTTATAGGGTGTGGTACCACTGGCTATTGTTACTAATAAAACATCAATAAAGCTTAATAAAGTTACAAAGAAATGTAACACTCTCCATCTGGCTAACAGCGAGCTTTTGTGCATGCCAAAATTAAGGCAACAGGAAAAGAGTGGCATGGGATTAAAGGAATGGAATACCACAAAATCTGAGACTTTTCCCCGAGTCCCATAAAATAATATTATTTATCCAATATAATTGCATGCTTTCTGTTTTACTTGTTTCAGACGGGGGTTATGAGCCTTAGCTGCTATGTGCAATCTTGGTGGAAAATACACTACAGTTGCCTAATAGAATCTGGCTGGGAGCCTAGATCCTGTGTGGTCTGAATATCAATGGATAATCCTAGCATGTTTTTAGTACTGCATCAGCTGTAAAATGAAAGAAATTTGCTCCAATCTATCTTTTCTGGCTTTGCAATAGTTTGGCTCACAAATGGAAGAGATCTTGATAAATTATGACTTGGCTATGCTGTGACCTGTTCACAGAAATGTATCATGTATTGGGAACACATGTACACATGGTAATGTACACAGTCTAGGGCTGTTTAAAGGGAATGTGTAATCTTTTCATACATTTTCGAGATTAGCTTAAAGTGGCTGCGAAGGCTGAAGGTTTTTTACCTTCATTTCTTCTATACATGAAGGTAAAAAACCTTCTGTGTGTTGCTCCCCCCACACACCCTTCTCGATCCAGCAATGTGCATGGGAGCCTCAGCTGTTACGGGGCTCTCTCTCCTTATTGGTTGACACAGCCAGTGAGCCAATAGGGAAAGAGCAGGGGGCAGGGCTGAGCCTCCGCTCTATGGGCCAGATTCTCAACCGCGCTACGACGGGGTATCTCAGATACCCCGTCGTATCGCAGTTTTTTTTCCCCGTGTATCTATGCGTGTGATTCCTAGAATCACTTACGCATAGATACAGGTGAAGATCCGACAAGTGTAAAACAATTACACTGTCGGATCGTAGATGTAATGACATCGGCGGCCGCTAGGTGGCCTTTACCTTGTTTTCTCATTTGCCTATGCAAATGAGGCTAATACGCCGATTCCCAAAGGCTTTTACGCCGCCCCGTTGTAGTTTACGTCGTTTTCGTAAGGTTACCCCTGCTAATATGTGGAGTAACCTTATGAAGTGCCGTCGGATGCCGTCGGATGCCATGTTAAGTATGGCCTCAGGACCGCGTCGTGTTGTGCGTCGTTTACGTCGTTTGCGTACGCCGATTCTCAATGGGGCTGGCGTACGCTACAATTACGTTCTTTACATTGAGAAAATGTGACGTCCTTTTGGAGCATGCGCACTGGGATTTCGTTGCGGCCGGCGCATGCCCAGGGGGCACGCTTAATTTAAATACAAGCCGCCCCCTTCGATTTACACGGGGATATGCCGGGCCATTTACGCTACGCCGCCGCAAACTACGGAGCAAGTGCTTTGGGGATAAAGCACTTGCTCTAGTACGATGCGGCGGCATAGTGTAAATGGCTAACGCTACGCAGCCAGAATTCTATGAGAATCTGGCCCTATGTGTCTTAGGCGGCGTACAGACGATCGGACATATCCGATGAAAACGGTCCGCGGACCATTTCCATCGGATATGTCCGATCGGGAGTTTGATCCGATGGCGTGTACACACCATCGGATCAAATTCCCCGCCGCCGGACGGCGCGGTGACGCGGCGGTGACGTTGACGCCGCCGCGTCACCGCCACGTCACCGCACCAGGAAGTAAAACACTTCCGCGCATGCGCCGAATCCATTCGGCAGCGGCGCGGCGGCGGTGGGGGCCGACATGTCTGCTGGTAAGTGTACTAACCAGCAGACATGTCGGGCGGACAGATTCCACCGGATAGATTTCAAAGCTTGCTTTGAAATCTGTCGGGTGGAGAAATCTGTCCGCTAGCCCATACACACGAGCGGAGATGTCTGCTGAAACGGTCCATCGGACCGTTTTCAGCGGACATATCCCCTCGTGTGTACGCCGCCTTATGGTTGCATAGAGAGGGGCTCTGGAGCGAGGACGCGCAAGTGCCTCCATAGCAAGTGGCTTGCTATTGGGGCTACTGGTCAAGGGGGAGGAGCCAGGAACATTGGCAGGGGACCCAAGAAGTAGAGTATAGGGGTTGTTCTGTGCAAAACCATTGCACAGAGCAAGTAAGTATAACATGTTTGTTATTCCGCTTCTTTGCAGTATAGGGGGGCGTGAGTGCAGCGCGTCACTCAGGAGCCCATGTGCGCGCCTGATGGCCGCAATGTCTGCCTGGCACCCTCAATTGCTGGTCATAGAACAGGAACGTGGATCTGTATGTGTGTGTAAACACACAGATCCACGTCCTATCAGGGGAGAGGAGACAGATTGTGTGTTCCTACTATATAGGAACACTGATCAGTCTCCTCCCCTACTCAGTCCCCTCCCCCCACAGTTAGAATCACTCTCTAGATAACACATTTAACCCCTTGATCGCCCCCTAGTGTTAACTCCTTCCCTGTCTGTGACATTTATATAGTAATCAGGGCATATTTATCGCACTGATCGCTGTATAAATGTCAATGGTCCCAAAATCAATCAAAAGCAATATCACAGTCACAATAAAAATTGTAGATCACCGCCATTACTAGTAAAAAAACTAATAATAATAAAAAAGTCATAGATCTATCCTCTATTTTGTAGGCGCTATAACTTTTGCGCAAACCAATCAATATATGCTTATTGCATTTTTTTTTACCAAGAATTTGTAGAAAAATACATATCTAAATTAAGAAAAAAAAAATTCTTCCCCTAGACCTCCTCTGTAACTCAATGCAGCCTGTAGAATTTTTAAACGTCACCTATGGAGATTTTTAAGGGTAAAATACTGTCGCCATTCCATGAGCGGGTGCAACTTTGAAGCGTGACATGTTGGGTATCAATTTATTTAGCTTAACATTATCTTTCACATTATAAAAAAAATGGGCTAACTTTACCTTTGTCTTATTTTTTAATTAAAACAGTTTTTTTTGTTTTTTTTTCAAAAAAAGTGTGCTTGTAAGACCACTGCGTGAATACAGTGTGACAAAAAGAATTGCAATGACCACCATTTTATTCTCTAGGGTGTTAGAAAAAATATATAAAATGTTTGGGGGTTCTAAGTTATTTACTAGCAAATAAAAATGTTTTTAACTTGTAAACACCAAGTTTTAGAAAGAGGCTCGGTCCTTAAAGTGGATGTAAACCCCCCAAAAAATAAAAAAAAATCTTTGCTGTCACAATGTAGAGTATAAGATTTCCTATCATCTGTGCCCAGTCTTGTCACACAGAGTTAATCCAGCTTTGAGCAATCCTCTTTTATTGTTCAGTGAAATAAAACAAACTTACAGAGAAAAACCTTTTCCCCTGTGAGTGACAGGTTATTTACATATCTCATGCACTATCCTGGAGATTTTTTAAATCCCACCCCAAGTCCTTTTACTGAAGTCATGTGGTTACTTTTCTGGATTTTGACTGGATGTTAGTGATCATAGCAGAATTTAGTGAAAAGAGAGTGTAGAGGTGGGTGGGGAGTCTACTGACATCACGACTCCACCCACCGAGCTCCAGACAACAGATCCAACCACAGAATTTGCAGTTTTTCAGTTCTTATAACAGACAGAGGGGAGACATTTGACAGGTCAAAGGATACATGCAGGCCCAGGCATCTATATCCTTATAGATCAGCACTATGGCAGTAGTTTAGAAAGGATGAGAGTGGCTTTACATCCACTTTAAGTGGTTAGGGCATACTATTACTGTGTGTACTTGGGTTTTTAAAATCTTGTTTCCACGCATAGTTTCTATACTACATTACATACAGTATACATATGTAGCACCCTCCTAGAATATGTTGCTAGAGAGGGTCTGGTAAATCTATTTCTTTGGCTTCTCTGTAAACATTACAGTGGTGTGTGATTATTTTTGGCTGATCTGGGTCTCGTTAGATGCAGGCTCATCTACTTTCCCCTGCCTTCTAGTGGATTCTAGAATGTACTGGGCTAGAAGAGGCAGACCCTTGAATATTCATGTTGTCTCTGGGTGAGAATGCCCAGCAGGTGGCTGAGGGGTGCAAAAAGATTTGAGACCTGGAGCAGCAGAGTTCTTGTCCAGGAGGAGAAGATCCCAGCCTGAAGTGCAGCTGCGCTTCTGGTTGGTGTAGCTGAAGTCTGCAGGAGTTCATTGAAGTCCCAGCTCAGTGAGAGCTTGGGGCCTATTTGCTGGAAACAGTTGGAGCCAAATCAAAGGGATTGACTGAGGATTCAGCCTGGAGACTCACATGACAAGTGTGGCTGAAATTGGATGGAGGCACCCAAGTATACAGGGACATTGTGAGTATAGGCCTGAATGTAGGATACTAGCGACTGTTTGCTGTTCTAATCCTTTGGGTATCTGCTAAAGTGCTGTTCAATTGGGACCTTTCCTTTGCTTGGAGGCCCAAGGTTGCTGCCCCCTATTGTTTGCCAGGAGAGAATTATGCTGAAGCGTGTAGACAAGACAGAGAGTGCCCTCTGATTTTCTTAGTGCACTAAATCCAGAGTATCCCAAAGCCCACTCTGCACCCCAACCAAGTTCAACAAGCACTAAACTATGAGTTGGGAGACTGTCTAAATTGTGTGCCTGGCCGCTTGTACACCCAAATAGGAAGAGAACTCAGGGCAGACTATTGGGGCCCGACAGGGGCCTGCGCTGCACTAATACAAGGACAGCCATTATTGCTCATTACAAACTTAAGCTCTGTTTCTTGCTTTGTTGAGTTGTGTTCATAGTCATCATAGTCAGTGCTTTAGCTCCATCTTAATATGTAGATGAATGCACTCCCTATTTGATTGACATCTGATTCATTTCTCCCAACAGTCCTGGATTTTGTGGGACTGTCCCGGTATTTTACCATATTTCTGGCATCCCATGGATCCAGACTGCCACTGCCAGGTGGGTGCAGATTTTCTCATTCCAGAACTTGGCTTTGGCTCCTTTATTGGTTGATGTATTCTCCTGCCTGACATGAGCACTATAATTCCAGCATAGTAAACATTAAGCAGCCATGTAAGACCCTGGCCATTCTTTCCTCCCATTGACCACCAATGTCGGCCATTCTTTCCTCCCATTGACCACCAACATCAGCCGTTTTTTTCCCCTCCTCTCTCTAACTACATCCATCTTTCGCTCTGTTCCTGTTTCTCAAATTCTGATGTTGGAATGTATGTTTATCCCAAAAATGAGTACCCCCTTTTCCCTGGAGCCCCTGTATACTTTTTTTAGGCATTATTCATTCGGTCCGGTAAAATTACATCCACGAAGCTTCTTCTTTTTCCTGCAGTGGGCAGTCCTGAATGTTGTAGTAGACAGTGCCAGGTAGTGTCGAGCATGTAGAGCCATACACAGATCAATATCTGGCCAGTCTCTGAAGAACAGGCCAAATTGCAATTAATGTATAGTCAGCTTTGGAACTTACTTGATGCTAAGGAGGACTCTCTTCTCCTTCCCATGTGACAGTGTTGGTGCCTGAGCAACCATTCTCCAAGCACCAGTACTGTCACAGAAGAAGAAATCAGGAACATTGTACTAGTGGGGCCCCTGCACTTTCCCCAAAGCAGCTGGTCCTTGAGCCCACGCTACCCCGAAAATAGCATACTAGCTCATTATGGATTACTTACCTGAGATCGAACCCCCTGCATCCTCATACACCGTTCTGGCGGCTGAAATCTCTCCCGGGGTTACTTACGGGTATCGCGGCTCCGGCGCTGTGATTGTTCTGAGCCGCGATGAGGCATGCACACGGGAGCCGATGGTAATGGCACACAGTTTGCCCCAGTGCACATGTACCAATGACATCGTCAAATGCAGGGGACAGGGGATATCTCCCAAACCGTGCAGGTTTAGTAGATATCCTGGGTAGCTACAGGTAAGCCTTATTATACAGTAGACTTACCTGTAGCATAAAGTGGTCTGTAAGGGTTTACGGCCACTTTAATGCAGAGCTCCACCCAAAAGGGGAAGCTCCGCTTGTCTGCCTCCTACCTTATTTGAATTCTGTTTACCTGCACTGTCTCCATTGTAGGGGCCCCAGAGCATTGCTTTGCCCATGGGCCCATGATGCTATTAAGACGGCCCTGTTAGACGTGCATGCACATCCACCAGGTACTTTGGCACTAATGCCTCGTTTCCACTGCACGGATCGGGTCGGGTCAGTTATTTTGGAGCGGTTCGGATGGGGCCGGTCTAATCGCGTGAGCGTTTCCACTGCAAATCGGACCGTGAGGGACCATTCAGGGTTTAGTAAAAAATCCTAGCGCATCCACCAATCAGTGAGATGCATTTGTAGGTCCGCCCTAACCGAACCGTTCCACTCTCTCTGGTCCCTCATCTGAAGCAGGACCCTTGCTGGTGCGGTACGGTTCGGTTTTTCGGTACGCTTTCATAATGGAAACACCCAAAATAGCGTACCGTACCAAACCGATCCGCTCAGTGGAAACGAGGCATAAGAATACTATTTACACTTGAGTCCTGCATAAGATTATTGCTGCACAGTCTTTCAGCTATACCCCTGTGACCTGTGATATCTGATCCTGAACCTGTACCTGGCCTTTGTTACTGACCCAGCTTCTCTCTGACTTGGATTTCCCTTATCTGCCAATGGTTGCTGATTACCTCCAGTACCATGAACTTTTAATCAACATTCTGCCTGCTGACTTTGTCCTCACTGTCTGCACATTGCTGGCCTGTCCCAGACCTTGCTTATTCTTAGGATTTGGTATTTTACTGCTCATATTTTACAAACCATGGCCTGGGACTTGCCTTTGTCTAAATCTAGTGCATCTTTGGCGTATTACCAGCTGTACTCCTGTACATAGGCGTGCGCAAGGGGTGTGCCAGGTGTGCCTGGGCACACTCTAATCCTGGGGTTGGTAACCTGTTAATAGTGGGCAGGTGACAGGTAAACTGCAATCTTTCCTTGCCGGTCCTCAAAACCTGGACAGGAGAGAAGGCGGAAATTATAGCTTCCGGCACTGCGTCGCTTTAACTGACAATTGCGCGGTCGTGCGATGTGGTTCCCAAACAAAATTGGCGTTCTTTTTTTTCCCACAAATAGAGCTTTCTATTGGTGCTATTTGATCGCCCATGCGGTTTTTATTTTTTGCGCTATAAACAAAAAAAGAGCGACAATTTTGAAAAAAGACACAAAATTTTTTGCTTTTTGCTATAATAAATATCCCATAAAAAAAATAAAAAAAAATAATTGATCTCAGTTTAGGCCGATACGTATTCTTCTACATATTTTTGGTAAAAAAAAATTAAAAATAAAATCGCAATAACCGTATAGTGACTGGTTTGCGCAAAAGTTATATTGCCTACAAAATAGGGGACATAATTATGTTTTTTTTTTTTACTAGGAATGGCGACGATCTGCGTTTTTTTTTCGGGATTGCGACATTATAGCCGACACATCGGACACTTTTGACACATTTTCTGGGACCATTCACATTTATACAGTGAACAATGCTATAAATATGCATTGATAACTGTATAAATGTAACTGGCAGGGAAGGGGTCAACCACTAGGGGGCCGGGAAGGGGTTAAATGTGTATCCTAGGTGTTTTCTTACTGTAGGGGAGGGGGGGGTGACTGGGGGAGGTGACCGATTGTGTCCCTATGTACAAGGGACACAATCGATCTCCTCTCTCCCTGACAGGGACGTGCAGCTCTGTGTTTACACACAGAGCTGCACGTCCTAGCTCAGTTACACAGAAATCGCGGGTGCCCGGCGGCCATCGCGGCCGCCGGGCACGCGCACGGTGTTGTTAGTAACCCGACGGGTGCGCGCGCGTGGCGCCGGCGGCGCGCGCGCGCCACCTAGTGGCCTGAATTGACATTACGTCATATGACGTGATGTCAGGATAATTGAGTATCCCGCCCGCCGTCATTTCACGGTGGGCGGGTATTAAGTGGTTAAAAACTATCCTGTGTGGGCTTTCACAATCTAAAAAATGGGAATTAAAAATTTCGAAAATGCTCTATTTTTTTAAGGCTGTAACAAATGGTCGTGTGTGGGCTTTAAGGACGTGAAAAAAAAAAGCATGCTCAGAAGCAAGTTATGAGACGGGAGCGCTCGTTCTTGTAAAACTACCGTTCGTAATGGAGTAAGCACATTCATCACGCTGACAGAAAAGCGCAAATCGTCTTTTACTAACACAAAATCAGCTAAAGCAGCCCAAAGGGTGGCGCCATCCGAATGGAACTTCTCCTTTATAGTGCCGTTGTACGTGTTGTACATCACCGCACTTTGATGGCATGGCACAGTGGCAACAATTGATGGCCTGGCACAGTGGCGACAATTGATGGCATGGCACAGTGGCAACAATTGCTGGGCACAGTGGCTGCGTTTGATGGCACAGTGGCGACAATTGATAGGCACAGTGGCCACAATTGATGGTCACAGTGGCTGCGTTTGATGGCACAGTGGCGACAATTGATAGGCACAGTGGCGACAATTGATGGTCACAGTGACGACCATTGATGGTCACAGTGGCTGCGTTTGATGGTCACAGTGAGGCTGCAATTGATGTTTTTTTTCTTTTTTTCGTTTGTTTGCGCCCCCCAAAAATTTTGAGCACCAGCAGCCACTGGACAATACTATCTCTGGAGGCTTTTGGCCAGGCTTCGGGAGGTATGTAAATGGTAGACATGTGCATTTGTTTTCGTTAGAATGCATTTTCGTCGAAAATCTTTTTTTTTCGTTATCGTTTTAACAAACGATAATGAAAGCACAAGTAATGAAAACCGAAAGATCCGACATAAAAAATGCTTTATTTTAGTTTTCGTTACGGTAAAAAATCGATATAGAGAGATTCGACATGCCGCTGACTGAATACAGTGAATGAATAGCAATCTGTCTATCGAACCTGATATACACACACATACGGTACTTTTTGACATTATAGAAAAAAGATTCGACATTATAGAGAATAGAAGGCTTATGGTGTATATAGAAAGTGCTAAGCAGATTTGACGGAGAAGATATACTGCACTCGTACATTTTAATGCTCCGCCCATAGGCTATAGAAACATTCTAATGTTGGTTGACTATAACTAGTAATAATAATATAATTATTTATTATTATTATTACCAGTCATACAACATTAGAATTCTTGTAGGCGGAATATTCGACCGGAAATGTACGATTCGGCGTAAAGTTTAGAAGTTCTGTCGAATATTCTTTGACCATTCGACAGAAACCAAGTATTATTGGTAGGGTTGTCCCGATACCACTTTTTTAGGACCGAGTACAAGTACCGATACTTTTTTTCAAGTACTCGCCGATACCGAATACCGTTACTTTTTTTTAAATGTGTCCCCAAATGCAGCCATGTCCCCCCACATATTGCAGCCATGTATTTCCCCCACATATTGCAGCCATGTATGTCCCCCACATATTGCAGCCATGTATGGTCCCCCACATATTGCAGCCATGTATGGTCCCCCACATAATGCAGCCATGTATGGTCCCCCACATAATGCAGCCATGTATGGTCCCCCACATAATGCAGCCATGTATGGTCCCCCACATATGCAGCCATGTATGGTCCCCCACATAATGCAGCCATGTATGGTCCACCACATAATGCAGCCATGTATGGTCCCCATACCTGTATATATGATGCTGCCGCCGCCACCGCCGTTAATCCCCTGCATTACAGCGTAGCGTAGCGCCGCGCACGCATTACAAGCTTCCGTTGTGAATACTTGTAAAGCGCACGCCGCCATGTATAGACACTCCCCTTCTCGTGATTGGACGGATCCGTGGCGGCGGTGGCGGCGGCGGCATCATATAAACAGATATGGGGGACATACATGGCTGCAATATGGGGGGCGGGGGAAGTATTCTATTTTAGTATCGGGGGTATTTGCGGGAGTACAAGTACTCCCGCAAATACTCGGCATCGGTCCCGATACCGATACTAGTATCGGTATCGGGACAACCCTAATTATTGGATTTTCGGATGAAAGCTATTTCCCAATGAAAAACAAAATACATCAAAACGATTTTCGGGAGTAACTAAATAAATGTATTTTCCAGACGAAAACGAAACGAAATATTCCAGTCTGCACATGTCTAGTAAATGGCCTACACCTTTTCCAAGGGCATTATTTAACTTAAAGCGGAAGTAAACCCATCGATTTAACAGCTTCAAAAAGCAGTTACATTTCCGGCATGCTGGGATTGCCAACATTGGTTGTGCTCTCAACCAAACTGTCAAACCATCCAATGGCTGGTGTCCTAACTGATCACATGTGCAGCACCACGGCAGTTGAAGATTAAACATAGGCCAAAATGGCAGCTTCCTTGGCTGAAAATGATAGAAGGGTTTACTTCCACTTTAAGTCAAAGCTCCATTTTTTAGTAAAGGTGAAGTAACCCTTTAAAACACTAACGTTCTTTTTTCAGCATTAAAGCGGCCATCTGCCAGTCCACCTAACACCACATCTGCCAAGTAATCTGCATATTGCCCAACTTTCTAACTGCTTAAGAAACACAGAAGTGCCGGTTTTGTGAAATACTGAACTGTTTTCTTTGCTTCTCCTCCCTTCCCCCTCCTACTACGCTCCCTGCTAAACAAACTTTGACTTTACACCCTTTGAGGGTCAGTGACACCCCATAATTTACAGTTAGGAATGCAGACTTAGGAAAGGAGGATTGGGTGAAGTAAAGCATCAAGCGTCCATCTCCTCACATTTCACAGACTTGCATGGGCTGCCCCCTTTGGCGTGTTGCCATGGTGATTTTTCCTTTGAAACTAAATAACTAGAGAGGGGGGGAAAAAAAACTTCAGAATCCTACTGACCCAGCTGTGAAATGTCACTGCCTCTTAGAGAATGTTATGTGCTTTTGGGGAAAAGAATTTGGTACTTCTGGATATATATGGCCATGGTTGCAAAAAAAAAAAAACAGGGGCCATTTGCATTCATCTGCAGTTCCGCGGTTTAGGTTTGAATGTTTTTTCTTAACTTAAAAAATAATGGACACAAGATCTTTATTTAAAACCATCTGGAAGAGAAAAAAGATTCCCAGAGTTCAACGTTAAACCACAAAACCACTGTAAATACCTCTCAGTAATAATATGTTATGTAATCAGAGGGATCTTACAAACTTGGCAGTGTTACTTTTTCTGTACTGCAAGTGACTGCATAAAAGGCTGATTTTAGGTTCTTTTTTTCTAATAAAATAAAATTGAGTTAAAAAGAAAGATAGATAAGACTGATTGAGATTCTAAAACCCAACTCAGTGCTCAACATGTAATGAAGACGGAGTGTGCTGCAGTCACGGAAATGTATGGAATTTGCAAAGCAAGACTTTTAAAAAGGCACTCAACCAACACGTAAATAACTTGTCACAGATATTCCAGCAAAGAGATCCCAGAACATGTTAATGTGTAATAAGAACACTAACCTTGTTTGTTTCTGCAAAAATAAAATAAAACAGTAAAACCTTGATTTGCAAGCATAATTCGTTCCAGAAATATGCTTGTACCGTATTTGCTGGCGTATAAGACGACCCCCTAATTTTCCAGCTAAAATGTTGGTTTTGGGATATACTCGCCCGTATAAGATGACCCCCTTCCTACTAGTCATGCTTCGCCTAACCTCATTGTGCCATTACATGCCTCACTGTGCCATTACATGCCAGACTGTGTCACTATTACATGCCAGACTGTGTCACCATTACATGCCTCACTGTGCCACCATTACATGCCTCACTGTGCCGCCATTACATGCCTCACTGTGCCGCCATTACATGCCTCACTGTGCCTCCACTGCATACCTCACTGTGCCATTGCATGCCTCGACGATCCACTACCTTATCCCTGACATGCAGAATCTCAGTCAGACCACGGGCATCCATTTTCCACGCCTCCTCCTCCTTGTGCTTTTCTGTGATAGGCGGAACACTCAGCTTCCCAAAAGACACTGTGTTCAGTGTTCCGCCTATCACGGATGCCCTCTTGTCCGAGACCGAGGACGAGAGGGCATCCGTGATAGGCGGAACACTGAACAGAGGCTCTGCTGGGAAGCTGAGTGTTCCGCCTATCACGGAACAGCATGAGGAAGAGGCGCCGCTTTTGAAAAATGGACGCCCGCAGTCTGACTCAGAGTCTGCATGTTAGGTACTGGTGTATAAGACGACCCCCGACTTTTAAGAAGAATTCCATGTGTTAAAAAGTTGTCTTATACGGCGGAAAATACGGTAATCCAAAGCACTTTTTTACAGGGTATTATAGAGAAGAGAGGCACCTCTAAGTGTAGCAATAAGTTGCTAAATGTTGTACCTTCATTAAATGTAACCATATTGCTACACGTAGAGGCTCCTCTCTTCTATTTTATACTCTGTTGTGACATGACGCTACTCTTATATCAAGACATCACTTGTATATCAAGGCAACATTTATTAAAAAATATTGCTTACCTTGCAAAACGCTCTCAAACCAATTTACTCTATTACCAAGGTTTTATTGTAATAATAATAATAAGATAATTTAAAGGAGTAGTAAAGGTAGATTCAAAGGAAAAAAATGCATTGCATACTAGCACATTATGAGAGACCTACCTTCCTAGGCATGCACAGCCTATTGCATTAGGGTGTGAACCTCAATGCTCCAACACATATGCATGTGTGACATATTTACCGACCTCTTCCCCACTATCCAGCCTGAAACAATGGGAGGGGGTGAGCAAGGGGGACCGGGCAACAGAAAGAAGATTGGCAGGGACAGGAGGGGTGGCTGCGGTGGCATATATTGGATCATATCCCCTGTATTTCTCTCCTGTAGCAGCTAAATGTCAGGTAGAGGAAGAGGGAGAGGAGGAGAAGTCTACTTTCAGCTGCTGTTGGAGGAAAATACACATCGATTCCACTAAATTCCACCCCCACTGCCCCTCCTGTCTAGATTTCACAGGTCGGCATAGAAGGATTGCGGTTTACCTGTCACTTACCCACGATCGGCGGGTAGATCGCGATTGACGGGTTGCCAACCTCAGGATTAGGGTGTGCCCAGACATATCCCTTGTGCACCCCTTGACATACCTGGCACACCCCTTGTACACCCCTTGTGCACGCCTATATCTTAAAGTAAAGCCCTCCAATGATGCGTTGTCACCGCTGCAGAGGCTTTTATCTTCACCCAGTCTTCCTGCAAGGTTCCACCCCCCTACTTCGGCTAGTCTGATAGTCTTCTAGTGTTCCATCTATCATACGAGCCGAACTAGGGGGGCGGGACCTTGCACACAGACCCAGCTCCGTGATATACGATAAATGCAACACTGTATAGCTGCTGCCGAAGCGCCCCCCTCTGAAAAAAAATTCAGCGGATGCCCATGATCATGGCAGTTACATATCTTCTATGGCTGAAAAGGATGAGGGTTTAGTTCCACTTTAAATGTTACTTATTAAAGGGAAACCAGAGCCTTGGACGATGCACTTAACCACCTTGTTGACAGATCAGAATGCTCCCTTTAACCTCCCTGGCGTTATGATTCTGTCTGGAATTTTGTACCAAAAGCGTTGCAATTGTTTTGCAAGGAAATGTGGTGTTATGTATTATAGGCCTGCAATTCTTAGTAAGTACTTACTTAAATCTATCTAAACAAGAGTCTAATAGGCATCCCGGGTATGATTTTTTTTTTTTTTTTTTATTAAAAATTATAATATAATAAATAATTATAAAAAATTATAACAAATAATAATATAATTATAGTAAAAATTATTCAATAATGTAATCAAATCAAAATCACTGTTTTTTTCTCAGTTGCAGAATTTTTGCTGTCATAATTTTTTTTTTTTATGACGAATTTCCCCACAGATCGCTATCGCTAAATTCTGCAAGTGATTATAATTTATTATCGCTGTTTTTTAGCTGCTCTAAAACAATTTTTGCCATAAAGGGACACTTTTGGTTGCTATGGGCAATCTACAGTTTGCAGGGAGAAAGAAAAGTTTTTATTATATAAAATGACATGCAGGGCACTGGGCAGACCACTAGGGACATGGGGGGTATGTATTTTTTACATACAGTACTGTAATCTATAAGATTACATTGTACTGTATGTAAAGTGTTTGTTTACATTTTTGAATTTGGCGCCGTTCTCCGTCCCCGTGCGTCGTAACGTCGCAGGGAACGGAGCTCGGCGGCACACGGGGACGCTGTGTGAATCGAGCGAGCACCCGCTCGCTCACACAGCGTGGATGCATCGCTGGATCCAGGGAGAAGGTAAGTAAACAGTCTCTGGATTCAGCGAGGCGAGCCCGTGTCTGACACGGGATCAACAATAGTAGCAGCAAATTTTTACCCCGTGTCAGACACGGGAAAAACGCCAAGGAGGTTAAAACAGATGTCCCCCTTCACATCAGAGGTCCACCTATCACGTCAGAAGTCCCTCTATCACATCAAAGCCCCCTTGACATCAGAGCCCCACTTCACATTAAAGGCCCCACTAACACACCCCCCCCCCCCAAAGTCAGAGTTCCCCCTTCACATCAGAAATTTCCCCATTGCTTCAGAGGCCCCACTATATCAGCGGTCTTCCCTGAAAGTCAGATTCCACCCATCACATCAAATTCCCCTTTATACATCAGAGGACTCCCACCACTACAGAGTCCCCCATCACAGAGTTTAAAATTTAAAAAACGTAAATGTTACTGTAGTATCCTGCTAGGTAGGTGCTAGAAGAGAATATCGTTTTTGGTCTGTCTGCTTAACAGAAAGATGGTCAGGTAAAACTTACAGTGCTCACTGACTACCAGGGAGCAGGATCTATTGGTTGCAGCTCAGCTTGTTCTGACTGCCCCCCACTGGTCCAATAGGGAAGCATATTGAACACTGGGAGAGGACCTGACAAGTGAGTGCACAGGCTTTGTTACAGCCCTGGCAATTGGCAGAGGAAAAGTGCTGCATTGCATGTTGGGATACTGTATATAAGGCCAGAGTACATGTGCCCAGAGTTAGTCGAGACTGTAAACAGAGCCCAGGAGGGAGAGGGGCAGCTGCCCTCTCCTCCGCGGAGGTGGTTGTGTGTCCCTGGGTGGTTGACCCAGGGGCCTAGAGAGAGAAGCTGAACCCAGTGTTATTGTGGAGCTGACTGGAAGGGAGACACCAGGAAGGATCGAATTCTGCCTACTGTGAGTACAGATATGTGGACCGCTGGGGCTGGAACCAGTGGTGCATACCAGCACTACAATCTCTCAAACCAGGGAGATATATGTGTCCAAAGTTCAAAATTTGCAGGTCACAAAGTCCAAGTCGTGGCCAAAGGTTGCCTCAGTAACATCCGAAGCAGCTAACAGTCCAACTCTTAAAGAAACACAGTGGAAGTCCTCCAGTTTGCCCAGTGAGGATACAAAAATCATTGATGTGGGGTCCTCCCGATTTGAGAACCAATTTGGTGGCTTTCGTTCAACAATGGCTTTCTTCTTGCAATTCTTCCATAAAGGGCAGATTTGTGGAGTACACGACTAATAGTTGTCCTGTGGACAGATTCTCCCACCTGAGCTGTGGATCTCTGCAGCTCCTCCAGAGTTACCATGGGTCTCTTGGCTGCTTTTCTGAATAATGCTCTCCTTGTCAGTTTAGGTGGACGGCCATGTCCTGGTAGGTTTGCAGTTGTGCCATACTCTTTCCATTTTCGGGTAATGAATTGAACAGAGCTCTGTGAGATGTTCAAAGCTTGGGATATTTTTTATAACCAAACTCTCTTTAAACTTCTCCACAAATTTATACCTGACCTGTCTGGTGTGTTCCTTGGCCTTCGTGATGCTGTCTGTTCACTAGACATGTGCATTAGTTTTCGTTAGAATGCATTTTCGTCCGAAAATCAGTTTTTTTTCGTTATTGTTTTAACAAACGATAACGAAAGCGCAAGAAACGAAAAACAAAAGATCCGACATCAAAAATGCTTTATTTTCGTTTTCGTTGCGGTAAAAATTTGATATAGAGAGATTAGACATTATAGGGAAAAGATTAGACAGTATAGGGAAAAGATTCGACATTATAGGGAAAAGATTCAACAGTATAGGGAAAAGATTCGACATTATAAGGAAAAGATTCAACAGTATAGGGAAAAGATTTGACACTATAGAAATAATAGATTCGACATTACAGAGATTCTACAGAAACTAAGTATTATTGGATTTTCGGACGAAAGATATTCTCCAACGAAAAACAAAATAAATCAAAACGATTTTTGGGAGTAACTAAATAAATTTATTTTCCAAACGAAAACGAAAAAAACTAAACAAAATATTCCAGTCTGCACATGTCTACTGTTCACTAAGGTTCTCTAACAAACCTCCGAGGGCTTCAAAGAAAAGCTGTATTTATACTGAGAATAAATTACACACAGGTGGACTCTATTTACTAATTGGGTGATTTCTCAAGGCAATTGCTTCCACTAGATTTTAGTTAGGGGTATCAGAGTAAGGCCCCTTACATTGGTCCCTATGAGATCGCGGGTGTCAGCGGATGAACATTCCGCATTTCTCTGATTCTGCAGACGGAGGAAAACCCTATAAACCGTCTGTGGATCGGATCAGGTGAACACGGACAGACGATCCATGTTCATTTGATCCCCCCATAGGGGAGAGCCATCGAAAAGACAGGGTGGTCCCTGCACATTGTCATCTGCCGGCTCAGCGGGGATCGACAGAGCGATCCCCGCTGAGCAAGCGGAGGTTCACGGGGCGGATCATTACTGATCCGCCCCGTGTGAAAGGTCCCTTAAGGGGGCTGAATAAAAATGCATGTCAGGCGCCGTACACACAGCCGAGGTTCTCGCTGAAAATCAGCGAGAACCTCGCTGGAATGCACATTCCAGCGAGGACCTCGGCCGTGTGTACGGTCTCGGCGAGCTTCCCGTCGGGAAGCCCGTCGAGCCGAAATAGAGAGCACGCTCTCTATTTCCTCGACGGCCCGCCTGGAAGAATGGCTGGTTGCCATTCCCGACGGGCGGGTCGCCGAATTCGACGGCCGGGAGAGAACCTCGACGGGCGGAACGATGTGTTCTGCCCGTCGAGGTTCTCTGCCGTGTGTACGCGGCCTCACACTTTTCACATATTTATTTGTAAAAAAGTTTAAAAAACATTTATCATTTTCTTTTCACTTCACAATTATGTGTTAAACTATCAAATAAAATCCCAATAAATACATTTACATTTTGGGTTGTAACATGACAAAATGTGGAAATTTTCAAGGGGTATGAATACTTTTTTAAGGCACTGTACCGGGCATTACTTTTGCTTGGTGTGTAAATGGAAGGGAAACATAACAGAATTACCTGACCAGCGACAAAAAATAAATAAAAAATCTGCTACCGACAGACTGCATCATAGATGCCATTTTTTATTTTGCTCATCGTTCCACTTTAAATGTGCCTAGCCCTATTTTTAACCTGACAATGTAAGCAAATAAAATCTTTTCAGAATCCATCACTTCCACTTGGGCAGGATGTTTTTCAGAGGGCTATAGAAGATTGTTTGGAAGATTAGGGAGTGACTTGGTGAAAAATGGAAGTTAATGAAAACAATAACACTGTAGTAGTGGGAGAGAGAAGGGCTCCTTTAGACCAAGTCGTGACCCCGGCAAGTCATTTTATCTCCATTTGCCCGAGGCATCAAAACAAAAGTAGCAGGCTTGTCTGGGAGGGTGCGACTGAAGACTACAGGCTTGTTTGTTGTGACTTGAACTATTCCCAACCACTGAGTTTGGTTGGTGGATTTTTCCCCAAAAGCTAGGATTACACCCTCCAGCCAATTAGATGTTGTCACTGGTAATTTATAGTAGAGCAGTTCTTAGAAATGTTATGATTCTTCTTATTATGGGCTGCAACATATTGAAGATATTTTGTTGACATTGCAATTTTTTTTTTTGAGTTTTTAGAAGGGTATGCAAACCCCTACGCTGACCCTACATGCACAGATTTCTACACGTTAATTAGGAATTGGATGAACTGCACCCAGCTTTTAGCCTGGTACACACGGGCAAGAATCTCGTCAGGTAAAAAAACGTTGTTTTTCTCGACTAGATTCCTGGCAAGAATCTCTTGCCACCTGAGTGTACAGACAGACCTTTCAAAAGAACCGCGGTTCTCTTGAAAGGTAAGAACGCAGTGACATCCTCACGTACGACGAGCATGCGCTCCTCATATTCAATGCCGTTGCCGCCATCTTGCTTCACCCTACCTATGCCGTGGAAGCTACCGCGCATGCATCAAAGTAATTTTGAGCATGCGCGGGTTTCCACAGTGACAGGTAAGTATACACACTCTCGGGTTTCTCGTCGGAAAACAGGCCAACAAGAATCTCGACAAGAAAATAGAGAGCCGGTTCTCTATTTTTCTTGTCAAGATTCTGGCCAGATTTCCAGACGAGAAACCTGAAAAAGCCTCGTACACACGCTCAGTTTGCTGGTTCTTGCCGTTAAAACCGAGCGTATATACGAGGCTTTAGTTTGTTAGTCAACTGATTCACTGCATATAGTGCCAGCTTAGTCCTATGTGTCTGGTGTCTTATCTAAATAGTTGCCTAGAGAGAAACAGAATACCGTCATTGTACTGATCCATTATGTTCATTAACTGCTTGCCGACCAGCCGCCGTCATTTTACTGCGGCAGGTCGGCTCTCCTGAGCGAGAGCCCGTAGCTCTACGTCGGCTCTTTAGCGGCCATTAGGGGGCGCGCCCCAGCTCGCCCCCGAGTCCCGTGCGCACGCGATTGCTCGGTACAAAGCGAGGACCAGGAGCTATGTGTGTAAACACACAGCTCCCGGACCTGTCAGCAGGGGAAATGCTGATCTTCTGTTCATACAATGTATGAACAGAAGATCAGTGATTTCCCCTAGTGAGGTCACCCCCCCATACAGTTAGAACACACCCAGGAACACACTTAACCCCTTCCCCGCACCCTAGTGTTAACCCCTTCCCTGCCAGTGGCATTTTTATAGCAATCCAATGCATTTTTATAGCACTAATCGCTATAAAAATGCCAATGGTCCCAAAAATGTGTCAAAAGTGTCCGAAGTGTCCGCCATAATGTCGCAGTACTGAAAAAAAAACGCTGATCGCTGCCATTACTAGTAAAAAAAAAAATATTAATAAAAATGCCATAAAACCACCCCCCTATTTTGTAAACGCTATAACTTTTGCGCAAACTAATCAATAAACGCTAATTGCGTTTTTTTATGGAAAATAGGTAGAAGAATACGTATCGGCCTAAACTGAGGAAAAAAATGTTTTTTTATATATTTTTGGGGGATATTTATTATAGCAAAATGTAAAAAATATTGAATTTTTTTCAAAATTGTCGCTTTATTTTTGTTTATAGCGCAAAAAATAAAAACCACAGAGATGATCAAATACCACCAAAAGAAAGCTCTATTTGTGAGAAAAAAAGGATGCCAATTTTGTTTGGGAGCCACGTCGCACAATTGTCAGTTAAAGCATTGCAGTGCCGAATCACAAAAAGTGCTCTGCTCATTGGGCAGCCATATGGTCCGGGGGTTAAGGAGTTAAAGGAGTTGTAAAGGAAAAAAATTTTTTTGCTGAAATGACTGTTTACAGGGTATAGAGACATAATAGTTAACTGATTCCTTTTAAAAGTAGATAAAAATCAATCATATAATGTACAGGGTTTCCGACAACAAATGTTGGATAGCCATGCTCTCAAATTGTCCGAAAATAAACGTGTTCCATCGGATTATCCAATCGTGTATACACCTTCCCTAGGGCTAGAACTGCATCCCGGTAGCTACTTCCTAGGAGTAGGACGTGTGGCCCACGGGATGTAGATAGGTAGGATACCCTCCACCCTCCCCCGTTCATCGCCGCGACCGAGTGGCCCCCCGCACCTTCCCTCCAGATACCAGCTTGCTACCCCCTTGTAATTGGGTCACCTACCACCCTCGCCTGACTCAATAACTACCAGTTGGCAATCCCCCCCCTCAAGGTCACCACCCTGGCTCTTTGCAGCCGGAGTGGTAGCCATCTTGCAACACCCAAGCCCCATTCCCCCTTCCTCAATACCATTTGAACTTGATCCAGGGTTCGCCCGATCGCCTCTCAAGGGGTCAGGAGGGATTTTTTTTTTCCCTGTCGTAGCATATTGGCGTAGCATGGCCAGGGTTTTTTTTGCCTTCCTCTGGACCAAGCCAGGATCAAGGTTTAAGTTTATCCTTGAAAATCCGCCCCCCCTTTCTCCCCCTGGTGTTTGGCGACTATGGTTAATCTGCAATATTCTGCAGAAACCATTGGGGATCTGAGGCAATTTGCCGCAATACTACCAGCCATCACTAAAAAAGAGCTGAGCGACTTCTGAGAATCGATCGACGATCGACTATCAAAAATCTCAGCCGTTTACCCCAGCCTAAGCATATATCATGTGCTTTGATCAACACAATGTCGGCAGTAAAACACCAACTGGAAATCCATGATTTCATTCTACAATACGATTTAGACTGCCTCTTCATTACAGAGAGCTGGCTCACAGCCGACTGCAACACCATTCTAGGAGAACTGGTGCCAGAAAACTATCGTATTATAACTGAAAACAGAATAGGGCAAAGAGGAGGAGGACTGGCGGTGATCCATAAGACTCATCTTGCGGATCAAATTCCCCGCCGGATGACAGCGCGGTGACGCGGCGGTGACGCTGACACCGCCACGTCACCGCACCAGGAAGTAAAACACTTCCGCGCGCATGCGTCGGATCCATTCACAGGATACGACGCATGTGCGGGCAGATATGTCCGCTGGTTAGGCGTACTAATCAGCGGACATATCCGACGGGCAGCTCTCGGGCATGCTTTGAAACTTTTCCGCCAGAGGAATCCGTCCAAAACTGTCCGTTTGCCCCTACAGACGAGCTGATTTTTCGGCTGAAATGGTCCATCGGACCATTTTCAGTGGATAAATTCCCTTGTGTGTACAAGGCCGTAGAGTGCAGGCCCAAATCAAACCAGCAGCTCCTTCGGGGGTCAGTGCTACACTTACTTGAAAAATTTGTATAACAGATATGAAGAAAATGTTTTGTTTTTGTTTTTTCAACATTCAACAGTGGTGATTAAATACAATTAAAAGAAAGCGCTATCTGTCTCAAAAAAATATTAAAAATGTCATATGAGTACAGTTCTGCATGATCGTGCAATTGTCATTTAAGTGGGACATTGCTTAAAGTGAAAATTGCCCCCGGCTTGAAGGGGGTGAAAGTGCCTTGTATTGAAGTGGTTAAGAAGCACACACATTGAGACATATAACATATGGCCAAGCTTCTAGACATCCCATTCTACAGTCATAAGCATTCATATGAATTTGCCCCAACCCTCCACTTTGCACCAATAACATTTTGAAGTGTGTATCCAAAATATGTGCTCATTGTGCCAAATGTATAGGGTTGGGATCAGAGCTCTGTGCAGGCCACTCCAGTTTCTCCAAACCAAACTCATCAAACCATGTTGCCTTTCATACTAAACATGATTACTCATTTGGTAAACATGATTAGTGTAAAACATGTCAAGGTCTTTTTCTTTTAAAGCGGATGGCCCATTAAAAATGTTTTTTAAAAGCCAGCAGCTACAAATACTGCAGCTGCTGACTTTTAAAAATAGGACACTTACCTGTCTGGGAGCCCAGCGGCTCTGCAGTAGAGAACGAGCGTTCGCTCGTCTCTCTGCTGCTCCCCCCTCCATCCACGGTGAGTGAAACAGGAAGTGAAGTGCTGCGGCTTCACTGCCCAGTTCCCTTTGGAGCATGCGCGAGTCGCACTGCGCCCGCCGATTGGCTCCCACTGTGTGCTGGGAGCCGAGTGTTCCCAGCACACAACGGGAAAAACCCGACTTTTGCCCAAGACTGCGGGCCGGAAGTGGGTGCACAAGTATCTGCACCCCCCTCCCCCCTGAAAGGTGTCAAATGTGACACCGGACCACTTTAGATGGTGCTCAGCTATTTTCTGAACAACTTTCAATAAATCATTCTCTCCCAAGTTAAAACCAAATATGTTTATACTCATTTAGATATTTTGCCGTTTCATTCAATCATCCACTACAACGTATGGAACAATCTCGGTCCATTTTACCCTGACCGGCTTCTCCATGTGGTCTTGACGGGTCATTTACCCTTCATCCTTTGATTGTCTGTCTAGTTACCAGCTGTTAAGTTTATTTGATGTTATGATCCGATAGGCATACTAGCTTGTTAAGTATTAGACCATAATTCAATTGTAATATGTACATTGGTTTCTTGTTCATATTCTTATGATGTATATTTTATCATCATAGATTTAGCTACAGCTCTGGAAGTTTTTCAAGCCCGTACAGTCCCTGAAGAAGATCCACACTGTATGTGTTTTTGAAACGCATTGGGCGCTCTGTTGGTTCACAGTTTGTGGGCTTCTTTCTCTGCAGGTTTATTATTGGTCCCTTCTATATGTGTTTTTATTTTATTACTGGCACCTTTTGTCTTTTCATGTTGTATGTTATTTATACTTTGAATACATGTGTACAAAATTTCTTACATTATTGCCTGTGGTTCATTTAATATCCCAAATTGAGTAACTCTCTTTTTACTATATGTATTCGAGATCGAACTTAATAAAAAAGGACAGCAGAGAGAGGGCACATCTGAGTGCATACAAACTTTATTCACACAACAATTGGCAACTTACAAGACAATGTAGTGATATCAGGCATATAAAGTACATGTAAAAACGTCATTCAAGGTCAGCTTCCGGGAATGGACCTTCGTAGAACAAGATGAGCTTTCATTGGGGGGGATTGTAGCACCTGTGAGGAAGTAAAGGGTTAAAATCCCTATAACATGTGGATCTTCCGCTTCATGTAGGTCCGATTGTCCATTTATCGTCCAGATGTACTGTAGGAGAGCAGAGCGGGGTTCAGCTGTCACTGGAGCCTATGGATGTGGAAGAGAGCCCTGGAGAGCACTGGAAGACCACAAGATGGCTGACGGACCCTCTGCTGTCCCTACCTATTGCAAGCTATCATAGTATTGGTTCAGAAGTGGTAATAACCAGGTCTTCATGGATCTGGCTTTCTCCATGGGGTACAGACATGCTGGAACAAAAAGGGGTTTTCTCTAAACTGTTGTCAACATTTTGGAAGAACATAATTGTCTAAAATAGCTTTTATTAAACTTTTTAACACTTGAAATACATTTTAGGTCTCAGGAAACCCCTGCAAATAACTATTACTATTACTGTATATATTTAAGTATAAGCCGACCCAAATATAAACCGAGGCACCTAATTTTACCACAAAAAATGGGAAAACATATTAACTTGCGTATAAGCATAAGGTGGGTAATGCAGCAGCTACTGCTGTAAGTGGAAAAAAGGGTCAACAATGCCCATCTGCAGCCTCACTGTGCCCATTTGCATGCCTCACTGTGCCCATTTGCATGCCTCACTGAGCCCATTTGCAGCTTCACTGTGCCCATTTTCATGCCGCACTGTGCCCATTGCATGCCTCACTGAGCCCATTTGCAGTGTGACTGCTCCCATTGCATGCCTCGCTGTGCCCATTGCATGCCTCACTGTGCCCATTTGCAGCGTGACTGTGCCCATTGCATGTCTCACTGTGCCCACTTCATGCCTCACTGTGCCGATCCGCATACCTTGATCTCCCGCTGTTTCATGCAGTCAGTCGGCGGCCGTCCAGTGTAACAAAGCCCCGCCTCCTCCTCGTCCTCTCCCGTGATAGACGGAACACTAAACACTGACCCACTGCTATGAAACTGAGTGTTCCGCCAATCACAGACGAGGACGAGGAGGAGTCGGGGCTTTGCTACACTGGGTGGCCGGCAACTGGCTGCATGAAACAGCCGGGAGATCAGGTAAGCAGATCGGAGAGACTCGAGTATAAGCCGAGGGAGGCTTTTTCAGCACAAAAAAATTTGCTAAAATGCTCGGCTTATACTCGAGTATATACGATACATCTATTATGTCTACAGTTTGTGGTATTTTGATACAGTATATAAGGAAAAATAAAGGAATAAGGATGTGGCATACTTGGCATATATTTGGCACCCAGGGTTGTTCTATACATACATACAGAAAATAAATACAGATGGACAAAATTGTAGTGTTCCTTCATTTTGGTGGATGGTTAAGATGTGCCCCTTTACATTGCTGATCAGTTGAAAGAAGGCCATTTACACTGATGGTCAGAGGGGAGATTGCTCCTTGCATTACTGGTTCCAGACAGCCAAATGCATCATCGGTGTTATGGCTCGTTCACAAGATCCAACTTTTTTGGCAATAATTGTCTGACCAGCCTTTGTCAAAGTAGGGTTATATGAAACCCTAGGGTTCCTCCAGAGATCACTAAAGGCTGTTCACATGATCCAATTTTACGACAATAATTGTCTGATGGACGTGTTGTGTCGGATAATCCGACCGTGTGTATGCCCCATCAGACAATTATTGGCTGGATTAACGACAACAAAAGTTGGCTCTTCATGCTCACCAATTGTTGGGCAATAAATCTGTTACGTTGATTTATCCAATTGTGTGCATGCAAGTCCGTCCAACTAAAATCCAAAGTACAAATATGCATGCTCAGAACCATTGCTAAACATCAGACAACAATAGCAGAAGTTGCCCAAGCGGTAAAGAGCTGAAAAATCACGTGATTTGGTGAATGTTGGCTGAAATTTTTGTGCTGTGTGTATACAGAACAAGTTCACGGCCAACACCCTTCAAAAATCAACAGAAAAGTTGGTTGGAAGTCCAACAATGTGTACGAGGCTTTAGAGACAGAAACTGATAATTGTTCATAGAACCCTTAAGCCTCATACACACGATCGGACTTCCATCAGACAAATCCGTGGATTTTGTTCCGAAGGGTTGTGAACTTGGTATGCATAAAGAAGGCACAACATTTTCAGCCAACAAAACCTAAATATGTGTTTTTTCTGCTAATGTTGTCTTAATGATTGACATTGGTTCTGAGCATGCATGTTTGTACTTTGGATTATAGTTGGATGCATTTGTGTATACACAATCTGATAATCCGTCGTAACAGATTTATTGTCAGACAGTTGGTGAGCATGAACAGCCAACATTTGTTGTCGTTAATTCAGCCAACAATTGTCTGATGGAGCATACACACGGTCGGATAATCCGACACAACACGTCCGTCAGACAATTATTGTCGTAAAAATTGGATTGTGTATACAGCCTTTAGTAATCTCTGGAGAAAGTACAACAGAAAACACGCAAACTCCTGCGCACAGGTGGGTTGTCCAATAGTTCGTCTAAAGTAAGAAAAGTGGAAAAAGTGGTGCTAGCAGTGACCTTGCTGCCCTTCGTGGATGGGGAAGTCCTGACACAAACAAAAAAAGAGAAGAAAGGCGCACCAGCCTAGTGCATTACCACTTGACACTTTATTCGATGATAATAGTATTAAAAACTACTCACAAACAGCAGATTGAGCAGGCTTGTCAACAAAATGTAGGTGAATTCCCTTCGGACCACACTCCACAATGGGGGGATGCGAGGAATATGTTACTGCCGTTACTGCCGGCTGACGCGTTTCGAGGCGTCTAGGGCCTCTTCATCAGCAAACCCTACTTTGTAACTCTACTTTGATAAAGGCTGGTCTAAAATATCTTTGTATGCTGTACCATTCACTGAAAACATACAAGTTAGTAATTTTGAGGGTAATTTATTTACTTTAGCCATATATAGTATATACAATACAGTAATAATGATTTTTTACCTGTAGACAGCCCCACTCTTACCTTGGGTAGTCCTCCCTATGCAACCTCACTGAAGAACAAGTAGTAGCTTTACATATAGTTTTGTATTTATATTCATTTGTTAAACTTTTTAGATGAAAAACATATTTGGCAAGCATAACTAATGCACTCACAGGCATTTCTGTCAGCTCCTCAGGTCTCCTGAGGGTGTGGCTGGTGAAATTGATCATGATTACAAGCTGGGAACACAACATAACTTATAGCGTGTTTCAGGATGGAAAAAATACAGTGAAATATTGCCCTACAGAGAGACGGCATTAAAAAAAAAGGCTTGTTGTCAGCGATTTCACGTCTTACGCCGGTTCAAAAACAGGGCTATAATTATCTGTGGATAGAGTCTCTAAAGCAGCCGAGGATTCTGGGTAATGACAAGTTCAGCCGGAGGTTAAAAGGCGTTTGGTAAAATAGAAAATTGTTTTCTAAACTCTTATAAAAGTGTGCTGAGTTGGGTGTATGCAATTAAATCATGACTCTGTGTAGTGTAGACAGCAGAACACTCTTTCCTAAAAACCATTAATCCAAAAAAATATGGAAAATATGTGGGAAAAAGGGGGGATTGCGAAATCCTAATCACTGTGACATCTCAAGGTTGAACTACGTTTACTAAAACGGTTGCAGCCACCTCTGAGCCGCCGTACACATGGCCGAGGTTCTCGCTGAAAACCAGCGAGAACCTCGCTGGAATGCACATACCAGCGAGGACCTCGGCCGTGTGTACGGTCTCGGCGAGCTTCCCGTCGGGAAGCCCGTCAAGCCGAAATAGAGAGCACGCTCTCTATTTCCTCGACGGCCCGCCCGGAAGAATGGCTGGTTGCCATTCCCGACGGGCGGGTCGCCGATTTCGACGGCCGGCAGGGAACCTCGACGGGCGGAACGATGTGTTCTGCCCGTCGAGATTCCCTGCCGTGTGTACGCGGCCTGATTGCTGACTCTCACCACTTTTGTCTGACCGATTACTCAATTTTATTCATTTGGTGGGAGTAATGCCGCGTACACACAACCATTTTTGGGGTTGTAAAAAATTACGTTTTTAAGGGTCTAGAAAAAACGACGTTTTTCGATCATAAAAACTGCCTTGCTTACACACGATTGTGGAAAAAAATGCTCTAGCAAAGCGTGGTGACGTACAACACGTACGACGGCACTATAAAGGGGAAGTTCCATGCGGATGGCGCCACCATTTGGGCTGCTTTAGCTGATTCCTTGTTAGTAAAAGACGATTCACGCTTTTCTGTCTGTTACAGCGTGATGAATGTGCTTACTCCATTACGAACGGTAGTTTTACCAAAACGAGCGCTCCCGTCTCATAACTTGCTTCTGAGCATGCACGTTTTTTTCACGTCGTTAAAGCCCACACACAACCATTTTTTACAACGTAAAAAACGACAACGTTAAAAACAACGTGAAAAATTAGAGCATGTTCAAAATTTTTAATGCCCATTTTACATCGTGAAAAATGCTCTGGAGCCCACACACGATCGTTTTTAACCCCTTCCTTACCGGGCCATAGGCAATTGACGGCGGCAGCAACCCCTCGCCGATCATATGACGTCCTTTGTTCCCGACGTTCTAGGGCGCGCGCGCCGCCGCGGGACCACTCGCGATCGCGCGCGCGTGCCCGACGGCCGCCAATGCTTTCAGGCACCCGCGATTACCGCCAATCACGGCAGGAGTGTGGATCTGTGTGTGTAAACACACAGATCCACCTCCTGTCAGCGGTGAGGAGATTAATGTGTGTACCCAGTACAGAGGAAAACACATCGGTCTCCTCCCCTTGTGAGTCCCCCTCCCCCTACAGTTAGAACACACTTTAGGGAACATTTTAACCCCTTCGGCCCCCCCTAGTGTTAACCCCTTCCCTGCCAGTCACATTTACACAGTAATCAGTGCGCTGTGTAAATGTGAATGGTCCCAAAAACGTGCCAAAAGTGTCCGATATGTCCGCCGCAATGTCACTGTCTGCCATTACTAGTAAAAAAATAAAAAATTAAAATGCCATAAATCTATCACCTATTTTGTAGACGCTATGGCCCCAGATTCACAGAGCGATTACGCCTGCGCAACAGGAGATGCGCGTGCGTAAGTCGAAATGTGCGCATGCGTTTCGTTGCGCGGCATCCACAGAACGAGATACGCTAAAAATCTACTTTTTTTTGTCCCGCGTAATTTCGTTAGACTGGCGCATCCTTCCGCGCAAAAGTGCGCTAGACACACCATTGATTTGCTAGTCAAATATGCTAATGAGGGACTTACGGGGATCCACAAAACAACGTTGGGGCAGCGCAGGCGACGCAGTGTGCGCAACAGCAAAATGTCCTGTCTAAAATTAGAGCATATAAAAGCTGGTCTAAAAAGAGAAAAAAAGTCTACTTGTTAGATAAAGCAACACTGTTAGTGAGGAGCTCAGCAGTCACACGTGTTGCACAACAATCTGTATGCCAACATGCCAGGGGCATCGTCGCACATAGCTATACTACTGACTTTAGATGAGCAAAGAAGGAGGAGGAGGGCACGGAGGATGGCACGGGAGAGGATATACCGCACCCGCATAGACCTCTTTGGCATGAGTGATTCTGAGGTGTATCGCATCTTCAGATTCACCCCTCATGCCATCCTGGAATTAACCACAACCCTGCAGGAGGACATCACCAGCCCAACACAACGCTCACATGCAGTGGAGCCACTGGTCAAGGTCATGGCAACACTCCATGTCCTTGCCAGTGGCTCTTTTCAGCGTACAAGTGGAGTGGTGGCTGGGATGTCACAATCCTCCATGAGCAAATGTGTGCACCAGGTTGTCCCTGTAATCTTCAGACGCATGGCCAACCAAATCATCAAACCCACCACTGAGGAGCTGCGGCTGAAGGCAATGACAGATTTCTACAGAATTGCCAAATTCCCACGCACTGTGGGGGCCATTGATTGCACACATGTGGCACTACAGCCCCCCCAGGAGACAGAGCACATGTACCGCAATCGGAAGCATTGGCATTCCATCAATGTACAGGTGATAGTCGATGCCCAAGGCCTCATATGGCACGTCCGTGCCAAACACCCAGGGTCCAGCCATGACAGCTACATATACAATCAATGCCACATCCGAATGGAATTCGATCAGAACGTGTATGGGGACACCTGGCTGGTTGGTGAGTAACATGGGTGGCAGGCATGACTATCCCCTCCCATGATGCACATCAAAAGGGGCACATGCATGACTAACATCCTCCTGTCTTTTCCCTTACAGGTGACTCTGCATATCCACTGGGACCCCATCTCATGACTCCTATCCGGAACCCCCAAACCCCAGGAGAGGAAAGATACAATCAAGCACATGCCCAAACACGAGCAGTGGTGGAGCGCACCTTTGGCCTCCTGAAGTCACGTTTCCGATGCCTGGATAAGTCTGGGGGTACCCTCTTGTATTCCCCAAACTTCGTGTGCCAGATCATCGGTGCATGTTGCATGCTGCACAACTTCGCAGTAAGAAAGGGCCTGCAGATTGACCTACGTGATGACCTGACCCCTGAACCAGACAATCCCCCCCTAACCGAGGCTACCCCGTCTTCTGAGGGAAGAGCAGCCAGGAGACAGCCCATATTGGGCATCTTTGCACGTTAAACATACACATTAATCATGGCACAATGAGAATGCATGCATGCACACCACTGTGGTCCCTAGCACAGACACACCACATCCACATCAAATTGGATTGGCACCAGTCCACCATGCAGGACTTGTGAGCAGCAACGCCACGCCAAGGCTCCAATTATGTCACTGTACATTCATACACCATTCACACGGACCTGGGGATCACTTCTCCCTGGTCCTGGGGAACCCTTCTCCACCAAAATTGAGGGTGACACCCCTTTTCCGGCAGGAATGTCACCCCCACATTCACACAGCATTCACAACCCAAAAAAAAAAAAAATGACCTGCAAAAGCAAAAAATTTCCAGCAAAAAAAATAAAAAAAATTAAAAAAAAATATTTTACAAAAAAAAAAAAAATGGGGAAAAACAAATTATTGCCCTCTGCGTGAGCCACGCCTAGGGGCGCCCCCGGCCACGGCCCCGGCTTCTCAGGGGAGACTCATGGGGGAGGGGTAAAACCGGGGAAGGAGGAGCAGCCCCTGATCTCTGCCCACCTGGCGGCCTGCCCTCCAAGGCCACGGCTATTCTATCCAGGGCAGCACCAAGTGTTGCCGTGTTGGCCTGGATAGCCAGGGTAAGGGCCCTCACAACCTGCCCAATGCCTGCTGATGTCGTCTGCAGTTCATTTAGGCAGGTTGTGAAAGCCCGGGAGTGGGAGTCCAGGTTCCCCAGCGTATCCTTGATGGAGGACAGGCTCTCCTCCATCCGCACCAATGTCTGGCTGACCTGTCCTAGATGGCGGGTCTGGAGGAACTGGTCCCTTCTCGGAGTGGCGGGCAGGAGATCGGCCACCCCCCTGGTGGTCTGGGATGACAACCTGCCTCCAGCTGATGCTTGTGGCCGGGGAGAAGGGGAGGTCCTTGTGAGGGGAGCCATGTTGGGGGAGGAGGGGGGGGCTCCCCCCTTAGGGAGGCCTGCCTGCTGCCAGCCAGAGGGGAAGAGTCCTCAAAACCCAAACGTCCAGTGCCTGACATGGACTCCTCCTCCTCATGATTCTCCTCCTCCTCATGATTCTCCTCCTCCTCATGATTCTCCTTCTCCTCTTGAACCTCCTCCGCGGACTCCGGCCTTGTTGGGGGGGGGGCTCATTAGGCTGCTGTCCTGGGGTCGGTGCGGTCAGGCCAGATGGCCCTGCACCCTCCTGCACATCTGTGGATGACACAAAACATTCACAGGTTGGAGGATCCACACACTTGCCACATATTCCCTTTCACCCCCTCCCCCACACATGCTACACACCTGATATTAAAAAAAAAAAATTACCTGGCATCACGGGCTCCGGACTTGAGTCAAAGCCGGGCAGGCCCGCAACTTCATGCCGATGAAAGGTCAGGGCCACCGCACGCTCCTCCGCTGTCAGCCTAATACGGCATGGTGGGCCCCCTCCTGTGCCCCTGGCATGGGCATGCATTCTGGCCAGCTTCTTTTTGACCAGACGCCGGAGGTCATTGATTTTTTTGTCAATCCCAGACCTGGTCCGTGTCTCCCTCTGCCCCGCTGAATTCACCTGGTCAGTGATCCTATCCAAAATCTCCCTCCTCCTGGCCGGGGTGGTGTTGGCACTCTGTGGGCCGTGGAGGAAACGCCCATACTCGCTAATGGCCCGGGCAAGAATCTGTTTTTCCACAACTGTAAAATTCAGCTTGCGTTTTCTCTCAGTCATCCTTCCAAAAAAAAACAGTCCCAGTCAACAAAATTCACGCACACAAACAAGCACAACCAATCACAAAAAAACACACACACAGAGAGAAAACTACTCAGCAATAAACTGTCACCAAACAACAAAACAAAAATACAGCAGGAAAAGAAACAAACACAAATGTATCAATCAAACAAACAGTCTCTCAAACACTTATCAAAAACCACTTTCAAAAATCTACTAACAAACACTTGATCACACAGAACACTAATCTGACAACTACAAAACACACCGCAACGAACAACAGGACAAAAGCACTTGGTTAAATGGGAAGGGACAAAGGGATGTACTTTTGCAAAGGAAGTGCGTTTGTGTGTGTCTATTTATGCTGTTTGCGTAGTTCATAACGTTGCCCTAGTCCATTTCCAATTTCACTGATTGCGCCGCTCCCGAGTTGTGAGCATGCGCACAGCGGAGCTGACATGGTCTCCTTCAAGCGCGCATGCGCGAGCCGGCCGGCCCTTCATTTGCATGGGGTCACGGCTCATTTCAATGTAACACGCCCACGTCCTTCCCAATTTGTATTACTCCGCCTTACGCCTCTGAAAAAACGTTACGCATGCGCAATTTTCTGCGCAAAAGCTACGAGAATAGGGTGATTACGCGACAAAATTGCGCAAGTCTAACGTAAACGCGGTGCGCTACGCCGGTCCAATAATGCGCAGATGTACCTGAATCTGGGCCTATAACTTTTGCGCAAACCAATCAATATACGATTATTGCGTTTTTTTTAAACCAAAAATACGTAGAAGAATACGTATCGGTCTAAACTGAGGAAAAAAATTTATAAAAAAAATGTGATATTTATTAAATAAAAAAGTAAAAAATATTGTGTTTTTTTTTTAAATTGTCGCTCTTCTTTTGTTTATAGCGCAAAAAATAAAAACCGCAGAGATGATCAAATACCACCAAAAGAAAGCTCTATTTGTGTGGGGAAAAAAACATAAGGATTTAATTTGGGTACAGTGTTGCATGACCGCGCAATTGTCATTCAAAGTGCAACAGCGCTGAAAACTAAAAATTTGTCTGGGCAGGAAGGGGGTGAAAATGCCCTGTATGGAAGGGGTTAATGACATTTAAAAAAAAAAAAACGTAATTTTTACAACCTGGAAAACGGTCGTGTGTACGCGGCATTAGGGCTCTTTCACACCAGTTTTTTAGGCGGACCTGAACGGGTGCTTCGTTCACCTCTATGGAGCCACGGACATCAGCGGTGACATGCCCGCTGACATCCGACCCGCTCCGATCCGCCAAAGTGTGACGGAGGAAACCCCTATTTTCCATCCGTCTGGCGGATCGGATCGGGTGACAACAGACTCTATGGTCAGTCGTCATCCAATCCCCCGTAGGGGAGTGTGGGGCTTTGACAGGTCGGTCCCTGCACAGTTTGCAGAGACAGACCTGTCATCTGCCGATCGACGGATGAACAAAAATCTATCTATAAGTGTACAGCCAGCTTAACCAGTAAAATCTTGAATTTTGATGTGTTGTTATTGGTCAATACTGTATTCATTAAAGAATGTTAATGAATTTGCTTATCAGCATCCATGTGAGTGTATGTTTAAATAATGTTTGACTCAGGGGTCAAGTCCTGGGGAAGAAAGTGTGAGAACTCCCACCTAAGATCCACTCCCCCACCAAAAAAATTAAAAAAATGATACGCTCATATGCATAATTACTAAACCATATGTGTTTTTTTTTTTACGATCCACTGTACTTTAGTAATACAGTATGTTACTGGCCGCTTCCTGTATATGGATTCATCAGGTAGTGTGCGGGTATTCCGTCACTTCCTCGATGCCGCAATGTCTCCTGGGAGCTTTTCTCATTGTTCACAGGAGACATTGCGGAGGTCTGCCACGAGTTATCACAGGATTTAGAAAGAAGCAAGACCTCCGCAATGTCTCCTGGGAACAATGAGAAAAGCTCCCAGGAGACATTGCGGCATCGAGGAAGTGACGGAATACCCGCACACTACCCGATAAATTCATATACAGGAAGCGGCCAGTAACATAAAGGATTACTAAGGCTGCGTACACACGATCGAATTTATCTGCTGAAACCGGTCCGACGGACCGTTTCAGCAGACAAATCCGATCGTGTGTACGGGCGAGCAGACAGGTTTTTCCAGCAGACAAGTTTTAAAGCATGCTTTAAAACTTGTCTGCTGGAAACCCGTCCGTCCGACATGTCCGCTGGTTAGTACGCCTAACCAGCGGCCAAAAATCTCCCGCATGCGCCAAATGGATTTGACGCATGCGTGGAAGTATTTTACTTCCTGGAGTGGTGACGTGGCGGTGTCAACGTCACCGCCACATCACCGCGCTGTCTGTCCGCGGGGATTTTGGTTTGATCGTGTGTACACTGATCAAACCAAAATAGCCCAGCAGACATATCCGATGAAAACGGTCTGTCCGACCGTTTTCATCAGATTTGTTCAGTCGTGTGTACGCGGCCTAAGGTTCGCCTGCCCCTGACAGTGACTCGAGCTGGGCATCACCGCTTAGTGAAGGATTGGCTCGGGCGGCTCGGCTGCTCTAGTCCTGCAAAGGGAACTGAGTTCCTGCTGTGAAAAAAGTGCAGGAACTCCGTTTCTGCAGGACTTGAGCCCTGGTTTGACTTATGCAGTGAGCCACTGCTGATGACTGTACTGTAGTTCTAAAAATACCTAATGAGCGCTGGCTCATTATCTGCTTTGATTAGGCTGTGAGCCTTCGAAAAGCCTTCCCGGTTTGCAGTGAATTGCCAGAACATTAGTTGTGTACCTTGTCTCTGGAAGAGTGTTTTTATGTGTTTCTAAATTACAGGTATTTCAGCCACTTCAACCTTTCATCTAACCATGAGGCCTCTTTCACAAGGGCAGACAGGGAGAAGTAAAAGCAATAGTTGAACTGCCATTTAACCGCCCCCAACCACCCACCTAAAAACTACTATACACTCGATAGGGGCTGTACAATGGCACAGCCGAGATACTCTATGTCATGGCCAGGGCAAATTTATTGTGACTTGTCATGTTGACAGTTAGCACTGCCCATTCAAGTCAATGGGGTCGTGCCGCAAACATAAGCCAAACCCTTAGCTTCAAGTTGCTGCCCTCCCCACCCCAAAGCACCTTGTCCCCACGTTGATGGTCTGCAGGCAGGAGGCTTATAAGAATCTGGACCCCCCAACTACTGGTGTCATGGACAGTCTGGTTCACTTGTGGGCACATCGGCGCGCATTCGCGATAACGGCGCGCGCGATCGCGATAGCGGCGCGCGCATTCGCGGCACCATAGCGTGCACGGGAGCGCGCACTAGCGGCGGCGGCGCGCGTGCACGTGGAGACGCCGTTTTGGCGCCAAATCTGGCTTTAAAAGAATCCTGATCCCTGTGCTTCTTGCTGTCCTGTCTATAACGTTTCTGTGAGACTCCAGCATCTGTGAACCTGATTGAATCTGATCCTGACTACCCGGCTTGTACCTGTTGACCCGTCTGCTTCCTGCCCTGACTTCGGCTTGTCTGACTTCTCCTCTGGTTAACCCGCTGTACCTCCGCTGCCCGCCTGTTGAACGACCCGGACTGAACCTGACCACGTTTATACTACCACTGTCTTCTACTGAACCCTTACCCCGCTAGAGGGCTTACCTGCAAGGACTTGTTCCAGTCGGTACTACAGGACACCTCCCCCGCTTCTGCTGCACTCCCGTTTCCAACTGCCCGACAGTGAGCTTGGATCTTCTACCTGCACCAGCCTGTAATCTGACTCCAAGAACCACCGACTCAGCTCACGGGCCCCGCACTCGCCAGTACCAGGCGCTTGTGCGACTCTGTAGTCCCGATCCTCCTGTCTGCACTATCAGGGGTCCCGGGATCAGAGAAGCAAGGGCTGCCGCTCCCTGCACGCCGGGCTCGCACCACCAGGTACGTGACAGTACAGGACAGCCATGACCGAGCCCACGCAGGGAGCGGATCCAATGCAGGAACTATGCCGGCACCTTGACGGACTGACTCAAGCCGTCCGAACTTTACAAGAGGGTTACACCCGACTGGAAACCCGAGTCCAGGCCTTGTCCGCTCCAGCTGCCACCTCCGCCACAACAGGCACCTCTACTTCACCTGCCGTAATCATGCTGCCACCTGAACCTAAGGTTCCCATGCCAGAAAGATTCACTGGGGAACGAAACAAATATCGAGCGTTCCAGAATGCCTGTGAACTTTATTTCGCACTCCAGCCACGGACTTTCTCCCTGGAGGCCACAAAAGTGGGATTTGTCATTTCCCTTCTGTCTGGGGAACCACAAGCTTGGGCTCACCGCCTGTTGGAGCAGAAAGATGTGTCCCTTGACAACTTGACCACCTTTTTCCAGGCCATGTCCCTATTGTACGAGGACCCTCATCAAACGGCCACCGCGGAAGCATCCTTACATGCCCTCCAACAGGGACGCAGACCAGCGGAGGACTATGTATCCGAATTCCGTAGATGGAGTTCGGATACGAATTGGAATGATGCGGCCCTTTGCTACCAGTTCCGCCTGGGACTGTCGGAACCGTTAAAAGATGAACTTGCTAGGGTGGGTGTTCCTGGAACTCTGGATGCCCTGATCAACTTAACTATCCAAATCGACAGGCGCCTAAGAGAGCGTAGGACTGAAAGGGCCACTGGTCCGTCTCGCCCCACCTGGATGATGCCGCGGGTACCTACCTACCCAAGCCCAACTCCGCTGGCTCCCACACCCCCGCAGCCTCATAACCTTGCTGAACCTATGCAACTAGGACTTCTTCGCCCTACTCTGACACCCGAAGAACGCCAGCGACGCCGGCTCAACAATCTGTGCCTGTATTGCGGGGGTTCCGGACACTATGTGAGGTCTTGCCCTGTAAAGATCCGTAAGTGCCTGTCCATGTCTACTACTCATGTACCTGTTGGACCACCCAACCCTACTCACCTGGCTGTTTCCGTTCTCTTTCAGCTTCCAGAGGGGAACATCCAGGCCAGCGCTATCCTTGACTCAGGAGCATGTAGCTGTTTCTTGGACCGGAATTTCGCCATCAGACATCAGATCCCTCTTCGCTCCAGAACCTCGGAACCCATCACGAACTGTTATGCCTAGATGTGATTGATTCCCCGCTGTTCCCTATCATTCTGGGCATGCCATGGCTTCACGCCCACAACCCTCAAATCAACTGGGTTACAGGGGCAATTCACTTCAACTCTCCTTATTGCCTGGAACATTGTCTGCAAGTGTCCCCATCAGCCCCCTCTCTGCTCTGCATGGATTCTGATACAGAGGCCCGTCAAGCCGTCCCAGAACCTTACCATGACTTTCTAGACGTGTTCAGCAAAAAGGGAGCTGAGACTCTTCCACCACATAGGGCCTATGATTGCCCCATTGAACTCCTCCCGGGAGCGGAGGTCCCTTTCGGCAGGATCTTCCCTCTAACAGAGCTTGAACTGGAAGCCTTAAAAACTTACTTAGACGACAGTCTCCGGAAAGGATTTATCCGCCCGTCCACTTCACCTGCAGGAGCAGGTATCTTCTTTGTTCAGAAGAAAGACCTCTCTCTCCGCCCATGTGTGGACTATCGGGAACTTAACAAAGTAACCATCAAAAATCGGTACCGCTTCCCTTGGTACCCGAATTGTTCCAACGCCTAGGATCCGCAGTAATTTTCACCAAACTAGATCTTCGTGGGGCCTATAACCTTGTGCGTATCAAAGACGGACACGAGTGGAAAACCGCTTTTCGCACACGCTTCGGGCACTTCGAATACTTGGTCATGCCCTTTGGTCTTTGCAACGCCCCGGCCACTTTCCAGCACTTTGTAAACGATATCTTCAGGGATTATCTAGACCTTTTCGTTATCGTTTACTTAGATGACATCCTTATCTTTTCTTCTTCTTTAGAAAGACACCGGGAGCACGTCAAGAAGGTGCTCAGTCGGCTTCGAGTTCACGGTCTCTATGCTAAACCGGAGAAGTGTGAATTCGAGCAGTCAAGCATACAATTTCTGGGACTCATAATTTCAGTAAAAGGCATTCAGATGGATCCCCAGAAGGTTTCCGCAATCCTTGACTGGCCAGCACCCACTGACAAAAAGGGCATTCAGCGCTTCGTTGGTTTCGCCAACTTTTATAGAAAGTTTATCAAGGGCTTCTCTACCATCATCTCTCCGATCACCAACCTCACTAAACAGACTGTCCGATTCCGTTGGTCACCAGAAGCCCAATCGGCCTTTGAAACCCTTAAAGGACTGTTCACCTCCGCATCTGTCCTCAGACATCCTGACGCAAGTTTGCCTTACATTTTAGAAGTTGACGCTTCCGAAATAGCGGTAGGGGCAGTTCTTTCACAAAGACAGGGCCCTAAGGCTCTCTTACACCCCGTTGCTTTTTTTTCTCGCAAGCTATCTGACCCAGAAAGAAATTACGATGTAGGGGACCGAGAACTATTGGCCATCAAGGCCGCCTTGGAAGAATGGCGATATCTCTTGGAAGGTGCAGCGCACCCGATCTTGATCTTTACCGACCATAAGAATCTCGAGTATCTGAAGGCCGCCAAGAGATTGAAGCCACGCCAGGCCAGGTGGGCACTATTCTTCTCTAGATTTTCGTTCCATATCACGTACAGGCCAGGATCGAAAAACACCAAACCTGATGCCCTCTCACGCATGTACGGGGACTCGGAAAACCATGCCCCTCCGGATACCATTCTGTCAGCAGGAAACTTTCTGTTACTACAAGAAGACCTACTAGCCCAAATCAGACAAGCCTCGTCCGGAAACACCTCCTTACCCGATCCGGACCTACAACTCAAAGACGGCCTACTGTGGCACCAAGACAGAATCTTCGTGCCAGAAGGTCTACGGGTCAAGGTCTTGAATTTGTGCCACGATCATGAGTTGGCAGGTCATTTTGGTGTGCACAAGACATCCGAACTCCTACAACGCATGTTCTGGTGGCCCCAACTCTCAAATGACTGCAGGAAATATGTGGAATCTTGCAGTACCTGTATTCGGAACAAGGGAGGCAACTCAAGAGCCTGGGGGTTGCTTAAACCATTGCCAGTACCAGAGAAGCCATGGAGGATGATCTCCATGGACTTCATCGTGGAGCTTCCTCCTTCAGAGTGCTTTACCACTATCTTTGTGGTAGTGGACAGACTAACAAAAATGGCACACTTTCTGCCTATGAAAGGCACACCCTCGGCCCCGGAAACGGCCAAAGTATTTATCAAAGAGATCGTAAGGCTCCATGGGATCCGGCAAACATTGTGTCTGATCGTGGAGTACAGTTTACCTCCAGATTCTGGAGGGCTCTCTGTGGGTCCCTCAAGATCGGCCTGTCCTTCTCGTCGGCTTATCACCCGCAGTCCAACGGCCAGACGGAGAGAACGAACCAGACTCTGGAGCAGTACCTGCGTTGTTTTTCCTCCTTCTCTCAAGAAGATTGGGTATCCCTGCTGCCGTTGGCCGAATTTGCTTACAATAACTCTGTCCATTCAGCCACCAAACAGTCTCCGTTTTATGCGAATTATGGCTTCCACCCGCTGTTCATGTCCAACTCCATCCCAGAGTGTTCGGTACCTGCCGCCCAGGAAACTTTACATTTTTTCAACACAAACAATAAAATCTTACAGGAGACAATGACCAAAACTCAACAGTACAACAAAGAAGTATTTGACAAAAAGAGGAGAGGAGAACTTAATTTAGAACCTGGAGACCTAGTGTTGCTGTCTACCGCGAACCTAAAGCTTGCCTGCCCATCCAAGAAACTGGGTCCCAGATTCATAGGTCCCTTCCCAGTCAAAAGAAAAATTAATAGCGTGGCCTACGAACTGGAACTGCCCGAAACATTCCGCATCCACCCGGTCTTCCATGTAGCCCTCCTCAAACCTGACGTTTCGGACCCTTTCCTGACCGGAACACTGGTCCCCCCAAACCAGTGCTAGTTGACGGAGAGGAGGAGTTCGAGGTCGAGTCCATCCTGGACTGCAGAAAGAGACGCAACCAGGTTCAGTACCTAGTGAAATGGAAAGGCTATGGGCCTGAAGACAATTCGTGGGAACCAGAGTGTAACATACATGCGAAAAAGCTGATCCAGTCCTTTAAAAATGCTCACCCACTCAAGCTGGCCCAGTTGGGCATCCGGAGGCTGCCCCTTGGGGGGGGGCAATGTCATGGACAGTCTGGTTCACTTGTGGGCACATCGGCGCGCATTCGCGATAACGGCGCGCGCGATCGCGATAACGGGCGCGCGCGATCGCGATAGCGGCGCGCGCATTCGCGGCACCATAGCGTGCACGGGAGCGCGCACTAGCGGCGGCGGCGCGCGTGCACGTGGAGACGCCGTTTTGGCGCCAAATCTGGCTTTAAAAGAATCCTGATCCCTGTGCTTCTTGCTGTCCTGTCTATAACGTTTCTGTGAGACTCCAGCATCTGTGAACCTGATTGAATCTGATCCTGACTACCCGGCTTGTACCTGTTGACCCGTCTGCTTCCTGCCCTGACTTCGGCTTGTCTGACTTCTCCTCTGGTTAACCCGCTGTACCTCCGCTGCCCGCCTGTTGAACGACCCGGACTGAACCTGACCACGTTTATACTACCACTGTCTTCTACTGAACCCTTACCCCGCTAGAGGGCTTACCTGCAAGGACTTGTTCCAGTCGGTACTACAGGACACCTCCCCCGCTTCTGCTGCACTCCCGTTTCCAACTGCCCGACAGTGAGCTTGGATCTTCTACCTGCACCAGCCTGTAATCTGACTCCAAGAACCACCGACTCAGCTCACGGGCCCCGCACTCGCCAGTACCAGGCGCTTGTGCGACTCTGTAGTCCCGATCCTCCTGTCTGCACTATCAGGGGTCCCGGGATCAGAGAAGCAAGGGCTGCCGCTCCCTGCACGCCGGGCTCGCACCACCAGGTACGTGACAACTGGCCTCCCCTTTGTGAATGAGTATGGGCTACATTGTAAAAACACTGTGAATCATAACGCGGTTTAACGCGGTTTATGCAATAGATAGAGTGGGCGTACGCACAGTGCTGGAGTTGATGAGCGTGACCGGAAGCCGCCCGCGATTGCTCCACAATGAACCAGACTGGAGATTTGTCAATGTAAACAAACAGATCCCTGTTCTGACAGGGGTGTAGAGAGAGATTGTCTGTTCCTAGTGATCAGGAACAGCGATTTCTCTCCTCCTTCAGTCAGTCCACTCCCAGGGAAACGCCTCCCAGGGAACACATTTTACCCATTGATTGGCCCCTAGTGTTAACCCCTTCCCTACCAGTGATATTTATACAGTAATCAGTTTTTATAGCACTGATCGTTGTATAAATGTCACTGGTCCCCAAAAAAAATTCAAAAGTGTCCGATCTGTCCACGGCAATGTCGCAGTCCTGCAAAAAAATGCTCATCACCGCAATTAGTAAAAAAAAAAAAAAATAATAATAATAAAAATGACATAAATCTATCCCCTACTTCATCATCCCCCAGGTCTGCCACTCCTGGCAAGTGCTGGCTGCCTGCTCTCTAGGGCAAGGGCAATGCAGTTGAGGAAGGAGTTGGTCCGAGCCTGCATCCACAGCTGGCGGGTGGTGGTGTGCCGCTGGTGGCGCCTCGTCTGTCTCCCCTCCGCCTCGATGGCAGCCGTGTTGGCCTGTACCACCACTGCCAGGGTCTTTTGCTCTGCCACGAGGCCTGCAGCTCCCCAATGCAGGTGGCCACTGACATCCTGCAGGCTGTCTGATATCTGGGCCGAGGAGGCCAGGCTGTCTGCCACCCGGCGCAGGTCCCCAGCTATCGCACCCATATGGCAGGTCTGGCGGGCCTGTTACCTCCTAAGATTTTCGAGGAGGGATTCAGGAACACCCCGTGTCTTGTGCGTAGCCTTCCTGGGGGCAGGAGAGGCTTGGGGCCGTCTGTACGGGGAGGCCCTTGAGGGGCTTTCCCTGATGGAGGGGGAGGGTGAGGGGCTTTCCCTGATGGAGGGGGAGGGTGAGGGGCTTCCCCTGATGGGAGAGGTCTGTAAGGGCCTGGCCAAAAGGGAAGACTCCTCAAAGTAGAGGCTAACCTCCTGATCCATATCCACCGTCTCCTCCTCAACCACCTCTAGAGGAGAGGTGTGGGCACTCCCCTCCACCGCTGTCTCTTGGCTTCCCAGGGGGTCTGGCTGAGCCAGATGTTCCGGGGATGGCGTTGGATGGCCACCGGCAGCAAATGGCCCCGCTCCCTCCAGCACATCTGTGGATGACACAAAGCATTCACATGTTGGTGGACACACACACTTGTCACATGTTCCCTTCCACCCCCTCACATGCTCCACACCAGATGGGGGATATAACACATTTGCCTGTCCTCAACTCCTGATCAATAGAGTTAAAGCCCTCCAGGCCCTCCACCTGGTCCCGCTCCAGGCACATGGCAATCACTTCCTCCTCCGGGGGCAAACGCACAGCAGATGGTGGTCCGCCCCCGTGCCCCTCTTAGATGTCCGGGACTCATGACCAAGGGCATTAACTTGAAGAGTAATCTGCTCCAGGATCTGCTGTTTTTGGCCCTGCTGGTCTGGGCACTCTGTGAGCCATGGAGGAACACATTAGATTTCTCTATTGCAGAGATGAGGACAGCCTTCTCATCTGGGGAGAAATTTTTCTTTCTCCTGTCCCTCTCAGACTCAACATCAGCCATTGCAAAAACAAAAGTACCTTACTTCAATGGGAAACAAGCATGGATGTACTTTTGCGCCGGACGGGCGTATGACTGGGCGTATTTATGCACTTAGCGTAAGCCGGTGGCCCGGCGTATCCAAGGAAGTTGCGCCGGCATAGTTGTGAGCATTCGCACAGGGGTGCGGACATACGTCCGCGTCACTGCGCATGCTCCGTTCATGATACGCCAGGCGTATATCATTGCACCATGCTCGCACCATCATTTGCATAAGGTCACACCCACTTGCAATTACGCTGGCTTACGCCTACAAAATTACGTTATGCCTGCGCAAAGTTGGGAGCAAGTGCTTTGTGAATACTGTGCTTGCTTGTGAATACTGTGCTCTCTGAGTTACGTTGGCGTAGTGCATATGAGATGTGCTACGCCGGCATAAATATGTGCCGATCTACGTGAATCTTTAGGGCAAACCAATCAATATACTAAACATGTGCATTAGTTTTCATCTGAATGCATTTTCATTCGAATTTTGGGTATTTTCATTTTAACAAACGAAAACAAACACGCAGAATCCGAAATCCGAAAGATCCAACATAAAAAATGCTTTATTTTTGTTTTCGTTGCTACAACAGTTGGATATAGATAGGAGATTCGACATGACGCTGACAATAGCAATCTGTGTCTATCGAACCTGTGGTCGAATGTGCCTAACCTTATCTCTATTAGTCCAAGATTATTCTACATAGAGAGGAAAGATTGGACATAAAGAGAAAAGATTCGACATTATCGAGTGTTGGGGTAGACCATTCGACATGAACGACGAAGCAGCGAAAAACATACAAACGTTGAATCTGTCATTGAAGGCTTTTGGTATCTGTCGAAAGTTCTAAGAAGATTCGACAAGCAGCTAAACTGTACAACGCCGAAATCGTACATTTTCAGTTAAATGCTCGGCCCATAGGCTATAGAAGAATTTGAATGTTAGTTGACTAGTAATAATTCATAAATATAATTATTACTAGTTTCATACAACATTAGAATTCTTCTATAGCTTGTGGGCGGAACATTCAACCGTAAATGTATGATTGCGGCGTCGTACATTTCAGCTGCTCCGTCGAATCTTCTTAGAACATTCGACAGACACCATAAGCCTTCAATGACAGTTTCGACTTTAATTAAGGACGAATGGGTTTTATAACGAAACAAATGAAATAAAAACGAATTTCAGGAGTAACTAAATAAATACATTTTTCAGACGAAAACAAAATTCCGAAACAAATTATTATTGTGCACGCTTATTGGGGGTTTTTTTTTACCCAAAAAAATGTTGAATATGTATTTTTTGGCATATTTATTATAATAAAAAATATAGCTTTTTTAAAAAAAAATCACTTTTTTTTATATATGGCAAATAATAAAAACCGCAGAGGTGATCAAATACCACCAAACAAAAGCTCTATTTGTGGGGGAAAAAGAACATCAATTTTGCTTGGGCATGCAATGCTGTATCGCAAAAATGACCTGGTCATTAAGTGGGTAAATCCTTCCGGTCCTTAAGTGGTTAAATATCAGCTGTTTTGGTTGCTACTAACTTGTTGTTATATAAAACACGGACACCCTGCCCTCTATTAGTCTTCCCCATACATCTGGAAAGACGGGCTACAGCCTTAAAGAAGCTGCTTTTGCATAAGTGCTACGGTTTTCAAACGGATTTCAAAACAATTTGGATGCCCTGGAAACACAGATGGTAGTATTTTCTGCACAATTACACATCATTTAAATTCCAGAGGCTGGTTAGGATGCTGACAAAAAAAACTGTATTTTAGGATGTAGGAAAATCTGTATAACAACCATTTTTAACATAAAAAAAAAAAAAAGCGAAAAAGTATTTTCAGACAATCGTAACGGACACACCACTCCACCACCACCAGCCTGAACCGTTGACACAAGGAAGGATGGATCCATGATTTCTTGTTTTTTATGCCAAATTCTGCCCTGACCATCTGAATATCGCAGCTACAATTGAGACTCATCAGACCAGGCTAAATTTTTATGATCTTCTGTTGTCTAATTTTAGTGAGCCTGTGTGACTTGTAGCCTCAGTTTTCTGTTCTTGGCTGACAGGAGTGGCACCCGATGGCGGCTGGTGCTCAACATTTTTGGGGGGCGCAAACAAACTGAAGGAAAAAAAAACATCAATTGCTGCCTCTGTGACCATCAAGCGCAGCCGCTGTGCCATCAATTGCCACCACTGTGCCATCAAATGCAGACACTGTGCCCATCAAACGCATTCACTGTACCCATAATTGCTGCCAATGTGCCATCAAATGCAGCTACTGTACACTACTCATCAATTGCTGCCAGTGTGCCCATCAATTGCTGCCACTGTGCCCATCAATTGCTGCTACTGTGCCCATCAATTGCTGCCAGTGTGCCCATCAATTGCTGCCACTGTGCCCATCAATTGCTGCTACTGTGTCCATCAATTGCTGCCAGTGTGCCCATCAATTGCTGACACTGTGCCCATCAATTGCTACCAGTGTGCCCATCAATTGCCACTACTGCCCCATCAAATGCTGCCAGTGTGCCAATCAATTACCACTACTGTACCCATCAAATTCTGTCAGTGTGCATCCCTTGCACGCCCAGCACTTACCTGTGTCGGTGGGGCAGCGGGTCACAGCGGCGGTGTCCTCCATGCTCCTCAATGTCTTTTGCCGTCCACTCTTCCCATCCTCTGCTATGATTGGACTGATAGGCCAATTACCATTCCCCCCCCCAAAAAAAGGGTCAAAATGTTAAAAACCACAGGAGACAGTTTGGGACAAGTCTTATATTAAAAAGTAAAAAAAAAAAAAAGTAAAAAAAAGGTTCCAACGATGTAATCCAGTCTCGAGCGATACGAAAAATAAAACGCTGCTACGAACAATACCGCCTCCACAGGAGGTGCCCAGTCGAATGACGCTCTCCCGGTGTGACAGCTCTTTTATAGCTGACGGCGGGGCAACCCAGCACATGTGCGGGTGACCCTGCCCCCCTCTGACGCAAGGAGAAAGGCCAGGGGTTACCCATTGACGTGTACGGGTGACCCCGGCCCTTGTGGCGTAATGATTGGCCTATTCAGTTTTGTTCGAGACTTACATCATTGGAGGATTACATCGTTGGAATCTTTTTTTTTCTTTTTAACCACCTGCTGACGGCCGTACGACTTTGTACGGCCGCAGCGCAGTCCTAAATTCCTAACAGGCCGTGTTTTTACGGCCGCCCCTTCTGGCGTTCCCAGTGCGCGCTCCCGAGCGCGCAGCGGGGAACTCCTGTGCTGACCGTGTCCCTCGGACACAGCCAAACACAGATCGCGGTAAATAGCCAATCACAGCGGCTATTTACAGCGCGATCTCTGCGGCCAATGAGAGATGACTCATATGTAAACATATGAGATCATCTCTCATTGCCGACTCTCCCTCCTTACACAGACAGCACGTGTAAGGAGGGAGAGAACTGTGAGTAACCAGCGCAGAAAAAAAAAAAAGGTCACCAACCTGTGCCCTCACAGTGCCCCCCAGTACTACAGTGCCCACCACAGTGCCCACCACAGTACCACAGTGCCCCCCACAGTACCACAGTGGCCCCCACAGTGCCCACCACAGTGCCCACCACAGTACCACAGTGCCCCCCACAGTGCCCCCCAGTACCACAGTGCCAACCAGTACCACCGTTTGCCAACCAGTACCACCGTGTGCCAACCAGTACCACCGTGTGCCCACCAGTACCACCGTGTGCCCACCGCGTGCCCACCTGTGCCCACCAGTACCACTGTGCCCACCAGTACCACCATACCCACCAGTACCACCGTGCCCACCTGTGCCCACCTGTGCCACCGTGCCCATCTGTGCCACCGTGCCCACCTGCTACCTCAGTGCACATCTGCAATCAGTGCCCACCTGTGCCACCTCATCAGTGCCCATCTGTGCCACCTCATCAGTGCCCACCTGTACCATCTGTGGGCATTTGTACTTTCCTGGCTTGTTAGGGTCTCAAGAAATGAGAGAGGCCTTCAGTACATCAGGTGTGATCAGATGTGATCATTTTTTATGATTTTATGAAAGACTCTAAAACTTTCACACAGATCAAAAAATTTCCAAAAACTTTGGGTTATTTTTATCAAAGATATGTAGCAGTATAAATTGTGGCCAAAATTTATGAAGAAAAATGTATAATTTGCAAAAAATCTTTTTTTTTTTCCAAATTTTTGTTTTTTTTTCATTAATAGCGCAAAAAATAAAAACCGCAGAGGTGATCAAATACCACCAAAAGAAAGCTCTATTTGTGGGAAAAAAAGGACAAAAAAAATCATTTGGGTACAGTGTTGCATGACTGAGTAATTGTCATTCAAAGTGTAAGAGCGCTGAAAGCTGAAAATTGGTCTGGTCTGCCCAGTATGGAAGAGGTTAATAAAGGACTTGTCCCAGACTGTCTCCTGTGGTTTTTAAAATTTTGACACCTTTTTTTGTGAAATAGTAGGGGTACCCCATTACCAATTCACATGGGGGGGGCGGGATCTGGAGTTCCCCTTTGTCAAAGGGGGCTTCCAGATTCCGATAAGCAAGGGTTGTGGGGATGAGGCCCTTGTCCCCATCAACATGGAAACATCCTCTCCATGTTGAGGGCCTGTGGCGTGGTACGGTTCAGGAGGGCGGGGGCGCTATCGAGTCCCCCCTCTTTTCCTGCAGCCTGCCAGGTTACATGCTCAGGTAGGGGTCTGGTATGGATTTTTGGGGGGAACCCCACGCCATTTAAAAAAAATGGCGCAGGGTTCCCCTTAATACCCCTACCAGACCTGAAGGGCCTGATATGGAATTTGGGGGGGCCCCACACATTTTTTTTATTTTGGTTCAGGGTTCCTCTTAATACTCATACCAAAAGGCCATGTGAAAGAATATGATAAAAATGTCATTTGTGTACAATATTGCACAAAATCGCAATTGACAGTTATGCCGCGTACACGCGATCATTTTTTGTGATAAAAAAAACCCGAAGTTTTCTATGAAGTAAAAAACGACGTTTTTGAAACGTCACTTTTCAAAGACGATGTTGCATACACACCATCGTTTTTTTTCACAAAAAGCGAGGTTACGTTCACCACTCTTTTCCATTGAAGCTCGCTTCATAACTAGCTTCTGGGCATGCGCGGGTTGAAAAACGTCGTTTTAAACGACGTTTTTGCTACACACGGTGACTTTTTGTGAAACAAAAAACGACGTTTTGAAAAACGACACAAAAAATTCAAGCATGTTGGAATTTTTTTTTGGTCGTTTTTTTGAAGACAAAAAACAACGTTTTGCCCACACACTATCAATTTAAATGACGTTTTAAAAAACGTCGTTTTTTTCATCGCAAAAAAAGACCGTTTGTACGCGGCATTAAAGTGGTTGTAAACCCTCTCTGATCACTTGCACCTACAGGTAAGCCTAGATTAAGGCTTACCTGTAGGTGCAATAAATATCTCCTTATGCCCTGTACACACGATCGGTCCATCCGATGAAAACGGAATGATGGATTTTTTCATCTGTTATCCGATGAAGCTGACTGATGATCAGTCGTGCCTACACACCATCGGTTAAAAAAACGTGGTGACGTAAAACGCAACGACGTGCTGAGAAAAATTAAGTTCAGTGCTTCCGAGAATGCGCCAACTTGATTCTGAGCATGCGTGGATTTTTAACCGATGGCCGTACCCACAGGCAATCGTTTTTTTTTTTTCGGTTAGTTAACCATCAGATAATTTTGAAACAAGTTCCTAGTTTTTTAACCAATGGATAAAAAATCAATGGGGCCCACACACGATCGGTTAGTCTGATGAAAACGGTCCATCGTTTGCAGGAGATATTTGCAGATAAAAATGCACAGATGTCTATGACGCATGGACGCCGTAGCCATCTCGCAGGTGCACTGAGAATGCAGTTTTTTTAGAATGATAATGCCGGCTTTGACGGCTCCTATGCGCATGCACGGAGTGACGTCATCGCTGCTCCGACCAATCACAACGCCGGAGCAGTGATACCTGGAACATAGGCGTGCGCACAGGGTGTGCCAGGTGTGCCCAGGCACACCCTAATCACCCTGTGCAACACAGATTCCCCCTAATGCCCTGGTTCCGCCCTCCTTCCCCCCTGCAGCACTTCCAGCTTTCCTAGTCTCCTCTCCCTCCAGCTGTTGCTGCAGGGGTGTTTTAGGATGAGTGGGGGAAGGGGCTGGTAAATATGTAATTTACAGGCCCCTTCCCTTTCATTGCGAGTGATTAGTGCTATGTGTTTGATCTTTGTGTGCACACCCTAATGCAATAGGCTGCGCACACCTATGACCTGGAAGTAACCTCCGGGAGAGATGTCTGCGGCTGGAGGGGGACACGAGGAAGGCTTCGAGGGCTTTGATCTAAGGTAAGTAATTCATAATGAGCTAGTATGCTAGTCATACTAGTTCATTGTGCCTTTGTCTTGCAGATTTTTTTTTTTTTTGTGTTTACAACAACATTAAAGCAAAAAATGACTTGTCAAAAAGGGGGTACAATCTTCTGGAGCTCAGGTGGTTAACATTTTTTTTAAAACTTCGGAAATTATATATTAGGTTTATAGGAGGTTTTAGTGATGGGGTTTATATCTCCTTTCATTTCCCAACACTTTTGGACTTGTTTTTTCCATAAATGAATGTCTTTCACGTCCACCTTGTGTGCCAATTCTAGTACAGTGCCCTATTTTATTATCTTTAAGACGTTTTAAGAACCCCCGTTGCATGGCCAACATTCTAATCCAATTTGCTGTGATAGTTATTTGGAATCCCTCAGAGGCCCGCCGTTCGCTCATTCTCCCACAGTACTGAGGTTTCCCTTAGCCCAGCTGGCAGGAGCTTTTAGGAAAAGAAAAAAAAAAACAAGAAGAAATGCACCAACTCAGGGGGAAGGATCCGAGCCTTGAATGGGGCCCATTGTCCGCCGCACTATGAGGCCAGATTAATTATGCATTGCAGAGCACAGTTTTAAAGATCTGTATTAGGCCCTCATTGTGAAGAAGGGACAGAATTCCCATTTCCATCACTGGGACAGTTGTATAATGACTTAAAGAATTCAAAATTAAAGAAAACGCAATTAAACAGTATTTTGCAGCAAGAGCGGCGCAGCGGCTATCTCTGGCATTCAAAGAACGATTCTCGGGATTTTTTTTTTCTTCTCTCCATAGGTGGTTGTGCTTTGAACATTTTAGACTTCTGTCTCTGTAACCAAGCTACGTTTCCCCATTCCCCTCGGCTAAATGGGATACTTAATTTTACGCTTTGAAGCGATAATAACCGTTACAAAAACCATCGCCTGTTAATCCTCTTCATTTTTTGATGCATCAATATTTTTTATATTTTTTGCGTCCATTGCTATTTTTTTTTTCCATCTATTGCTTTTTGTATTTTTTTTTGTTTTTTGCGTCCATTGCTATTTGTAGTTTTTGTTGCGTCTGTTGCTATTTAAAAAATAAATAAAAATTGTGATGTTGCTATTTGTAATTTTTTATTGTTTTTTGCATCCATTGCTATTTATATATATATATATATTTTTTTTTGCAGTGAAAGTTTTTACATTTTACATCACCCACTTTCCCGCCCAGGCTAATTTTCAACTTTCAGCACTGTCACATGATGACAATTACACTGTACCCATATGACATTTTTATAATTTTTTTCCCCACACACTTATCTTTTTCTTTTCCTTCTTTTTCTTTTCTCCCCCTTTGTCTCTTCTTTTCACCCCGCCTGTTTCCTTTTCCCCCTCTTGTTTCCTCTTTTTTCCTTCCTCCTTCCCCTCTCCACTGTTTTCCTCTTCCCTTTCCCCTTGCCCCCCTTTTTTCCATTTTTCCTTCTCATCCCCTGCGACAGACTCACCCGGGACATCCCCGAACCATCTGATGTCCACTAGGGGCATAGGATGACTGAGAAATGATATCCTGGACTACCTGACATAGGATTATTACGTAATTATTATCCACAATATATTCCAGGATATCTGGTTCCCTACGGCGCATGCCTGAGTCACGCTGCGCTGTGTACTGGGAGCCAAGTGTTCCCAGCACACAACGGGAGGGACGGGCGGTGACGACATGCCTGCTGTCTGCCTGAGACTGTTGTGGCCGGAAATGGGTGCAAATACCTGTCTTTAGACAGGTATCTGCTCCCCCCTCCCCATGAAAGGTGTCAAATGTGACACCGGAGGGGAGGAGGGTTCAGATCAGCGTGAGTTCCACTTTAGGGTGGAGCTCCGCTTTAAGGGAAGTGGCCGGATGTGCGGAAACAACAATATACACAGCAAACAATGTAATAATTGAAAACGAACCAAGAGATTAATAAAGCAATAAAAATGGATACAATTATAAATAAACTGTAATGAATATGAAGATATTTAAAATGTAAATGGGTGGGGCCTGCGGGGCCCCCTATTGGACGGGGCCCATGGGCTTAAAGGGTCACTAAAGGAAAAAAATTTTTTGCTGAAATGACTGTTTACAGGGTATAGAGACATAAAAGTTAACTGATTCCTTTTAACAATGATTACAAATAGATAACAAATCAATCATATAATGTGCCTGCAGTTTCACTTTCGTTTTTAAATTGGTTTCATGTTTCTGTGAAGTAGAAAGAGACACAGAACAAAAACAAACAAATCCAGGGCAGTGTTTTGTTTTTAAAATTAATCTGATTGGTTCTGAAGAGTTTTAGACACACAGCTTGGACCACAGTGAAAAGCTGCCAGGAGATTTTTCATAAGGAGCCAGACAAGCAGGAAGTGTGAAGATCAGAGCAGAATTACAGCAGCTTCAAAGCAAAAACGAACACTGAGGATATGAAACTAGGACTGCAGTAAGGTAAAGGATTTCCTTTAGGCCGTGTTCACACAATCAAATTTATCTGCTGAAACCGGTCCGATGGACCGTTTCAGCAGATAATTTTGATCGCGTGTATGGGCGAGCAGACAGGTTTTTCCAGCAGACAAATTTTAAAGCATGCTTTAAAATCTGTCTGCTGGGAACCAGTCCGTCCGACATGTCCGCTGGTTAGTACACTAACCAGCGGACATATCTGTCTGGATTCGACGCATGTGTGGAAGTATTTTACTTCCTGGTTCGGTGACCTGGCGGCGTCACCGTCACCGCGCTGTCTGCTGGCGGGGATTTTGGTTTGATCGTGTGTACACGATCAAACCAAAATAGCCCAGCGGACAAATCCGATCAAAACGGCCCAGTCAAGCCCAATGGTAAGTCCGGCCCTGTACGCATGCTCAGAAGCAATGCTCACCATAACACAACATTAGCAGAAGTTGCCCAAACGGTGGTGCTGAAGAGCTGAAAAACCACATAGTTTTGTGTTTGTTGGCTCACAATTCTTTGCTGTTTGTATGCAAGACAAGTTCACAGCCAACGCCCTTCAGACAAAAGTCCTACGCTTTGTCCTCAAAAAATCTGATCATGTGTACCAGGCTTTACACTGCAAATCCTTGCTGGAGATTTGTCTTTCTTGTTCCATCGCTTTTTAACTTCTGCAATCAAATCCATAGTAAGAAAATAATGGGTTCAGAAAGGAACTTCTAATGGGGGGGTTTAAACCTAAACTTCGATGGTATGATTCCTTCCTTTGGAGCTTTTAATCTCATGCTTCACTTCAGCGGGTTCCATTATCAATGGCACTGCGGGACTACAAGTTTCATTAAAATGCCATATTCAGCATTTAAGAATTTAGAAGCTAAAGGGAAACGCAAAGCAATTAGATCCCAACCAACAATGCCTGGATCGGATAGCAAAGCTATTTAAGATGATTGAGAAGAGACAGAGGGTTGGATTTTCATAATGTGTCACCAATAGGCCCTTTAATGCTGGTCTCCCTAAACCCACCATTCTTTGCAGTGGCTACATGTATCTTTATGGAGAAAGGGTGTAATTTAATGTTTGTCATTAGCGAGGAATGAATCCTTTTGCTGAATAGAAGAATGAAGCCAAAGACGAGTGACTGCAGAAAAAGGACCAAGTGGTCTATCGAGTCTGCCCCATTTAAAAAAAAAATCTCCCCACACCAATAGAGCTTTTCTTTTGGATGTTATTTAATCACCGCTGGGGTTTTTATTCTTGCAACTGCGGTGCAGGAAACACGCACAGATCGCAGGTTTCCCGCACTGCATTCTAGTATGAACGGAGATTTTTTTTTTTTAGGGATACAACCGCAACACCTCAAACAACACAGGTCTCGCAAACACTTTGGCCCGGATTCACGAAGGACTTACACCGACGTATCTCCAGATACGCCGTTGTAAGTACAAATGTGCGCCGTTGTATCTATGCGCCGATTCCCAAAGCTAGATACGTCGAAAAAATAGGCTTTAGCTACCCGACGCAACTTGCCTACACCGGCGTATCATGGGCGCATAGTTACTCTGGAGGCATTCGGTGTTCTTATTTTAAATATGCAAATGAGTAAGATACGCCGTTTCACAAACATACTTGCGCCCGGCGCATGTTTTAAGCGATTTGCGTAAGGGTTACGTCCGGCGTAAAGTTATTCCTCATATAAGAGGTGCAACCCATGCAAAGGTATGGACTAGGGAACGAACACCGTCGATTTTTACGGCATTTACGTAGTACGTGAATAGGGCTGTGCGTAGGTTATGCTCACGTCGTAGGCAGTGTTTTGACGTATCTTAGCCAGTTATTTCGACGTGACTGTGAGCATGCGCACTGGGATACGTCTAAGGTACGACACATTTGTTTTTAGTACTTGTTTGAAGCTCAGCCCATCATTTGCATGGGGTTACACTTCATTTAAATGTTACACGCCCACTTCCACCTACTTTGACTTACGTCGGCTTACGCCGACGACTATACGCTACGCCGACGCAACGTTGAGAGCATTTGCTTTGTGAATACCGTGCTTGCATCTCAACGTTGTGCCAGGGTAGTGTAAAGAAGATACGCTACGCCCGCATAAAGATGCACCGAGGTACGTGAATCTACCCCAATGCGTTTGTCTGGTATAGTAGTACCATGAGATCCGGTTACAGTGCCTTTTTAAAAGAAGTACATGCACCGCTTTTGTTGCAGTCCAGTGTGATTTCAGTCCATTTAAATGAATGGGTTGGAATTGGACTGGATCCGGATTACATCAGCGCATTCCTGTGCGATTCATGGTGTGAACCACAAAAGACATTCTATCTGGATATGTGGTTTGCAGACTTTCTGTTGAGAAGGGGACAAGTTCTATGACCAAAACTTTTTCCCATACGCGTGTCTCGTATTAACTTTATTGTTTATATTGTGTTTTTTTGGAGTGGGGTTATAGTGGTCGTGTCGGTGCTCATGTGTGTTTAGTCTTAGGCCCCGTACACACGTCCGAGCTTCTCGGCAGAATCCAGCGAGAAGCTCGGTGGGATCCATATTGTGCCGAGAAGCTCGATCGTGTGTACGTTTTCGCCAAGAAAACTGTCGAGCGAGGCGTCAAGCCAAAATAGAGAGCAGGTTCTCTATTTCCTTGATGGGCCATCGGGACTAATTGCTCAACGCCTTTTTCGACAGCCTGGTCGACGAACTCGAAGGCCTGAGAACCTCGTTGGGCGGAACGATGAATTTAGCCCGACGAGGTTCTCGTACGTGTGTACGCGGCCTGAGACCCCTTTCTGACCAAGATTTCCCAGAAACCAATGCAAAACTGGAAATGACGTCCATGGCTGCGCTGCTAGAGAAGGAAGTGAAATTAGATATAGGCTTAAATCAGGTACCGTATTTATCGCCCTATAATGCGCACTGGCGTATAGCACGCACCCCCACCTAGAAGGGAATCCTAAGGGAAAAAAAAGAAATACTGGCAGTTAGTTACTCACAGTTGCCCGGCGTCCATCGGCGGCCATGTCCGGTCCAGCGTCCGTCTGCGGCTTTCGTGCTGTCTTCTCCTGCGCTGCGATCCCCGTTTCCCACGCTATATTTGAACGCCGCCGCCTACATATACCGAGCGCAGTACCCTCGGGCACGCTCGGCCACACTCGGTTGCTCTAGCATTAAGGCTAGGAGGCGGCACAGGGTGTGACCACGAGGGGAGCCGAGCCTGGCCGAGTGTACCCGAGTGTATTGCGCTCTGTATATGTCGGAGGCGGCTTCAAACACAGCGCGTATATCGCGCACCCACGATTTTCCCCTGATTTTAAGGGGAAAAAAGTGCACGGTATACGGCGATAAATACGATAAGTGAACAGAAAAAATAATTCATTTTAAGGATGCACATTAGTGCTACACGGTGAGGAGTAAAAAATGTGTGGAAGTGGACGTGTGTGGATTATTTTTGGAGAGTAATGCCGCGTACACACGATCGTTTTTCGGCATGAAGTTTTCCAGCATGTAGAAAAAACAAAGTTTTTCCAACTTCATCATTAAAAACGAAGTTGCCCACACACCATTGTTTTAACCACTTCAGCCCCGAGCCTGTTTTTCAGATTCGGTGCTTACGAGACTAAAACTGTTTTTTTTGCTAGAAAATTATTTAAAACCCCCAAACATTATATATATTTTTTTTCTAACACCCTAGAGAATAAAATGGCGGTCATTGCAATACTTTTTCTCACACCGTATTTGTGCAGCGGTCTTACAAGCGCACTTTTTTTGGAAAAAATTCACTTTCTTGAATTAAAAAATAAGACAACAATAAATTTGGCCCAATTTTTTTATATATTATGAAAGATGATGTTACGCCGAGTAAAATGATACCCAACATGTCACGCTTAAAAATTGCGCCCGCTCGTGGCATGGCGTCAAACTTTTATCCTTAAAAATCTCGATAGGCGACGTTTAAAAAATTCTACAGGTTGCATTTTTTGAGATGCAGAGGAGGTCTAGGGCTAGAATTATTGCTCTCGCTCTAACGATCGCGGTGATACCTCACTTGTGTGGTTTGAACACCGTTTTCATATGCGGGCGCTACTCGGGACGGGGCACTTTAAAAAAAAAAATTTGGGGGTTTTCGTTTTTATTTCTATTTATTTTATAATGTTTAACACTGAAAAAAAAAAAAAAAAAATTATCACTTTTATTCCTATTACAAGGAATGTAAACATCCCTTGTAATAGAAAAAAGCATGACAGGTCCTCTTATATATCAGATCTGGGGTCAAAAAGACCTCAGATCTCATATTCAGGCTTAAATGCAAAAAAATAAAAATAAAAAAAATAAAATAAAAAATGTCAAAATGTAAACAAATTAAATGTCTCTTTAAGACGCTGGGCGGAAATGACGCTTTGACGTCACTTCCGCCCAGCAGAGGTATGGGGACGGCTGAGGGACATTTTTTCCCTCAGTCGCATCCCTGGACAGCCAGCAAGAGGACCCGATCGCCTCCGCCGCTACCGACGGCTACGGTAAGCGGCGGAGGGCGCGGGAGAGCGGCGGGAGGGTGGGGCACCCTCTCCCGCCGCCGGTAACGGTGATCTCGCGGCGAATCCGCCGCGATGACCGCCGTTATCGTTAACAGGACCGCCCCACGAAGAGATGGATATCTCGGTTGTGGCAGCAGCTGCTGCCGTTACCGAGATATCCATCTTCAAAGTCTTTGGACTTGGGGCTGGTCAGAAGTGGTTAAAAAAATGATGAGCAAAGCGTGGTGATGTTAAACACGTACGACGGCACTCTAAAGGGGAAGTTCCATTCGCCTTAGCTGATTCCGTGTTAGTAAAAGACGATTGGCGCTTTTCTGTCTGTTACAGCGTGATGAATGTGCTTACTCCATTATGAACGGTAGTTTTACCAGAACGAGCACTCCCATCTCATAACTTGCTTCTGAGCATGCGCGGCTTTAAAACGTAATGTTAGGCGCCGTACACACGGCAGAGAACCTCGATGGGCAGAACACATCGTTCCGCCCGTCGAGGTTCCCTCCCGGCCGTCGAATTCGGCGACCCGCCCGTCGGGAATGGCAACCAGCCATTCTTCCAGGCGGGCCGTCGAGGAAATAGAGAGCGTGCTCTCTATTTCGGCTCGACGGGCTTCCCGACGGGAAGCTCGCTGAGACCGTACACACGGCCGAGGTCCTCGCTGGAATGTGCATTCCAGCGAGGTTCTCGCTGATTTTCAGCGAGAACCTCGGCCGTGTGTACGGCGCCTCAGCCCACACACGATCATTTTTTACAACCCGAAAAACAACATCGTTTAAAACAACGTTAAAAAAAATGCAGCATGTTCGAATTTTTTTTTGTCAGTTGTCAGAACCTGAAAAATGATGTGAAGCCCACACACAATCATTTTAAAACGACTTTTTTTTTCATGCAGAAACATGATCGTGCGTACGCGGCATTAGGAGAGCGTTTAGTGTCACTTTAACTTTGGTCCTGTTCCTATTACCCCCAGTGTATCTGCGCACCGTCCATCTCTGCTGTTTGTGTTACAAAGGAAAGTTGTTTATGAAAAGTGTCAAAACTTTGTGAAGTAACAAGATACAGCACATTGCAGAATTTATTCCGAGTCATCCCTCGGTACAACTCCGCATTACATTTGTCTGCTACAATTAACAGTCATTTGATCCCACATTGTACTTTATCATTTCGGTTAGACTTGTCTTCTCTCTATGTCTGCACTTAGCCGTTAAATTCTATCTTGGGGAAGTGTGGCGCACACACACAGACACACACACACACAGACTGTGTGGTTTTCATGGTTTAACGGACACAGCTGTTGACTCTTGACTGTTCTCCTCTCCGAGGTTCAAGAAATCCCTCAAGTTTTGAAAGACTGAGGCAATACCGAGACAAAATAAACCTTCAGCCTGGGTTTCTTTTCCTGTATTTCATATATAGACGTGTATTTACACGGCTTAAAGCGGTATTAAACCCAAACAAAAACCTTTATTATATTGCATCTGGCAAAAGTTTTGAGTATAGCCTTACATAAAATGATATAATAAACCATAATATAGTACCATCATCCAAATTGATATAGGGAAGCAAAAGCGGGATGGGGATGTGAGGGCAATTGCTGAGGCTGACCAAATACCCACCCCAGAGAATTGTAATGGACTATCTCGGTACTGATACAAAACAATATTTTTTTTCAGTATAAAAATTTGTTTAATACACATAAAAAAGTAACATACAAAAACAAACAAATTTAAATAAAATAACCACTGTTGAAGTGGAGATCTTTCCTCAACTAGTTTCGCAGAATGGATCCGCTTCTTCAGGAGGAGTTGTCTATGAAACAAATATTACAGTAAGATACAGGGTACATATAATATAATACAATTGATACAAACATAATAACAGAGCGCAGAATGTATTATAGAGATCCGCTCACCCAAACGGTCAAAACCGGCTATGTGAACAGGCCTTTCTGGAATTTCCCCACCCTTTGAAATACCAAGGCCAAATAATGAGGATTAGACATGTGCAGACTGGTGTTTATTTAGTTACTCCCGAAAATCGTTTAGATTTATTTTGTTTTTCGTTGGGGAATAGCTTTCGTCCGAAAATCCAATAATACTTGGTTTCTGTCGAATGGTCAAAAGAATATTCGACGGAACGTCGAATCTTTACATCGAATCGTACATTTCCGTTCGAATATTCCGCCTACAAGAATTCTAATGTTGTATGACTAGTAATAATGTCGAATCTATTTTCTCATAAATCGAAATCTAATCTCTGTAATGTCGAATCCATTATTTCTATAGTGTCAAATCTTTTCTCTATAATGTCGAATATTTTCCCTATAATGTCGAATCTTTTCCCTAGAATGTCGAATCTCTCTATATCGAATTTTTACCGCAACGAAAACGAAAATAAAGCATTTTTTATGTCGGACCTTTCGGTTTTCGTTTCTTGCGCTTTCGTTATCGTTTGTTAAATAATGCATTCTAACTAAAACGAATGTACATGTCTAATGAGGATATATTTGGAAAATATGCCTAAGCACCAAAGAAGAATGTAGCACCCCCTGTGTACAGTAGGGACATTTAGTTGGGCTCCTTTGTAGCCAGAGGAGAGAGAGTTCATTTGTTTGAAGTTAGTGTGTCAGTGCTCCAAGGGCTAATGCCGCGTACACACGGTCATTTTTTGCGATGAAAAAAAAACTTTGTTTTTTAAAACGTCATTTAAATTGATCGTGTGTGGGCAAAACGTTGTTTTTTGTCTTAAAAAAAAACGACCCAAAAAAAATTCCAACATGCTTACATTTTTTGTGTCGTTTTTCAAAACGTCGTTTTTTGTTTCACAAAAAGTCACCGTGTGTAGCAAAAACGTTGTTTAAAACGACGTTTTTCAAGCCGCGCATGCCCAGAAGCTAGTTATGAAGCGAGCTTCAATGGAAAAGAGTGGTGAACGTAACCTTGCTTTTTGTGAAAAAAAACGATGGTGTGTATGCAACATCGTCTTTGAAAAGTGACGTTTCAAAAACGTAGTTTTTTACTTCACACTTTTCATCGCAAAAAACGACCGTGTGTACGCGGCATTAGAGAATTCTAAGGCTGCGTACACACGATCGAATTTGTCCGCTGAAACTGGTCCGACTGACCAGTTCAGCTGACAAATCCGAACGTGTGTATGGGCTAGCGGACATGTCTGACCGGCGAACAAATTTTAAAGCATGCTTTAAAATATGTCCGCCACCGACATGTCCGTCGGATATGTCCGCTGGTTAGTACACTAACCAGCGGACATATCTGCCCGCACAAGCGTCGTATGGATGCGACGCATGCGTGGAAGTTTTTTACTTCCTGGTGCGGTGACGTGGCGGCGTCAACGTCACCGCCACGTCACCGCGCTGTCTGCCGAGGTGACATGTCCGATGAAAACGGTCCGCGGACCGTTTCCATCGGACATGTCCCTCTGTGTGTACGCGGAGGGGAAGAGATGAGGCTTGAATATTTATGGAGTCTCCTCCAATCTTGTGATGAGGATGACCCAGAAGGTGGGAAGATAGCCCATAAGTATTCTGGAGCCTGACCATGTGGGAGCAGATTTCAGGGTCCAGTTGCCTGGAGGGGACCCCTATACTATACTTCCACTTGCCAGTATACCTTAATAGTTGGGTCCCAAAGTTCCTGCATTAGAGTGCTCAGGTAAAAGTGGATCCCACCAGTGGCAGCTGGTGCTTGAAATTTGTTTGGGGGGGCACAAACAAAAAAACAAAAATCAATTGCAGCCTCACTGAGCCCATCAATTGTCGCCACTGTGCCATCAAACGCAGCCACTGTGCCATCAAACGCAGCCACTGTGCCATCAAACGCTGCCACTGTGCCATCAATTGTCACCACAATGCCATCAATTGTCACCACAATGCCATCAATTGTTGCCACTGTGCCATCAAACGCAGCCACTGTGCCATTAATTGTCGCCACTGTGCCATCAAATGCAGCCACTGTGCCATCAATTGTCACCACTGTGCCATCAAACGCAGCCACTGTGCCATCAAATGCAGCCACTGTGCCATCAATTGTCACCACTGTGCCATCAAACGCAGCCACTGTGCCATCAAATGCAGCCACTGTGCCATCAATTGTCACCATTGTGCCATCAATCGTCGCCACTGTGCCATCAAACGCAGCCACTGTGCTATCAATTGTCACCACTGTGCCCATCAAATGCCGCCAGTTTGCCCCCTTTAATATCCCACTAGATTGCCCCAAAATACCGCCAGTCCCCCCCCCCCGGCACTTACCTTTCTTGGGTCAGGCATCCTCCTCCACGTTCCCTCAATGTCTTCTCCTGCTCTCGATGTCGCTTCAGACAATCAGGTGACCAGTAACCAGACCCGATGAAACCTGATTGGCTAAGACGCGTGTCAGTGTTAACCAGGGAATGCACAATCTGTGCGCCTTCTGGTTAACCATTTGGAAGCCGATTAGAGCCCACAGGCTGTAATCGGGATGCCTATCAGAGTGTCTTATAGACACTTCCAAAACACACCCACCGCTGTTATTCATATGGCCGGCGCTCAACAGGTGGGTGGCAATACATAGATTCATGCAATGCAGGCAGGTGTCCCAATACTTTTGGTAATATAGTGTATATAAAAAAATGTAACAGCTAGAAAATAGAAGTATTATTTAAAAATGAACTGACACAAGTTTTTACATTAGTAAAGCAAATTTTCAGCTAACTGGAAACATACTATAGCCTTCCTTGGAATATCAATAGATGGAAAATGTACACAGTACTGAATAAGTTATGCTAGAATATCTTGCTTAAGGAGCGGAAACAATCTTCTCCCAGAGAAACATATAAAAGCCTTGTCCCAGATAGTGAGACACAGTTGGCATCCCTACAGCGGGTGGAGGGAGTCATAGAAAACACGCAGCACACTAATTGCCCAATGTGTTGCACAGGGAAGGGACATTGCAGATATGATCAGAATGACAGAGGCTGCAGGTGTTCAGGTATTCAGTACAGTATGATCTGTCTCTGTTACATCTCCCGTCACTTGGATCAGTCGCATTCAGTACCCCTGAGAGCAGCGCGTATCTGGATGGAATTAATAAAACAAGAGCAGCACAGAGGCCTCTATTCATTGATGTACAGGGATGCAATTTCCAAGCGGAAATGAAGGCTGGCTCTCAATAACTCATCTTTCCATTTTCATTCAGCAACTCCTACAGACTAAAGTGAGTGTGAAAATACATTTGCGCTCTTGTCTTCTGGCCTCTCTGGTACAGACGACAATATATAATAATATCCATGGCCTGTTAACCCTTCTGTAGCCCACGCTGACATTCCATAGAAAAAAAAATGTATGTATTTTTGGCCGAGAACTGCCCATTTAAGAAAGTCTAGAGTTTCTTATGCCGCGTACACACGGCAGAGAAACTCGACGGGCGGAACACATCGTTCCGCCGTCGAGGTTCTCTGCCGGCCGTCAGATTCGGCGACCTGCCTGTCGGGAAAAGCAACCAGCCATTCATCCCGACGGGCCGTCGAGCAAATAGAGAACCTGCTCTCTATTTGCTCGACGGGTTTCCCGATGGGCGGGGCTCGCCGAGAGCGTACACACGGCTGAGGTTCTCGGCAGAATGCAGCTCCCAGCGAGGTTCTCGCTGGTTTCTGCCGAGAACCTCGGCCGTGTGTACAGGGCTTTATAGTCATCTACAGAAAATTTGGGTTTGGTGCAAACCATGGTCAATGACTTTACAGATGTCAGAAGACCCAGGGCTACCAAATCCAAAGTAGTTTATTTACCACATTGGTTCACGTTGTTTTAGTAATTGTGCCAGGCCACAGAGACTTGAACATTGGGTGCAATGCTCAGACTGTGGTTCTTTGGTGACTCACATCCAGACACCCATCCCTGGGCCCTGTCATTGTTGTGGGGCACAAAGCAGCTGCCTCATACCTGGCAACTGTCCCAGTTTAAATTCCCTTGTCCCTTGATGTTTTAGTCCCGTACTGTGTCCTGGTATTTCAGTGTGAAGTTCTGTTACTAATTCTGCCCAGCTCTGCCCTATTGCTGTGTACAAATGACAATATATAATAATATCCATGGCCTGTTAACCCTTCTGTAGCCCACACTGAGATTCCATATAAAAAAAAAAGATGTATTTTTGGCCGAGAACTGCCCATTTAAGATAGTATGGAGTTTCTTATAGTCAGCTACAGAAACTTTGGCTTTGGTGCAAACCATGGCCAATGACTTTTCCAAATTACTTTACCAAATCCAAATAGCTTATTTACCACATTGGTTCACGTTGTTTTAGTAATTGTACCAGGCCACATAGACTTGAACATTGGGTGCAATGCTCAGACTGTGGTTCTTTGGTAACTCACATCCAGGTAGGGCAAAGGGGGAAGCTGCCATGGGCCCTGTGATTGTTGTGGGGCACAAAGCAGCTGTCTCATACCTGCCAACTATCCCAGTTTAAATGCCCTTGTCCCTTGATGTTTTAGTCCCGTGCTGCGTCCTGATATTTCAGTGTGAAGTTCTGTTACTACTGCTGCCCAGCTCTGCTCTATTGTTGTGTACAGATGACTCACCTGCAGACCCTGTGTTTACATGTAAATACAGGCATTGATATGTAAATAGTGGCGACATTCACATGTCAATAGCGACAGCATCCATATGTAAATAGGGGTGGTATTCATGTGTATATCATGCCTCCCTGAGGTCAAATTCACCATCACCTATTCTGAATGTTGCCCACTGGGGAAATAAAGAGGTATGCTTGAAAGTCCTGCCTACAACTGTGGTCATTAAGCCTACCATCAGCATGTTCTGCAAAGATAAGAAAATTGCTTCTATCACATTGGTGGCCAGTGTAAACCTCTATTACATTAGTGGTCAGTGTAAATCTCTATTACATTGGTGGCCAGTGTAAACCTCTATTACATTAGTGGTCAGTGTAAACCTCTATTACATTAGTGGTCAGTGTAAACCTCTATTACATTAGTGGTCAGTGTAAATCTCTATTACATTGGTGGCCAGTGTAAACCTCTATTACATTAGTGGTCAGTGTAAACCTCTATTACATTAGTGGTCAGTGTAAACCTCTATTACATTAGTGGTCAGTGTAAACCTCTATTACATTGGTGGTCAGTGTAAACCTCTATTTCATTGGTGGTCAGTGTAAACCTCTATTACATTGGTGGCCAATGTAAACCTCTATTACATTGGTGGTCAGTGTAAACCTCTATCACATTGGTGGCCAATGTAAACCTCTATTACATTGGTGGTCAGTGTAAACCTCTATTACATTAGTGGCCAGTGTAAACCTCTATTACTTTGGTGGCCAGTGTAAACCTCTATTACATTAGTGGTCAGTGTAAACCTCTATTACATTAGTGGTCAGTGTAAACCTCTATTACATTGGTGGTCAGTGTAAACCTCTATTACATTAGTGGTCAGTTTAAACCTCTATTACATTAGTGGTCAGTGTAAACCTCTATTACATTAGTGGTCAGTGTAAACCTCTATTACATTGGTGGTCAGTGTAAACCTCTATTACATTGGTGGCCAGTGTAAACCTCTATTTCATTGGTGGTCAGTGTAAACCTCTATTACATTGGTGGCCAATGTAAACCTCTATTACATTGGTGGTCAGTGTAAAACTCTATTACATTAGTGGTCAGTGTAAACCTCTATTACATTGGTGGTCAGTGTAAACCTCTATTACATTGGTGGTCAGTGTAAACCTCTATTACATTGGTGGTCAGTGTAAACCTCTATTACATTGGTGGCCAGTGTAAACCTCTATTACATTAGTGGTCAGTGTAAACCTCTATTACATTGGTGGTCAGTGTAAACCTCTATTACATTGGTGGTCAGTGTAAACCTCTATTACATTGGTGGTCAGTGTAAACCTCTATTACATTGGTGGTCAGTGTAAACCTCTATTACATTGGTGGTCAGTGTAAACCTCTATTACATTGGTGGTCAGTGTAAATCTCTATTACATTGGTGGCCAGTGTAAACCTCTATTACATTAGTGGTCAGTGTAAACCTCTATTACATTGGTGGTCAGTGTAAACCTCTATTACATTGGTGGTCAGTGTAAACCTCTATTACATTGGTGGTCAGTGTAAACTTCTATTTCATTGGTGGCCAGTGTTGAAATTCCTCTTTATATCGGTAGTCAGTAAAAAAAAAAAAAAAAATCAGCATTGCCATTGATCGATCTAGAGCGAAACTGCATGGAGGGGGAGGGCCCAAGATTTTTCTTTGCCCAGGGCGAATCAATATTAAAGACGGCCCTGCTCACATCCCCCCTCTAGGAAGATTCTGCCAGTGTAGGTAGAATAGAGGAAGATACATCCAGTTCCTCTTCAAAAGTAGGCTTTTTCCCCCTTACCACTGCTGTACCCACCACCATCCTCTTGCTCTACCACCATCCCAACATTTATTTCCCTGTAGTAAGATGACGCATAGAGTGCATAGGGCATTGCAAGGATTTTACAAGTTCAGTGCAGGACTCAATGACTGCATATCTGTGTTTGGTTATGTAATATGGCACGGCACAGGAGGTGCATCCAGAAGGGTCAATGTGCCGATGGTGTTACTTTCCACTGAAATGCAGAATCCAACACCGCTGGCCCACTCTACATGTAAGTCCATTGTGTGCAGCAGTGTAGTGTATGGACTAATCTTTCCACCTTCCAAGAGTAATTACAATTGCTACTTACAATATATGATATTACTTTTAGTGGCCATATTTGACAATGCATGGATGCACATTTGTTTAATGGGGCCCCCTCCAATGGCAGGTGGTCTATATTGCACGCCCTTAACCGCTTACCTACCGCTGCATGACTGTTTACATTGGCAGAATGGCACGGCTGCACATATGGACGTACCTATACGTCCCCTTCTAGACACCGCATTGCGGCGCACGTGCCACCAGCTCCATGCGGGTCCCGCGGACTCGATGTCTGCCAGGTGCCCGCGTTCATGTCACGGAGCAGCAGAACAGGGAGATGCCAGGGTAAACAAGGCATTTCCCTGTTCTGCCTTGTGACAGGACAGTGATCTACTGCTTCCTGTCATTGGTAGCAGTGATCAGTCACATGTAGCCCAGCCCCCTCACCGTTAGAATCACTCCCTAGGACAAACTTAAAGCGGTATTTCACCCTAAATATAAGATCTCCCATGTGATCCAGCATACTGGCGTCAGCGCCAGTATGCTGGGTTTTTTTTTTTTTAATCGCACACTTACTGTATTATGATGGAATTTCATTTTTTTCCCCCGCGGTGGACGGCTCTAGTATTGCTCGTCACATCTTCCTAAAATACCCGATATGGACTCGGGTAATCTCGCGCAAAGACCTAGGAGCTGACTGCGCAGGCGCCGTATTTCTCCGAGTCCTATTTCGGAGGGCGTGACGCGCCTGCGCAGTCAGCTCCTAGGTCTGTGCGCAGGCGCCGCATTTTCGCCGAGATTACCCGAGTCCATATCGGGTATTTTCGGAAGATGTGACGCGCTATACTGGCGCCGTCCACCACGGGAAAAAAAAAAGAAATTCCAAGATAATACAGTAAGTGTGCGATTAAAAAAAAAAAAAACAGCATACTGGCGCTGACGCCAGTATGCTGGATCACATGGGAGATCTTATATTTAGGGTGAAATACCGCTTTAAAGTGAGACAAGTGACCAGGATGTGTTATGTGGTGGGAGGGGTGGATTTCTCTCTTTCTCTCTCTCCCCACATAACACATCCTGGTCACTTGTCTATGAACTGTGGATCACCTCCTATTATGATAACATCCAGGAGAGATATGTAAATAACCTGTCACTCGAAGCACGGGGACGGTAAGGACTTTTTAATTAGGGTCCTTTCACATGGGCAGACCGTTCATCCGTTTATTACAAGTCCATTTATTACAAGATTCTCCTTCGTCTGCGGCCTCGAGAACGTTGTCCCATATTTTGAGCAATGCGGCTTCCGTCCCATGTCCAGACTGGAATCCCGATTGAAATGGATCAAGTAGGTTGTGGGTATCTAGATGCTGTTGCAGCTGTTGTACCACTACTTTTTCCATTACCTTTGAGAGTACATTTATGCCTGTTATTGGCTTTGAAGATTTCTTTGTGGTATTTTCTTGTTGTTGCTTTGTAGACGCTGAGGTTCTCATCTGAAGAGCTTCTTTTCCAGGCGGCTTCCGCCCTTCTACGCTCTTGCTTCAGTAACGCCAGTTGGTTGTTGAACCAGCTGGAGTTATTTTTCCAGATGCGGGTTTTGCGTTTCGGCGCTATTAAGTCGGCTGACTGTAATAGGGCTGTGTTTATGGCATCCAGTGTTTCTTCAGCCGTTTGGTTCGGCTGAATTGTATTTATTTTTTTCCTTAACATGGTTTTGAAGAGTTCCCAGTGGAGCGTCTTCTAACATGCTGTCACTGGATTTGATGTTTTAGTTAAGGGTGGGAAATCGGAAATAATGAATTTAATTGCATGGTGATCTGTCCATGGCAACGGTTCATTTTCCAAGATTTTTATTTCCAGATCTTGTCTGAAAATAAGATTGAGTGTGTGACCTGAAGCATGTGTGGGCCCACATACTAGTTGTTGTCAGTGTTGTAAGTAACGCAGTTACAATAAACGCAGTTACCTAACGCAGCCCCTTTTGAGGGTAACGAGTAATCTACCTGATTACTCTTCCCCTCACAGTAACGCAGTTACCATTACTTGGGCAGCATTACCGCAATTACATCTACCGCCACTAGATGGCAGCAGAGTAATTGCTTCTGCCGGCGCTGTGAACATAAATATGGGTGGAACTCCGCTTTAGAATCATATGACCGCAGTGATGGCCTGTCACAGCGGTCTAAAAACTCCCAATCGCTAGGAACCCTGGATACAATGAGCCCCACCCGCCTCACACTGACCTATCACCGGGGAACAACTCACATTGATCACACACACTGTGTGCGCACCCTAATCAATGATCCGGGGAACACATGGTCGGAACAAAATGTTCCACAGAACAAACGTTCCCTACACAACACAGTGTACACAGCGACATCTAGTGGTCAACATGGTAAGTGCAGGACACCTATACAGACCAATGATCAGCAGGTTATTTTTGGTCAGTGATTTCATCTCTTCATCAGACAACAAAGAAATATCTGACATCCCCATTCCAGATCCCTTGCATCCAATAAAGCTTATATAAGATAAATAAAATAATAAACAATAAACTATAGAAAATTCTAATAAAGCCTAATATAAGATTTTAAATTACAGACTCTGTAAACATCAAGGGAATGTATATTATAAATATACATTTTAATCCAGCTTATAATTTGGATGTAATATGTAGCAGATGGATTAAAAAAAAAATTCAGTTACTTTGCTGAGTAACTAATTACTACTTACTAATTACTATATATGCTTAGGATGGGGTAAACGCCTGAGATTTTTGATAGTCGATCGTCGATTGATTCTCAAAAGTCGCTCAGTTCTTAGGGCTTTTTTAGTGATGGCTGGTAGTATTGCGGAAAATTGCCTCAGATCCCCAATGGTTTCTGCAGAATATTGCAGATTAACCATAGTCGCCAAACACCAGGGGGAGAAGGGGGGGGGGATTTTCAAGGATTAACTTAATCCTCGATCCTGGCTTGGTCCAGAGGAAGGCAAAAAAACCCTGGCCATGCTACGCCAATATGCTACGACAGGGAAAAAAAATCCTACCTGACCCCTTGAGAGGCGATCGGGCGAACCCTGGATCAAGTTCAAATGGTAATTGAGGAAGGGGGAATGGGGCTTGGGTGTTGCAAGATGGCTACCACTCCGGCTGCAAAGAGCCAGGGTGGTGACCTTGAGGGGGGGGGGGATTGCCAACTGGTAGTTATTGAGTCAGGCGAGGGTGGTAGGTGACCCAATTACAAGGGGGTAGCAAGCTGGTGTCTGGAGGGGAGGTGCGGTGGGCCACTTGCGGCAATGAACAGGGGGGGTGAGAGGGGGCCCTACCTATCTACATCCTGTGGGCCACACGTCCTACTCCTAGGAAGCGTGCGCCGTTAGCTACCGGGATGCAGTTCTAGTCCTAGGGAAGAGGGGGGTCCTGCTGGTGTCAAGGGGGGGATTGATGTGCAGCTGGCAGGTCGTAGCGATGAAGCGGGGGGGTGGCGGGGGCCCTACCTATCTACATCCCGTGGGCCACACGTCCTACTCCTAGGAAGCGTGCGCCGGTAGCTGCCGACATGCAGTTCTAGCCCTAGGTAAGTGGGGGGTCCTGCTGGTGTCTGGGGGGGATTGCTGTGTAGCTGGCAGGTGGACAGTGTATCAGGGGGGGACCGCCGGGGGCTATGCGGCTGGATTCTGTGAGGGGGCAGCTCAGGGGATAGCTGGTGGTGGCTGGGGGGTTCTGCAGGTGTCCGGGGGGGTTTGTGGTGGTTCTGGCAGGTGAAGGGAGCGCCGTGCCGCTAGGATGCGGTTGAAGCCGCGGCCTTTCCTAAATGCGGCGGCCGCGAATGGTTCCAGAGGTGGCGCAAGGGCCTCCGCCGCGGCTTATCCTGAAAAGGACGGCCGCCAACAGAGCTCTTGGAGATGGGAGAGCCCTGTAGATTAGGGGCTTACTTTTCTGAGGGCAGAGAGCGGCGGATCGGGGGGGACCAGGGACCAGGGGGAGAACCGGAGAGAGCGGTGAGAGACGTCAGGGGAGAGCGTGTGGTGCAGCCCTGGATGTCAGGAGCTGTCAGGTGCTGCGTCCAAACACAGCCAGCATGTGGCTACGAATGGTACTGCAGTTCTCTGATTATGATAAAAATCTCAGATCGCCGCCATTACTAGTAAAAAAAAAAATTATAAAAAAATGCCATAATTCTATCCCCTATTTTGTAGACGCTATAACTTTTGCACAAACCAATCAAAAAAGCTTATTGCGATTTTTACCACAAATATGTAAAAGAATTCATATCGGCCTGAACTGAGGAAAAAAAATATTTTTATATATTTTTGGGGAATATTTATTATAGAAAAAAGTAAGAAATAATGCTTTTTTTATGTTGCTTAAAATCCAAAACAAGTCCCTAAATTCTTAAAACCCATCTCCTGAAACACCAAATCCAAATCACATTCCTCGCCCCTCTGCTTCGACCTATTCTCCACCGTTCATTGTCACATGACACTCTGCCTCACCACTTCCTTTAATGAGGACCTGGATCTTCCAGTGCGGACTGGTCCACCACCAGTTGGTCTGGTTGTTGCCCTTTTCATGATGTCGTCATAGTGATGGAGTGTTCTGGATCCTGTGAGGTCCCACCAATGGACAGTCAGCCTGCAGATTATTCATGTTGCTAGTTTGCTGCTTTTGGTTGATGAAAATATATCTGGCATGTTTCCATTTCCAATTTAAATTTGATCTTTAAGAATAACAAATCTCAGAAAAAAGTTCATAAGTGTTAAATATTTAGTTCAGAAAACGAACATTCCTGTTTAGAGATAATGTATTTTTGTATATGCGGGAGAGAGAGGATTTAGCACTGTGCTCAGCCTTAATTTGTACAAATGGCAAATGTTTACATTTTGTTTACTCTGCGGTGTTGGAATTAGGGTCGAGAATGACGTCCTTTGGAATATGATCATTATTTTGGCATTTAAAAAATGAATACAGATACACTGCAATTTAATTTTTAATACAAGACAGATGATGGCCATTAACCCCCATGACATGATGAGAAACGGCAAATTAAAGAGAATCCACAGGCACAAGTTTAAGACTCTTATTTCTTTTCAAACCCTTTATAATTTAAAGGAGATCTATAGTGAAAGTATACAATATACTTTCATGACATCAGCATTGCAAAAACAATCTCCTTTGTGACTTCTGCCCGTCTCCTGGCCGTCTATTTCCACAACTTCCTGGATTCCCTGCATGCTTTGCAGCTGCTCCTCAATTTCTAAGGACTACATGTCCCATGGTATATTGTTGCATGCTAGCAGTGATTACTGTACTGACTTCACCTCCTGAAACTCCTCCTCTCAGCACCTCTGCAGTTCAGAAGGCAGGCTCTATGAAATGTGACACTGCAGTGCCTACTTGCAGAGCATAGTGAAAATGTGTCACAGACTTTAACCACTTAAGGACCACCTCCTGCACATATACGTCGGCAGAATGGCATGGCTGGGCACAAGCATGTACAGGTACGTCCTGTGCTAGTACCCAGCTGTGGATCACGGGCGCACGCCCGCGGCGCGCACCCGTGACCCGGTCCAAAGCTCCGGGACCGGGGCCGTGGGACTCGCGGACCCGATCGCTGCTGGAGTCCCGCGATCGATCCCTGGAGCTGAAGAACGGGGAGAGCCGTGTGTAAACACGGCTTCCCCATTCTTCACTGTGGCGGCGTCATCGATCGTGTGATCCCTTTTATAGGGGGGGCGCGATCGATGACATCACAACTACAGCCACACCCCCTACAGTTGTAAACACATATTAGGTCACACATAACCCCTTCAGCGCCCCCTTGTGGTTAACTCCCAAACTCCAATTGTCCTTTTCACAATAAACAATGCATTTTAAATGCATTTTTTGCTGTGAAAATTACAATGGTCCCAAAAATGTGTCAAAATTGTCCGAAGTGTCCGCCATAATGTCACAGTCACAAAAAAAATCTCTGATCACCGCCATTAGTAGTAAATTTTGCGCAAACCAACCCATAAACGCTCATTGCGATTTTTTTCCCCAAAAATAGGTAGAAGAATACGTATCGTCCTAAACTGAGGAAAACATTTTTTTATATATTTTTGGGGGATATTTATTATAGCAAAAAGTAAAAAATATTGAATTTTTTTCAAAATTGTCGCTCTATTTTTGTTTATAGCGCAAAAAAGGTGAGATGATCAAATACCACCAAAAGAAAGCTCTATTTGTGGGAAAAAAGGACACCAATTTTGTTTGGGAGCCTACGTTGCACGACCACGCAATTGTCTGTTAAAGTGATGCTATGGCATAGCATTCGGTCACAAACACTCTTGAAATTTTATCTGAAACGCCTGTTTTTTCATCTTTGTATTGTGAGTACCTGCAGGGTTGGACTGGGACAAAAATTTGGCCCTGGACTTCATCCAGACTGGCCCACTTTGACAGGCCTCTCCCATGGTGACCGTACAACTCCCCCCCTCCCCCGGCCACCCAAGCACCCTCTTCCCCTTCACTTGCCACTAGCCATTCTACTTTATTAGAGTAGAACGACTGGTACTGGTACTCTTATAGGCAGTACCAGTGGGAAAGCTAGACATCATTTCACCGGGACAAAGAATCAGTTTGGTGCTCCCCCCTTATGGGTCAAGATTAGGCAGAAGTGAGAAACTCCCAGGCTATAGCTGTTGAGTCAGCTGTCTGTCCCCTCCCCCATGCTCCTCTGTCTATCCCCCATGCTCCTCTGGTCTTCCCCCTGCTTCTCTGTTCCCCCCCAGGTGAGCGCTGCGGGGAGGGAGAGACAGAGGAGCAGAGGGGGTCGGCGGTCCCCTGTCACTGAAGCCAGCCCACTGAGCCATCGGCCCACCGGGAAACTCCCTGTAGTCCCAATGGCCAGTCCATCCCTGAGTACCTGACCTTTTATTAATAAATACTTTACAAAAAGTATTATACTACCGTGTTTCCCTGAAAATAAGACGTACTCCTAAAATAAGCCGTAGCAGGATTTCCAAGCATTTCCGAAATATAAGCCATACCCCAGAAAATAAGACGTAGTGATGCGCATGACTATGCGCAGCAGAGCGGTAAACAAGACGTGATGGGCGTATGTACCGTAGTGTACTGGTGCGGAGCTGTAAAGAAGTCACGCAGCCCTTCTTATCTGCTTCACGGTATCTCTAGGTCAGGGCCGTCTTACTGAGCGGGCACACCTGGGCACAGCCTGGGGGCCCGACGTTTGCTGGGGCCCAATCAGGGCCAGACATTTCAAGCAGCGTCTGACTCGCTCCCTCCCGCGCGGCTTCAACTCTCATATTTTGTTTTCTGTAATCTGCCGCTCTCTGCGCTGCAGACATTGGGACATTTACCAGCGAGGAGCAGCAGGGCTGTCTTACTGAGCGGGCCCCTCCCTCCCCCCCGCTCCCCCCCGCTCCCAGAACTTGGATTCCTCCACCTCCACAAGTCCACGGTCCTCCTCTCTCTGCTCCAGGAACCGTGCGCCGTACGGCCCGGCTGGGAGCCCGGAAGAAAAGAACATACGGGAGGCGGAGCCGGATCTAGAGGGAGACTCGGGCTGCCACTGCTGGCCATCAGGTACCCGGCTGTACACACATGCCTGCACACTGGGGTGAGCAGAGGAGCAAAGGAGGGACAGTGCTATGTGGTCTGTCTCAGATCCCCTCCTCTGCCTCCCAGACCCCCTCATCCTCTGCCTCCCAGGCCCCCTCATCCTCTGCCTACCAGACCCCCTCATCCTCTGCCTCTCAGACCCCCTCCTCTGCCTCCCAGACCCCCTCATCCTCTGCCTCTCAGACCCCCTCATCCTCTGCCTCCCAGACCTCCTCATCCTCTGCCTCTCAGACCCCCTCCTCTGCCTCCCAGAACCCCTCATCCTCTGGCTCCCAGACCCCCCCCCTCCTCTGCCTCCCAGACCCCCTCATCCTCTGCCTCCCAGACCCCCTCATCCTCTGCCTCCCAGACCCCCTCATCCTCTGCCTCCCAGACCCCCTCATCCTCTGCCTCCCAGACCCCCTCATCCTCTGCCTCCCAGACCCCCTCTCATCCTCTGCCTCCCAGACCCCCTCATCCTCTGCCTCCCAGACCCCCTCCTCCTCTGCCTCCCAGACCCCCTCCTCCTCCTCCCAGACCCCCTCTCCTCTGTCTCCCAGACCCCCTCATCCTCTGCCTCCCAGACCCCCTCATCCTCTGTCTCCCAGACCCCCTCATCCTCTGTCTCCCAGACCCCCTCATCCTCTGCCTCCCAGACCCCCTCATCCTCTGTCTCCCAGACCCCCTCATCCTCTGCCTCCCAGACCCCCTCCTCCTCTGCCTCCCAGACCCCCTCCATCCTCTCAGACCCCCCCTCCCAGACCCTCAGACCCCTTATCCTCTGCCTCTCAGACCCCTCATCCTCTGCCTCTCAGACCCCCTCATCATCCTCTGCCTCTCAGACCCCCCTCTGCCTCAGACCCCCTCATCCTCTGTCTCCCAGACCCCCCTCATCCTCTGCCTCCCAGACCCCCTCATCCTCTGTCTCCCAGACCCCCTCATCCTCTGTCTCCCAGACCCCCTCATCCTCTGCCTCCCAGACCCCCTCCTCCTCTGCCTCCCAGACCCCCTCCTCCTCTGCCTCCCAGACCCCCTCATCCTCAGACCCCCCTCCTCCTCTGCCTCCCAGACCCCCTCACCCCCTCATCCTCTGCCTCTGAGACCCCCTCATCCTCTGCCTCTGAGACCCCCTCATCCTCTGCCTCTGAGACCCCCTCATCCTCTGCCTCTCAGACCCCCTCATCCTCTGCCTCTGAGACCCCCTCATCCTCTGCCTCTGAGACCCCCTCATCCTCTGCCTCTCAGACCCCCTCATCCTCTGCCTCTCAGACCCCCCTCATCCTCTGCCTTCTCAGATCCCCCCTCATCCTCTGCCTCTCAGACCCCCTCATCCTCTGCCTCTCAGACCCCCCCATCCTCTGCCTTTTCAGACCCCCTCATCCTCTGCCTCTCAGACCCCCCTCATCCTCTGCCTCTCAGACCCCCCCTTATCCTCTGCCTCTCAGACCCCCCATCCTCTGCCTCTCAGACCCCCTCATCCTCTGCCTCTCAGACCCCCTCTCTCAGACCCCCTCATCCTCTGCCTCTCAGACCCCCTCATCCTCTGCCTCTCAGACCCCCTCCTCCTCTGCCTTTTTCAGACCCCCCCATCCTCTGCCTTTTTCAGACCCCCCATCCTATGCCTTTTTCAGACCCCCCATCCTCTGCCTTTTTCAGACCCCCCATCCTCTGCCTTTTTCAGACCCCCCATCCTCTGCCTTTTTCAGACCCCCCATCCTCTGCCTTTTTCAGACCCCCCATCCTCTGCCTTTTTCAGACCCCCCATCCTCTGCCTTTTTCAGACCCTTCATCCTCTGCATTTTTCAGACCCTTCATCCTCTGCCTTTTTCAGACCCCCCATCCTCTGCCTCTCAGATCCCTCTCCTCTGCCTATCAGGCAGGTGATAGTGGTAAGTGACATGCTGAATCTGGTGGCAGGTGACAGTGGCAAGTGACTGACACAAGTGACACACTAAAGTGCGTAAATTGGGGCTTGTAGGGGCCCCATAGGATTACTTTGCCCAGGGGCCCATCATGCTATTAAGATGGCCCTGCTCTAGGTCAGTGTTTTTCAACTCCAGTCCTTAAGGCACACCAACAGGTCATGTTTTCAGGCTTTCCATTATTTTGCACAGGTGATTTGATCAGTTTCACTGCCTTAGTAATCACCACAGCCATTTCATCTGAGGAAAATCCTGAAAACTTGACCTGTTGGTGTGCCTTGAGGACTGGAGTTGAAAAACACTGCTCTAGGTGACCAGAGAGGTGTCGGCAGCCCCATCAATAAGGTCAGCTTCCCCTGTCAGGTCCTGCTGAAAGTGAAAGTAAAAAGTCTCCTCAGTGAAGTGAGGAGCAGAACGCTCTGTCCTCAGGGGAAGAAGTAAAGCTGCTTTCCAGTCTCTCACCCCACACAAACACCAGGGGATAGGGGAAAAGCTTCAGCAAGCAGTCTGAGTCCAAAGAGATCACCCCAGCTCCACTGTGCTCCACATCAGCTTTGCTGGCCTATCTTTCTGTACAACCAGACAAGATGAGTGCAAAAAGAGAGTTATTCTGTTGAGTACAAGAAAGGAATTGTGGAGGACTCCCGAGGCAAGAATCTTAGGGCTTTTTGAAAAGAGAAGAAGTTGGATATCCGAATAGTCCAAAAATGGCGGGCAGAATACGATAACCTCAGTCTACAGGTGGACAGAGGAAATGCTACGAAGCGCAAGTGTGGTTCAGGTCGGCAACCTTTTTTTTCTGAGCTGGAAGACATGATCAGTGAATGGGTTGCTGACAGGAGAGCAAAGGCTTTGGTTGTGCGCAGGGCTGATATTCAAGCATTTGCCCTTGCAATGGCACCACAATTCGACATATCCCCAGAATTCAAAGCATCACAACACTGGCTGAATCGCTTCCTTCAGCGATATGAACTGTCTCTCAGAAAATCAACAACGCTGTTTAAGTTGGAAGATGCTAAATTTATTAAGCGAGCACTTGCATTCAAGTCCTTTGTTGATGGCATCGACTTTTCTACATACCAACTTTGCAACATGATTGCTATGGATGAAACTGCAGTGTTTATGGGTCAAGGAGCCCAAACAACAATTGAACAGAGGCATGGGCATCCGCTGAAATTTTTTCAGAGGGGGGCAATTCGGCAGTGGCAATACACAGTCAAATTGTACCCTTTCTTCGACCGCTAGCGGGTGTGAAGCGTGCCCCCCCCCACGTTAAAATGTAAAAAACACTGCACTGTGCCCCCTGCATCTTTCAATATCTTTTTGTCACTACTGTGTACCCCCTCTCCACAACTGCAGCTCTGGACCCTTTTGCATTACACAGCACCCCACAGCTCTGGACCCCTTTACATTACACAGCACCCAGCACCACTGGACCCCTTTACATTACACAGCACCCTACACCTCTGAACCCCTTTCCATTACACAGCACCTTACAGCTCTGGACCCCTTTAAATTACACAGCACCCTACATCACTGGCCCCCTTTACATTACACAGCACCCTGCACCACTGGACCCCTTCACATTACACAGCACCCTACACCTCTGAACCCCTTTCCATTACACAGCAGGTGTAAAGGAGGAACATTTTGGAATGAGGGACAAATGGATTTGATTCCAGAAGAGGGACAGGCACTCTAAATAAGGGGCAACTAGAGGGGAGGGGAGCGCTGCAGTCACCGCTTAAATCGGCCTCCTGGCTCTCCCTGGCAATTCCAGGGGGGGCAAACGACCCCCTTTGCCCTATGGAGCAGACGCCCATGAACAGAGGGGTGCCTCCTCAATCTACGTTCCCTCCACTGGTTATGAAAGTGCACGTGTTACCTGTATTTTGGCAATTTGTCTTGATGTGACGAAAGCCACACCTGTTATCATCACTAAGGGCAAGAAAGATAAGTTGGAACGTGTTTCTGGCATTTATGTTCTTGAAACCGAAAAAGCCTGGGGCACACAAGCAGTTATAAGGAAGTGGCTTGATTTAATGCTGCCACTTGTTTTGCGAGGTAGCCAAAGAGGGCTGCTTGCCTGGGATTCAGCCAGCACTCACCGTGCTAAAGACATGAAGAACTTCCTTGCAGAGAGAAGAATAGATCAAATAATGATTCCTGCAGGAATGACTGCCTATCTGCAGACTCTTGATATTGCAATAAACAAGCCATTCAAAGACCATTTGGATATGGAAATTAATGACTACATTGAAAATAGAATGACAAGAAATCAGCGTGGAAACTTTGTGAAACCTAGCCTGCAAGAGGTCGTGATTTGGGTGAAGAATTCATGGGATAAAATCACTGACAGTGTTGTTGCCAATGCACTCCGAGCAGGTTACATGGATAAGAGCTGCTCATTTAATGAGAGCTCTATTGCTCGACATGAAAGATTGGGGCCAATGGTTCTAAAGGAAATGGAGTCGCAAGAAATTTAGGATGGAATTCCGAGTTTGGAGAGTTATGACGATGTTCCAGAAGAAGACGACTTAACTGTATTTGAATAAATGTAGATTGTTGGACCATACTTGCCGGTAATACAAATAAGACATCCCCTGAAGATAAGCCATAGTGTGATTTCTTGAGGAAAAATAAATATAAGACGGTGTCTTATTTTCGGGGAAACACGGTATATGGGAACTTTTTCTTTTTGAGCTACATGCCGGATTGAATGCATCAACAGTTGTGCCAGAGAGCGACACAGGGCTAACACTGTGAAGGCCCTTTCATCCCCCGAGGGTACTTGGATCTGGTGAGTGGGGAGACCCACCAGAGCATGAGAAAAGGGAGCACTGAGTGAACACTTCCAATTGATGTATTATTAAATGAAGCATAAAGCACTTTTTTGCATGGACTGTTTATAATCAGCACTATATGAAATTATATTTACGACACAGAGCACTTTAATAAGGACTGTTATCTAACACTAAGGTGTCATTATATTTTATGTTTATTATTTTGTTTATTGTTTACATATGGCATATATATAGTTAAAGCTATAGTTATTGGCAGAGCTTTTTTTCTCAGAAAATAGGTGCAGGAACTCAACCACGACCCGTTCAGATTTCACAAACAGTAGAAGGGTCTTAAAGGGGCATTAAATACCAGAATTGCATTACATACAGTGTGCAGAGTTCAGGGGGTTACAAAGCTGTCCCTTGTAAACACAGAAACCAGACTTCTGTGTTCACAAGTGATTGTGGTGAGCGGGCACCAAAGGGTCTGAGCCAAAGGTGGTGGAACTGAGTTCCCCCAAGTTCCCCCAGAAAAAAAGCCCTGGTTATTGGGTATTTAGCACTTTCATTCACCATTAAGAAGGCGCCAATACCTACTACCTCACCCTTCTTTCACACATTAATCACACCTCCCTGATTAGTGACCACAGAGAGAAAGCTCCCAGTACTGTGGTCATCAGGAAACAGACAACCAGGAAGTGTGGAGATCAAAGAAGGATTACAGCAACTTGAGAGCAAAAACAAACAATGGGGACATGAAAACAGCACTGCATTAAGGTAAAGGAAGCGATTAAGATTAAAAAAAAAAAATCCTTTAAAACCCTTTAAAGTGTATGTAGGACTGACCCCCGAAGGAGCTGCTGGTTTGATTTGGGCCTGCACTCTAATAATAAACCCCACTAACTTGGCTCCATCCCCTTGGCACAGCTGTGATGCAATGCAATACAATACAATACAATGTAACACAGTACAAAATACCTGTATTGTCAACCCAGGATCCACTGACTGCACCTGGTGGAAGAAAGCAGTACGCCACAACAACTGGACACTTAACCAGAGATATATTTTACTGTAGAATATGCAAATAAGTGATTACAGTAATTGTGCTGTCATCCCAACATAAGACGACACCACAATGGATTTCAATATAAACAATTTGAAAAAACAGTATACATATATATATATATATAGGTTTATACCTGGGAGCTCCCTCTACTTTATAAGCTATGCGTGAGATCTCACTTAAAGTACTTAGTCCTGGATCTTCTTTTCTTCGCTAGCTAAAGTGGCTCCTTGTAATTTGTAATCCACAATTTTGGTGAGTTAAATTGAAGTGAAAATGCTCCTGGTGTAGCTGTAACAACTATTTTAACATTGTTTGAGACATCAAGGTAGATAGGCCTCAAGCCTTCGCAGTGTCAGTTGCTCTGCTCCTTCGTGGAACTATAATTTTCAGTGAGGCCTGTATATGAGTCTAACTGCATGTGAGATTTAACAAATTGTGGGCCGTGACCCGCTCACCCACTAGATAGAGGCTCTGTGTGGCAACTTTTGTCCGGTGACTGCAACTTGCTTCTCCATCAGCTGGGCCAATCGCTCTGTTCAGCTCCGCTGGGTGGATCCCGTCCTCCGATGCTCGGATGAGTGTCTTTGGGTCTCTGCAATCTGGCCACCATCTCCCCACAGGTCCTCTCAGGCAGGCCACACGATTCCAAGAGACCTAAAATGGCCGCTCTGGCTCCTTTTATCTCCTACCCAGCATGCACTGCTCAAGAAAGTGTTCATGGGTAGGTCACCAAACCTCCTGGGTGAAAAAGGTCAGCCTCCTCCTCCCAAAACAACAGTCACTTCCTGTCTAGTCTTTTGTGCTTCTTTCAGGAAAAACAAAATATCTGCATTACCAATATTTGGCCACTAGATGGCTCCAAATACTCAAACATAGCAATGTCCATAGATGTTTTATTAAAGTATGCAAACACACATCAGATATGGGATAATATCAGCAAATTTAATCGCTTCAGACCAGGAAGGTTCTACCCCCTTCCTGACCAGAGCACTTTTTATAAATTGGCAGTGCATCAATTTAACTGATAATTGCGCAATCGTGCAACGCAGTACCCAAGCGAAATTAGCGTCCTTTTTTTCCCACAAATGCAGATTTCTTTTGGTGGTATTTGATCACCTCTGCCATTTTAATTTTTTTACGCTACAGTATAAACAAAAGAACAGCGGAAATTAAAAAAAAAACACATCTTTTACTATAATAAATATCCCATTTTTTTTAGGCCGATATGTATTCATCTACATATTTTTGGTAAAAAAAATAGTAATGTCCGTGATCTGTGCCCATTTCGTGATACGCGGGGCGTAAAACACTGCACCATGCTCAGACCATCATTTGCATGGGGTCACTTCCACCTACTTCCACTTACACTGGCCTGCGCCTTGGAAATATACGCTACACCGGCGCAGAGTTGGGAGCAATAGCTTGCTGAATTCAGTGCTTGCCTCTCCGCGCTGCGTCGGCGTGACGTATGTCGTTTGCGTTACGGCGGCGTAATGTGCGCCCAACTCTCTGTGATTCTGGGCCTATGTAACAATGTTTAAAGTAACTGAATAGAGGAACAATTTAAAAAGAGGATCGTATCTCAAACTGACTTTAACCCCATGCCCTTTATCTAGTGTTCCAGATATGCATTTAAACCACGGAGGACTGAATAATTTATGGTTTACAAAGTTCATTCACAAAGATCCAAACCTCAAAGTGAATGACATATTTGCATTCGGCATATTATGTCTTGCACTCCCTGATGCAAGACACCCCGCTGAGAATGAACATAAGACCAAGCATTTATGAAAAAAAAATTGCCTTCCAACTTTTCAGTCCTCACAAACTCTAACAAGCCGTTCTAACAAGTATGGGCAGGAAATGTCATAAAAAACAGAATATATTGTAGCTGTGTCAAAAGAAGTGTGACAGCTGAATTGAGCTGATACAGGCCCTTTCATTATTTGAACAATTACTCCGCCATGAACAGCATGAGCTTTCATGAAGCTTCTTTTTTTTTTTTTTTTGTTGAGCTCAGATTCCTGATAGAAGAACATTACATAACTCCATCTTTGTAGGAGCTGGCAGACTTGGAGGCTGAAAAATCTTTATCCAGAATGCAAACACTCAGCTTCTTTTCCTTTGCGAGCCAACTATTGAACAGAAAAAGAGACTATCTTATTTTTCCACTGCGTCAACACAAGCATGTTTTTCATCACAGATTAATAAGTGAGGCTCTTCGTCATTTTACAGCTCCTTAAGGACTTCTTCCCACAGATTTTTCACATAGGAATCAACAAGTTGATGGGGCAGTGCTTGTGTCTGCAAGATGCTTGACTGTACCGAAAAATGAGAACCATGATTCACTTGGGACATGGAGTCTAAAATGTAAAAACTGTTTTCAAGCAATTATTATATGAGTGCTGTAGTAAAAGAAATGCAAAAATAGGCATAACTTTTTTTTTTTTTTATTAAATTACATAGGTCATTCAAATTTCACATGTTGGTAGAGTAACTCTTCCTGTATAGGATAAGGTGACCAGGTTTTTAAAATGAAATCCGGCGACATCTTTTTTTTTTTCACTAGTAATGGCAACAATCAGCGACTCTCTCTCACAGCCTGTGAAGTCTTACTCTCCAGGCCCCGGCTACTACTGGGTGGGTAGGGATGAGCTTCGCGTTCGAAATGAACGTATGTTCGACTCGAACATCGTCCGTTCGTCGAATTTCAAACAAAAATGATCGTTCGCGGCAAATTCGAGTGAAACGAAATGGCCCATAATTCACTGCGGCATTGCGCCCTGATGATTGGCCAAACATGCACTATGACAAAAAACAAGGGAAAGAGGCGCCTCTAAGTGTAGATGTTTTGAAAAAAAAATAATAAATAAAAGAGTACAGGTAACTCACATTTTAGAGGTTAAAATTGGCATTTGTACATGTTTCTTTAACCTCTTCAGGTCCGCGCTATTGACAGAATACGTCAACAGCGCGGACCTGAGGCGCCGGGGTCACGTCTTTGGACGTGATTTACTTGTAATTCCCCAGGGTGGCGCGCGGCGGGGAAAAACAGTCCCGACGCATCACCGAGGATCCGTTATGTGTACCCGGCGGCCGCGATGTCCGTCAGGTACACGTGATCTTTGTTGAGAGAGCAGGGACGTGGAGCTCTGAGTGTAAACACTGAGCTTCACGTCCTGTCAGGGAGAGGTGACAGATGCTGTTCCTCTTGTACATAGGGAGACAGCATCGGTCACCTCCCCCAGTCACCCCCCTCCCCCCACACAGTTAGAACACACCCAGGCAATACATTTAACCCCTTCCTCACCCCCTAGTGTTAACCCCTTCAATGCCAGTCACATTTACACAGTAATTGGTGCATTTTTATAGCACTGGTCACTGTATAAATGTGAATGGCGCCAAAAATGTGTCAAAAGTGTCCGATGTGTCCGTCGCAATATCGCAGTCCCAATAAAAATCGCAGATCGCCGCCATTACTAGTAAAAAAAAAATATAAAAAAAAAATCATAATTATGTCCCCTATTTTGTAGGTGCTATAACTTTTGCGCAAAGCAGTCACTTATTGTGATTTTTTTTTTTTTTTTTACAAAAATACGTAGAAGAATACGTATCGACCTTAACTGAGAAAAAAAAATATATAAAAAAAAAAAAAAAAAATGGGATATTTATTATAGCAACAAGTAAAAAATATATATATATTTTTAAATTGTCGCTCTTTTTTTCATTATAACGCAAAAAATAAAAACCGCACGGGCGATCAAATACCACCAAAAGAAAGCTCTATTTGTGGGGAAAAAAAGGACGCCAATTTTGTTTGGGTGCCACGTCGCACGACCGCGCAATTGTCAGTTAAATCGACGCAGTGCCGGAAGCTGAAATTTCGCCTGGGCACGAAGGGGGTTTATGTGCCCAGTAAGCAAGTGGTTAAAAGTGGTCATCAATTCTGTCACTTGTGGTCCTTCTTCTACTATGACCCTGCATGCTTGGCCAATCACAGTACGCAAAAAAGGAGAGCCATAGTTGGCCAAAGCCACGGTGGCTTTGGCCAATTATGGCTCAGGGCTTTAGCACACGCCCCACACTTTATAAGGCCGGGCGGCCTCGTGTAGTGTGTTTTCCGGCTTCTTACTGAGAGCAGTCAGAGAGACAGAGAGATTGTCTTTTTAGATAGGTAGATAGAGCAGGCTAGTCAGTTTAGCTGTAATTACAGTGTGTAGAGGATATATATATACATCCCTAGGAGTTGTACATATATTTATACACTGTATAGCTTAGCTATATCAGTTCTTCCTAATTTACTGGCAGGCAGGTGATTGTGCTATTTAAAGACGTTATCACAGGTATGGACACCCAGCAAGTACAATAGCAGTGATTTTAATGATGCTTAAATGGAAAAAAAAATGTACCTGCTGGGTGTCTATATTTTGCCTGTGAAAACGTCTTTGAGAACCCGGGTCTTGCCCGAGGGAACATGTATCAATGGAATTTTTTTTTAAAACTGTAGTTTTTTCAGGAGCAGGACTCCTGAAAAAAAACGACCGTTTTTAAAACTTTTTTTCCTTTGATACTACTATCAATGGAAAAAATTTCAGGAGTCCATTGAAACTTTTTTCCATTGATACATGTTCCCTGGGGCAAGACCCGGGTTCTGAAAGACGTTTTCCAACAATAACTTGAATATTGGTCTTTAAAATGATCGTTTTTTCATTTGAACGTTCGAGCCCCATAGACTTCAATGGGGTTCTAAATGTTTGTGCGAACGATCGGACTGTTCGACGGTTCTGATGCAAACCGAACGCGGGGGTGTTCGGAACATCCCTATGGGTGGGTAGCGGAGGAAGATCACTCCACCAGGAAAGGCCAGGTGATAAGCGGACAGGCAGCTTGCCGGGACTTGAGCCAAGGCAGAAGAACATGCGAGCGGAGCTGAATGGGCATGCACCCGAAATTGAAGAAACATTCCCTCTGCTCTGACCAGCACAAGATCATCAGAAAGGGGCACAGATAATGGAAAAAAATACACCCCCTACGCTAGTAGGAGCGGCGGACCAGGGGTGTGTAATTCAGATTTTTTTTATTTATTTTTTCTGCACTGACTGTCTTTGAAATTGCCCCAGCCCCTGTTAAAATCCAATCTGGGGACAAAACAGGGGGCAGACTTGATCCTGGGACAGTGTCCTCAATCCGGGGACTGTCCCCTGAAACCAGGGATGTCTGGTCACCCTAGTATAGGTCTTTTTTTTTTTTGTAGGTAAACAATGGATTCCATGCAAAAGAAACATGCCATCATTGAGTTCTGTAGTGGTCGAAGAAAGAACTCTTCTTTTTTATTTTAGGTAAATAATGGATTCCATGCAAAACACGAGAATCTGGCCCGTGTGTACAAGGCTTTACACTACCAACATACATGCTGTCCGGCATCCACAAAAGGCTCCGGTACAACAAACAAGAGGTCCACGCTGTTTACAGGTGAGACAACTCCAACAGTATGGTCTCACTGCAGACTTTCCTTCCACAGAAGGCTACAGAATGTTTATAGAGATGACGCCATTGAAAGTGCAATGTCTTGTCATCGGTGGCTCTTGTCAATGGTATCATCTCTGTAAACACTCTGTAGTCTTCTGTGGATGTCAGACAGCCTGCACCTCACCGTCATCAAGAACTCAATGACGGCACATTGCTTCTGCTTAGAATCCATTATTTACCTGCAATAAAAAAGAAGAAGACTTACTATAGGGCAGTGATGGCGAACCTTGGCACCCCACTCTACAGTGTAGTTGAGCATCATGAGAAATGTAGTTCAAAAAACATCTGGGGTACCAAGGTTCGCCATCACTGCTCTAGAAGAAGAGTTACTCTACCAACATGCATGCTGTCTGACATCCACAGAAGGCTCCGGTACAACAAACAAGAGGTCCACACTGCTCACAGGTGAGCCGGCTCCAATAGTATCATCTTCTCACTGCAGCCATCCAGACTTTCCTTCCACAGAAGGCTACAGAATGTTTATGGAGATGAAGCCACTGAAAAGCGCAATGTCTTGTCATCAGTGGCTCTTGTCAATGGTATCATCTCCATAAACACTCTGTAGACTTCTGTGGATGCAGGGGCGGACTGACCATTGAGGAACTCGGGCACTGCCCGAGGGCCCCATGCCACTAGGAGGCCCCACCAGGGTTGCCAGGCTCATTAAAACCAGGGACAGTATGTACAAATCTGTGTTTTTTTTACATCTGTCCCTGATATGTCCAAAACCTACATGCTTTTGATGTGAAAATCCCGAGATTTCAGCTGCCCCGCTTCTGTACTGCCACCTGGCTTGGTGGCCATCTGTAAACCCGGGGGCCCATAATCTTCTATTGCCCGGGGGCCCCATAAGTTGTCACTCCACCCCTGTGTGGATGTCAGACAGCCTGCAGCTCATCGTGTTGCTTCTGCATGGGATCCATTATTTACCTGCAATGAAAAAGAAGAACAGTTACTATAGAGGAAGAGTTACTCTACCAACGTGTGAAATGTGTACGACCTATGCAAGTAAAATTATGCCCACTTTTGATTTAATTTTAGTACAGCCCTTATAGTTATGCTCTACATTTAGCATTATCTGTTGTGGATAGCTGTCAATCAAATTTCCTTTATGTTTTATAGATTATAGTAGGACTAAAGGCAAAAATATTTTTTTCATAACTTTTTCCATTGATGTCCCATTGGGGACATTTCAATTCACTTCCTCTCCCATAGTCTAAACAGGAAATGCAAGAAAAGCCCTGCAAAGTTAGGGAAAACCCTGGTTAATATCATAACTAGTTCTCCCAATAAAAGATTCCCCCTCTTATCTTGTTCTTCAGACAACCTAAAATTTTGGATTTTCTTTCACTGTGAAAAAGGTCAACAGGACCTAATGGGGGAACAGACAGCAACAAACACCAAACAGGTGCGCTAAAAATATGCAAATGAGGTAGATACGACGATCCACGAACATACGTACACCCGTGCAGTGTGTTTACGTCGTTTGCGTAAGCGTATGTACGGCGTAATGTTACCCCTGCTATATGGTGGCGCAGCCAATGTTAAGTATGGACGTCGGGCTAGCGTCGATTTTTCCGTTGTTCACGTCGTTTGCGTAACCTGTTCACAAATAGGGAATTGCGTATATTACGTACACGCCGTTTTCATTGACTATTTGCGACATGAGTTCACGCATGCGCACTAGGGTACGTCCATGGCCGGCGCATGCGCAGTGTAAAAAAAAGCATTGTTTGCATTGGGTCATTCATAATTATAATAAAACACGCCCCCCCCCTAGAAAATTTGAATTACACCCGCGAACGCCGACCCATTTACGCTACGCCGCCGTAAGTTACAGCTGCATTTCATTGAGGATTAGCAATACGCCGTTGTGTGACTTACAGCGGCGTAGCGTATATGGGACACGCCGCGCGGGCGGATGGTGTCTGTGGATCTGGCCCACTGACTTTTAAAAAATGGACACTTACCTTTCCAGGGTGACCGCGTTGTCGGCACCTGAAGTTGATCTGTCCCTCGGCTCGGGTAAAAGTGCCGCCACCTTCGGTAAGGGAATCAGAAAGTGAAGCCTTGCATCTTCACAGACTGGTTCCCTACTGCACATGCACGAGTTGCCCTGCACAATCCCACTGGTCCCTGCTGTCTTTTGGGACCTGTGTGTCTTTCAGAAAAAAGCAGGGGGGACGAATAAGGCGCTGGACATGGCGTATATTTCCGTGGATACTGCGGCTATCTATGCCCGGAAGTGGGAGCAAATACCCGGATTAGACAGGTACCTGCTCCCCCTCCCCCTGAAAGGGGTCAAATGTGGCAGGATTTCGCAAGAGGTATCTTGGTGCCAGACTAACTATTTAAGGAGGACTCTGTGCTTTAATGCTGACTGATCTTCAGCTGTTCTCTGAATCCTGTGTACTTCCGATGTGTTTCCCTGGTTGCTGACCCAGCTTACTCCTGACCTGATCTTAGATCCTGTTATCTTGCTCTTCCTCCTGACCCGGCAGGTTCCTAACTTTGGCTCTATTCCTGATTCTGTACCTCGCTGCCCACATGTTAATGACCCTGGCTTCCTGGCTCACCTGAGTGCCTGCCCAGCTGTCTGCAGTCACAGTCCTGCGACCTGCTGTGAGTTCCTGCTGCAAGCCTGCCGGAAGCTCAACCCTGCCATACGTCCCAGTCCAGCAGTACAAGTAGAGTGCTCCCTTAACCTCAGCTGAACTATGGTGCATGGCTACTGCTCCTGATCTTCTGTCTTCTGTGATACGCATCTCCTGCAGAAAGTTCCTGGGCCCACACCTACAGGCACTCATGTTCCTCCTATGCCTCGGCTCCCTCTGTTTCAATATCAGCAAGTCCTGGGTTGGAGGTACACGAGAGGCCAACCTTGTCATTTCAGTCTCCCTTCAGGTACATGACACTATCCTTACTATAATGTATTAGGAACATAGCTGCAATTGCGTGATATGTGGGTGCTTTCAAACTTTTGATGGCGTTCATTCATCTTGGCTGTGTCCAGGTGTCTGCAGCTCATTGGCCTCAGCAGGATCCTTGGCTGTGTCCAGGTGTCTGCAGCTCATGGGCCTCAGCAGGATCCTTGTCTGTGTCCAGGTGTCTGCAGGTGTCTGCAGCTCATTGGCCTCAGGAGGATCCTTGTCTGTGTCCAGGTGTCTGCAGCTCATGGGCTTCAGCACGATCCTTGTCTGTGTCCAGGTGTCTGCAGCTCATGGGCCTCAGCAGGATGCTTGTCTGTGTCCAGGTGTCTGCAGCTCATGGGCCCCAGCAGGATCCTTGTCTGTGTCCAGGTGTCTGCAGGTCATTTGCCTCGGCAGGATCCTTGGCTGTGTCCAGGTGTCTGCAGCTCATGGGCCTCAGCAGGATCCTTGTCTGTGTCCAGGTGTCTGCAGCTCATGGGCCTCAGCAGGATCCTGGAGCAGCTGATGTGTCCAAAATCTTCCTAACTACCAGACTGCCATTGGCATATCCTCCTCTATGATTCGGAGTTGTTCTTTAATCTTGTCTAGGATTCCGTGAACATTTTAGCAAAGTAATACAACAATGTAGACTTTCAGGACCCTTGTAATGAAGGATCAGCCAATGGGAGTGGCAGGTGAAAGGTCTATTCTGTTAGGAAAGATTGGACACAGCTCTTGTGAAATCCAGAATGTTTGATATAAGAGGGATTTGCTTATCCTCACTTCATTTCCTCTCACACAGGATGCAGCTATAGAAATAACAGACAACTATTTATTACGTGAGCTGAGAAATGTACGCAGTCATGTTAAAAGATTTTCTGGATCTGTTTCAAGGTAGATTATTTGCTGCTTTGCATTTTTTGAAAATATGACCTTCCATTGCACCAACAAGCAGACTTTACTGTATAGGAGATTGAATTACTCCCTAAGTATAAGACGTTTAGTGAGTGATCTATTACACATTAGGCTCTACTTACAAAACTTTAAACCAACCTTGTCACGTAAGGAAAAACTCAACAATCCAAATACCTGGAAAAAAGAAAGAGAATGTGTGCTTCTTCTGCCTCCTGTTCAGAATCTTCCCTTAGGGTCTGCGGAGAAACTGACACGTCCGGGTGTGTCAATATCCAATGTCCCCTGCAGCACTCGTTGGTTCCTCCTGTCAACCCCTTTGTCACTATTGTTTCTTTTACTAACATGGAGATCAGCAGTAGGGACAGCAAATGTACACTGTTATACAAGCTGTACACTCACTACTTTACATTGTAGCAAAGTGTCATTTCTTCAGTGTTGTCACATGAAAAGATAGAATAAAATATTTACAGAAATGTGAGGGGTGTACTCACTTTTGTGAGATACTGTATATACGCTGAACACAAGCCATGTCAAGGTACTTTTTACTACTTTTAATAAACGTTTATTACTCTATGGGCTTCATTATGGCAATTTTTTGAGTCACTTATTGGGATCCGTTGCCAATTGACCACCACTCTCTACTGGATCATCAGCTGTTCATGTTTTAACTTGGGCATTTATGATCATTATAATTAAAGGGATTGTAAAGCTTTGTGTTTTTTTCACCTTAAAAGGGTTGTAAAGGAAACATTTTTTTCACCTTAATGCATTCTATGCATTAAGGTGAAAACACTTTCTGAGTATACCGACCCCCCCCCCCCCCGGCCCCCCGTTATACTTACCTGACCCCTCGAAAGTCCCGCGCTCGGACCCAACATCCTCTTTGCTGCTCAGCCTGGCCATTGATTGGCTAGAGCGGATGGATTGAAAGCAGCGTAGCCATTGGCTGGTGCTGCTGTCAATCACATCCAATGATGAGGTGCACCGAGGGGCGGGGCCGAATGATACAGCGAGCAGCTATGGCCACACCCTGTATCACGGGAGCACGCCCACAAAGACTCCACACTATGCGAGAGACCTTGCATGAATGTGTGGAGTTCTTGTGGGGAGGACCAGAGACAGCTGCCAAGGGCATGTGCGGGAGTGACGTCATCGCTGCTCTGGCCAGTCACAGCGCCGGAGCGGCGATACAAGGAAGAAGATTGGAGGTGACATGGCGGCGGAGGGGACCGGGGAGAACTTCGGGGGTTTTCGATCTCAGGTCAGTCAATCATAATGAGCTAGTATGCATAGCATACTAGCTCATTATGACTTTCTCTTGCAGGTTTTTTTGTTTGAGGGTTTACTTCCTCTTTAACGGTCCTACAAATCTAGTAAAAAGCATACACCAACTGGGTGTTGTTGGTGGTGGATCCCTTGTTCCGTTGCATCGCACAGTGCATTTTCTGAATGGTTAATTTATTTCACTTAAAGACTGTTTACCATTTATGGACTTTCCTTTACCTTAGTAACAGCAAGCCACTTATTAAAGGGGGTGTACAGGTACAATTTTTTTTCCTAAATAGCTTCCTTTACCTTAGTGCAGTCCTCCTTCACTTACCTCATCCTTCCATTTTGCTTTTAAATGTCCTTATTTCTTCTGAGAAATCCTCACTTCCTGTTCTTCTGTCTGTAACTACACACAGTAATGCAAGGCTTTCTCCCTGGTGTGGAGTGCCGTGCTCGCCCCCTCCCTTGTACTACAGGAGAGTCAGGATGCAGTCTACGTTGCAGAGAGAGAAAGTAGCTGTGTGTTAGTGGGTGTCCTGACTCTCCTGTAGTCCAAGGGAGGGGGCAAGCATGACACTCCACACCAGGGAGAAAAGCCTTGCATTACTGTGTGGAGTTACAGACAGAAGAACAGGAAGTGAGGATTTCTCAGAAGAAATAAGGACATTTAGAAGCAAAATTGAAGGATGAGGTAAGTTAAGGAGGACTGCACTAAGGTAAAGGAAGCTATTTAGGAAAAAAAATTGTACCTGTAGACCCCCTTTAATAAGTGGCTGCTGTTTTTTTTTTTGTGCTCTATAACCAAGCATGGATTTTTAACTTTTTTCTTTTACTTTTTTTACTGATGAACTAATAAATCCAGCACTATCTTATAGTTCAGGCACAACAACTGTACAATAGTCATGCCTTTTAGAAGTTGCCAGAATATATATATATATTTTTTTTTTTCTAAAAGTGTATTTTTGTGCGTGAACTCGAGAGAGAGGAGCCGGACTGCAGGAGTTGGGAGTAGGCAATCACCATCCTTCTCCATGCCCCTGGTGGCAATGGCGGGTGTGAAGGGGGGCCTCCCACTCACCCCACCCTACCTGCTCCTCTTGGGAGCCCAATTGGGGCCCAACGGGACCCCAATGGGGCAGAGGGACTCCCCCTATGAGGGAGTGAGGGGGCCTAGCCCACCCAGCCAGCCCCGTAGGTCCTTCGCCTCTCTTTATTTTAGGAGACCGCATGGCCAAAGTGCATGTGTTTTAAACCAATTTCGTGTGCGTGCAAGTGTGGTGGTACACAGGCGTACCTTGCATAGCACACCCACCGGGAGACGGGCTGAGACCACCAAACTCAATTCACATGTAGCCGAGACCGGGATCCGAACCCTTGGCTGCAGAGGTGAATGGCTTGTCAGCGCAGTGCCAATCACGTTGAGCCACCACAGCTCCCTAGAATATATATATTTTTAATCATTTTATTTCTTTATTTCAGGTACTTATATAGCGCCATCAATTTACGCAGCGCTTTACAGAAGTTGCCAGAATATTGTGAAATAATACACCATGCACAGGTTTGGAGATTACCAAGTGGCTCCAGAACCAGATTATGACAAGACGATGTAAATTCACACAACTGCCAAAGGCCATTCATACTTCTTTCACACACTCTTTCATACTTATAGTACAATTTTTCAAATGTCTGAAAATGACAATGTAGTAGATTAATGAAATGTTATACATGTTACCAAAGTGCTTTGCTTATCTTGACAAATAATCATAAAAAATAAATGAATAAAAAAAAAAAATGTAAACCATTTCAAATATTTTCTTCGCACTGCTATCTCTGGAAAATATTGTAAGGCTGCCAAGAGTCTTGTAATTACCGTTCCCACATAGCATGAAATTATTCAGAGTAGATGTTCATGGTTTCTTTAAAAATGTACAACAGTTCTATGAAAAAATCCTAATTACCGTATTCATCGGCGTATACCCCGCACTTTTTTCCCCTTAAAATAAGGGGAAAATCGTGGGTGCGCGATATACGCCAAAACCCGCTTCCCGCGCTCAGTGTGAACTGAGCCGCCGACATATACCGAGTGCAGTACACTCGGCCAGGCTCGGCTTCGCATAAACGTCACAGAGCGTGAGCACGAGCGAAGCCGAGCCTGGCCGAATGTACCCGAGTGTACTGCACTCGGTATATGTCGGCGGAGGCGGTCAAATTGAGCGCAGGAAGCGGGGATTCGACTCGAGACAGCGCTGGAGAAGCTGGGAGGACACCGAAGATGGATGCCGGACCGGACAAGGCCGCCGATGGACACCAAAACTGTAAGTACTAAAAGTACTAAAATGTTTTTTTACAGGTCCACATTAGGACCTGTAAATTAGCGCGCAACACCCCGATAAATACGGTATTTAAAACGATATGGGTTACCAATAATGCCAGCCTGGCAAAAAAGCACACAGATTGGAATTTCCAATGCTTATAGATAGCAAGGTGCAGGTCCACTACCATGGCCAATCCAACCAATGTATCCTACAGCATCCGCCACCCACCAAACAAAATTCCATTGATGATAATAAAGGGCAATGGGCTCTTCTGCAGCATTCCAAAAGGTTTTGTAGACATTGGGGAGGTTTATGTCTTTTGAAGGCAGGCAGGTTACCATTTCTGTCCTGATTTTTCAAAGTTTGTTCATTTTTGTTCACAATTTATTTTAGGCTAGTCACGTTAGTGAGGGAATGTTATCTTTTGTTAAAGTGGAGTTTCCATCTAAAAATAGTTTTGCTTTATAGTGGACATGAGACCTAAAAAAAAAAAAAAAAAAAAAAAAACGCTAATGCTCCTGGGAAATGTGTGTCATCATTTCCCAGGATGCCCTGCACTTCCCCTAGGGGAAAAATCGCGTTACTTCGATACCGGAAGTGACACGTTTCATGTTAGTTTTGCTTTAGTAATCTCCTGGCTTGTTTTTGTTTATGGATTGCCACACAACAGTGTGCACTTCTGCCACCGCTGCTCGTTGTGATGGCAACCCGAGTGGTTGACGGTAGACATGTGCAGACTGGAATATTTCATTCTGTTTTTTCGTTTTCGTTTGGAAAATACATTTATTTAGTTACTCCCGAAAATCGTTTTGATTTATTTCGTTTTTCGTTGGGGAATAGCTTTCGTCCGAAAATCCAATATTACTTGGTTTCTGTCGAATGGTCAAAAGAATATTCGACGGAACGTCGAATCTTTACGTCGAATCGTACATTTCCGGTCGAACATTCTGCCTACAAGAATTCTAATGTTGTATGACTAGTAATAATGTTGAATCTATTTTCTCATAAATCGAAATCGAATCTATTATTTCTCTCTGGCATCCATTTCTCTCTTAACGTGAATGTAAAGCCACTCTCATCCTTTTTAAACTACTGCCATAGTGGTTATCTATAAGGATATAGATGCCTCCTGCATGTATCCTTACCTGTGAAATGTCTCCCCTTTGTCTATTATAAGACCTGAAAAACTGCAGATTCTGTGGGTAGGTCTGTTGTCCGGAGCTCGGTGGGTGGAGTCGTGGTGTAGGTAGACTCCCCACCCACCTCTACATTCCCCTTGTCAACATACATTTTCTCCTGTATATTTCTTACACTGAACTTCTGCTATGATCACTAACATCCAGTCAAAACACATAAAAGTCACCACATGACTTCAGCATGCCCAATCATGCTGAGGTGTGGAGTAGCCATCCTGGGAGAGCTGGAGAAGAAAGGAGAAGGGGATATGAAGTACACAGAATGTCTTTCTCAGGCTCCTGCATGAGATATTACCTACAAAGCCATCCACAACTCTGCCCCCAGCTACATCAATGACCTAGTTTCTAAATACCAACCTAATCGTTCTCTTCGTTCTACTCAAGACCTCCTACTCTCTAGCTCTCTCATCACCTGCTCCCATGCTCGTCTCCAGGACTTTTCTGGAGCCTCTCCAAGCCTATGGAACTCCTTACCCCAATCTATCCATCTATCTCCTTCTCTATCAGCTTTTAGAGGATCCCTGAAAACCCTCCTCTTCAGAGAAGCCTACCCTAACTGTATTTTAATTTGAGTCCATCTGATTATCTACCACAGCTAACTACCCTTTGTTCCACTTGACCCTCCCTTCTAGATTGTAAGCTCTAACGAGCAGGGCCCTCTGATCCCTCCTGTATTGATTTGTATTGTGACTGTACTGTCTTCCCTGATGTAAAGCGCTGCGCAAACTGTTGGCGCTATATAAATCCTGTATAATAATAATATGTAAATCCCATGTCAGTCACAGCAAGAGGGAAGAACTGACTCTTATTTCTCTGTGTGTCAGTTTTTAACCCACTGAAAAAAGATTAGAGGACTGCTCAGACCTGGATTAACTCTTTGTAGCAAGACTGGGCACAGATGACATTAAATCCTATACTGTACAAGGTGCAAGCCTTAATTCAAAAAAATTAAAATCGGTTTACATTAACTTTAATACAAGAAAGGACTTTGCTTGCTTTGGAAACCGCAGCTTGGCATTGCATGCTATCTTTGAGCTTATGATCTACCAAAACCCCCAGATCCTTCTCCACTATGGATACCCCACCCCCAGTTGTTATCCCTCTAGTATGTATGATGCATGCATATTCTTAGCCCCCAAGTGCATAACTTTACATTTATCAACATTAAACCTCATTGGCCACATAGTCACCCAATTGGACAGAGCATTGAGGTTGGCTTGTAAGTTGGAGACATCCTGTAAAGACGTTATTCCACTGCATAGCTTGGTGTCATCTGCAAAGACTGAAATGGTACTTTTAATCCCAGACCCAATATCATGCTGGGGCTTGGAGATTGGGCCAATGCTGTCACATGGGGGTGTGGAGACAGTTTTCAACCTTGTGCAAGCATTGACTAGAGGGAATCTCCACAGGACTTTATTATTTTCTCCTCCAGCACATGGGAAAAATGAAATAACCATATATACCGCTTATACTCAAGTGCTGAGCACATTTCTGCCTGAAAACCCGGTTTGGCACACATTCACTTGGGGACCAAAATTTGTGCTAAGCGATTTTTCAAAGCGGCACTATAGACTCAGTTAAATGGTAATTTCTCCGGACTTTGGGGAACCCGGTACCAGAGTCGGTTCCCCTATGGACCCGAACTATAGCATTTCTCCTCTACTCTAGACTCCCATGTTAAGGCCTCATTTCCACTGGCGTTTTTACAGCCACTTTTCTGAGCGTTTTTTGCAGCTTAAAAACGCCTGTCCATGTTAGTCTATGGCCTCATGCCCACTATGACGTTTTTGAGCTGTAGATGGCTAAGCTGCAAAAAAAAAACGCGGGACCAGTGCGTTCTGAAGCTCCAGCAATAGAGCTGTAAAAACGCCAGACGTTAAAAACGCTCAAAAACGCGCACAAACGCTCAAAAACGCGGCCGCGGCGTTTTTAAAGCTCCAGCTCCAAAAAAAATGTTTTATTTATTTTTTTCTAAAATAAACATGGACAGGTGTTTTTAAAGCGGAGGTTCACCCTAAATATAAGATCTCTCATGTGATCCAGCATACTGGCGTCAGCGCCAGTATGCTGGGTTTTTTTTTGTTTTAATCGCACACTTACTGTATTATAGTGGAATTCCTTTTTTGTCCCCCGCGGTGGACGGCTGTAGTATTGCTCGTCACATCTTCCTAAAATACCCGATATGGACTCGGGTAATCTCGGCGAAAATGCGGCGCCTGCGCACAGACCTAGGAGCTGACTGCGCAGGCGCCGTATTTCTCCGAGTCCTATTTCGGAGGGCGTGACGCGCCATAGCCGTAGGACTCGGAGAAATACGGCGCCTGCGCAGTCAGCTCCTAGGTCTGTGCGCAGGCGCCGCATTTTCGCCGAGAATACCCGAGTCCATATCGGGTATTTTAGGAAGATGTGACGCGCTATACTGGCGCCGTCCACCACGGGGGACAAAAAAGGAATTCCACTATAATACAGTAAGTGTGCGATTAAAAAATAAAAAAACCAGCATACTGGCGCTGACGCCAGTATGCTGGATCGCATGGGAGATCTTATATTTAGGGTGAAATACCGCTTTAAGCTGTAAAAAACGTGGCTGTAAAAATGCCAGTGGAAATGAGGCCTTTACGTCACTCTAGTCATGGGCACAGTGAGGCATAAGTGTGCAAAGTTTGTTGTCTGGGGGACCTACGGCTAGGGAGCACTGATTTTTCAAAGCCGGCATCCCTTCTATAGACTCCCTTGTTAAATGGAATTTCTCTGGTGACTTTGGGGACCCGGTACCAGCCAGTCGTAGGTCCCCTGGACCCGGAACTTAGTACACATGTAGCCCCATTTCTCCTCTACTCTAGACTCCCATGTTAAACGTCACTTTAGTCATGGGCACAGTGAGGCATAAGTGTGCAAAGTTTGTTGTCTGGGGGACCTACGGCTGCGGAGCACTGATTTTTTCAAAGCCGCCCCCCCCCTCTATAGACTCCCATGTTAAACGTCAGTCTAGTCATGGACACAGTGAGGCATGGGCATAGTGAGGCATGGGCACAGTGAGGCAAAGTGAGGCATGCAGATGGACACCCTAGGCTTATACTCGAGTAAATACGTTTTCCCAGTTATTTGTGGTAAAATTAGGTGCCTCGGCTTATATTCGGGTCGGCTTATACTCGCGTATATACAGTAGTCAAGAATATGATGATGGGGGGGGGGGGGGGGGGCATTAAAATTAGCCTGTTGAATTGCCTGCATGGGCAAAGAATAAATTCACTTTACAATCTATTCATAAATTCTTGCAACTGATTTCCATAGTTACTGATTTTCAGTATTTCCACCAATCCCACCCCAAGGTTGGCTTTCTGCAGTTTTTTTAAGGTTTCACTTTAATCTCTAGGATCTAAACAGAAACTAGAATGTCATAAAGACTCTGTTTAGAGCGAAGCCTGTTCATTGATGTAGAGGAAGGGTTAACCATCCCAAGCATAGGGCAAAGGGTCACCCTGACTGTTCTTTGTTATTGTGACTCAACTGTTGTCCCGAAGCCACAGACTGTATATTAATAAAATGACATTGATGCTGATCCCCAAGATGTTTCGGCAGGAAGCCAAGAGATTTCCGTGCAGAAGCAGGCCCTTCAAAGACACAAAGCACAATGTAAAGAAGAAGAAGAAAAAAAATGTGAACACATTACATCTTGTACACATGGATGCCTGTGTGAAAAAGATAGGGTGTGGATGCTTTAAATATTGAGGTTGAGAGACAACTTGACACACACTTCGAAAAAAAAAATACAAAAAATGTGCAACCCACACACTTAGATTATTTTTATTGCTACACGCTTTATATTGTTCTTTCAGCTAAAAAGATTGAGAGACATTCCAGGCATATCTATAAAAGATTCCCACATACTTACACGCTGAATGAATGTATGGTGTATTTAATCATCATTAGACCAAATGGAAGTCTGCACTACATATTTGTCCCAAACTGCATTATCGTCTCTCTGATTGCTCAGTAATTACAGCACAAATGATTTTGGCTCAATTAGTTGGAATCAATTGAGGGAAATAAAATGGATTGTGAGATCCGGCTTCTACCAAAATAGGAAAGATACAGAAGAGACAAGGGGCCTCGCTTATTAGGTATTGTGACTATGGTAGCTTGGGGCTTTGACTTTAACAATTGCAAATAGAAATACCAAGCAGTAAATTTGGGAAGTTTTATAAATGTTCTGCTATTGGAGTAAAATATATTTAAAAAAATTTAGCTCATAAAAACACTATTAACCACCCTGGCGGTATGATTATGTCAGATGTTTGCGACTCAAAGCGGTACAATCAGGGCTGTCTTAATAGCATCACGGGCCCCTGGGCAAAGTAATGCTCTGGGGCCCTAAAATGATGACAGTGCAGGTAAACAGGCATCAAGTAGGTAGGAGGCAGACTTCCTCCCCTGTGTATCTATCACTCTTGGTGCCATCATGGGGCCCCCAATTTCGGGGCAGCGTGGGCTCAAGGACCAGCTGCTTTGGAGAAGGTGCAAGCCCCCCCCCCCCCTAGTGCCCAGGTGTGCCCTCTCATTAAAACAGCCCTGGGTACAATTGTTTTGCATAGAAATTTGGCATTTTAAATTGTAGGCCTGTAATTCTTATTCATAACTCGCTTTACTCTGTGCAGGAATTTTGAGTATAGCCTCAAGTAAACAGATTAATAGTAGTTATGGGTGTACCATCATCCGGGAAAGTATGAAACAACAAAGGAGATGGGGAAAAGAGGGAACAGGGTACAGTGGCTGAAGCTGACCTCAAAATATCCCCCCCCTAAAAATAAAGGACTGTCTTGGTACGATAAAATTGACATGCATATAGTGTAAAAGGAAAATGTATTACATATAAAAAAATATACAATTAATACATAATTTAAATTGAAAAATCAGATGCCTGTAGTGGCTCTAAGCAATTTCTGTAATTACAGACATATGGAATGGTCTAAGTCTTGACTAGTTTCGTGGTATAACCACTTCTTTAGGAGAACCACTCTAAAAAACAAACAATACAATAAGACAAAGAAAATTGGTATGACAAAAGAAATACAGCATAAAAGTTAATGAAGATAATAATAAAATAAATAATAATAATTGGCTTACATAGTTTATGGTAGGCATGTGCAAAAGTGAAAAATGTGTTTTGTTTCGTTTCGTTTCAATTCGTCATTTAATAAATTTCGTTAAGTTAGGTTCGTTACATGTGTTGAATTCGTTTTCGGAATTCGTTCGTTTTCGACTGAATTTCGAAAAATCCGGTCGAGATCGAAAATATTTCAACCAGATTAGAAAACAAATAGTCTCTTTTCGAATAGAATTTTTTTCGAATTAAATTTGAAAATAATTTTTTTTTTCGAATTCCGAAAACGTTCGTTCTGATTCGGTAAATTCGCTAATATTGCAATTCGGGAATTCGTATGCATCCGAATGTCCGAATAATGGAAAATTCGTCCGAATTTCGATTCGGAACGAAACGAAATGCACATGCCTAGTTAATGGTGGCCATGCACGGCACCAAACCGCCAGAACCATTGACCCCACACGGTGGACAGGGGGGGATGGACGGGGATCTCTGGGGGGGGGGCATAATGTAGATAAGAATTATGGTGAAGGGGCACTGATGGTAAGGGGGGGAGAGAGGGGGGAAGGGGAAGGAAGGGGGAGGGGAAGATGGGAAAGAAAGAGGAAAAGGACCACCCGTGTGAAAAATGAGGAGGAAGGGAGGGGGGAGGGCAAGAAAAGAGGGGAAAAGGGAAAGAGGGGGGGAGAGGCAAGGGTGGGAGAAGAAAGAGGAGGGAGGGGGTGAGAAGTGGCGGAAGGAAAGAGGAAGTGCCCGACACCCAAGATAGAAGACGCCAATTAAAGTAGCAATGCAACCACAATTGGCTCACCAAATGGTAAAAGATAATGAAGATACCAAGCCATATGATGGTTGATGATATTGCGTGGGCAGAGACACGGTGAAGGTAGGGTACATCCACTTTAAACTGCTAACATACATACAGTGGGTAAAAGGTATGTATAGATTCGGCAGACCAGGTAGCTGCCCAGACCAGATTGATGAGAATCTGTGAATACAGAAAGGAATGGATGGTAAATTGCAATGATGGCATCAAGGACAAGGTAATGTCCCTAGAAGCCAAGAATACGTACCTGTGGAGATGTGCTAACAAATATTTGCCAGCAGCCTCCAACCTCTGCCCCGCATGGAAACCACAGCAAAGGAGAGATCCAACGTGCTCATTCACGGGCCGAGGCCTATTAAATGAGCTCCCCAACCTGGAGACGCCGAGGACGCTGCCAGATGGCTGCGTGTGATGTCGCCAGGTCAGTTTTTCCGCGCAGCGCAATGCCTGAGCTGTCCAAACATGAGTCTAGTTAGTAGATATCCCGAGTATGATAAAGTTTAAAACACGAAATCATAAATTATAATATAATAAATAGCTACAGTAAAACCTTGGATTGCGAGCATAATTCATTCCAGAAACATGCTTATAATCCAAAGCACTTGTATATCAAAGCATTTTTTTTACAGGGTATAAAAGGGAAGAGAAGCACCTCTAAGTGTAGCAAAAAGTTGCTAAATGTTGTACCTTCATTAAATGTGACCATATTGCTACACTTAGAGGCTCCTCTTTTTTTTATTTATATATATATTCAGTTGTGACATGACGCTACTCTTATATCAAGAGGTGGCTTGTATATCAAGGCAAAATATATTAAAACATTTTGCTTGTCTTGCAAAACACTCTTAAACCAAGGTTTTACTGTATAAATAATAATAAAAAAAAAAAGTATAATATGATAATAAAATGTATTTCCCTACAATTTACTGTCACTCAATTCTGCAAGTGTTGTAATTTACCATCGCTGTTTTCTAGCTGTTCTTAAACCACTTTTGACATAAAGGGACACTTTTTGGTTGTCATGAAGTTTCCAGACAGAAGGAAGAGTATATATAATATAAAACTGCATGCAGGGCACTGGACAAAGCTTTAGGGATGACAAATTTAAAGTGACGTACTAGTATGCCCATTTACCTGCCCGTGCCATTGTGTTGATGTAAAAGTGCGTGCGGCGGTCGCTATGTGGTTAAAAAAATATATTATTGTTTTCTAAACATGGCAAGAACAATATTTAGAAAACTAAAATAAATAAAAAAACAGAAAAAAAACTTTACTAGTATACACAAAGGCATTATGGGATAGAATTCCTCTGGAGAACTATATTAGATATAGCCTATGAGGTCAGCTTCTGTCTCCCAGTTTCCAGTTTTATCTTAAACATATGTATTCAATTTATGGTAAATCTTTCTAATGCAAACAAGCTGTACGCAAATAAAATTCCCGGATATTGCATCTAATTTTAACTCCAATTCCCACCCTAGCATAGCATAAATATACTGCAATGTAATGGATGGCAGACAATGGAAACTCTAAGTTTAACGGTAAAAGCAATTTTTATCTAACAATATTTTGGGAATCAAGATACCACACCATGGACCATAAAGCCAAACTCCAGCCATTTTTTTTTTCATCTTTGGTTTGAGGTAGAGAAAGGTCTGGATATTGTTGAGGTTTTCATTGCATTTGTTGTCACTGTTGTAGAGGCTTTACCTCATTTCTTGTCCTGGTGGAAAAACAGGGAGTGAGCTCTCCATGGTGGGAGAAACAGCAATAGAACCTCGTCAGAAGTTCTTGGGATTTGTTCAACTTTACATACTACTCCAATACGATACTAAATGTAACTGCTTTAACTCCGGTAGGGTTATTGTTCCCACAGTTGGTCTTTCAAGTCTACTGGACTGCAAGGTAGAGGTGTATTTCGGTTTTGTGCTACCCTAGGCCTGACTAAAGTCGTGCACCCCCCTAATTTAAATATGACCCACCCCTTCCTGTTACGGCCACACCCTGTGTTGTTTAAGACCCGCCCTGAAATTTTCGAGTGAGGACACTAGTTCTGAGGGCCTGGGGGTTTGCAATGGATTCCCTTAATTTACTTAGATTTCCTCTTACTTCCTGGTTGCCCATAGAGCAGGAAGTGAAGGGAAATCTTCACAATGGGACAGGGATGGTACAAGTGTTGCCTATAGTTCTACTTTAAGCAGAAACATATAGCACAGTGAGGAAGGTTTGTGGTCCAGGATGACAAAACAGTCAAAATTGGAAGCCCCCACAGTTGCGGAATGTCGGCCGCCCGCATACTAGAAGCAGCGCGGGAGCTTTATGGGGGCGCTAAACTAATTTTCCTAACAGTGTATCGCAAGCCGGCGGGGACTCTTTTCGTGCTGCCCCCCTGCAAAGTGCTGCCCTAGGCCTGGGCCTTGTTGGTCTAGGTCAGGCTACAGCCCTGCTGCAAGGTTACCATGTGAAGTCTCTGGGGTTGATTTACTAAAGCCAATTGTAAAGTGCTCCAGAGTTTAATAAATAGGGTAACGTTTCTCTTTGCAAAGAATACTCAATCATGTGCAAGGGAAAAAAAAAACAGCATTTTCTGCTTGCATACGATTGGATGATGGAAGTCAGCAGAGCATTTGCTCATTTACTAAGCCCTGGAGCAACTGTACTTTGTCTATTTGTCTTTAGTAAATAAACCCCTATATGTCTATGATCACCCTTAAAGTAGGGCTGTTACTAATTAAAATTTTAGTTTTTGATTAATTGATTTTTTTTAAATCAATTAATCGACTAATTTTGATTAATTATAACGCATACAGATCCATACAGATCCAACTACTTTTGGCTGATCTCCTTGCAGGCTGATTCCCAGTGCAGCTACCAACCATTAGAAAAATGGATAGCAAGATACAAAAAACACACAAAGGCAGCGCTCGATGGGAATATAATTAAAATTTTTATAGTCCTCAAGTAGGTAAGAAAATAAATATTGCACTGGAGATAAAAATCGATGTAGCTACATAAACTGTAAAAATGATGCGAGAAATACCAAACGGTAGCAAAAGCAGCCATAAAAACATGTAGCCAAGTATGATACTGGTATAAAAATGTGTACAACGATACCACTGCTGAATCCAGATGAGGAGGGGTTGACATCAGTCCATCGGCATGTAGATGTCCCGTGAAGGGAACTATCACAACTCCCAGTGGATGGTTGTAGATTCCCAGGTTGATAGAGGGAAGTGATAGAGAGAAGTGTAACAGCCCTTGCGTGTGACAGATAGTAAGGTCCCACCGGCATGTAGATATGAAGGCACAGCAAAGGAACCCTTCAGATGGACACGGCAAGCCCCGCCGGTGTCCGTGACGTCACCGGATCTCCGACAGAACTCCCTGAAGACCCGGAAGGCGGCGGAGAGGTGAGTAACGATCAAAAGAATTTTGATCACTCAAAAAAAATTACGATTAATCGAGGAATTAATAGTTCATTTCCTCTGCCCTAATTTAAAGACTTATCAGTATTCAATAGCAAAGTGATTCTTTGCACTTTGGTTCCTGTTGGCTTTTTAACACACATAATTATAATTAGCCTTTTAGTTGATCTACAAAAAGGTACAAGGTGGTGTGATTCCATTTCCCGACCCAAGTCATACCCCCTTCCCAGAAACTCCCTTTCCGACCCTTTCTATTCGATTTCCCTCCCTACTTCTCTACACTACATTTCTTTTCAAAACTCTTTTATTCTCTTGCATTGTATTTCTTAGTGACCTTTTGAAGGAGTGTTCTTATATTTTGCCCACACAATCCCTATAAAGGACTGTGACTATATGTTGTCATTTGCCATGTATAGGCCTTACAAAAGGCTTTGCAGTGACACAATTAGCCAGTTACATATACCTTTTCATTTTGCTCATTCATGGAGCAGGGGAGCATGAACTGTTGATACCATTTCATGGTTTGTCTAATCGTAGTGTCAAAAGCCTGACCTTTGCTATCAAAGTAAAGACTAACCAACCCTTACTAAGGGAGGTCAACCTCGGACTGACAGTCTAGTCTAGTAGGTTTAAAGAAAGATAGCTATGTGGGCACCACATCCAATAAAAACTGATGGAAAATCGTTTTTGGTCATTTGAGCAAACTTTACCGGTATCAGAAAGGAACACTATATAGTTTTACAAAAATAAATAGATTTATTTAAACCGCTTAAGGACCACTGCATGACTTTTTACGTCGACAGAATGGCACGGGAAAAGGGAGTAGCCGCTCCAGGTGGGAACCCAGATGAATATCATCCGTTGCAAATAACTCAGGTGCAGGCAATGCACTTAGCAAAGCAGGAACAAAAATTGTCTCTGGACAGCCGCACTCTGAACAAATTGTAGCCTTTATTAAAAGAAGGACAGCACTAGAAGTCACAGCAAAATAAAATAAAAACCCGACCACTGCCGCGTTTAACACTGAAACTAGTGCTTAGTCATAGCTAAGACTAAGCACTAGTTCAGTGATGGCGAACCTTGGCACTCCAGATGTTTTGGAACTACATTTCCCATGATGCTCCACCACACTTCAGAGTGCCTGAGCATCATGGGAAATGTAGTTCCAAAGCATCTGGAGTGCCAAGGTTCGCCATCACTGCACTAGTTTCAGTGTGAAACGTGTCAGGGTTCGGGTTTTTATTTTATTTTGCTGTGACTTGTACTGCTGTCCTTCTTTTAATAAAGGCTACAATTTGTTCAGAGTGCGGCTGTCCAGAGACAATTTTTGTTCCTGCTTTGACAGAATGGCACGGCTGGGCAAATGGGCGTACAGATACGTCCTTTTTTGTTGCAAGCTCCGTGACTGTGCCCGCCGGACCTGCGGACTCGATGTACGCTGGTGTCCCACAATCGGGTCACACAGACCTGAAGAACGCAGAGATCTAAGTGTAAACACAACGGGCCAGATTCTCAGCTGAGATACGACGGTGTATCTCCAGATACACCGTCGTATCTCTGTATCTGGCCCTGGGTATCTATGCGACTGATTCCTAGAATCAGTTACGCATAGATTTTGCTTAGATCCGAAGTCACTTACACCGTCGGATCTAAGTTGTAATGTTACGCTGGCCACTAGGTGGCGTTCCCGTCGATTTCTGCGTCGAATATGCAAATGAGTGTGATACGCTGATTCCCGAACGTATTTTTGTGCGCCGTCGTCGTCGTTTACGTAGTTTGCGTAAGCGTAAGGTTACCCCTGCTATATGAGGGGTAACCTTGCGTAGGTCCGGCGTAAGTCATGTTAAGTATGGACGACGGGACAGCGTTGTGTTTTTCTGTCGTTTACATCGTTTACGTAACTCGTCAAGAATAGGGCTGTACGTTAATTACGTTGCCGTCAAAATCAATGTATTTGCGGCGTACTATGGAGCATGCGCAGTGGACTACGTTTATGGCCGGCGCATGCGCAGTTCGTTCGGCGCGGGGGCGCGCTTAATTTAAATACAGCACGCCCCACTCTCCTACTTTGAATTATGCTTTTTCGATGTATATGTTCACCGCGGCTTCCGGGTATAATCTTCGGTACTGGGCGTTACTAGTTGATTGACAGGCTTCCGACGGGCGCATACAGCGCGTCACGAGTTGCCGAAAGAAGCCGGACTGTGAGTCGGCTCTAAACGGCGCCTGCGCACTGACGTTCGACTTCTTTCGGCAACTCGTGACGCGCAGTATGCGCCCGTCGGAAGCCTGTCAATCAACTAGTAATGCCCAGTTCCGAAGATTATACCCGGAAGCCGCGGTGAACATATACATCTAAAACGGTATGTACGGCAAGGATAAAAAAAGAAAACAGCCGATTGTCATTATACCAACAAGCCTGAATGTAATGTTAAAGAAAAAAAAAAAATTGGGTGAGCCCCCGCTTTGAGTGGTTAGAGTTCATGTAAAGGCAGGTGTCCCAATACTTTTGGTAATATAGTGTATGTTGCTCTGCGATATAGTTTACTTTAGAGCTGCCTAGTTAAATCGAAACTCGCTATCTGCTGTGCTCAGCATGATGATTATCCAAAACAGAGAGCATTAGGCCGCGTACACACGATCAAATCTATCTGCTGGAAACGGTCGGCCCGACCGTCCCAGCAGACAGATTCGACCGTGTGTATGGGCGAGCCGACGGATTTGGCCACCCGACAGATTTCAAAGCATGCTTTGAAATCTGTCGGCTGGGAACCTGTCGGACCGAGATGTCTGCTGGTTAGTACGCTAACCAGCAGACATGTCTTCTCGCACAAGCGTTGAATGGTTTCGACGCACAAGCGTTGAATGGTTTCGACGCATGCGCGGAAGTGTTTTACTTCCTGGTGCGGTGACGAGGCGGCGTCAACGTCACCGCCACGTCACCGCGCCGTCTGGCGGCGGGGATTTTGGTTTGATCGTGTGTTCACGATTAAACCAATATGTCACCAGCAGACAGATTTGTTCAAATTGGACGGCCCGACCGATTTGAACAAATCTGTCTGCTCGTGTGTACGCGGCCTTACTGTTTATCGTTGTAAATTGAATGATGTTTTTCTGGTCTTCTGGGTAATATTTATCCAATAAATTTGATTGCAAAGGTGTGTCGGCAAGCATGGGCGTCCGCTGAACTTTTTCCAGGGGGGGGGCATAATTTTACGGTCACCTTTCCTATATCGGGCACCCCCCCTTCACTGATCATACCTGTATGCACTCAGCTTCCCCCCTCATCTGTATATATGCCAGCCCCCCTGTACACAAACAGCCTCCTCCCTTCACTTGTACTCACACCCCCCACTTGTATGGTCACGGTGGTCTTCCTTCTCCCAAGTCCTGTTTCTACATGTCCATTTGAAAATACATTACAGTTATCAAAGCAAACACGAGGGCGCACATAAAGGAATAGGCCAGAGGTGGCAGTAAAGAGCTCTGTAAGCTCCGTGACACTGATATTGCAACAGCTGTGGAGCCGACTGCACAAACACAGAGAGAGTCAGCACAGCCACAGATGTGAGCATGGCAGACCCTTGCTGATTCCAGGGGGGGTCACTCGCCCCCCCTTAACCCTATGAGCGGACGCCCATGTCGGCAAGTCACCCTCTTGAGGATAGAAGAACCCAACATAACCAGCGGCTCCTCTGGGAGTAGCGCTACACTCTTACATGGAAGAACGCTCAAAATTAGCCGTAAGAGATTTATAAATTAGCAATATGGAATACGCAGTTATCAAGAGTGATTGGTAGAAGGAGAAATTAGACATTGGCAATGAGATGAATATTTCTCAAACGATCATTAAGAACATCACACTAGTGTTCAATGAGAACTCTATGATCTCTGCATCGGCTGCTGCAGATAAGTGTGTGTAATTATGTACATCTGATAATGGTCACGTTTAATAATAATAAAAGTCCTGAAATCTGTTTGCATTCTCCTTGTTGGAATGTATTATGCTTGGCTTAATTCGCCTGTTCTTTTCAAACCATGTATTGATTAGAGAATATATTTAGCAATTAGCAGTCACTTCTCCTCCCTGGGGTATAACAGCAATGCTTGTATTAGTATTTCATAAGAGGAGTTAAAGACACAAGGCTGGCTCTAATTGTTTATTTATAATTCACTGAAGGACTCTGCTTTATATCAGATACAGCTTTCAAATACTTTGCTGCACAAATAAGGCGTAAAGATGATTTTGTTTCCTAATGAGTAGTTTGGGGATTTCAAGCTGATATTTGCTTACGAATATTTTAAGTAAATTATAAGCAGAGAGAAAGCAATGTGAATTAAGAGGTATGATGTCACCTCTGGGGGAGCATTCAATGCTTCAATTACAGCCAACAAGTAAACACGGCTTTAGCCCATAATAAATTCACCTTTTTTTTTCTCTCTCTCATTATACTGTGAATGCATTAAAAATAATCTTGGTATAACGAGCATTGAAGAAGAGTGCCCCAAATTACAGATACAGCACGTTTTTTATTTAGGACAGCTGAGAATGAATAGAATTACTTTGGATACAGAAAAAATAAAGAGCAAAAGTTGTACCTTAAAGTGGATTTCCACCCATTTTTTTTATGTTTGTCTGTGCTGCATGCCCTAATCTCATAGGGGCAGATTCACACAGAAATGGATTATCGTAGCGTATCAGAAATACACTACGCCGCCGTTTTTTACCTGGCTCTACGTGGAATTCAGGTAGATTTTGTCCATTAAACGACGGCGGCGTAGTGTATTTCTCCCGTCGCAATCCATATAGACGAGTAGGGGGCGTGAATCATTTAAATTAGGCGCGTTCCCGCGGCGATCGATTTGCGCATGCTCCGTTCCCAAATTTCCCGCCGTGCATTGCGCGAAATCACGTCGTGACGTCATTCGTTGTTTAGGTAGCGTCGTTTACGGGCGATCCTAGTCCCGAACGAGTTACGTAAACAAAAAAAAAAATTAAATAAATTCGAAGCGGGAACGACGGCCATACTTAACATGGGCTACGTAACGTTAGAGCAGCAAAAAGCTGCTCTAACATTACGTACAAAAAAATAGACGAAAGTGATTGCGACGACCACTCGTATCTTCGGGAATCGCCGTAAAAAAACATTTGCATATCCCGACGCATCAAAACGACGCAAACTCCTCCCAGCGGCCGCAAATAGATGGCAGCGTAGATCCGAAGGCTTACGAAGACGTAAGCCTCTCGGATCGAAGCCCGAAGCCGCCGTATCATGGTTTGAGGATTCAAACTAGTGATACGGGCGCGCGAAATTTGAAATTACTCCTGTCTAACACCAGTTAGACAGGCGTAATTGCTTTCTGAATCTGGGCCATAGTGTTCAGAATGGACAATTTTTATTTATTTTGTTGCTTGTAAATACCTTTATTTTGTCATCCTTCGTTACTTCCTCCTCCTTATTAGCCTAGGCTATTAAGTCACAAGGTTATTTGCAAGGGTTTCTGGGATAGGCATCATGTTTCCCAGTAGTCCTTGCAAACCTGACTGAAACCTATTACATTGCTTGTGCAGCACTGAGCATGTGCGAGATATGCAAAGCTGAAATCCAGGAAGTCATACAGTCTGGCTTCATGATGCCCACACTTAAGATGGCCACGGTCAATTTCTAGATTCTAAATGCTTTAACAACCTAACAAAACGGACCTTAGTTTACAGACTAACTTTACTAGAATACATTAAGCTTGTGTATTACAGGGGTATTTATATTTAAAAAGTGAAATTGTGGGTGGAACTCCCCTTTAACCACTTGTTTACTGTGCACATAAACCCACTTCCTGCCCAGGCGAAATTTCAGCTTCCGCCACTGCGTCGATGTAACTGACAATTGCGCGGTCGTGCAACGTGGCTCCCAAACAAGATTAACGTCCTTTTTTTTCCACAAATAGAGCTTTCTTTTGGTGGTATTTGATCGCCTGTGCGGTTTTTATTTTTTGAGCTATAAACAAAAATAGAGCTACAATTTTGAAAAAAAAATCAATATTTTTTACTTTTTGCTATAATAAATATCGCCAATATATATATATATATATATATATATATATATATATATATATATATATATATATATATTTTCCTTTTCTCAGTTTAGGCCGATACGTATTCTTCTACCTATTTTTGGTTTGCGCAAAATGTATAGGGTTTATAACATTTTTAATGCATTTTTATTAATATTTTTTTTTTACTACTAATGGCGGCGATCAGTGATTTTCTTTGTGACAGCGACATTATGGCGGACACATCGGACAATTTTGACACATTTTTAGGACCATTGTCATTTTCACAGCAAAAAGTGCTATAAAAAGGCACTGTTTACTGTGAAAATGACAATTGCAGTTTAGGAGTTAACTACTAGGGGGCACTGTAGGGGTTAAGTGTGACTTCATATGTATTTCTAACTGTAGGGGGGCGGGGCTGGACGTGTGACATCAGTGATCGTCTTTCCCTATATCAGGGAACAGACCATAACTGACACTGCCACAATGAAGAACGTTCTTCAGCTCTGGTGACCGATGACGGGGCATGCTTGCGACCCCATGGCTGGGCCTTAAAGAGACACGTACAGGTACATGCTTGTGCCCAGCCGTGCCATTCTGCTGACGTATATCGATGGTAGGGGGTCTTTACGTGGTTAAAGTGGTTGTAAACCCGAAATTTTTGTCACAATGAACAGTATAAGATTTCCTATCATCTGTGCCCAGTCTTGCCACACAGAGTTAATCCAGCTCTAAGCAATCCTCCTTTATGGTTCAGTGAAATAAAACGGGCTTACAGAGAAAAACCTTAGTCCGTTCCGCCTTCTTGCTGTGAGTAACAGATTATTTACAAATCCCATGCACTAGCCTGGAGACAGGCATTATTTTTAATTCCCACCCCCACTGCTTTTCTGAAGTCGCGTGGTTACTTTTCTGGATTTTGACTGGATGTTAGTGATCATAGCAGAATTATAGTGTAAGGGGAGTGTATAGATGGGTGGGGAGTCTACTGACATCACGACTCCACCCACAGAGCTCCAGACAACAGATCCACCCACAGAATCTGCAGTTTTTTAGTTCTTATAACAGACAGAGGGGAAACATTTGACAGGTAAGGATACATGCAGGAGACATGCAGGAGACATGTATATCCCTATCAGCACTATGGCAGTAGTTTAGAAACGATGAGAGTGGGTTTACATCCACTTTAAGCCTTGTACACACGCACGGTTTTCTCGGCAAGAAAACTGCTGGCAGAGCTTTCTTGCCGAGTAAACCGAGCGTGTGTACGAGGCTTTGAGGTTTCTCGTCAAGAAAACTGCCTAGAATCTCGACGAGAAAAATAAAGAACCTGCTCTCTATTTTCTCGTCTTGATTCTCAGCAGTGTTTTCCTGCCGAGAAACCCGAGCGTCTGTATATTTACCTGTCGCCGTGGAAACCCGCGCATTCTCGAAAAGACTTTGAAGCATGCGCGGTAGCTTCCAAGGCTTAGGTAGGGTGTAGCAAGATGGCGGCGACGTTCATGCCATGCAAAAGAACGGTGGTTCTTTTGAATGGTGTGTCTGTACACTCGGCCAGAAAGAGATTCTTGTCAAGAATCTCGTCAGGGAAAACAAAGTTTTTTTCCTGACGAGATTCTGGGCGGTGTGTATGGGGCTTTAGACCTGAAACGGGTCAGAAGATGTAAGGGATCTGCATCTACCTGTTTCCAAAGAAAAAATGTTTGTATTAAAAAAAGTAGAAAGTCTATCCCCTGCCAGCGTGCTGTTAGTTTTAAAAAACGATAACAAATGCGCAGAATCCGAAAGATCCGACTTAAAAAATAATTTATTTTCGTTTTGTTTCGTTTCGTTGCGTTGCGACAACAGCTTGATACAGATAGAAGAATCGACACGATGGTGACAATAGCGATCTGTGTCTATTGAACCTGCAGTTGAATGTGCCTAACCTTAACTCTATTAGTCCAAGATTATTCGACATAGAGAGAAAAGATTCGACATTATAGAGACATGAAGATTCGACGAAGCAGCTAAAAACATACGATCACCACGAGCGGACATTTATGGTCAAATGCTCCGCCCATAGGCTATAGAAGAATTCTAATGTTGGTTGACTAGTAATAATAATTAATAAATATAATTATTACTAGTGTCATACAACATTAGAATTCTACTATAGCTTGTGGGCGGAGCATTAGACCAGAAATCTACGATCGTGGCGTAGTACAATTTAGCTGCTTCGTCGAAAATACGCCTTCTGGAGTGGCCCAGTCAGAGTCCTGACCTCAACCCGATTGAGATGCTGTGGCATGACCTTAAGAAAGCGATTCACACCAGACATCCCAAGAATATTGCTGAACTGAAACAGTTCTGTAAAGAGGAATGGTCAAGAATTACTCCTGACCGGTGTGCATGTCTGATCTACAACTACAGGAAACGTTTGGAGGAAGTTATTGCTGCCAAAAGAGGTTCAACCAGTTATTAAATCCAAGGGTTCACATACTTTTTCCACCTGGAGTGTGGATGTTTACATGGTGTGTTCAATAAAAACATGGTAACATTTAATTCTTTGTGTGTTATTAGTTTAAGCAGACTGTGATTGTCTGTTGGTGTGACTTAGATGAAGATCAGATCACATTTTATGACCAATTTGTGCAGAAATCATTATCATTCCAAAAGGGTTCACATACTTTTTATTGAAACTGTATCTGAAAGTTCAGTTGTGATTTAATGCAATGGGAAACCCGACAATCCTCAAAAGTATGTGCCAAGGGAAAGCTTGCCCAGAAAGGTCTAGATTTCTAGACATCCCCGGTTTCAGGGGACAGTCCCTGGATTGAGGACACTGTCCCCGGACCAAGTCTGTCCCTAGTTTTGGATTTGAACAGGGGCTGGGGCAATTTCAAAGACAGTCAGTGCAAAATTTATAAAAAAAAAAATCTGAATTTAACCCCCCCCCCCGCTCCGCCGCTCCAAACTAGCTTAGGGGGGGGGGTCTATTTTTTTCCATTATCTGAGCCCCTTTCTGAGGATCATGTGCTGGTCGGAGCAGAGGGAAAATTCTTCAGTTTTTGGTGCATGCCCATTCAGTTCCGCTCTCATGTTCTTCTGCCCTTGCTCAAGTTCCAGCCAGTAGCCTGCCTGCTTATCTCCTTGCCTTCTCTAGCAAAGTGATCTTTCTCCGCTCCCCACCAAGTAGTAGCTGGGGCCCGGAGAGTAAGGCCCCGTACACACGACCGAGCTTCTCGGCAGAATCCAGCGAGAAGCTCGCTGGGAGACATATTCTGCCGAGGTTCTCGGTCGTTTGTACACTTCCGACGAGCGTCCCGTCGGGAAGCACGTCGAGCCAAAAAAGTGAGCACACTCTCTTTTTCCTCATTGTTCAATGAGGACTTTAGCTCGACAAGCTTTTTCGACTGCTCATCGGGAACCTCGTCGGGCGGAGCGATGAGTTTAGCCCGACAAGGTTCTCGGACGTGTGTACCTCAGACTTGAGAGGCTCCGAGGTGGGCGGTGGCGACAGGCAGAGAGTCACTGATTGCCTCCCTTACTAGTAAAAAAAAAAATATGTCCCCAGATTTTAATATTATAAATCTGGTCACCTTATACACTATGATGTCAAAAGCTGTTACAGCTGCAAAGGGCGGGCCAACTCAATATTGAACCCTACAGACTAAGACTGGGATGCCAATAAAGTTCATGTGCATGTAAAGGCAGGCGTCCCAATACTTTTGACAATATAGTGTATTTAAGATTCTTATATTTCTTGATTTCCTCATCAGTTTGACATGTCACAAAAGATAACATCTGCCTATGCATTTTTGTACCATACAATCAGCTTGAATTGTCCTGGTTTTTGACAGGTTTACTTTAGGCCTCTCTACCCTACCCACTCCTTTGTACTGTTTTATTATAGCATGTTCTATTCAAGTCAACCTTTGAAATTGAAAACATGTCAACAATGCACGTTTCAAATGCATCGTCTTTCCCCTCTCACCTCACACTGTACTCCTTTATTGTCTCAGCAATCCACTCAACATGCCAACCCCTTTCTATTAATGGAGGTCAGATTCCCGGGAGACGAGCTCTGGATCTAAGTGATGTGTACATGGCTTACACAGGAAAGCTTTATGGAACTGAGTCATAGCAAATCAACAATACTAAAGGTTCCGCAAAGGAATTCTGTGTTAACTGCTTGAAAACAAAAGCAATTATAATACATTATAGTACACACAATCGGAAATTCCGACAACAAAAGTCCGATTTGAGCTTTTGAACGGAAATTCCGACCGTGCGTATGCTCCATCTGACTTTTGCTGTCGGAATTTCTGCCAACAAAAGATTGAGAGCTGGTTCTCAAATTTTACGAAGGAAAAAAATCCTATGGGAAAATCCGATTGTCTGTAGCAATTCTGACGCATGCTCGGAAACAATTCAACGTATGCTCGGAAGCTTCGAACTTAATTTTCTCGGCTTGTCGTAGTGTTGTACATCACCACGTTCTTTGCGGACAAAAGTTCAAAGAACTTTTGTGTGACCATGTGTATGCAAGCCAAGCTTGAGCGAAATTCTGTCGGAAAAACCAGCCAAGGTTTTTCCAGCGCAAAATCCGATCCTGTGTACGGGGCATTAGACTGCATGATTTTAAGATAAATACGTTTAGTCTTGAAGAACTACTAATACATTATCAACCGCTTGCCGACCAGCCACCAAAGTTTTACGGCGGCAGGTCGGCTCTGCTGGGCGAGATCACGTAATATTACGTCAATAGGGGCGCCCCCCGCTCGTTCCCAATCCCGACGCATATGCCCGGCGAGCGCGATCGCCGCCGGGCACCCGCTATCGCTCGTTACAGAGCGAGAACCGGGAGGTGTGTGTGTGTAAACACACAGCTCCCGGTCCTGTCAGTGGGGGAAATGACCTATCGCCTGTTCATACAATGTATGAACAGCGATTTGTCATTTCCGCTAGTCAGTCCCACCCCCCCCCTTCAGTTAGAACACACCCAGGGAACATACTTAACCCCTTCCCCGCCCCCTAGTGTTAACCCCTTCAATGCCAGTGGCTTTTTTATAGTAATCAATGCATTTTTATAGCACTGATCGCTATAAAAATGCCAATGGTCCCAAAAATGTGTCAAAAGTGTTCGAAGTGTCCTCCATAATGTCGCAGTACCGATAAAAATTGCTGATCGCCTCCATTACTAGTAAAAAAAAATATTTATAAAAATGCCAAAAAACTACCCCATATTTTGTAAACGCTATAACTTTTGCGCAAACCAATCAATAAACGCTTATTGCGTTTTATTTTACGAAAAATATGAAGAAGAATACGTATCGGCCTAAACTGAGGAAAAAAAAAATTTTTTATATAATTTTGGGGGATATTTATTATAGCAAAAAGTAAAAAATATTCATTTTTTTCAAAATTGTCGCTCTATTTTTGTTTATTTGTTTTAGCGCAAAAACTAAAAACCGCAGAGGTGATCGAATACCAGCAAAAGAAAGCTCTATTTGTGGGAAAAAAAGTACGCCAATTTTGTTTGGGAGCCACGTCGCACGACCGTGCAATTGTCTGTTAAAGCGACGCAGTGCCAAATCACAAAAAGGGGCCTGGTCTTTGACCAGCAATATGGTTCGGGGCTGAAGTGGTTACATTTTGCTAAATTGGTCCACCATTGCTCTAAATAAAATAGAAATTTGAATGATAACATTTTCTCAGTTTCTCAGGACATTCAGTTCATTGACCCCATACCTATTCCTAATATTTGCTCACCAATACCTTGTTGTATAAAGAATGGATGAAGGACTTCAATTGACTATATGACCAATCTCTCCCCATGCGTTCCCTTCCTATATAAGGTATGGGGTAGACATGTGCGGTTCGTTTCATTTCAAATTAATATTCAGACAAAGTTTTTGTTATTCAGAAATTCGGATCTATCCGAATACTGAATTACAATATAAACAAATTTTACCGAATGCTCCGAATAACATAACGAAATTCGTCCGAATTTCGGAAATTCGGACAGAAGTGCAAATCAAATTTTACATTAAACTCCAGTCAAATTTTCACTACACATATTTCTGAAATTAAAGACTGTGTGGCGGCGTACACACGTACGAGAACCTCGACGGGCGGAACACATCGTTCCGCCCGTCGAGGCTCTCGGCCGGCCGTCGAAATCGGCGACCCGCCCGTCGGGAATGGCAACCAGCCATTCATCCAGGTGGGCCGTCGAGCAAATAGAGAGCCTGCTCTCTATTCGCTCGACGGGATTCCCGATGGGCGGGGCGAGCCAGGAGCGTACACACGGCCGAGGTTCTCGCTGGAATGCAGCTCCCAGCGAGGTTCTCGCTGGTTTCTAGCGAGAACCTCGGTCGTGTGTACGCCGCCTGTGTGTTAAGGCTTCATTTCCATGGACGTTTTTACAGCCACTTTTCTGAGCGTTTTTTGCAGCTTAAAAACGGCTCTCCATGTTAGTCTATGGCCTCATGCCCACCATGACGTTTTTGAGCTGTAGATGGCTGAACCGTTTTTAAGCTGCAAAAAAACCCAGGACCAGTGCGTTCTGAAGCTCCAGCAATAGAGCTCTAAAAACGGCAGACATTAAAAAATGCTCAAAAACTTGCATAGACGCGCAAAAATGCTGCCGCTGCGTTTTTGAGCTCCAGCTCAAGAAACAAAAAAAAATTAAAAAAATAAACATGGACAGGCATTTTTAACCACTTGCTTACTGGGCACTTATACCCCCCTCCTGCCCAGGTGATATTTCAGCTTCCGGCACTGCGTCGCTTTAACTGACAATTGCGCGGTCGTGCGACGTGGCTCCCAAACAAAATTGACGTCCTTTTTTCCCCACAAGTAGAGCTTTCTTTTGGTGGTATTTGATCACCTCTGCGGTTTTTATTTTTTGCGCTATAAACAAAAAAGAGCGACAATTTTGAAAAAAATACAATATTTTTTACTTGTTGCTATAATAAATATCCCAATTAACCACTTAAAGACCCCCGCACGCACATATACGGCCACAGAATGGCTCGTACAGGCACAAGGGCGTAAATTTACGTCCCCGCCTGAGTGCGGTTCGGGGGTCCCATCGGGACCCCCTCCGCGGCGTGCGGGGGTCTCCCTACCTCTGGGAGCGATCCGGGATCTGCGGGCGGATGTCCGTGTTTTCCGCCCCCCCCCCCGCGATCGCTCCCAGCCAATGGGAGCGCGCTCCCAGCCTGTCACTTCCTCCTCCTGTGTTTACACAGGAAGGAGGAAATGATGTATTCTCTCATCGCAGCGCTGTTTCCCAGCGCTGCTGATGAGAGAAGACATCACAAGTAAGTGTGCACCAACACAACACTGACACACACTCACATAGGCATATTAACCCCTTGTGATCGCCCCCCCCCATCCCCCTGTCACAGTGTTACTGAATGCAGTGATTTAATCACTGCATTTAGTGTCAGTGTGACAGGCACTGTAAAAGTCAGTTAGTGTTAGGTTCAGGATAGCCCCCCCACCCCCCCTAATAAAGTTTTAACCCCCTGATCACCGCCCTAGTTAACCCTTTCACTCCCTATTGCCAGCGTCACTAAGCGATCATTTTTCTGATCGCTGTATTAGTGTCGCTGTTCCCGCTAGGTAGCTATTTTTTTTTATTGCGATTTTTTTTTTTTACTAAAGACATGTGGAGACATGTGGCTAAATAAATTTTGGCCTAAATGTTTGACTAAAATTTAGTTTATTTGATTTTTTTTTAACAAAAAGTAAAAAATAGTTTTTTTTTTTCAAAAATGTCGCTCTATTTTTGTATATAGCGCAAAAAATAAAAATCGCAGAGGTGATCAAATACCACCAAAAGAAAGCTCTATTTGTGGGAAGAAAAGGACGCAAATTTTGTTTGGGAGCCACGTCGCACGACCGCGCAATTGTCTGTTAAAGCGACGCAGTGCCGAATCGCAAAAACACCTTGGGTCATTGGTCCGGGTCTTAAGTGGTTAAAAAAAAAAACTTTTTTTTTCTCAGTTTAGGGCGATGCGTATTCTTCTACATATTTTTGGTAAAAAAAAAAAAAAAATCGCAATAAGCGTCTGGTTTGCGCAAAATTTATAGTGCCTACAAAATAGGGGACAGAATTATTATTTTTTATTATTTTTTTTTTACTAGAAATGGCGGCGATCTGCGATTTTTATTGGGACTGCGACGTTATGGCGGACACATCGGACACTTTTGACACATTTTTGGCGTCATTCACATTTATACTGCGATCGGTGCTATAAAAATGCACTAATTACTGTATAAATGTGACTGGCATTGAAGGGGTTAACACTAGGGGGTGAGGAAGGGGTTAAATGTATTCCCTGCATAGTGTTCTAACTGTGGGGGGAGGGGGGGTGACTGGGGAGGTGACCGATCTGTGTCTCTATGTACAAGAGATACAGATCCGTCTCCTGCTCTCCAGAGACAGAACGCTGTCTCTATGTAAAACGGCAATGAGAGATGATCTATGAGATCATCTCTCATTGGCCGCACAGATCGCATCGCAAACGGCCACTCTGATTGGCCGTTCGCGGCGATCTGTGATTGGCTGTGTCCAAGGGACACGGGCAACACAGTGTTTCCCCGCAGCGCGCTCTGGAGCGCGCGCCGGGAAGCAGCTAGTGACAAGCCGTCAATTGACGGCTTGTTGACAATTTAGATCTGCGCTAGAGCCGTCAAAAAAAAAAAGCTTAAAAAGTGTCTGTAAAAACGTCCATGGAAATGAAGCTTAGAGTACCATTTCGAAATAATGCTGTTTTTGTTAAGCCAAAGGTGATTTAATCACTTCAGCCCCCAAAAAATTGGCTGTGCAATGACCGGGCCATTTTTTGAGATTCTGCACTGCGTTGCTTTAACTGACAATTGCGCGGTCCTGCGACGTTGCATCCAAGCAAAATTAGAAAAATGGTGAAAAACTGCGCTAATATTTCAAAGATTAATAAAAAGCTTGAATGAAAGTATGAAGTTACAGTGATGTAAACATTTAAGCTGCGATTTGCTGTGTCATATATACATTATTTGGGTTGTTTTTGTTTTCCCACATGTTTTAGATGCTCCCACATCTAATTGTTTATTGTTTGATTAGTTATTAGCGCGATTTTTTCCTTTCACATCCAAGCAAAATTTACGTTATTTTTTCCCCCAAAAATAGAGCTTTCCTTTGGTGGTATTTGATCACGTCTGCGATTAAATTTTTTTTCTCTATAAACAAAAAAAGTTATTTTTCCCTCAGTTTAGGCCGATACGAATTCTTCTACATATTTTTGGTAAAAAAAAAAAATTGCAATAAGCTTATATTTATTGGTTTGCACAAAAGTTATAGCGCCTACAAAATAGGTTATTGATTTATGACTTTTCTTTTTTTACTAGTAATAGTGGTGATCTGCGATTGTTATCGGGACTGCGACATTGCGGTGGAAATATCGGACACTTTTAGTTCAATCTTATTTTATTGAGAAAGGAGAGGTGTACATTACACGTTCGTTAACACATAGATAAAAATAGACATTTCAATATTGGAACCATATCGTCGCATTGTATCTAATATTTGTTTGCTTTAACTGAGTTAATTTAGTATATAAGCCTGTGTAGCCATATCATCTAACATAACATATTAAGGGTCAGTGAGCACCACTATCCACTCAACGAGCGGTGCCCATACATTACAAATATGCTAGGACTTTTGTTATGTGCTAAATTTCCCGTAGGGGGGAACTCTATGTAGGTCACAGATTTCCCGTCTTTTGAGGCTAGAGATTATGGTTTGGGTGAGATCGGACACTTTTGACATTTTTTTGAAACCATTGACATTTATACAGCGATCAGTGCTATGAATAGCCACTGATTGCTGTATAAATGTCACTGGCAAAGGGGCAATCAAGGGGTTAACTGTGTTCCCTCAGTGTGTGTTCTAACAGTAGGGGTCGGGACTGACTGGGGGAGGAGACCAATCAGTGTTCCTATATACTAGGAACACACGATCTGTCTCCTCTCCCCTAACAGAATGTGGATTTGTGTGTTTACACACAGAGATCCCCATTCCTGCTTTATCAGGAGCGATCGCGGGTGCCCGATACGCCCCATCATCAGTGACGCGGTGCGCGCGTGCGCCCTATACCCCTTAAAGCGCCCACCATACAGCTGTGGCGATTTCCGCTGGGCACGTGCATTGGCTCCTCAGGAATGCAGCGGGCACACGTGTACGTGCCCTCTACCCCTTTAACAGGCCACAGCTATGGCGATTTTCACGGCGGGCTGTCGGCATGTGTTTAATGCATTCTCAGGAGCAAAGAAATGAGAGAGGAGACATAAATGACATTACATTATGTGCTATGGGTAGAAGCAAGTACACACTATAGAAGGATATGCTTTGTTAATTTTTTGAGGTTTACAACCACTTTAAGTTTTCTTACATTCCCAATAAAGTGTTCCTACTGGACTGTATTTAGAGTACTTTGCATTAGAGCAGTGGTCTCCAAACTGCTCTAATGCCCGACCCTTGGGACCATAATTCCTCCCAATTAGACCAACAATGGGCACCAATGACACCAATGATGGGGCATATTTTTTCCCAATGACACAAACATTTGGGCCCAATGACACCAACGATGGGGCACAATTTTTCCCAAAGACACCAAGAATAGGGCACAATTACCCCCACTGACACCAATGATGAGGCACAATTACTTCCATTGAAAAAAATGATAGGGCATTTTTTCCCCCACTTATGTTGGGACTTTTCTACTCCCAATGCCCATAGTCCTGCCCCCCTAAAGTCTGAAGGACAGTAAACTGGCCCTTTGTTTAGAAAGTTTATTTAGAAAGTTATTGTATATGGAAACTCCCTCCTAAGCCCAAATTATGTCATTGATGTTATTCCTTGTAACAATGAGGACCACTTGACATACAGAAACTTCTTTCAAGATGGAATGGCTTTGCACATTTAGGCTCTCTGGGTGGGATACACCAATTGTTTTGGATCCTAGATGGGTATCAACTCTAAGGCCTTGTACACACGACCGAGGAACTCGTCATAAATGAAACATTGTTTTCCTCGACAAGTTCCTTGTCAGGCTTGTTGAGAAACTTGAGAAGCTTTCTTTGCGTACACACAGTCAAGACCAAATCTTCTCGTTCTCAAACGCGGTGTAGTACAACACATAGATGGCAGGGGAAGTTCGATTCCACTGGCACAACCCTTGGGGCTGCTTTTGCTAATCTCATGTTACGGCGTGTTAAGTAAAAGTTTGGTGAGAGACGATTCACGCTTTTCAGTCTGTTACAGCGTGACGAATGTGCTATCTCCATTACAAACGCTACTTTTACCGAAGGTGTGCTCCCGGCTCACACTTTATTCTGAGCATGCGCGGGTTTCTAAGCATACACACGAACGTGTTTCTCGTCGAAAACCAGGCTGACGAGGAACACGAAGAGGAAATTGAGACTCCTGACGAGGAAAAAGAGATCTTGTTCTCTCTTTTTCTTATCGAGTTCCACGACAGTTTTCTGGATGAAAAACATACACAAAAAAAAGCTCTGCCACCAAGATTCTTGATGGATTCTGTTGAGGAAAACGGTCGTGTGTACGAGGCCTCAGTTCTAAAATGAGGAATGTATGTTTTTTGTATTTGAATTGGAAGTGGTGACATGTAAGTGCCGTCACTTTTAGGAGGCATATCGTCATTCATTGGCATCAGCTTCATAGGGCAAGGGGGGTCGTTTGCCCACCCCCTGGAATCGCCAGGGAGAGCCAGGAGCAGGGCCGAACTGGCCCTGGGGCCGATTTAAGCGGTGACTGCAGCGCTCCCCTCCCCTCTAGTTGTCCCTTATTTAGAGTGCCTGTCCCTCTTCTGGAATAAAATCCATTTGTCCCTCATTCCAAAAGGTTCCTCTTTAAGGCCCCGTACACACATACGAGAACCTCGTCGGGCTAAACTCATCGTGCCGCCCGACGAGGTTCTCGGCCGGCCGTCGAGTTCATCGACCAGGCTGTCGAAAAAGGCGTCAAGCCATTAGTCCCGGTGGCCCATCGAGGAAATAGAGAACCTGCTCTCTATTTTGTCTCGACGCCTTGCTCGACAGTTTTCTCGGCGAAAACGTACACACGATCGAGCTTCTCGGCAGAATATGGATCCCAGCGAGCTTCTCACTGGATTCTGCCGAGAAGCTCGGACGTGTGTACGGGGCCTTAGACCTGAAATAAATATACTGTCAATATAGTGTAGTGTTTCAGTCAAGGGAAAGGGGTGCTGTGTAATGTAAAGGGGTCCAGTGATGCAGGGTGCTGTGTGATGTAAAGGGTGCCAGTGATGCAGGGTGCTATGTAATGTAAAGGGGTCCAGAGGTGCAGGGTTCTGTGTAATGTAAAGGGGTCAGGAGCTGTGGGTGCTGTGTAATGTAAAGGGGTTCAGAGGTGCAGTTGTGGAGAGGGGGTATACAGTAGTGACAAAGAGATATTGAAAGATGCAGGGGGCACAGTTACATTTTTACATTTTAATGTGGGGGGAGGGGGGTTTTTAACCCTTGCTAGTGGTTCAAAGAAAGGGTAAATTGGGTAAAAGGGTTTAAAGAAAGGGTAAAATGCCGCTGCCGAAGCGCCCCCGTCTGAAAAAATTTCAGCGGACACCCATGTCCTCATTTGTATAAATGTATGAAATAAATACATTAGATGACCAATGGATCTATAGTAAACTTCCCAAGGTCATAAGGAGCTGAATGCAGCATTTAAACCCAGCCAGCTGGGGATATATTGTTTTATTCATTCAGAGCATTCAACCTGCAAACCAGCAAATTCTCATGACGAACTCCATTTAAACTTGACTTTGTTAACCAAACATTTCATTGAATCTATTGACATTCTTCGGTAAACATGTTACCTAATATATGATGTGCTTATGATAGGCAACAGAGACCCAGGAACGTATTTCATCATCAAATGTCAGAGCAGGCAGATCCTCAGCAGAATATTCCAGAGGTGCCAAATTGCAAAAGTACCGTTCACTCTTGGCTGACTCTTGCTAGCTTTGGGCAGGATTTTCTCTGCAGACAATGACTCCAATGTTATTGTGGATGTGAATCTGATCAGTGTGACCTTTTCTTGGTTTACAGGCCTTTTAATTCTCTTTCCTGGACTGCACTGTTAAAGCAAAGCCACATTGGTCTATATCAGAAGTAGGCAGAATGTGAATGCTGCTCATTTCAAGTACCAGCATGCTTTGGCTTAGTCTTTGTGTTGAGTACTAAACCTCAAGGGTGAACTTTTCACATAACAGACAAAGTTGATGTAGTGATGCCTATTTAAATGTAATTTATTATTTCTATGTACATATTAGAGGTACACTATATTACCAAAAGTTATGGGACACCTGCCTTTACACGCACGTGAACTTTAACCACTTCCCGCCTGGCCAATAGCAGATTTACGGCCGGGAAGTGGTTATGAAATCGTGACTAGCCGTTCTCAAACGTCTAGCACGATTTCAATGCCGCGCGCGCCCGTGGGGGCGCACAGCGCGGCAATCTCGGTAACGAGTCTCCGGCGGAGGCTCGCTACCACCTGATCAGCCGTGTCCAATCACGGCTGATCACGCTGTAAACAGGAAGAGCCGCTGACGGCTCTTCCTCACTCGCGTCTGACAGACGCGAGTACAGGAAAGCCGATCGGCGGCTCTCCTGACAGGGGGGGTTCGCGCTGATTGTTTATCAGCACAGCCCCCCCTCGTATGCCCAAACTACCACCAGGGATGCCCACACTGGCAGGGCAAAAAAAAAAAAAAAAAACGTAAAAATAAATAAAAACACAGGATAAAAAAATAAATAAAAATACAGGTAAAAAAAAAAAAAATATGCCAGTCAGTGCCCACACATGGGCACTGACTGGCAACATATACATCAGTGCCACCCCTCAAAGTCCATCAGTGCCACCCTGCAGTGTGCTTCAGTGCCACCCCTCCGTGCCAATACATGCCCAGTGCCCACCTATCAGTGCCCATCAGTGCCACCCATAAGTGCCACCCATGAGTGCCATTCTGTGCCGCCTATGAGTGCCCATTAGTGCCGCCTATGAGTGCCCATTAGTGCCGCCTATGAGTGCCCATTAGTGCCGCCTATGAGTGCCCATCAGTGCCACCTAAGAGCGCCCATCAGTGCCACCTAAGAGTGCCCATCAGTGCCGCCTAAGAGTGCCCATCAGTGCCACCTAAGAGTGCCCATCAGTGCCGCCTAAGAGTGCCCATCAGTGCCACCTATGAGTGCCCATCAGTGCCGCATACCAGCGCCGCCTATCAGTGCCCATCAGTACTACCTCATCAGTGCCCATCAGTGCCGCCATATCAGTGCCCGTAATTGAAAGAGAAAACATACTTATTTACAAAAAAGTTAACAGAAAAAAATAAAAATGTATTTTTTTTTCTAAATTTTCAGTCTTTTATTAGTTGTTGCGAAAAAAATAAAAACCGCAGAGGCAATCAAATACCACCAAAAGAAAGCTCTATTTGTGGGGAAAAAAGGACGCCAATTTTGTTTGGGTGCAGTGTAGCACGACCGCGCAATTGTCATTCAAAGTGCGACAGTACTGAAAGCTAAAAATTGGCTTGGGCGGGAAGGTGCGTAAGTGCCTGGTATGGAAGTGGTTAATGGCATCCCAGTCTTAGACTGCAGGGTACAATATCGAGTTGGCGTTTTCCTCGACGAGTTCCTTGTCAGGCTTGTTAAGAATCTTGTCACGCTTTCTTTGCATACACACTGTCAGGACAAAATCTTAACGTTCTCAAACGCGGTGATGTACAACACGTACGACGGCACTATAAAGGGGAAGTTCCATTCCACTGGCACAACCCTTGGGGCTGCTTTTGCTAATCTCATGTTACTGCGTGTTAAGTAAAAGTTTGGTATAAGAAGACGATTCGCGCTTTTCAGTCTGTTACAGCGTGACGAATGTGCTATCTCCATTGCGAACGCTACTTTTACCGAAGGTGCGCTCCCGTCTCATACTTTATTCTGAGCATGCGCGGGTTTCTAAGCATACACACTCATCGTAAACCAGCCTGACGAGGAACACGACGAGGAAATTGAGACTTCCCTTCTCAACGAAAAACATACACACGACCGTTTTCCTCGGCAAAAAAGCTCTGCCACCAGAGGATGGATTGTGTCGAGGAAGACAGTCATGTGTACGAGGCCTTAGGCCATGTACACACGATCAGACCAAACCGATGAGAATAGTCAGACAGACCGTTTTCATCTGACCACCGCTGAAGTGGTCTGATGGTCTGATGTGCGTACACACCATCAGTCCAAAATCCCATCGGGCCAGAACGCGGTGACATAGAACACAACGACGTGCTGAAAAAATGAAGTTCAATGCTTCCAAGCATGCGTCGACTTGATTCTGAGCATGCGCGGGTTTTTGGGTCCAATGCTTTTGTGTACTAACCATCGTTTTGGTCCGACGGACAGGTGTCCATCGGACAGATTTTAAAGCAGGTTTTAAAACTTTGGTCCGATGGACAACGATCCGATGGGCCGTACACACAATCAATTTGGACAATGAAACTGGTCTTCAGGCCAGTTTCATCGGATTGGTCTGATCGTGTGTACGCGGCCTTACAGCTTCAACCCTTCTGGAAAGGCTTTACACAAGGTTTAGGAGAGTGTCTATAGCAGTGGCGACTGGTGCTCAAATTTTTTTTTGAGGGGGGGGGGGCAAATTCTGAAAAAAAATCACCTATCAATTGCAACCTCACTGTGCCCATCAAACGCCACTACTGTGCTATCAAACGCAGCCTCTTTGCTCATTAAACGTTGCCATTGTGCCCTAAATGCTGCCACTGTGCCCAAACGCTGCCACTGTGCTCATTAAATGCTTCCTCTGTGCCCGACTCGATTTCTTCTCCTGCCCGCTCCTCCTCTCTTCCTCTGCTTTGATTGGATGCCTGGTAGGCGTCAAGACAAAGAGAAGCCAACTGCTCTAATCAGGTGATTCAAAAAAAAAGCTTTGAAACATGGTAAGCTAACAAAAAAAAGTGCCCATTGCAGAAACTATGGCTGATACCAAACAGAATAATAAGAAAAAGTAGGAGAATGGGTGTCCTCAATAGATATGTTTAATAAATAAATAATGTTTAAAAAAATATAGATTTTATTACATAAATGTTGTAGACATACAATACAATCTTGGGTGCATAAAAACAATAGAAAAATGCATATATTTAATACTGGCCAAAGTATTAACGGCCTACTGGGGTTACAGGTCAATAGTCCCTACATGTTTCGCTAAATCATTGGCTTCTTCAGGGGAGGTAGTCGTAACAAATATTGTATAAATTGCTCTAAAGAAATAGAAATGCAACATAATAAATCATCTTAACCATCTTGTTTTTGTAATTTATAGCATTTTCATATAAATTACAAAAATAAGATGGTTAAGATTATTTACTACAGGCATACCCCACTTTTAAGTACACAATGGGGTTTATTTACTAAAGCTGGAAAGCGCAAAATCAGGCTCACTTCTGCATAGAAACTAATGTGCTTCTATCCCCAGCTTGTTCAATAAAGCCTGGTAATAACACCTGGAAGCTGATTGGTTTCTATGCAGAAGTGAGCCTGATTTTGCACTCTCCAGCGATAGTAAATAAACCCCATTGTGTACTTAAACGTGGGGTATGCCTGTATGTTGTATTTCTATTTCTTTAACGCTATTTATACAATATTGGTTACGACTACACCCCTGAAGAAGCCAACGTTTTGGCGAAACATGTAGGGACTATTGACCTGTTGGCCGGTAATACCCCGGCCAGCATTAAATATTATATACATTTTCTATTGTTTTTATGCACCCAAGATTGTATTGTATGTCTACAACATTTATGTAATAAAATAGTATACATTTTTAAACATTATTTGTTATTCCTATTGTTGAGGCACTGCTATAATCCCAATTCCCATCCCCCTTCTTTGTTAGAATAAGAAGATGATAAAGTGGGTGGAACTCCAATTTAACCAGATTGTGCTCTCTACAGTTATAGTAAATCACCCCCATGTGTCTCTTTCTCGAATCCGCTGAAGACTGTAATGAATGAATAGCAAAACCCCCCTGACCCCCCCTCCCCGCCATAACCACAATGGCTAAAACATATTTAAAAAAAGGCCAGTTTGTATTGCTCTCAGAAATGTGTACGTTTCTGAGTAAATAAGTATATTTTTCGTATTGTGAACATTAGCTCCTTTAATTCTACAATTCTTACATCTAAAAATCATTTAAGAAACTAGGTCATTATCAGCAAATAGTATGCTGCACGTAGCATTTGTGCAAAGCCATCTTCAGCATATTTCAGCGGGTCGAATGTGAAGGAAGTTGAGCAACACAACAAATGCCATCTAAAAAGTACCTCTCATAGTGAGACTGCATTGCCCAGATGCTATAATAAGAAGCTCAACATATGCTGACCACTATTGCAAGTTACCATGGAATTCCCCTTCATCACTTTCCTGCTACTCGCCCTGCTATATGTGCAATAACCGCAATGCATCTCAGTTGAGGAACGTCTACACAATGGGCAGACATACCACCAGCAAGCACAGTTATCTGAGCTGGCAGTCTGCAAATAGAATTTCTCAAGACATGTTGAGGTGTAACAGGTTCAAACTGAATCTGAAGAAGAAAATTACCAGTCTTACTGCGCTAATTCACCTTTTATTTCACTGTTTAATTCTGTCCTATGTCTTCATTATACATTGTAGAATGGGGTAGACATGTGCGGTTAGTTTCGTTCCGAATTTAAATTTGGACCAATTTTCATTATAAGAATTAGAATAGTACCGAATTTAAATGAATCCGAAAAATAACACAATTCGAATATGGACGAAATTCTAATTAGAATCGTTTTTGAATAGAATTCGAATTCGAAAACTTTTCAAATTAGAATTGTTTTCAAATTTCCAAAGAGAATAAAGTAGAATAGAAAATAAACAAATAAAATAGAAAAATATACATATATTTTTCTATTCTGTTCCTTTATTTTCTATTTTATTCTTTTTGGAAATTGGAAAACTATTAGAATTTGAAAACGTTTCCAATTTGAAAACTATTCGAAAACTTGAAACAAACTAAACGAATCCCGAAAAGTGAATCAAACAAATTAAACAAATTTAACTACCGTATTTATTGCGGTATAACGCACTCCCGCGTATACCGCGCACCCCCAAAGTGCCCTCCAATCCTGTGGAAAAAAAGTTATTTTGTACTTACAGTTTTGGTGTCTTGCGCGGCGTCCATCGGCGGCCTCGTCGGGTTCGGCGTCCTTCTGCGGCTTCGGGTGTCCTTCTGCGGCGGGTCCGGTGTCCTCTTCGGCGGGTCCGGTGTCCTCTTCGGCGGGTCAGGCGTCCTCTTCGGCGGGTCAGGCGTCCTTGCGACGTCCTCGCGTCCTCCCCGCTCGTTTCCCGCGCCGAGTTTTGAATACTGCGCCAGCATATACTGAGCGCAGTACACTCGGGCAGGCTCGGCAACTTTCGCGCTCACGTCCTGTACGTCCAGGACGTGACCGCGGAAGAAGCCGAGACTGGCCGAATATACCCGAGTGTACTGCGCTCGGTATATGTCGGCGCAGTATTCAAAATTCGGCGCGGGAAAGCGGGTATCGGCGGGTATCGGCGTATATCGCGCACCCACGATTTTGCCCTGATTTTCAGGGCAAAAAAGTGCGCGATATACGCCGATAAATACGGTAATCAAATTTTTGTAAATAACGAATCAAAACAAAACTAAACTTTTTTTTTGTTCTGCACATGTTTAGAATGGGGTTAAAGGGGTTGTAAAGGTACAATTTTGTCCCCCTAAATAGCTTCCTTTACCTTAGTGCAGTCCTCCTTCACTTACCTCATCCTTCCATTTTGCTTTTAACCACTTAAGACCCGGACCATTATGCAGTTAAAGGATCTTGCCCCTTTCTGCGTTTCGACACTGTGTCACTTTAACTGACAATTGCACGCAACGTGGCTCCCAAGCAAAATTGGCGTTGTTTTTTTCTCACAAATAGAGCTTTCTTTTGGTGGTATTTGATCACCTCTGCGGTACAGTTACGTGATTGTGCTCAGCCGTGTCATTCTGCCGACGTATATCGGCGTGAAGGGGTCCTTAAGTGGTTAATTGTCCTTAATTCTTCTGAGAAATCTTCTGAGAAATCCTCACTTCCTGTTCTTCTGTCTGTAACTCCACACAGTAATGCACGCTTTCTCCCTGGTGTGTAAACAGGACGCCCACTAACACACAGCTCCTTTCTCTATCTGCAACATAGAGAGCGTCCTGACTCTCCTGTAGTCCAAGGGAGGGGGCGAGCACAACACTCCACACCAGGGAGAAAGCCTCACATTACTGTGTGAAGTTACAGACAGAAGAACATTGGCTTCATTCCCGCAGCCCAGTGTAAACCTGGGCTTAGTGTCAGATTTGTCCACCGCAATGTCGCAGTCTCGCTAAAAATCACTGATTGCCATCATTACTAGTAAAAACGATTAAAAAAAATTGAAAGTCCATTAATCTATCCCATAGTTTGTAGACGCTATAACTTTTGCGCAAACCAATCAATATACGCTGATTGGGATTTTTTTTTACCAAAAACATATAGCAGAATACATATTGACCTAAACTGATGAAGAAATACCTTTTTTTTTTTTACAATTTTTTATTGGATGGGTTTTATAGCAGAAAGTAAAAAATATATATTTTTTCAAAATTGTCTCTCCTTTTTGTTTATAGCACAAAAGTATAAAACCGCAGAGGTGATCAAATACCACCAAGAGAAAGCTCTATTTATGGGAAAAAAAGGACTTCAATTTTGTTTGTGTACCACTTCGCACGAGCACGCAATGGTCAGCTAAAGCGACGCAGTGCCGTATCGCAAACAGTGATCTGGTCAGGAAGGGGGAAAATTCTTCAGGGGGTTGAAGTTGTTAACCGCTTGCCGACCGCCGCACGACTATTTACGACATCAGAATGGCACGGGCAGGCAGATTGGCGTAAGGTACGTCCCTTTAAATCTGTCCGCCAGCGGATGCGCAGGTGCCACCGCGTGCCTTGCGAGTGCGGCTGCGGGTCTCGGGAACTCAATGTTCCTGGAAATCCTGCGATTGCGGTCGGCAAGGGCAGAACAGGGGGATGCCTGTGTAAACAATGTATTCCCCTATTCTGTCTAGTGACACGGTTACTGATGGCTGTTCCCCGTGATCGAAAACGGCCATCAGTGACGTTTCATGTGTAGCCACGCCCCCTAACAGTAAGAATCACTTCCTAGGAAACACTTAACCCCTGCAGCGCCACTTAGTATCTAACCCCTTCACTGCCAGTGTAAATTTTACAGTATGTAGAAGAATACGTATCGGCCTAAACTGTGGGGAAAAAAAATTCAATATTTTTTGGGGATATTTATTATAGCAAAATGTAAAAAATATAGTTTTTTTTCAAAATTGTCGCGCCTTTTTGTTTATAGCGCAAAAAGTTAAAACCGCAGCGGTGATCAACTACTACCAAAAGAAAGCTCTATTTGTGGGGTAAAAAAGGAGGTCAATTGTGTTTGTGTGCAACGTCGCACGACTGCGCAATTGTCAGCTACAGCGAAGCAGTGCCGAATCGCAAAAAGTGCTCTGGTCAGGAAGGGGGCAAATTCTTCCGGGGCTGAAGTGGTTAAGCACGTAAAAAATGTCCCGTATAACTTTTCTCATTTGTCTGAATTGTGAATATATTTAATTTCGGATGATCCTGCTTTTAGAACAGGCCACACACTATTTTTGTTACTCTAGGAAGTCGGAAAGAAGATGGAAAGCGGATATGGTGTCGGTCACACAAGAAGCGATCATGGGCGCTGATGTCATATACTTCAGAGAGATAAGCCAGATGTGAGATGAAATGTCCCTGTGATAGCGGCCAGGAATGGTAACGTCATTGATTGCTAGTAGGGACAGTGTTCAGACAATCAGAAAAGAAGCCAAAAGCCAAGTCAATAATATGACATGAAATACTAACGGAAACAATGTATCACAGTTATGTGAGATGAGAGAGCCAAATGGAATGTGGGGTAGGTTATAGTAGAGCTCCAGCAAAACCTTTTTTTTAATGTTGAACTTGAACTCCAGACAAACAGCTAAGCACATGAATTAAATACATATACAGTTTCATATAAAATATTATATAGATCAACACAGGTGGGTGAAGCCTATTGCATTAGGTTGTGCCCCCCAAAGCTCAAACACACGTCTTTCTCTGCAGCCTCAGCTGCACTGTACAGTGAATGTATAGAATGAATTATAGAATGTATGGGAAGTGCTCTGTGCTGAGCGGCTTCCTGTTTATTTACAAACTGAAGCTGTCACGTACCTGGATCGTGAGCCTGACGTGTAGAGGAGAGCCTCTCTTGCTGCACCAGCTTGCGGGCCACTGAGGTTGAGACAGCAGCCACGGAAGCACAGTGACGCAGGAGCGCCTAGGATCAGTCCAGTATCGGTGTGGCTGGATCTTCGTGGTTGGAGATGCAGCAGGCAAACCGGTAGGCTGGGTAGACCAGAACGGTGGCAGACTGGATTGCAGATGGATGCAGGAACTGGTGCAATTCGCAGAGCAGAATTGCAGCAGGCTGGAGGAACAGGTGCAGAGCCAGGCAGGCTGGGTCGGAGATGTACTGGTGGATCAAGCAGAGCAGCAGGCAGAAGAGAAGTCCAAAACAAGCCGAGGTCGGGGTATCAAGCAGACAAGGTTAGTGAGAGCAAGCCGGGTGAAAGGATCAGAAGTCAGCACAGATAACGGGTTTCAGGACACACAGGAGCTGCAGACCAAAGAGTCTTTGGTGCACTCAGTTTAAATAGCCTCTTTGGCGCCAACGTTGGTGACAGGCACACACGTGCCTGCACGTGCTCGCGCAATTCCTACTGCATGGTCATGCCTTCCCTGACAGAAGCATAGTAGACACAGTGGGGTTGATTTACTAAGAGCCCTTTCACACTGAGGCAGTTTTCAGGTGTTTTAGCGCTAAAAATAGCGCCTGTATAAAGAGCCTGAAAACTGCCTCCCATGCCGCACGAGTGTGAAAGCCTGAGTGCTTTCACACTGGGGTGGTGCACTTGCAGGACATTAGAAAAAATCCTGCAAGCAGCATCCTTATGGCAAAATGCCATTTGCAATGAATGGGCAGCGCTTCAGAAGCGCCTGAAAAGCGTTTCAGAAGCACCACAGCACAAACATTTTTAACCCCTTCTTTGGGGTAAAAGCACCCCACTAGCAGTCGAAAAGCTCTGCAAAAACAGTGTTAAAGCACTGCTAAAACGATCAGTGCTTTAGTGCTAATGCACGGGCGGTCCTAGTGTGAAAGTGGTCTAAAGGCAAAAAGACTGCGCACTTTGCATTCAGGACAGAGAGCCGTGGCCCATTCCCATCCCTTTTTCTCCTCATTCGCAGACTGACTTAGATTGACAGCAGCGGGAGCCAATGGCGTGATGTGACCTCCTCCCAGAATAACATGGTTACCGCCCGCCCATTGTTTTACAATAGACTGGGTTGGAAGGGGTTAAAGACCAGGCATTTAGCTACTTTGAGAACATTTACTGAATCTTCCTTGCAAGTACAGCGTTAATCTAACAGAGTTCCTCACAGTTCATTTCAGACAAAATTCCAGTTCAATCAAGCTAGGTAAGGCTTCCCGTGTCATACCTCTTCACCAAGGAAGGGTCCTCTAACAGAGTCCATGTTCTGGCTTCAGTACCCCAACTGGGTACCCCAAAAGGGTGGCAATGTATTCCTAGAGAAGCTACATCTTGAAGCATGACTTAATGCTATCTCCCAAGGTTACCCTTGTATTTAATGGGCCACAGAGGCAGGACTATGAACACCTGGGAGTTGGCAACCTTAACTGCTTCCTACCTACTGGGCCTGATAACTTACTTACACATTACTGACATACCACATTCCAGATGGGCCAATACACATTTTAACTAAGGTAGGGTGACAAGACATCCCCGGTTTCAGGGCACAGTCCCTGGATTAAGGACACTGTCCCACCAAGTCTGTCCCCGGTTTTGTCCCTGGTGCAGAAAAAAATAAAATCTGAATCACACCCCCCCCCCCCCCCGCTCTGCTGCTCCTACTAGCTTAGGGGGGTTGTATTTTTTTTTCATTATCTGTGCCCCTTTCTGATGATCATGTGCTGGTCGGAGTGGAGGGAATATTTCTTCAGTTTCATGCCCATTCAGCTCAGCTCGCACGTTCTTCTGCCTTGACTCAAGTCCCGGACTTGCCTTCCCTGGTGGAGTGATCTTCCTCCGCTCCCTACCCAGTAGTAGCCTGGGCCCGGAGAGTAAGACTTGACAGGCTGTGAGGCAGGTGGCTGCGGCGCTGGCCAGAGAGTTGCTGAATGCCGCCATTACTAGCAAAAATGTCCCTGGATTTAATTTTAAAAATCTGGTCACCTTAAACTAAGGTGTATATAAGGTGAATTTTAATTTGTCCCACACGCCTGTAAGTCCCTGCTTACACACTGATCACTCATTTCTCTGTCTCCTCGGAGCGGAGAGCAGTGACTCAGTCGCCACTCTCCATTCTGCTCATCCAGTGCTTACTGGAGAGCCGGGCTGGAGAAGGGGCGGGCACAACTGGCTACTGCTCTCAGTCGCGCCCTAAGAGTTGGAGCCAGCTGTCAATCAGGCAGCTAGCTGCTTGAATCCCGAAAATCTGGTCTGGATCCTTCCAGAGCATATAGTGACTTTATTTATTACAGGTACTTATACAGTATATCGCCTTCATTTTACACAACGCTTTACATATCCTGTATATTGTGCATTCACTTTAGCGCACTCTGGACTGATTCTGGGTAACAGGAGAGCAAAAGTAAGTGCACTCCTTCGACCCAGAAGAGACGTATGGCCGAAAAGAGACTTTCCCAAACAAGAACCACCTACACTGAATTGTATTTGTTGTAGAAACATTTTCAAAACTGCTCCTGCAACTTTTCTCACTACAGTGGTCGAAAATGGACATCACCTTGACCCCACTAATGATTACAAAACTGGATGGACATTCTTATAACAAAAAAATTTGAATAAACTGTACTAGTGTTGGGCTAGCTTAAAGGGGTTGTAAAGTGGAACGGAATGGCCCGTGGGACCCAGAGGCTCTTGAAGGGTGTGGGGTACTCCCGTTTCAGCTTCACGATGACTTTTGTGTCTAAAGGGGGCATAGGATGACTGAGAAATTATATCTTGGACTACATGAGATGGGGCAGTAATGATAATTCGCAATGTATTCCTGGATATCTTGAAATATTACTGTTAGTTGATTCTGAACTCAAGACAGGTAAATTGAAAGAGTGACTCATTCAATGTGGGAACACAGACTGTAATGCCCTGTATAAACGGTCGGTCAATTAGATGAGAACGGTCTGATGGATTTTTCCATCAGTTATCCGATGAAGCTGACTGATGATCAGTCGTGCCTACACACCATCGGTTAAAAAAACAATCGTGTCAGAACGTGGTGACGTAAAACACAACGACGTGCTGAAAAAAATGAAGTTCAATGCTTCCAAGCATGCGTCGACTTGATTCTGAGCATGCGTGGATTTTTAACCGATGGACGTGCCTACAAACGATCGTTTTTTTTCTATCAGTTAGGTATCCATGTTCATTTTAAAACAAGTTTCACATTTTTTAACCGATGGATAAATAACCGATGGGGCCCACACACAATCGGTCTGGTCTGATGAAAACGGTCGATCAGACCACTCTCATTGGATTGACCGATCGTGTGTACGCGGCATTAGGGGTAATTAGGTCTGCTACTGTGATGTAAATGAATCTTAGTATGGCTCTTAAGAACCTTTCATTGTGTTATGCTAATTGACACTGTATTGTGTGAAAGTTCTATTGATGATAAATGTGTGTAGTGAGTTAGCACAGTCTAAAGGTCAGATGTCTGACTTGTCAGCTGTAGTTAATTAGCTCATGTAAATTATGTCTACTAGAGGAATGTGTATTGTATAGCAGGTGTCTATCCTGAAAGGTCATATCTCGAAATCACCTTGTCTGGGTAAATGATTAGTTAATTAGCTCATGTAAATTATGTCTACTAAAGAAATGTGTATTGAGGGGGGCTTGTTAGGAACCATTGTATAATGCTGTGGGTGGAGTTCAGTCATTGTTCATATTTGGTTGCTGACTGTATATAAGAGCCTGAGTTTCTCATTAAAGAGTCTATTCGTTTTGAACCAGAGAACAGAGCTGTGTGTATTGTTTCTGGGGGAAATCCGTATGGGTCGTGGTCTCTGGATTGTGGAGTACCGATAAGCTGTCTTGGGATCGGAATGGAATATCTTAAACTGCGTTAACCCCTGTCCCATTTGGGGTTCCCTTACATAAAGGTTCATGTTTTTTCACCTTAATGCATTCTATGCATTAAGGTAAAAAAACATCTGATGTTTTCTGGCCCCCAGACCCCCAGTTTACTTACCTAAACCCTTGTAAGTCCCGCATGTCATGAACGAACAGGCTTCTCGACCGGGCTTTTCGGCTCATTCATTGGATGATTGATAGTAGTGCAGCCATTGCCTCCCACTGCTGTCAATCAAACCAATGATGCGGCACGCCGGGGGCAGGGCCGAGTGATACAGTATCATGGGAGCGCGCCTGCAAACTATCCCCTTTGGGAGAGAGCTTCCCATGAAGGGGGTTAGCTGATGCAGGGAGGAGGTGACACAGCCACCGAGGGACCCCAGAAGACCAGGATCGGGGCCACTCTGTGCAAAACAAACTGCACAGTGGAGGTAAGTATGACATGTTTTTTTTAAAACATTTGAACATTTACAACCCTTTTAAAGTGGATGTAAACCCAATTCATGAAATTTCAGCAGGACACATCTGCAGTATTTTGTTATCTCTCTTCAAAGAGCTAAGTCCTGTAGCGCTCTCCTGAACATTTCCTCTGTTATCAGCCTGATAACTCCTGACAAATGCTCTGACACATCAGGTAAAAGCAGCCTGAAATTTCTGTCAGGGGAAGTTGTAAAAATAGATGAACAGGGAGCTGGCCCTATTACAAAACACCTCTGAGAGTCTCTGCCTATGGTGAAAGGGGGTGTTTGCCTTTCCTCCAAACAGCAATGTTAGCGATCTTGGCTGTATGCCGAGACGTCACACTCTATGTTAAACAGGAATTGAGCATTTCCTAACACGATCTGAACATTCTAAACAGTATATAAATATGAAGACAGCAGATATAAATGTAAAACTTATGTAGGGAGATTTGGTTCATCCCTGTGTATCATCTAAAGGCTGTTCACATCACTGGGTGTATGGAGGGTTTACATCCACTTTAAAGATGCCATTTCGATGTAAACATAGACTAATACCAAATCTCCTTTAAGTTAGAAGCCACCATAAATCTTGGTGTGCGTTGCGTGCCAGCGACTAATGACAGCTCCCTATTTCTTCTGAGAGGTGAGAAGTAAACACGGATTAATGAAGTCTCACACTGCAGGGGCCTAAAGTGTGTCTAGACCCCTAATACATAACTGGAATACTGGTGAATATAAGGAATGCCGTATAAATCTGCGGGATAAATTTAACCGGGCATTGACATATAAAAATAAAGGCCCAAAGCCTTCCCTTAATCAGCAGCATCTGTCTTGTGTTTGATGTTGAGTCTTAGAAACGTCCTAATACCTAGTGCTGCTATATTTAAGTAACCTTGCCCGTACACCGCTGATCACATGTCAGGAGGTTTATAGTGTTGATGTTGTTGCTAAGCCCTTGCCGTGTTTGCGGACTGCTTTCCAGTTTAGTAAGGTTAAACCTACAATGCCTGGTGTCAGGTCTCTGGACTTCTAGGTAAAAGGACACTCCACAACAAAAAAATTTAATTAAAAATAACTGCTTCGATTGGACCAAGTCACAAGTCACTATCTGTCCTTACCTGTGATTCTTTTTTGCACTAACATTTAAAATTTTAGGATAAGCTCCTGGAATGCTTTGTTCTTCTTTGTACCATTTCTGTGCATGTGCTTTTGTTTTGTTTTTTATTTTTACCCTCATACATTGTCCTACTTAAAGAGGAGGTCCCACATGACATTGCGCTTCTGCATAGGAATGACTACTCCCGCGGGAGTGAGAGCCCGGAATCCGGGTGGAAAATAGCAATAATACGGTATGTAGAGCCAAAAAGATGAAAATAAACAGCATACGGTACATGCTGGAAGTATGCAGAATGTAATGTTATATACATGTTATTTGGGTGAACCTCCGCTTTAACTTCTTAACGCCAGCAACTCCCAGCCCTTTAAAGTGAATATCCACCCAAAAATGGAACTTCCATTTTTCGGAATCCTCCCCCCCTCTAGCGTCACATTTGGCACCTTTCAGGGGGGGAGGAGGGAGCAGATATCTGTGTAATCCAGGTAATTGCTCCCACTTCTGGGCATAGGTCACAGCGGCGACCTATGCCATGTCCCAGAAGGCAGCAGGGACCAGTGGGATAGTGCAGCGCGACTCGCGCATGCGCAATAGGGAACCAGGAAGTGAAAATTGCAAAGGCTTCACTTCCTGATTCCCTTACCGTAGATGGCGGCCGCAGCACCCGAGAGCCGAGGGACAGATTGGCTTCGCCTGCCGATTTTGCGGGCACCCAGGACAGGTAAGTATCCTAATATTAAAAGTCAGCAGCTGCAGTAATTTTTTTTTTTTCGGCGGAACTCTACTTTAAGAGGTTTCTGATGTCAGGAAGGTATCTGATCATGTGACCGCCGTGATTGGCTGTCACATCGGTCACATGATCGGAAAGCTTCTGATCGCAAGTAGATATCCAGAGATTTTCGTTAGCTTCCAGTGTTCTGATGATATTTGCCCGCCGTCGAAAAAGTGCCCACTCATGCTCAGAACGGAAAGACACTCCAGCGGAGTTGCCGATCTGCTGGAGTGACGTTCCCTAGCGCATGCACACATCATAGGAGCCTTTTTTTGACGGGAGATACAGTTTCTCTACCACAATTTAATATTATGCAAACAGCGGAGGGACACCGTATTTGTCATATTGTGCCTTGCTGTTGATCCGTGGGTTTACAGCGAGGCACAATGTGACATCTACGGTGTCCCTCTTTGTATAGCATAGCTTTCTATTGTGACCGTTAAATGGTATGACTCATCAACAAAACCCTCCTAGGATGTGCGCATGCGCCATGGTGACGTCACTCCATCTGATAGGCAACTCAGCTGGAGTGCCGCTCCGTTCTGCGCATGCGTAGGCACTTTTCAATGGAGGGCACAAATCGATTGAACACGGTAACTGTGCTTGACCTACAGAAGATTTACCCCTTTTTGTGAAACGGCACTGTGCTATTTTGACTGACAATTGCGTGGCCATGCAACACTGTACCCATATAAAATATATGTCAAATTTTCCCACAAATAGAGATTTATTTTGGTGGTATTTGATCACCTCTGTGTTTTTTCTTTTTTTGCACAAAAAAAAAAATGACTGTAAATTTTGAAAAAACACCAATATTTTGTACTTTCTGCATTGCATGAATCTCTATGTATTGTACACCTGACGGCACAGGGGAGAGAGGCGGCGGCGCTCCTGCGCCCATTATTGACACACCGCCGATGCAAGGAGTGCAGCAATATTACGGATTTTTGCATGTTACTGAATCTCACAGAGGAGCTGTGCAGCCCCCTGGATTCCAGTTCACAACATGTAAGATTCGATCACCTAGAGCTGCATTTATTTCGCTATAGTGCGAGTTAGTTCAGGAGATAACCTAATTTGCCATCCATAGTCTGTACAAATATTTATACAAGCTTTCGTTCAAAAATCTACTAATGTATACCCAGCTTAACAATCGATTACACTTACATTTCAAAGATATAGTGTACTTTTATTTCCCGTTGAGTCTGCAGAACAGAAGGTGAAGAGAAGTCCCCCCAATAAGAGACAGATGTAAAAAATTAATTAAAAAAACGATACACTCAGACACTGTCTCCACCAGACCCGCCCCCCACCGGCACCGCCCAAACCCACTGTAGCAGGCACTTGAATGGTCTCAGCTGGCTCCGGACCAGAGCTGCATATCCACAGTTTTGAGCCACGCGTCACAGCCATATTTTTTACTGGCAACATTTTCCTCTTACTGGCAGGAGAAAGGTACCCACTTTTTACTGGCTGCCAGTAAAAATACTGGCGGTTGGCAACGTTGCCGACCAGTACGCATATTACATATTCCCCCAATGCTCCCTTGTGGGGTAACCCGGGTCTACCAGAATTTTTCCGCCGAACAGATGGTAATTTCTGGTTCAAGCAGGGGGTTAGACTGATTTCCAAACCTATTTATAATAAACGTTTTTTTCGCTCCTTTGCCAAATTTTACAGGGACTATGGTCTTCCTTCTGCGGCCTATTTCCGATATCTGCAGATATGCCATACCGCCATGACACAGTTTGGCCTTCGAAACATAGATATCCAACCCTCCCCACTCAAATGCTTATTGACTGACGCGTCTCACACTAAATTGGTACCAACGTACTACAAAACTCTCCTTCATACTACGACAACCAGGATTAGCACCACAGAAAATAAATGGCGATCTGACATACCAGTGCTGACAGAGGATATTTGGTGAGAAGTGCTTCTCCTCCAGGTATCGTCTGTCATCTCTTCGACCTCGTACACACGATCGGACATATCCGATGAAAACGGTCCGCGGACCATTTCCATCGGATATGTCCGATCGGGAGTTTGATCCGATGGCGTGTACACACCATTGGATCAAATTCCCCGCCGCCGGACGGTGCGGTGACGCGGCGGTGACGTTGACGCCGCTACGTCACCTCCACGTCACCGCACCAGGAAGTTAAACACTTCCGCGCATGCGCCGGATCCATTCGGCGGCGGCGCGGCGGCGGCGCGGCGGCGGTGGGGGACGACATGTCTGCTGGTAAGTGTACTAACCAGCAGACATGTCGGGCGGACAGATTCCACCGGATGGATTTCAAAGCATGCTTTGAAATCTGTCGGGTGGAGAAATCTGTCCGCTAGCCCATACACACAAGCGGAGATGTCTGCTGAAACGGTCCATCGGACCGTTTTCAGCGAACATACCCCTTCGTGTGTACGAGGCCTTCCAGTGATTAAGTCATTCAAACCAAATTATTATACAGGTCCTACTTTACCCCTTGTTTACTCTATAGACTAAAGAGACTGTCCTGTGCAACATGTTCCCAATGTGGCATGGCTGATGGTACATTTTTCCACTTAATATGGGAGTGCCTGCCAATTAGGAAATTATGGTAGGGGGTCACAGCCCTTGGCTGTCCTGTTTTGTGGTTGCGGTGACTGTACATGTTCCAGTTTGACAATAAATAAAGACAACTTTTCTTTTAAGTCTTCCCGGAGTGCGGCTGTCCATCTTCCTCCTCTTGTTGCTATTGCTGGGGTCACAGCCCTTATCAGCTCCCTCACTCAGTTGTGTAACATCTGTAATCCCCTGAGATGCCTGCTGGGATATATAGACAATATAGACGATAAAGATATATCCAAGAATGTACAAACCTTTCAAAGAATAATCCTGTTTTATGCAAAGAAAACGATAACTACGCACTGGAAATCCCAATCCCCACCCACTATAGCCTTCTGGCTCACAATAGTCAATCAACCTATACCTGTATATAAATTGACGTATGAGGCCAGAGGCTGCCCAAAAAAGTTTGATAAGATCTGGAATCCATGGGTTAGTTCAGAATGCACTATACCACCTGCTCCTTACTGGAATTTAGAAGGTAACATTGAAACACCTATTGCTATGTACAGGTACTCACTGACTGGATACCATGTAACTGTAGCCCATTGCCGAATGAGCACTGTTTGCTCCCTTAATGCCATATATGTATTTGTATATTTGTCTGTTTGTTCATTTGTATGTAAAGAATTAAAAAATATATATACCTTACAAAGAAAAATAAGTTGCGCTGAAAAATACAACACATAAATTGTTCAAAAGGTGTATAAAAGTGCAAAAAAGGTTCCAATAAAGTCCAAAAGCACAAGAGGCTATAATTACAAAGTCAAATAATCTTAATCTATTCTTACCTGTAGGTGAAAGTGGTCTGTAAGGGTTTACAACCACTTTAAGAGAGACACCGACACACAGGTTAAGATGTACTCTTACCGCAAAACAAGGACCCTCTACTTACGAAAGGTCACATGAGCCTTGGTACATCCACTATTGACGATATCCAATGAGAATAGCGGTAATGGTATGCGTCCCATATGCGGTTCCTTCTGGTTTGGACTGGCAATGCCCTCCTACTGTACTGACTAGTGATGAGCGGAATACGCCATATTCGATTTCGCGATATTTCACGAATATATAGAAGAATATTCGCGAAATATTCGTTAATATCGAATATTCGTGATATTTTATAAAAAAAAAAAAAAATTGCGAAATTTCGCTAATGCGAATGCGAAATTTCGCTAATGCGAAATTGATTGTGAAATTCTCGTCAACACGCGAAAACGGAGATCATTTCCTGGATTACTAAACTAACTCTACTTACACAAACTTATATGACTAAACTATATGAGGAGGAACTATATATGACTAAACTAAAGCTAATTTTTTTTTTTTTATACACAAAACACAGAAGGGCAGAGAAAGTATTCGCGAATATTCGTAATACGAATATTCGCATTGCGAATATTCGGCAACGTAAAAGGATCGCCTCAGCTACTCGGCCCAGGGTCTCTAATCATACCAGCAATGCTTTTAGACGTCGATGGAGATCACTAGGATGTGATCTGTTTTAAAAATAAATTTGAATATCGAATATTCACCGCGATATTCTATTTATTCGCGAATACTCGAATATGCAATATTCGTAATGAATATTCGCAATGCGAATATTCGTGAGCAACACTAGTACTGACCCACACTACTGTTGGAGAAGGGCATTGGGAGTCCAAACCAGAAGGAACCGCATATGGAATGTATAGCATCACTGCTATTCTCATTGGATCTTGTCAATGGTGGATGTACCAAGGCTCATGTGACCTTCCATAATTAGAGGGTCCTTGTTTTGCGGTAAGAGTACATCTTAACCTGTGTGTCCGGTAGCTCTCTTAAGGTGGATGATTCCTCTTTCAAGTTCACATATTTCTACACATTTTATGATGAGTTCCATAGCCATTTGACTTTGTGATTATAGCCTCTTGTGCTTTTGGACTTTATTAAAACCTTTTTTGCACTTTTATACACCTTCTGAACAATGTATGTGTTATATTTTTCAGTGCAACTTATTTTTCTTAGTCATGTTTGTATTATCTGTACAGAACATTTATGTTAAATAATTGAATGGTAAAAAAACAAAAAACAAATTGTTTCAAATAAAATAATGTTTCAAGGTATCTCCATATTAAGATAATTTCATAAGAAGATGATAAAAATAGAAGCAGATTAACATATGTTCATGTTGGCTGTATGAGGTAATACTCGTCCATCCATGTCCATCATGGTTATGCATTCCATTGGAGAACATTTTCAAAGTAACAGATGATATGATCCCAATGTGTTTAATGACAGACAGGCCAGTAGAGAGCAAAAATCTGATATGATTTATTAAAGGGAAAGCATAAGCAGGCAGGTTATAGTGAGATTGGCCTAAAATGAACCAATGAGCCCTCCAATAAACTAGTATGGAGCACCATGGAGCCTCCTTGGAACAAGATGTACAGTATGTGCATGTTTCAATTTCATGATAAAACCATGCAATCAGAGATATATTTGCCTTTTTAGGATAGTAAGTAAAGCCATGTAAATAATTTATTTTTGTCCCTGGGCTAAATGTCCAGCCAGAACGGTTGGTACAGATATAGATGAATATTATTTCAGCCATTTAGTTCAAGTTGCAGACAGCTATGTAAGGCTTTTTTAAAGACTAAGGCCTCGTACACACGATTGGTTCGTCTGATGAAAACGGTCCGATGGGCCCCATCGGGTGTGGGCCCCATCGGTGAAAAAAAATAGAACCCGTTTTAAAAATTTCTGATGGTTAAAAAGCCGATAAAAAAAAAACGATTGTCTGTGGGGAAATCCATCTGTCAAAAATCCACGCATGCTCAGAATCAAGTCGACGCATGCTTGGAAGCATTGAAGTTAATTTTTCTCTGCACGTCGTTGTGTTTTACGTCACCGCGTTGGACACGATCGGATTTTAAACTGATGGTGTGTAGGCAAGACTGATGAAAGTCAGCTTCATCGGATATCTCATGAAAAAATCCATCGGTCCGTTTTCATTGGATGAACCGATCGTGTGTACGTGGCATAAGTCTGACCAAAACTAAGAAGGCTCACTGGGGTCAATTCACAAAGCTACAACACATGCATTATATGCCAAAAAAAAAACACATAAAAAAAAGTTATAACACATACATTATATGCCAAAAAAAACAAAAACAATAAATTATTTAATAGTAATATTTCCAGTGCAGTACATGACAATTTTAATGGCATGTTCTACTGAAGTCCAACAAATCTGGTCACAATGTGGATATGGATCAATTGTTCACTATAGAATTGCTCTGGGTATGGGTATTGCTAGGCGGGTGAAAAACCTGGGCCCCTTTGGGTACCCCAAGGAGAAGAATAATGCAGAAATCAGCCAATCCTGAGATAATGGACACTTTGGTCAGAAGTATGTAATGTACAACATAGCGTATTGAGTGGAGGAGTCTGTAAGGCACAGAGGGTCAGAAGTATGTAACACATAGGGTGCAGGGATCAGTGCCAGGTTTAGAAGTTCATGACGCATAGACCACCAGGATCAGGAATGAGTAATACGCATAGTTCAGGGGATAAGTGTGTGTAATGCAACATATGCAAGAATCAAAGTGTCTAATGCACAAAGAGCAGGGGTCAGGTGTAAGTAATGCATGGAGTGTAGGTGTAAGTAGTACAATAAGGGAGTGCAGGAGTCAGGGGTGTGTAATGCACAGAGTGCAGGGGTCAGGAGAATGCAAATCCCCCCCCCACACACACACACATTCAATACCCCCCCCCCCCATTTTCCCAAACAAATCCAGTACTAAACTGCTTGCCCCCCCCCCCCCCCCCAACACAATATCCCTCTATAAGGCAAAATTCTCCAGAAATTAAAATGCAAAATTCCCCTCTTCTCCCCCCAATCTTTCCTCCTAGTACGAATATTTGACTCCCCCAAATCCCCCCCTTTTAGCACAAATCTTCTCTTCCCCATCCAATCTCTTTCCATTACAAATATCCCCCATCTGCTTTAAACCCCCCTCCCAGTACAATTCATTGCACCCCAGCACAAATCCTCTCACTTTAAATTCCACTTTCAGTGCAATATTTTGTCTCCCTGCCCCTAAATTTCCATGCTGGCACAAATCCCCCTAACACCCAGCACAAGTCTTGGTATTCCCGCCAAATCCCGTCACAACACATATCCTCTCCCTCTCTCCACCCCCAAATCTCCCTCCCAGTGCAAATTGTTTCCCCCTGTCCCCCAAATCCACCTCCTAGCACAAATCTTTGTCTTGACCCTCCATCCACCCAGGTCATTGAAATCCCCCAGTACAATACTCCCTGCCCCCCCACTTTCCTAAACATATAGATCTCCAACACAGGGTGGCAGAGGAGTGCAGGGGAAACTCCCCCGGGCTGTGAAGTATAACAGCAGTTATGTGTTGATGATATGGTGTAGCCACAAAGATCATTTGTAGACCAACAATATATACACTATGGGCCAGATTCAGGTAGAGTTAGGCTGGCGGATCAATGGATCCGCCAGCCCAACTGTCACTTTAAGCTGGCGTTTTTGTTTTCTGTAACCAGAAAACAAGAAACGCCGGGTTGGAGTTCCGATGCGATCGGCGCAATTGAATTTCGCCATCGCATCGTTACTTCAACTTAAAAATGGCGCCGGGGGCGTTCCTGCCGATTTACGCTCAAAAAATATGTTAATGAGCGGGAATCGGCAATTCACGATCTTTTTCGGGCGCGACGCAGTGACTTTACGACGTTTCCGGAAGCGATACGCGGCGTATAGATAAAGCAGCCCCCTGTTGGAATATCCTGTTAAGTATAGGCGTCGTCATCGCGTCGGAAAAAAAACAAATCGCGTCGCTTGCGTAAAACATTCATGAATGGGAATGTGACGTCATTGACGTTCACTGACAGAATTTGGAGCATGCGCACTGGGATGCATTGACAGTCGACGCATGCGCAGTACGTTCGCCGCGGGATCGCGCTTAGTTTGAATACTACACGCCCCGTACCCGCCCAATTTGAATTCCGCCGGCTCATTTGCGATGCGCTGCCGCAACTTTAGGAGCAAGTGCTTCATGAATAACAGCACTTGCTCCTAAAATTTCGGCAGAGTAACGTAAATGAGAAGCGTTACTCCAGAGCAAAGATGCTCTGATCTACCTGAATCTGGCCCTATATTATCAAATATAGTCAAGTTCAAGTTCCTCCACCCAAAAATCGATTATCCACATTATATTGCCAAAACTATTGGGCCACCCCTCCAAATTATTTGGTGGAGGGGGATTATGGTGTGGGGTTGTTTTCCAGGGCTTGGGCTTGGCCCCTTAGTTCCACTGAAGGGAAATCCTAAGGCGTCAGCATATCATAACATTTTGGACAATTTCTCGCTCCCAACTTTGTGGGAACAATTTAGGGGTAGCCCCTTCCTGTTCCAACATGACTGCGCACCAGTGCACAAAGCGAGGTCCATAAAGACATGGATGAGCGAGTTTGGGGTGGAGGAACTTAACTGGCCTGCGCAGAGTCCTGACCTCAACCAAATAGTACACCTTTGGGATGATTGGGAAGACTGCGAGCCAGGCCTTCACATCCAACAGCAGTGCCTGACCTCACAAATGCGCTTCTAAAAGAACTGTCAAACATTCCCATAGACACACTCCTAAACCTTGTGGACAGCCTTCCCAGAAGAGTTGAAGCTGTTATAGCTGCAAAGGGTGGGCCAACTCAATACTGAACTCTACGGACTAAGACTGGGATGCCATTAAAGTTCATGGGCGGGTAAAGGCAGTAGCTGCAAAGGCGTCCTCTTCCCTCAGGCGTAGCTCTGCGATGTAATGCAGTTGGTGTGCTGCCCTTAAGCTGTCCCCTGGAGGGCATCCTGCCTCTTTGGAGATACAATACTTTTGACAATGCAGTGTATGTGAGTGAATCTTTAAGTGAATTTAGAATTCCATGTGTCTACTACTATTGGTGGACTTCCTCAGTCAAGAGAGAGCGCATGGAGAGATTATTTTTCTAAATAGCTACAAATGCTGTAAAATGTAATGTTTTGCATTGGCTTATGTTTTGCTTCATTTTGTAATAGAAGGGAGTTTATAATGTTGCATTGCTTTCTCACAGGGTGCCTAGTCACCGAATTCCAGTGTAAGCAATTGCTAAAAAAGGGATTTTTAAATACAGCTTACCTGTAAAATCCTTTTCTTGGAGTACATCACGGGACACAGAGCGGCATATTCATTACTATATGGGTTATATGGAGTACCTTCAGGTGTGGACACTGGCAATCTCAAACAGGAAGTCCCCTCCCTATATAACCCCCTCCCCTAGAGGGAGTCCCTCAGTTTTGTAGCAAGCAGTATGCCTCCCAAAAATGTTCCCCAAAAGAGGGGTGGGAGCTCTGTGTCCCGTGATGTACTCCAAGAAAAGGATTTTACAGGTAAGCTGTATTTAAAAATCCCTTTTTCTTTCTCGTACATCACGGGACACAGAGCGGCATATTCATTACTATATGGGATGTCCGAAAGCAATGCTTTAATGAGGGGAGGGAGACATCTTCTCAAACGAGATTTAATTTAGAGGTATACTCAAATAATAATAATAATTCCAACTTAGTCAAGAAAAAAACTTTTTTTTTTTTCCTTTTTACAACCAAGGGTGCCCCTGATCCCGAGGATCTTAAACTGCAGCCTGTAGTACTGCCTGTCCAAAGGCAGAATCTGCATTCCTTCTCACGTCTAGTTGATAAAACCTTGTAAACGTGTGGACTGATGACCACGTCGCCGCCTTGCATATCTGAGCCATAGAGATCTGATGGTGTGCTGCCCAGGAGGCGCCCATGGCCCTGGTAGAATGGGCCTTTACCGACAAAGGAGGAGGCAACCTCTTCAAACCGTAGGCCTGAATGATTAATTGTCTAATCCATCTCGAGATGGTGGATTTTGTAGCTGCCTGCCCCTTCTTGGGGCCCTCTGGTAGAACGAACAACACATCTGTTTTTCGGATCTTTTCTGTAGCTTTAAGATAGGCCTTCATGGCCCGGACAATATCCAAGGTATGCAGCAACCCCTCCTTTCTAGATGTGGGTTTCGGAAAGAAGGATGGAAGTACCAAATCCTGGTTCAAGTGAAAATTGGATATAACCTTTGGTAGAAAGGAAGGATGGGGCCGGAGAACTGCCCTGTCCTTATGTAGAACGAGATATGGTTCCTTACACGATAAGGCTGCTAACTCTGACACTCTCCTGGCCGAAACTATGGCGACCAAGAATACCAACTTTCTTGTCAGTAAAACTAAAGGAATCTCAGCCAACGGCTCAAAGGGTTGTTTCTGTAGAGTGGACAGGACAAGATTTAAGTCCCATGGACAAATTGGTGACTTGACAGAAGGATTAATACGCAAGACCCCCTGTATGAAGGTCTTTACCAGCGAGTGGGTGGCCAGCGGCCTCTGAAACCACACTGACAGAGCTGAAATCTGTCCCTTGATTGTGCTTAATGCCAGGCCTTTATCCACTCCTAGCTGGAGAAAACTTAACACCCTATCAATGGTATATTTGCGGGAATTCCATCTCTTGGATTCACACCAGCCTACATAGTTCCTCCACACCCTGTAATAAATCACCCTGGAGGCCGGCTTTCTAGCCCTAATCAGGGTAGGAATTACCTGCCTAGACAGACCTCTACCCCTGAGAATCAGGGATTCAGCCTCCAGGCCGTCAAATTTAGACGTTGTAATGTAGGGTGGAGGATCGGGCCTTGTGAGAGTAGGTCTGGTCGTAGAGGAAGAGTCCAAGGGTCTCCCACTGCCATCTTCAGGACTAGTGAGTACCATGTCCTCCGGGGCCAAGCTGGAGCTACTAGAATGACTGGCTTGTGCTCCACTCTGATCCTGCGCAACAGGCGAGGAAGTAACTGTAGCGGAGGGAATGCATATAGAAGTTTGAATTGATGCCAAGGGCAAACCAACGCATCGGTTCCGCATGCCATAGGTTCCCTCGCTCGAGACACAAACCTGTCTAGTTTCTTGTTGAACCTGGATGCCATTATATCTACGTCTGGCATTCCCCACTTCTGGCAGATTGTCTGAAAGACCTGGGGATGCAGAGACCACTCCCCTGGCGACAGAATCTGGCGACTTAAGAAGTCTGCCTGCAGGTTGTCCACTCCGGGAATGAATATCGCTGAAATGCAGGGTACATGAACCTCTGCCCACTGAAAAATCAAGCTCACCTACCTCTGAGCGGCCTGACTCCTGGTTCCCCCTTGGTGGTTTATGTATGCCACCGCTGTGGCATTGTCTGACTGGATTCTCACCGGGGACCCCTGTAATCTGGAGGTCCATGCCAGAAGGGCTAGGCGAGCAGCTCTGATCTCCAAGATATTGATGGGGAGCTGCCTCTCTGCTTTCACCCAAGTTCCCTGGCGAGAGAACCCCTCGAAGACCGCCCCCCAGCCTGCCAGGCTGGCGTCTGTGGTAAATACCTTCCAGACAACAGGGCTGAAGGATCTTCCCTTTAAAAGATTCTGAGGGTTCAACCACCAGGCCAGGCTTTGTCGGACCCTTGATGATAGCGTCAAAGGGGACTCTAAGGCATGTGCTCTCTTGCCCCAGGCTGCTAGAATGGCTGCTTGTAGGACGCGGGTGTGGATCTGAGCGTATGGTACTGCCTCGAACGTGGCCACTAGCTTGCCTAGTAATCGCATACACAGGCGAATAGTTGGTTTTTTCTTGCTTAGAACCAACTGAACCAACCCCTTGATAGCCTCGATCTTTACAAGGGGCAGGAACACCCTTTGCTGTTCTGTGTCTAACCTCATGCCGAGGTATTCCAACTGCTTTGTAGGCTGGAACGCTGACTTTTCCCGGTTTAGGACCCAGCCGAACCCTTCGAGGTACTGAACCGTGAGGTTTACTGCCTGTTGCAGACCCGGCCGTGAGTGATCTATGATTAAAAGGTCGTCCAAGTATGCTAGGACTGTGACCCCTTGGATCCTTAGATTGGCCAGAACTGGGGCTAGGATCTTCGTGAATACCCGGGGGGCCGTGGCCAGCCCGAAGGGGAGCGCCCTGAATTGGAAGTGTCGCTGCCCCACCGCGAAGCGTAAAAATCTTTGATGCGACTGAAAGATTGGTACATGAAGGTAAGCATCCTTTATGTCTATGGAGGCCAGAAAATCGTCCCTCTGGAGCGTGGCGACTGCTGACCGGATGGATTCCATCCGGAAGGAACGAACCCTTAGGTAACCGTTTAACCTCTTTAGGTCCAAGATTGGCCTGACATCGCCGTTGGGCTTTGGTATGACAAAGAGATTGGAATAGAAACCTAGCCCTTGCTCTTGGGCTGGCACCTCTATTATTACGTCCTGGCAAAGCAGGTGATCCAAAGCTGCCAGCATCGAGGCCTTCTTTGCTGGATCCTTTGGTAGCCTTGACTCTTGAAAATGAGGCGGAGGAAAGTTTAGAAACTCCAGCCTGTAGCCTGTGGTTACAGACGCCCGGACCCATTTGTCGGGGATCTTGGCTTCCCAAACTTCTGAGAAGAAACGAAGCCTTCCCCCCACCCGCGAGAGTGGGGGCGCCCCTTCATAAGGCAGACTTAGGGGCTGTCTTTGTCGGCTTGCGATACCATGGTCTCTTACCCCCAGGGGCCTGTCCCTGCGATCTACTGTTAACGTTGGATCGTGCAGGCGGCCGTCGATACTGCCTGGAATTTGAGGGCCCTGAGACAGGAAAGAGCTGCCTTTTAAATGTAGGACCCCGGAATGTCTTTTTGACCGGTAAAAGGGTACTTTTGCCACTTGAAATAGTCTGAATGTATTTATCCAGATCCTCCCCGAAGAGTCGTCCTCCATGGAAGGGAAACCCTGCCAGAAGCTTTTTGCATGGGGGCTCCGCCGCCCAGTTCTTCAACCATAAGAGCCTTCTCATGTGCACCAAAAATAGTGATAACCGAGAGGCCTGCTGGATGGAATCCTTTATAGCATCTACCGCAAAACACAGAGCTCTGGGAATGTCAGAAAACTCTTCTGCCTGTTGGGTAGGCATGTCTTTTAGCATTTCTTTTGTCTGGTCCTTTAACGCCTGACAAACTCCAATTGCCGCCACAGCTGGCTGTACCACTGCTCCTGCCGTAGCAAAGGATGCTTTTAAAAGTGTCTCTAACCGTTTATCAACCGGATCTTTAAACATTTGTATGTTTTCCACCGGGCAAGTTAGTGATTTATTCACACATGAGATGGCTGCATCCACCACTGGGAGCTCCCACCTCTTGGAGAATTTTTCCTCCATAGGGTAAATGACCGCAAATCTTTTCGGTGGCAGAAAAATCCTGTCCGGCCGTACCCAATCCCGAAAGATCAATTCCTCCAAGAGAGGATGGACCGGAAAAACTGCGTTGCTTAAAGGAGCTTTCAAAGAGCCCAGAGAGGATACCGGAGGAACCTGAGGCTCTGGCAATGGTAAACTAAATGCCGAGCGGACCATGTCCGTCAAAGACTGCACCCACAGTCTCTCTGTCTGGGAGTCTGAAAATGGTTCCTCAGAGGTAGATCCCTCAATCCCTGAACCCTCTTGGTTCAGGTCTAGTTGATCCTCCTGCGATTCCAATTCCTCCGGAGAGAGAATTTCAGCATCTGAGGATACACCTCTTGGTGATGGGGATCTAACCCGCTTCTTGCCAGGAATAGCTCTAGCGATCAATGCTGCTATTCTCTCTTCTAGCCCCCCTAGGGATACAGCTAGCATCTCCTCTGTGATAAACACAGGGCTGGGCTGATCTGGGCCAGCCTCCGCACCAGACCCCCCTAATGGCTCATCCAAGGCGACCTTTATGGGAATAAGCTGCGGGGAAAGTATCGGCATATCATCCGAATCAGAGGGGGAACCCCTTTGTTTTTTGGTCTTTTTTGTACCTTTTGACCCCGAACCTTTGGAAGCCATAATACAAAATCGAGGGACTCCGCCAACAACAACAGACTGTAGTGGCCAGGAGTACAAAACTAGAGCTTAGGGGACAATAGCTCACTAATGCCCAAAAACTGATGGGGCCCCGTATGTTATTTTTTTATTTTTTTTTTAAATATATATAAGTCTCTTTCTTTTTTTTTTATTTTTTTTCCAAACATACAGCGACCCCAAACTTAGTTTGCCAGCTTCCAACCTGTTGCAAAAAAGGGGGATTTCTTGGCTTAACAGAAAGGCATTGGAACAAAGTCCAGCATGTACTACCTCTCTTCCGCCACCGGGAGTCACTGTTCTGCCGCTCTGCGTCCTCTCCCTTTGAGATCAGCCTCAGACTGAGCACTGATAATGCCTGCTGATCTATAACAGCACAAGGCGCGCCCCTGTATGACGCTGCAGGCACGCCCCCCCCCGCCCTCCCCTCCGAACGGCGCGAAAAACGTCTATAAGACGTGCGCGCGCACGCGCGCGCGCGCGTATGCCGAAGCAGGAAGAACATGGAGGAGCCGCGCTGCTGGAGACCCAGGACTGCAGTACCAGGCGGCAGATTCAAACCCCCGGCCCGGTAGGACTCTCCAAAAGGCCCCATAGGGATCCTTACCAGTCCTAGGAAGAAAGCAGCAGGCAGCTAGCAACACAATTCTTAGACAGGGGAACCTAGTGATGGGGGGAAATGGGATCATCCTGTCTTTCTCAGACATAGTGAGCAAGGTTGCCAATGCAGAGCATACTCAGGCTACCCCCCTTTTAGGTTACCCCGGAGAGCCTGCTGTCGAACCAAGTCCCGCAGGCTCCCCTCTTACCTGCTCCATGCTGCAGGATGTTTGTACCCAAACGATCCAATCTTCTCCCATCTCCGTGGGTAGCGTAATAGACCTTCAGGCCCTGGGGTCCTATGAAGGTACCCACTGTCCTGGACCTATATAGCACCCTGGCAAACAGGAAGTTATGGTCTTTATGAACTCCAAGTCCTGGGCCCAGGGTCCAGCCCTCCAAAGAGGAGCATTATAGGCAAAACCCCACGGTTTGGGGCCCGGGTACTGTCCACTTTGGCACTGAGACTCCTTGGACAGATCCGGTTAGCCTGCCCTTAATCCCAAGGATGTGGAGCAAAGCTATTCCGTGACCAACACCTAAGACACTGGCGAAAAAACTGAGGGACTCCCTCTAGGGGAGGGGGTTATATAGGGAGGGGACTTCCTGTTTGAGATTGCCAGTGTCCACACCTGAAGGTACTCCATATAACCCATATAGTAATGAATATGCTGCTCTGTGTCCCGTGATGTACGAGAAATAAATACATTTTTAGTCATTATTTCAGAGATAAATATGTCTTCCTATCACCTTCCTATTGTTATCCTGCTCTTTGTTTTTACTATCTGTATTGCATGCAGTATATGAATAAGCATGTAACAGTTCCTGCTTCCTCTCCCCATAATGACCCCACTCCTCTGTCATTTAGAGCTATAATACTTAGGAAGATTATTAACATTCCATAGATTCCATCTCATGATTCACTATCCCAATAGAACATACTGCATGGTGATATGTTTGGTACACAGATGTAGGACAGTTATCCTTTGTAAATGTTCCTAAAACAAATTGACAATGTACTGACAGCGTCTTCAAAAGGCCTTGGCCTTGAAACATTAACCACTTAAAGACCCCCGCACGCACATATACGGCCACAACATGGCTCGTACAGGCACAAGGGCGTAAATTTACGTCCCCGCCTGAGTGCGGTTCGGGGGTCCCATCGGGACCCCCTCCGCGGCGTGCGGGGGTCTCCCTACCTCTGGGAGCGATCCGGGATCTGCGGGCGGATGTCCGTGTTTTCCGCCCCCCCCGCGATCGCTCCCAGCCAATGGGAGCGCGCTCCCAGCCTGTCACTTCCTCCTCCTGTGTTTACACAGGAAGGAGGAAATGATGTATTCTCTCATCGCAGCGCTGTTTCCCAGCGCTGCTGATGAGAGAAGACATGCCAAGTAAGTGTGCACCAACACAACACTGACACACACTCACATAGGCATATTAACCCCTTGTGATCGCCCCCCCCACCCCCCTGTCACAGTGTTACTGAATGCAGTGATTTAATCACTGCATTTAGTGTCAGTGTGACAGGCACTGTAAAAAACAGTTAGTGTTAGGTTCAGGATAGCCCCCCCACCCCCCCTAATAAAGTTTTAACCCCCTGATCACCGCCCTAGTTAACCCTTTCACTCCCTATTGCCAGCGTCACTAAGCGATCATTTTTCTGATCGCTGTATTAGTGTCGCTGTTCCCGCTAGGTAGCTATTTTTTTTTATTGCGATTTTTTTTTTTTACTAAAGACATGTGGCTAAATAAATTTTGGCCTAAATGTTTGACTAAAATTTAGTTTATTTGATTTTTTTTTAACAAAAAGTAAAAAATAGTGTTTTTTATTCAAAAATGTCGCTCTATTTTTGTATATTTTAAAAAGCAAGGAAGTTTGGGACTTTGAATGAGGATTCGGACAAGGTGGGATATTGTAAAGGAAAAATTAGTTTAATGGCATGAAACGGTAAGTGGTGGCTCACTAGAACCATGGAGCTGTACATGGACCAACATAGCTAAGATGAATATTTAAAGGTACATATTGATGTCAACTTGGAAAATACATGACATATGGCTTAACATATGAAACATGGGCATCAAGGGCATACAATACTAACAACAAATGATACAACATAGTGTGAAGAACAGTGGACAGCTTCCCATGAGTACATAATATGAGCACACACATTTCCTTAAAGTGGCACAGTGCAGTTAAAAACATGAGGTAGACAATTGTAGTTCATTATTGCTGGTGAGTCAGATATGGAATGGGTTTGCATCTATAGATTGCCCGACGCGTTTCGTGCTGATAGCACTCATCAGGGGCTGATGCTTCCAAATCTGGAAGATGAGATTATATATTAGTCTACAATAACACTAAACATGGGGTGAAAAAACATACATGCCAATCCTACACTTACATACCAGAAAATATGTTGTGTGTAGTGGGAGTGAATAAGTGCTGAACCACTGCCAACTAGGGGTGTCAGTCCCGGGAGCTGAGGTGAGTATGCCAAAGGCAGCTGAGAGCATAGGGTTAAGATGTGGCCAGGGCAGAAGGTAAATTGAGCCAGATTGGTGGTTACTTGGGAGGAATGCCCAGGATACTGCCTAGAAGATAATAATAATTATAAAATAAAGTAAAATAAAATCTGAGCAAAATGCACAAGCTAGATTGAAGTCTAATGGCAAACAAATGGCAAGAAATACGGCAAAAAATATTAATACCTGGGTGTTAAGTGGCCAAGGAGAGGGGGCCATAGGTGGTATAGCAAGGTCCCGTCGAACTGGAAAGGACTGTGTGTGGACAGCCTTTGTTATACATCCCTATATCCCTGTGCACAGCTGTGTAATGGCGCACACCAACGCCACGCAGGCCGTGCGTGAGCCAGGAGGGGCTCCGATTGGGGAGGAAGAAGTAACTCCGCCCACGAAGGAGACTGATCCCCATGGGCTGCAGGCGGCTGGAATGGATGGTATCGCGACCGGCGTCATGACGTCACAAGTGGCGTCTGGCGCGGGTCCCGTGGGCGTGGCGTCGATGCACTGTGAGCACCGCCCGATGCACCATGGATCCACCCCACCTGTACAGCGGGGGGAGGGGCAAAGGGAGGACGTGCAGAGCGCATCGCAGCTACCGGGTCATTGACAACAGAAAAAGGCAGTGGATGACCAACACAATAAACAAACCCCATTGGAATGAGAAAACCGCATTTGTGCCATTATCTCAAGGACAGGAAAACCAAGTCTCAATTGAGAACAAGTCCCCCATAGTGGTCCATGGCCACAGAGGGGGAACTAAAATACCCACATAGGTGGCAGGGGAACACTGCTACCTAAGTCAGGACCCTCCATCCCTATTTGAATACAACAAAGTGGGGGGGACTATGCGTTTGCATAGGTGGGACTTTAAATGAAGCAACTGTTTGCGCTTCCATCCCTAATACATTTTAAAAAGCAAGGAAGTTTGGGACTTTGAATGAGGATTCGGACAAGGTGGGATATTGTAAAGGAAAAATTAGTTTAATGGCATGAAACGGTAAGTGGTGGCTCACTAGAACCATGGAGCTGTACATGGACCAACATAGCTAAGATGAATATTTAAAGGTACATATTGATGTCAACTTGGAAAATACATGACATATGGCTTAACATATGAAACATGGGCATCAAGGGCATACAATACTAACAACAAATGATACAACATAGTGTGAAGAACAGTGGACAGCTTCCCATGAGTACATAATATGAGCACACACATTTCCTTAAAGTGGCACAGTGCAGTTAAAAACATGAGGTAGACAATTGTAGTTCATTATTGCTGGTGAGTCAGATATGGAATGGGTTTGCATCTATAGATTGCCCGACGCGTTTCGTGCTGATAGCACTCATCAGGGGCTGATGCTTCCAAATCTGGAAGATGAGATTATATATTAGTCTACAATAACACTAAACATGGGGTGAAAAAACATACATGCCAATCCTACACTTACATACCAGAAAATATGTTGTGTGTAGTGGGAGTGAATAAGTGCTGAACCACTGCCAACTAGGGGTGTCAGTCCCGGGAGCTGAGGTGAGTATGCCAAAGGCAGCTGAGAGCATAGGGTTAAGATGTGGCCAGGGCAGAAGGTAAATTGAGCCAGATTGGTGGTTACTTGGGAGGAATGCCCAGGATACTGCCTAGAAGATAATAATAATTATAAAATAAAGTAAAATAAAATCTGAGCAAAATGCACAAGCTAGATTGAAGTCTAATGGCAAACAAATGGCAAGAAATACGGCAAAAAATATTAATACCTGGGTGTTAAGTGGCCAAGGAGAGGGGGCCATAGGTGGTATAGCAAGGTCCCGTCGAACTGGAAAGGACTGTGTGTGGACAGCCTTTGTTATACATCCCTATATCCCTGTGCACAGCTGTGTAATGGCGCACACCAACGCCACGCAGGCCGTGCGTGAGCCAGGAGGGGCTCCGATTGGGGAGGAAGAAGTAACTCCGCCCACGAAGGAGACTGATCCCCATGGGCTGCAGGCGGCTGGAATGGATGGTATCGCGACCGGCGTCATGACGTCACAAGTGGCGTCTGGCGCGGGTCCCGTGGGCGTGGCGTCGATGCACTGTGAGCACCGCCCGATGCACCATGGATCCACCCCACCTGTACAGCGGGGGGAGGGGCAAAGGGAGGACGTGCAGAGCGCATCGCAGCTACCGGGTCATTGACAACAGAAAAAGGCAGTGGATGACCAACACAATAAACAAACCCCATTGGAATGAGAAAACCGCATTTGTGCCATTATCTCAAGGACAGGAAAACCAAGTCTCAATTGAGAACAAGTCCCCCATAGTGGTCCATGGCCACAGAGGGGGAACTAAAATACCCACATAGGTGGCAGGGGAACACTGCTACCTAAGTCAGGACCCTCCATCCCTATTTGAATACAACAAAGTGGGGGGGACTATGCGTTTGCATAGGTGGGACTTTAAATGAAGCAACTGTTTGCGCTTCCATCCCTAATACATTTTAAAAAGCAAGGAAGTTTGGGACTTTGAATGAGGATTCGGACAAGGTGGGATATTGTAAAGGAAAAATTAGTTTAATGGCATGAAACGGTAAGTGGTGGCTCACTAGAACCATGGAGCTGTACATGGACCAACATAGCTAAGATGAATATTTAAAGGTACATATTGATGTCAACTTGGAAAATACATGACATATGGCTTAACATATGAAACATGGGCATCAAGGGCATACAATACTAACAACAAATGATACAACATAGTGTGAAGAACAGTGGACAGCTTCCCATGAGTACATAATATGAGCACACACATTTCCTTAAAGTGGCACAGTGCAGTTAAAAACATGAGGTAGACAATTGTAGTTCATTATTGCTGGTGAGTCAGATATGGAATGGGTTTGCATCTATAGATTGCCCGACGCGTTTCGTGCTGATAGCACTCATCAGGGGCTGATGCTTCCAAATCTGGAAGATGAGATTATATATTAGTCTACAATAACACTAAACATGGGGTGAAAAAACATACATGCCAATCCTACACTTACATACCAGAAAATATGTTGTGTGTAGTGGGAGTGAATAAGTGCTGAACCACTGCCAACTAGGGGTGTCAGTCCCGGGAGCTGAGGTGAGTATGCCAAAGGCAGCTGAGAGCATAGGGTTAAGATGTGGCCAGGGCAGAAGGTAAATTGAGCCAGATTGGTGGTTACTTGGGAGGAATGCCCAGGATACTGCCTAGAAGATAATAATAATTATAAAATAAAGTAAAATAAAATCTGAGCAAAATGCACAAGCTAGATTGAAGTCTAATGGCAAACAAATGGCAAGAAATACGGCAAAAAATATTAATACCTGGGTGTTAAGTGGCCAAGGAGAGGGGGCCATAGGTGGTATAGCAAGGTCCCGTCGAACTGGAAAGGACTGTGTGTGGACAGCCTTTGTTATACATCCCTATATCCCTGTGCACAGCTGTGTAATGGCGCACACCAACGCCACGCAGGCCGTGCGTGAGCCAGGAGGGGCTCCGATTGGGGAGGAAGAAGTAACTCCGCCCACGAAGGAGACTGATCCCCATGGGCTGCAGGCGGCTGGAATGGATGGTATCGCGACCGGCGTCATGACGTCACAAGTGGCGTCTGGCGCGGGTCCCGTGGGCGTGGCGTCGATGCACTGTGAGCACCGCCCGATGCACCATGGATCCACCCCACCTGTACAGCGGGGGGAGGGGCAAAGGGAGGACGTGCAGAGCGCATCGCAGCTACCGGGTCATTGACAACAGAAAAAGGCAGTGGATGACCAACACAATAAACAAACCCCATTGAAATGAGAAAACCGCATTTGTGCCATTATCTCAAGGACAGGAAAACCAAGTCTCAATTGAGAACAAGTCCCCCATAGTGGTCCATGGCCACAGAGGGGGAACTAAAATACCCACATAGGTGGCAGGGGAACACTGCTACCTAAGTCAGGACCCTCCATCCCTATTTGAATACAACAAAGTGGGGGGGACTATGCGTTTGCATAGGTGGGACTTTAAATGAAGCAACTGTTTGCGCTTCCATCCCTAATACATTTTAAAAAGCAAGGAAGTTTGGGACTTTGAATGAGGATTCGGACAAGGTGGGATATTGTAAAGGAAAAATTAGTTTAATGGCATGAAACGGTAAGTGGTGGCTCACTAGAACCATGGAGCTGTACATGGACCAACATAGCTAAGATGAATATTTAAAGGTACATATTGATGTCAACTTGGAAAATACATGACATATGGCTTAACATATGAAACATGGGCATCAAGGGCATACAATACTAACAACAAATGATACAACATAGTGTGAAGAACAGTGGACAGCTTCCCATGAGTACATAATATGAGCACACACATTTCCTTAAAGTGGCACAGTGCAGTTAAAAACATGAGGTAGACAATTGTAGTTCATTATTGCTGGTGAGTCAGATATGGAATGGGTTTGCATCTATAGATTGCCCGACGCGTTTCGTGCTGATAGCACTCATCAGGGGCTGATGCTTCCAAATCTGGAAGATGAGATTATATATTAGTCTACAATAACACTAAACATGGGGTGAAAAAACATACATGCCAATCCTACACTTACATACCAGAAAATATGTTGTGTGTAGTGGGAGTGAATAAGTGCTGAACCACTGCCAACTAGGGGTGTCAGTCCCGGGAGCTGAGGTGAGTATGCCAAAGGCAGCTGAGAGCATAGGGTTAAGATGTGGCCAGGGCAGAAGGTAAATTGAGCCAGATTGGTGGTTACTTGGGAGGAATGCCCAGGATACTGCCTAGAAGATAATAATAATTATAAAATAAAGTAAAATAAAATCTGAGCAAAATGCACAAGCTAGATTGAAGTCTAATGGCAAACAAATGGCAAGAAATACGGCAAAAAATATTAATACCTGGGTGTTAAGTGGCCAAGGAGAGGGGGCCATAGGTGGTATAGCAAGGTCCCGTCGAACTGGAAAGGACTGTGTGTGGACAGCCTTTGTTATACATCCCTATATCCCTGTGCACAGCTGTGTAATGGCGCACACCAACGCCACGCAGGCCGTGCGTGAGCCAGGAGGGGCTCCGATTGGGGAGGAAGAAGTAACTCCGCCCACGAAGGAGACTGATCCCCATGGGCTGCAGGCGGCTGGAATGGATGAATGAATGAATGAATGAATGAATGAATGAATGAAAACTTGTATAGCGCGGCACATGCGAACTGAATCGCCTCTGGGCGCTTGTTGTTCCTGTCTCCTTTGATATCAAAAGAGAAAAGTCTTGACCTTTTTCCTAAATGCTAGGTGGTTCTCCTCCAACCGAATGCTGGTTGGTAAAGCATTCCATAGTCTTGGACCTTGGATCGCGAATCTTCTTTCTCCTTTGGACTGGAAGTTGGCTTTTGGAACCTGGAGTAGGTTCTGATTCGTGGATCGCAAAACACGATTGGGATTATGCGCTTTTATTATTTCGCATAAATAAAGGGGGGCATTCCCATGGACACATCTATGCGTAAGACAGAGAGCTTTAAAGGCAATTCTGTCTTTGACTGGCAGCCAATGAAGGGCTCTCAGTGAAGGTGAGATGGATTCCCAGGGTTTTTTCCCAGTCACAAGTCTGGCGGCCGTATTCTGAACGACTTGCAGACGAGCGATTTGGTACTTGGGAAGGCCGAGGTAAAGGGCATTTGCGTAATCCAGCCTGGAGTTTACAATTGCTCCCACCACGACCGCTAAGTCTTCTTTAGGGATGAACGGAGTGAGTCTGCGTAGTAGGCGCAGTAGATGGTGAGATCCGCTGACTACTGACCCTATTTGTGCGTCCATTGTCATAAAGGAGTCAAAAATGACCCCTAGGCTTTTGACTTTGGCGCTAGGGGTGATGAGCTTGCCCAAAATAGGCGGGGGGGTCCACTCTGTTGAAAGTTGATTCCTGCGCTTGGCGTGAAACAGAAGAAGTTCTGTTTTCGCTCCATTGAGTTTAAGATAACTCTTTGTCATCCAGTCCTCTATCAAAGAGAGGCATGTCTCTAGATTGAGGTGGTGATCCTGACTGTTGCAGATGCGGAAATACAGTTGCGTGTCATCTGCATATGAGTGGTAGAGCAGTTTTTGGCTGCTGATAATCTCAAAAAGAGGACGAAGATATATGTTAAACAGCACTGGTGACAGAGGCGATCCTTGAGGGACTCCGCATGTTACTGTGCGTTTTTCAGACGTAAAAGGTCCTAACTTCACTGTTTGCGATCGGTTTTCCAGAAAAGAGGAGAACCAAGATAAATCGCCTTCTGCGACTCTGGCTACTTCAGTGAGCCGAGTCAGTAACAGTTTGTGGTCGACAGTGTCGAAAGCGGCACTTAGGTCCAACAGAACTAGAAGACAAGATTCTCCTTCGTCCGCGGCCTTGAGAACATCGTCCCATACTTTCAGCAATGCTGTTTCCGTCCCGTGTCCGGGACGGAAGCCTGATTGCAATGGATCAAGTAGCTTGTAGGTATCCAGATGCTGTTGCAGCTGTTGTACCACTACTTTTTCCATTATTTTAGAGAGTACGTTGAGGCTTGTTATGGGACGGCGATGGAGTGGGTCCTTGGGGTCCAGGGAGGGGTTCTTCATGATGGGTAGGATTATACCCTCTTTCAACTGTGAGGGCACTATGCCCTCCAAGAAAGACTGGTTGATAAACTGCGTGATGGGAGGAGCCAGGATGTAGGCGCATTCCTTCAGCAGTTTTGTGGGGATAATGTCATTAGGCGCTGTGCCATTACGCAGAGTACAAATGACATTATTAGTGGTCTGGATGGAGATGGGTTCAAGGGTAAACTTACCTGATATAGGAGAATTACTATTGGTGCTGTGAGGGAGGCTGCAGGGGGGGCCGAGGGGGGAGTTGTTTTGCTGAATGCTTTCACGGATTGCCTCGATTTTATTAACGAAATAATCCGATAGTTCATTGCAAAATTCTTGTGTGTCCGAACTGGGGGCTTCAATGCAACTTGGTTTCATGGTCTGGGTGACCATCTTGAAGAGTTCGCGGGGGCGGTTTAGGGCACCGTTGATAGCCTCCGAAAAATACTTTTTCTTGGCTTGGAAAATTCCTTTGTGGTATTTTCTTGTGGTCGCCTTGTAGATGGATAGGTTTAGCTCTGAAGAACATCTTTTCCAGGCAGATTCTGCCCTTCTGCGTTCTTGCTTCAGTAACGACAGCTGGTTGTTGAACCAGCTGCGGTTGTTTTTCCGAATGCGGGTTCTTCGTTTCGGCGCTACCAAGTCGGCTGACTGTAGCATAGCCGAGTTTATGGCTTCCAATGTTTCAACGGCCGTTTGATGCGGCTGAGTTGTTTCTATTTTTTTTCTTAAAGTCGTTTTGAAGAGTTCCGAATGGAGCTTCTTCTGACATCTAGTCCAGTGTGTTGTCACTGGATTTGATGTTTTTGTTGCAGGGGGGATGGTGGAAATACTGAAAATAATTGCATGGTGGTCTGTCCATGGCAATTTTTCATTTTCCCAAATTTTTATTTCCAGCGCTTGTCTGAAAATAAGATCAAGTGTGTGACCTGAAGCATGTGTGGGCCCACATACTAGTTGCTGTAATCCTAATCCTTCCAGGTGGTTAATGCAGGCGTCGGCAATGGGGTCCTGTGAGGAGTTGGCCCAGAGATTGAAATCCCCGAGCAGCAAAAGATGTTTGCTGTTGAGGGTATAAGTGGAGAAGAAATCCGTCCATGATGGTAGCAGCTGCGATTTTGGGCCGGGTGGCCTATAGCAGAGCAGAATGTGGACGGTCTCCTTAGAACTTGATTGCAGTTGCAGAGTAAGGGTTTCCATGAATGGAAGAGGGTTTTGGCGGACTGGTTTGGTGATCGTAAGATGAGTCTTGAGGATCACCGCCAGGCCGCCTCCTCTTTGCCCTATTCTGTTTTCCGTTATGATACGGTAATTTTCTGGCACCAATTCTCCAAGAATGGTGTTACAGTCGGCTGTGAGCCAGCTCTCTGTAATAAAGAGACAGTCTAGATCCTTTTGTTGAATGAAGTCGCGAATTTCTAGTCGGTGTTTTACTGCCGATCTTGTGTTGATCAGAGCACATAATATGTGCCTGCGCTGGGGTAAATGACTGAAATGTCTGACCGTTGATCTGAGGTCGATTCTCAATAGTCGCTCAGTTCTTAGGGCCTTTTTGGTGATGGCTGGCAGTATTGCGGCGCATTGCCTCAAACTCCAAATGGTGTCGGCAGAATATTGCCGACCTGCCATGATAGCCAATGCACCGGGGGGGTGGGGGGGTTCAGGGGCCAAATGGGGAGAGGAATTGGCTAATTCCTCTCCCTAGCTTGGTCCAGAGGAAGGCAAAAAAACCCTGGCGGTGCTAGGCCAATGCGCTCCGATAGGGAAAAAAATTCCTTCCTGACCCCTGCAAGAGGCGATCGGGTAACCCCTGGATCAAGCTTATGTTCGTTGGAGAGACTAGGGGGGGCTTGGCATGAGAGGTGAGAGTGTTGCTGGTACAGAAGGATGGTTGCCTGAACAGGCAGTGGGATGCAGACCAGGGCTGACAGGTGGGGTACTTCTGTAATGCTGGGGGGCTGAGAGGGTAATAAGGCAAGGTACAGGCTGTCATGTGGTGAGGGGGGGGTTTCCTAGAGGCTGGGTGAGGATTGTAGGGCGAGAGGAGCGGCGCGCCTGTTAGGCCGCAAGTGAAGCCGCGGTCTTTCCTAGATCGCGGCCCCGCGATTCGATGCCGTCTGGCGCGGGTCTCCAGTAAAGTCCTGAAATGACGGAAATCACTTGGGGGGGTGACAGAGAGGGGCCCTAATGATGATGGGGGTATGAAAAAGCCGGGGACCGTGGAATAACGCCGGAGAAGGAGCAGGAGAGATCCGAGTTGCTGAGGCTTATCCTGAAAAGGACGGCCGTCAGCAGCTTACCTGCAGGAGAGCCAGGGAGCCCGGAGGCTGAACTGCATGAAAGGGAGGTCAGATTGGGGTACAGGTGAGGTCCAAGAGCAGGAGCTGGGGCTGGCTAGCAGGCTGGGAGAGACACTACCTAACTGCCTCCTACGCCTGCCTGGAGCTATGGCACACACGCTCCTACTCCTAGGAGACGTGCGCCGCTGGGAGCTCCTGTAGCTAGTCCACCTGCCTCGCTGCCTCACTGACTACTGACTACTGACTACTGACTACTGAGATGTGGATGGTCATCCACTGCCTTTTTCTGTTGTCAATGACCCGGTAGCTGCGATGCGCTCTGCACGTCCTCCCTTTGCCCCTCCCCCCGCTGTACAGGTGGGGTGGATCCATGGTGCATCGGGCGGTGCTCACAGTGCATCGACGCCACGCCCACGGGACCCGCGCCAGACGCCACTTGTGACGTCATGACGCCGGTCGCGATACCATCCATTCCAGCCGCCTGCAGCCCATGGGGATCAGTCTCCTTCGTGGGCGGAGTTACTTCTTCCTCCCCAATCGGAGCCCCTCCTGGCTCACGCACGGCCTGCGTGGCGTTGGTGTGCGCCATTACACAGCTGTGCACAGGGATATAGGGATGTATAACAAAGGCTGTCCACACACAGTCCTTTCCAGTTCGACGGGACCTTGCTATACCACCTATGGCCCCCTCTCCTTGGCCACTTAACACCCAGGTATTAATATTTTTTGCCGTATTTCTTGCCATTTGTTTGCCATTAGACTTCAATCTAGCTTGTGCATTTTGCTCAGATTTTATTTTACTTTATTTTATAATTATTATTATCTTCTAGGCAGTATCCTGGGCATTCCTCCCAAGTAACCACCAATCTGGCTCAATTTACCTTCTGCCCTGGCCACATCTTAACCCTATGCTCTCAGCTGCCTTTGGCATACTCACCTCAGCTCCCGGGACTGACACCCCTAGTTGGCAGTGGTTCAGCACTTATTCACTCCCACTACACACAACATATTTTCTGGTATGTAAGTGTAGGATTGGCATGTATGTTTTTTCACCCCATGTTTAGTGTTATTGTAGACTAATATATAATCTCATCTTCCAGATTTGGAAGCATCAGCCCCTGATGAGTGCTATCAGCACGAAACGCGTCGGGCAATCTATAGATGCAAACCCATTCCATATCTGACTCACCAGCAATAATGAACTACAATTGTCTACCTCATGTTTTTAACTGCACTGTGCCACTTTAAGGAAATGTGTGTGCTCATATTATGTACTCATGGGAAGCTGTCCACTGTTCTTCACACTATGTTGTATCATTTGTTGTTAGTATTGTATGCCCTTGATGCCCATGTTTCATATGTTAAGCCATATGTCATGTATTTTCCAAGTTGACATCAATATGTACCTTTAAATATTCATCTTAGCTATGTTGGTCCATGTACAGCTCCATGGTTCTAGTGAGCCACCACTTACCGTTTCATGCCATTAAACTAATTTTTCCTTTACAATATCCCACCTTGTCCGAATCCTCATTCAAAGTCCCAAACTTCCTTGCTTTTTAAAATGTATTAGGGATGGAAGCGCAAACAGTTGCTTCATTTAAAGTCCCACCTATGCAAACGCATAGTCCCCCCCACTTTGTTCTATTTTTGTATATAGCGCAAAAAATAAAAATCGCAGAGGTGATCAAATACCACCAAAAGAAAGCTCTATTTGTGGGAAGAAAAGGACGCAAATTTTGTTTGGGAGCCACGTCGCACGACCGCGCAATTGTCTGTTAAAGCGACGCAGTGCCGAATCGCAAAAACACCTTGGGTCATTTACCAGCGTATTGGTCCGGGTCTTAAGTGGTTAAAACAAATGTCCAAATGCTACAAATATTTGGTTATTAAAAATTGATGGCCAAAATGAATGTTTTTGCCCCCTAGCCACCAATCAGAACCTTCTATCTATCTATCTGTTTTTCCACCTCTTTGCCTCTCTATAGCCAGTTATAAACAGTTATACTCAATATAAAGAAATATTGGAAATGGTAATGACGTATACAGTAAATATATATATATATATATATAAGAAGGCCAGTATGGTGGCCTGAGTTTATGGGAGGGGCCCGGAGGGTATTTAAGCAGCCCACTCACACATGCTCTTTGTCGGTTCAGTGTGCAGTACTACACGTCACTGGGCCGACTCTTCCCAGCTCACCTCATGTCCGTGAGTCTGCGCATTCAATCGCATTCGACACCCTCCCGCCCTTTCCTTTTTCAGGGCACTTCTCAGCATATCCTTCTTCAAATAACTACCCATTACTTACTTTGGGTATGCCCCCTTTTCTTGGCATACTGACCAGACCACCAAGGCACACTTCAGGTCTATTTATGTTGTAAGTCTTGTCGCGTGTTTATGTGATCCACATCACTCTCAGTCAGAGGGCCACGACCATAAATATATATATATATATATATATATATATATATATATTTATTTATTTAATACAGGTATTTATATAGTGCCGTCTATTTAAACAACTTTTCACAGAATATTGTACATTCACATTAGTCCCTGCCCACGAGGAGCTTACAATCTAAGGTCCCTAACTCCCATTCATAAGCACACACAACCTCATCCATAGAGGTTCAACTGGATTGAATGGTGTCTCCAAACAACCTACCATCTATGGGCCAGATTCTCAAAAGAGATACGACGGTGTATCTCCAGATACACCGTTGTATCTCTGTAACTGGCCCTGGGTATCTATGCGACTGATTCTTAGAATCAGTTATGCATAGATTTTGCTTATATCCGACTTGCGTAAGTCACTTACCCCGTCGGATCTAAGTTGTAGTGTTACGATGGCCGCTAGGTGGCGTTCCCGTCGAATTCTGCGTCAAATATGCAAATGAGCGTGATACGCCAATTCCTGAACGAATTTGCGCGCCGTCAACGTAGTATGCGTACACGTAAAGTTACCCCTGCTATATGAGGGGTAACCTTGCGTAGGTCCGGCGTAAGCCATGTTAAGTATGGACGTCGGGACAGCGTCGGGTTTTTACGTCGTTTACGTAACTCGCCGCGAAAAGGGCTGTATGTTAATTACGTTCATGTCAAAACCAATGTATTTGCATCGTACTATGGAGCATGCGCAGTGGGCTTCGTTGACGGCCGGCGCATGCGCAGTTCGTTCGGCGCGGGGGTGCGCTTAATTTAAATACAGCACCCCCCTCTCCTTCCCTATTTGAATTATGCGGCCTTACGCCGTCCCATTTACGCTACGCCGCCACACATTATGGAGCAAGTGCTTTGAGAATACAGCACTTGCCCGTAAATAGTGCGGAGGCGTAGCGTAAATGGAATATGCTACGCTACGCACACAAAGGGCAGATCTACGAAAATCTGGCCCTATGTATCTATTTAACTATGTAACTCTTCTACCTCTCTTTACCCCTATCTAATCTCTACTCCTATTCCTCTTTTGTCTCTACCCCTCTCCACTTTCTACTCCTTTTTCTCTCTGCCTCCGTCACTACCCCACGCTTCTTCCTACATATCTCTCATCCTTCCCTCTCTCATTCTTCTTCCTTTCCTACCCCACTCCCCCTCTTTCTTGCTCTTTACTTCCGTCCCACTGTAACTCTTTCTCACTCTTCCTTCATCTTTACCCCTCTCTCCTTTCTACCCCTATTACAATCTTCCTGCATCTCTACCCCTTTCTCTTTTCTGCCCTTCTCTTGCTCTTTCTTCACTTGCCTCTCATTTTCTTCCTTTTATTGACTCTACCATTCTATTATTGTTCTTTTTTCTCTCTCCCTTTAAATACTTCTCTATCCTTCTTTCTCCTATCGACGATTCTTTCACGTTTCCTCCTTTTGTATTCCTCTCTACTCTCTATCCCACCCTTTTGCTTTCTCTGCCTTCACCCCTATCCCACTCACTGCTCCTCCTTCTCTAAACCAATTTCCTTTCTACTCCCCTCTCTTATTCTTTCTTCTCTTTCAGCCTCTTACTCTACTAGGAATGACCTAAGTGTTTGTTTAGGGCATTCTGCCTGGTTGAACATGACAGCTTCCTCACCTTGTGCTATGCCAGGGAAGCAACCCATCATGTTGAGGGCAGGACAGTCTTTAAGGCAGGGCAAAAGGAACAGCTGCCCTGGGCCCTGTCATTGCCAACTATCCCGGTTTAAATTGCCTTGTCCCTTAAGGTTTTAATCCTTTGATGTGTCCTGATATCTCAGTGTGAAGTGCTGCTACTAATGCTGCCCAGCTCTGCCCTTGTTGTGTACAGGTGGCTCACCTGCAGACCCTGTGTTTACATGTAAATAACCGTATGTAAATAAGGGGAGCATTAATATGTAAATAGCAGAGGCCAGCTGTATTCATATGTAAATAAAGGTGGCATTCATATGTATATCATGCCCCTCTTCAGTGGAGAGATGATATGCTGTAACCTCTAGCAACCAATCAGTGAGCAGTATTACTGTTCAGTAATCTCTAGCAACCAATCAACAAGAAAAAATCATATTCTGTAACCTCTAGCAACTAATCAGTGAGCCGTAATGTATGCTGTAACCTCTAGCAACCAGTTAGTAAGTGGTAATGATATGCTGTAACCTCTGGAAACCAATCACAATCACTGTCTGATCTGATACAGTAAACTGATTTTAAGTCTAGCTGATATTTATTGTATGTCTCAGAGCAGGTGGAGATAAAAATTGCATGGGGGGGGGGCAAGAATTTTTTTGCCCAGGGTCCAATCAACATTAAATATGGCTCTGGTTGAGGGCTTGTTGGGGTGGGGGAGGGGGGATGCTTGCTTGATGGTGATCTCTCTAGTGACAACTAAAGATCTATAGAGGAATCAGGGCCTCCTTCCACCTGTTGGTGACCCCTCTAGTGATAACTAAAGATCTATATATATATATGGGAATTGGGACCTCCTAAAGATCTATATATATATATATATGGGAATTGGGACCTCCTAAAGATCTATATATAAGGGGGAATTAGAACCTCCTCCCTCCTGTTGGTGATCCCTCTAGTGATAACTAAAGATCGATATATAGAAACCAGGCCTCCTTGTTCCTGCTGGTGACCTCTAGTGAAAATTAAAGATCTATATAGGGAAAGTGTTGAAAAAAGGGGGTCAGGACTTTAACCACTTAAGAACCGCCTACTGTACATTTACGTCAGCAGAATGGCACGGCTGGGCACATCAACGTATATATACGTTGGTTTCTAGTACCCAGCCGTGGGTCACGGGCGCGCGCCCGCGGCACGCTCCTGTTACCCGGTCCGAAGCTCCGGGACCGGGTCCGTGGGACTCGCGGACCCGATCGCCGCTGGAGTGCGGCGATCGGTCCCCGGAGCTGAAGAACGGGGAGAGCCGTGTGTAAACATGACTTCCCCCCGCTTCACTGTGGCCGCAGCATCGATCACGTCATCCCTGTTATAGGGGGACGTGATCGATGATGTCACACCTACAGCCACACCCCCTACAGTTGTAAACACACACAGGGACCACACAAATCCTACAGCGCCCCCTTGTGGTTAACTCCCAAACTGCAAATGTCATTTTCACAGTAAACAATGCAATTTAAATGCATTTTTTGCTGTGAAAATGACAATTGTCCCAAAAATGTGTCAAAATTGTCCGAAGTGTCCGCCATAATGTTGCAGTCACGAAAAAAATCGCTGATCGCCGCTATTAGTAGTAAAAAAATAATTAATAAAAATGCAATAAAACTATCCCTTATTTTGTAAACGCTATAAATGTTGCGATAACCAACCGATAAACGCTTATTGCAATTTTTTTACCAAAAATAGGTAGAAGAATACGCATCGGCCTAAACTGAGGAAAAAAAATTATATATATTTTGGGGGGATATTTATTATAGCAAAAAGTAAAAAATATTGCATTTTTTTTAAAATTGACCCTCTATTTTTGTTTATAGCGCACAAAATAAAAACCGCAGAGGTGATCAAATACCACCAAAAGAAAGCTCTATTTGTGGGGAAAAAAGGACGCCAATTTTGTTCGGAAGCCACGTCGCACGACCACGCAATTGTCAGTTAAAACGACGCAGTGCCGAATCGCAAAAAGGGGCAAGGTCCTTTAGCAGCATTTTGGTCCGGGTCTTAAGTAGTTAAATGAGGTGTAGGACGTGTAGGTCCAATGCCTCCATCCCTAATATGAAGAGGGAACCCAAGGTTTTTTTGGGACTTTAAATGAAACATGCAAAAAGGAAGCAGATCACCCGTCCAATCCCGAGCAAAGGGGGAGTGTCTATACGCGGCGCGGTGGGGAAAACTACAGCTATTCAAGCGAAAGCTGTAATGTTCCCCGCACGCTGATTAACTCGGTGGCGTTGGCGTTGCAGCGGGGGGGGTTATAGTATCGGATCTGGCATCGGGGGTACAAGTACTCCCGCAAATACTCAGTATTGCTCCCGATACCGATACTGGTATCGGTATCGGGACAACCCTAGTTGTGATGTTGCTGTTGTTTCGACCCTGCGAGGTTGACACCATCTTTTTTTTTTGTTTTACCATTGCTGTTGGACGTGTCTTGTACATGTTATTTTGAAAATTGATAATAAAACTGATTATACAAAAAAAAAAAGGAGTTGGCAAAAACAATCAACTCCATGTATTGTCCATATATTACTCAATCTCCTCTTTTCAGTGAAGTCCATTTACAACCTACTGATTCTTTTCCATGGCCTAAATAATGAATTGAAATCCGCATTATATTGCCAAATCCATCTTCACTCTGATGAACGGCATGTATGATTTTCTCAAAAGAATCTATTAGGGAGGATGAATGCTTCTGACAAACTGTGTTCTCTGCTAAGCAAATGAATAAAATACTGGAGTTATCACCTCTATCCTCTGTGTTCCTCTGAAAAAAAAAAAGTTATTCTTTGTGACATTTGTATTGTGAATTGCCAGATTCATCAAAGTCTCCCTGGCTATTGAATGGATCACAAGAGAACTGATTAAAATCTGATTAGTATTCAGGCTAGGAGCTAAGTGCTAGTGTTTGCTAGTGGCAATTTCTTTCCGTGCCAGGGCAGCGATCATTAAAGGAAATCATTTATAATAAAGTGAAATGTTTTCTAGCCATTTCCTTGAATTAACTGCCCCCCTTTAGTACCCGTTCACCGACCGAAAATTCAGCTCACACTTCCATTCTATATGAAATGTTTAAGTGTGTGGGGAATCCACAATGATTTTTAGTAAAAATTGACATTAAAGATTTGCAAAGCAATAAAAGGAATCTTTGTCTGATTTTTATTTTAAATCTGGAGCCCAGGCAAACAGCTAAATTCACAGTTGAAATGAAAAATGTTTTATGATCGGCAGTGAAGGAAAATCACAATGCTAATAGGCCATCACTCTGCTTTCGCCTTCTGATGCCCTGTACACACGATCGGTTCGTTTGATGAAAACGGTCCATCAGACAAACTGATCGTGTGTGGGCCCCATCTTTTTTTTTTCCCATCGGTGAAAAAAAATAGAACATGTTTTAAAATTTTCTGATGGTTAAAAAAAAACGATAGAAAAAAATGATCGTCTGTGGGGAAATCCATCGATCAAAAATCCACGCATGCTCAGAATCAAGTCGACGCATGCTCGGAAGCATTAAACTTAAAGGAGTAGTAAAGGAACATTTTTTTTTTTGCTGAAATGACTGTTTACAGGGTATAGAGACATAATAGTTAACTGATTCCTTTTAAAAATAATTAAAAATAGATAAAAATCAATCATATAATGTGCCTGCAGTTTAGTTTCGTTTTTAGACTAGTTTCAGTTTGTTCTGTACAAAGACACAAAGAACAAAAACAAACAAACACGGGGCAGTGTTTGTTTTTTAAAATGAATCTTATTGGTTCTGAGTCCGAGTTTTAGACACATAGGGCCAGATTCAGAAAGTATTTATGTCAGCGTATAAAGAGATACAGGGGTAGATTCACATAGAGATACGACGGTGTATCTACTGATACACCGTCGTATCTCTGAGATCCGACGATCGGATCTATGCGGCTGATTCATCGAATCAGGTTCCGCATAGATCTCCCTTAGAGCCGACAGGTGTAAGTGATTTACACTGTCGGATCTTAGGCTGCAATCTCCCGACGGCCGCTAGGTGGCGCTTCCGTTTTTCTACGTGACGACTATGCAAATGAGGAGAACCGCTGATTCAGAAACGAGCGCCCGGCCGTCGTTTTTTTTACGTCGTTTGCGTTCGTCTTTTTCCGGCGGATAGTTACCCCTGCTATATGAGGGGTAAGTGTGGCGTATCGTATGTTAAGTGTAGCTGTCGTTCCCGCGTCGAGTTTTGAAATTTTTACGTAGTTTACGTAAGTCGTTCGAATACGGCCATACGTAAATTGCGTTAACGTCGAAACCAATGATGTCCTTGCGACGTCATTTGGAGCAATGCACGCTGGGAAATTTTGCCGGCGTGGGGATGCGCCTGATTTAAATAGTAAACTCCCCCTAGCCGCGGAATTTGCATTCCGCCGGGGGATTTACGATCCGCCAGGGCAACTTACGAGGCAAGTGCTTTCTGAATACAGCACTTGCCTCAAAAACTGGCGCTGGCGGATCGTAAATAAGATAGATCACGCGGATCAAAAGATCAGCTGATCTATGTGAATCTACCCCACGGTGCGTAAATACTAAGAATAGCCGGCGTATCTTTTTTTGCTATTCAGAAAAGAAGATACGCCGGAATTCTGCTAATATACGAGCGGCGTAAGTCTGTTACACTGTCGTATATTAGTTGCAGTTTTTACGCTGGCCGCTAGGTGGCATTTCCATCGTTTTACGCGTTGAATATGTAAATGAGGGATTTACAGCGATTCCCGAACGTACTTGCGGCCGACCCTCGTAGTTTACGTCATTTGCATAAGCGTTATAGCGGCGTAAGGTTACCCCTGCTATAGGAGGCGTAGCCAATGTTAAGTATGGACGTCGGACAGCGTCAAATTGTACGTCGGTTACGTTGTTTGCGTAAATCGCTCGACGTTAGTTATGTTCATGTCGTTTACATTGACAAACAGCGGCGTGATTTTGCGCATGTGTACTGGGAACGTCCACGGACGGCGCATGCGCCCTCCAAAAAAACTTCAATTACGCGGGGTTATTATTCATTTACATGAATCACGCCCCCACATCACAAATTTGAATTGCGCGGCCTTACGCCGGGCACTTTACGATACGCCGCCGCATATTATGGAGCAAGTGCTTTCTGAATAAGGCACTTGCCCATAATATTTGCGGCGGCGTAGCGTAAACAGCACACGCTACGCCGCCGGACAGATACATCAAATGTATCTGAATCCGGCTCATAGTAATCACATCTTCTTGATCATGGACCACAATGAAAAGCTACGATAAGTTTTTTCATAAGGGGCCAGACAAGCAGGAAGTGTGGAGTTCAGCAAGGGATTACAGCAACTTCAAAGGAAAAACGGACATGGAGGACATGGAAGCAGGACTGCTATAGGGTAAAGCAAGCTATTTAGCATTAAAAAAAAAATCCTTTACTGATCCTTTAATTTTTCACTGCACGTCCTTGTGTTTTATATCACCATGTTGGACACGATCGGATTTTTAACTGATGGTGTGTAGGCAAGACTGAGTCAGCTTCATCGGATATCTGATGAAAAAATCCATCGGCCCGCTTTCATCGGATGAACCGATCGTGTGTACGTGGCATTAGAGCATCTTCTGGGTGTCAATTGACAGTGCTTGGCAAATCAATAAATATCTGGTTGGCTTAGTATTAAGCCACGTACACACGATCGGTCAAACCGATGAGAACGGTCTGAAGGACAGTTGTCTGAGGCCACGTACACACGATCGGTCCAAACCGATGAAAATGGACTTAAGTCCAGTTTCATCGGTCCAAACCGATCGTGTGCACGGCCCATCGGTCCGTCGGACCAAAGTTTTAAAACTTGCTTTAAAATCGGACCGATGGACGCCTGACCATCGGTCCAAACCGATGGTTAGTACGCAAAAGCATCGGTCCAAAAACCCGCACATGCTCAGAATCAAGTCAACGCATGCTTGGAAGTATTGCACTTCATTTTTTTCAGCACGTCGTTGTGTTTTACGTCACCGCGTACTGACACGATCGGTTTTTGAACTGATGGTGTGTACGCACCATCAGACCATCAAACCATCAGTCTGTAAACCGATGAAAACGGTCCGTCGGACCATTCTCATCGGGTTGGACCGATCGCGTGTAAGCGGCGTTAGGTTAACCGATGAAGGTGACTGATGGTCTGATATGCCTACACACCATCAGTTAAAAAGATGATCGTATCAGAACACAGTGACGTAAAACACAAAGTTCAGTGCTTCCAAGCATGCGTCGACTTGATTCTGAGCATGCACAGGTTTTTAACCGATGGTTTTGCATACTAACGATCGGTTTTAACCTATGGGTTAGTCGTTCATCGGTTAAATTTTAAAGCAAGTTGGCTTTTTTTTTTAAACCAAAGGTTAAATAACGGATGGGGCCCACACACGATTGGTTTTGACCGATGAAAATGGTCCATCAGACCGCTGTCTTCTGGGTAACCTATTGTGTGTACGCGGCCTTAGGGGATTGAGATTTGGCATTTACACTATATAACCAAAAGTATTGGGACACCTGTCTTTACATGCACATGAACTTTAACCACTTGTCCACCGCCCGCCGTCAAATGAAGACTCTATGAAGACTCTATTGTTCTGACAGGACGTCATATGACGTCCTGTCTTTTAAAGCCGCTAGGGGGCGTGCGCGTGCACCAGCCGCTTTGCTGGGATCACGATGCGCCTGCCCGGCGGCAATGATCGCCGTCGGGCACCCGCGATTGCCCAGTAACTAAGCAGGGACGTGGAGCTCTGTGTGTAAACACAGAGCTCCACGTCCTGTCAGGGAGAGAGGAGACCGATGCTGTGTCCCTTGTACATAGGGACACAATCGGTCACCTCCCCCAGTCACCCCCTCCCCCTACAGTTAGAACACAAACTAGTGGTTAACCCCTTCCCTGCCAGTCACATTTATACAGTTATCAGTGCATATTTATAGCACTGTTCACTATATGAATGTAATTGGTACCAAAACAAAAGTGTCCGATGTGTCCGCTATAATGTCGCAGTCCCAATAAAAAATCGCAGATCGCCGCCATTACTAGTAAAAAAAACTATCCCCTATTTTGTAAACGCTATAAATTTTGCGCAAACCAATCGATAAACGCTTATTGCATTTTTTTTTTTAACGAAAAGTAAGTAGAAGAATACGTATCGGCCTAAACTGAGGAAAAACATTTTTTTTATATATTTTGGGGAATATTTATTACAGCAAAAAGTAAAAAATATCGCTCTATTTTTGTTAATAGCGCAAAAAAAAAACGCAGAGGTGATCAAATACCACCAAAAGAAAGCTCTATTTGTGGGGAAAAAAAGGAGGCCAATTTTGTTTGGGAGCCACGTCGCACGACCGCGCAATTGTCAGTTAAAGCGGCGCAGTGCCGGAAGCTGAAATTTCGCCTGGGCGGGAAGGGGGTAAAACCTTCTGGGGCTGAAGTGGTTAATGGCATCCCAGTCTTAAAGGATCACGAAAGGAAATTTTTTTTTTAGCTAAATAGCTTCCTTTACCTGCAGTACTGGTTTTGTGTCCTTATTGTTCGTTTTTGCTTTGAAGTTGCTGTAATCCTGCTCTGTTCTCCACACTTCCTGCTTGTCTGTTTCCTTATAACCACCATACTGGGAGCTTTCTCACGGTGGTCTAAGCTGTCATTACTGTGTGTCTAAAACTTCCCAGAACCAATCAGATTCTTTTTAAAAACAAAACAGTGCCCTGGATTTGTTTGTTTTTGTTCTGTGTGTCTATTTCTACTTCACAGAAACATGAAGCCAGTTCAAAAGTGAAACTAACCTGCAGGCACATTATATGATTGATTGTTTTCTATTTTTAATCATTTTGAAAAGGAATCAGTTAACTTTTATGTCTCTATACCCTGTAAACAGTCATTTCAGCAAAAAAAATGTTTTCCTTTAGTGACCCTTTAAGCCTGGTACACACGATCGGATTTTGTTTTTTTAAATACGCTTTTATTTTATTCTTTCATGTGTCTACATTTACATCCGTCAATATTATTACTTTTATTTATTAAATCTTTTCCCATTTCATAAATACAACCACATCAACAGAAAAAAAGTGTCATTAAACATTACATTCCATCTTGAAAAAGAAATAACAAATAGCAAAAAGAAAGACAAAATAATAAAGACAAACTACCCTGTTAACCTGGTTGCAGCGCCCCCCCCCCCCCCTCTTGACTGAATTCCAATAATCAGAATTTTCTTTTATTTGTGCCCCTCTTGTACTTATTCACCACTTATGCCCTGTACACACGATCGGTTCATCCGATGAAAACGGTCTGATGTTTTTTTTTATCAGATATCCGATGAAGCTGACTTTCATCAGTCTTTCCTACACACCATCGGTTTAAAAACCGATCGTGTCCAACGCGGTGACGTAAAACACAAAGACGTGCTGAGAAAAATAAAGTTCAATGCTTCCGAGCATGCGTTGACTTGATTCTGAGCATGCGTGGATTTTTAACTGATGGATTTCCCCACAGACAATCGGTTTTTTAACCAACAGATAATTTTAAAACAGGTTCTAAGTTTTTTCACCGATGGGAAAAAAAACGATGGGGCCCACACACGATCGGTTTGTCTGATAAAGACGGTCCATCGGTCCGTTTTCATCAGACGAACCGATCATGTGTACGCTGCATTAGAGTTGACCCCGAGTTCAACCACTCATCCCAACTTCTATAATGTTTCTGCGGTATTCCTCAATGCCCGTACAATAGTTTCTCACGTGGACGTATTTGATTTACCGCCCCAAGCCATTGTCCCTTCGAAGGAGGCGTAGGTTGCATCCATCCAAGTACAATTTGCTTACGGGCCATAAATAAATACGATCGGATTTTCCTCAGACAAAGCGTAGGACTTTTGTCTGAAGGGCGTTGGCCATGAACTTGTCTTGCATACAAACAGCAAAGAATTGTCGGCCAACAAACACAAAACAATGTGATTTTTCAGCTCTTTAGCGCCACCCTTTGGGCAACTTCTGCTAATGTTGTGTTATGGTTAGCATTGCTTCTGAGCATGCGTGTTTGTACTTTGTTTTTTTTTCTGAAGGACTTCTGTACACACGATCGGATAATTCGACAACACACATTTGTTGCCGGAAAATTTTAAAGCATGCTATCCAAAAAAAATTCTGGAGCGTACAAACGGTCGGATTTTCTGACAATGGCCTGTCATCACACAATTCCCATAGGAAAATCTGATCGTGTGTACCAGGCATTTGTCTGTAGGGTTCAATATTGAGTTGGCTCACCCTTTGCAGCTATAATGCCGCGTACACACGATCATTTTTCGGCATGAAAAAAACGTTGTTTTAAAAAAACTTAATTGAAAATGATCGTGTGTGGGCTTCACATCATTTTTCAGGTTTTGAAAAACGACAATTATTTTTTTTAGAACATGCTGCATTTTTAACGTTGTTTTAAACTATGCCGCTTTTCGGGTTGTAAAAAATGATCGTGTGTGGGCAAAAACGACGTAAGAAACCCGCACATGCTCAGAAGCAAGTTATGAGACGGGAGCGCTCGTTCTGGTAAAACTACCGTTCATAATGGAGTAAGCACATTCATCAAACTGTAACAGACAGAAAACAACTAACATGGAATCAGCTAAAGCAGCCCCAAGGGCGGCGTCATCCGCATGGAACTTCCCCTTTATAGTGCCGTCGTCACCACGCTTTGCTAGAGCATTTTTTTTAAACGATGGTGTGTGGGCAAAGTCGTTTTAATGATGACGTTGGAAACACTTTGTTTTTTTCTACATGCCGAAAAACAGCGTTTTTTTTCATGCCAAAAAATTATCGTGTGTGCGCGGCATAACAGCTTCAACTCTTCTGGGAAGGCTGTCCACAAGGTTTAGGAGTGTGTCTATGGGAATGTTTGACCATTCTTCCAGAAGCACATTTGTAAGGTCAGGTACTAATGTGGATGAGAAGGACTGGCTCGAAGTCTCTGCTCAAATTCATCCCAAAGGCAGGAGTGAACTGACCATTTGGGCACTCGGACACTGCCCGAGTGCCCCATGCCACTAGGGGGCCCCATCAGTTTTGCCAGCCTCAGTAAAACCAGTGACAGTATGTAAAAATCTGTATTTTTTTAAAAAATCCCAAGATTATAGCTGCCCCGCCTCTCCAGTAACTTTTCAGTGTGTGTATGTGTATTCTGTGTGTATGTATGCTGTGTGTGTATACTGTGTGTGTATATTGTGTATACTGTGTATGCAGGGCCGATCCTACCCGGGGTGCACAGGGTGCAGTGCACCCAGGCGCCACAGAGCTGGGGGCGCTGAAGTGCCAGAGTGCTTCCCTCAAATCCCTCTCCTTGTTCATGTAGCGCGGCGCCGGCGGCTCTCCCCGCCGCCGCCGCGTGTGTCCTATAAGGCTGTCAGTGCCCCCCCCCCTTCCTCCTCCTGTTAGAGAGGGGTCTGAAGAGTCCGGAGAACGGAGCAGCTGGCTGTCTCTGTGTGGACTCGGAGAGACGCTAGCTGGCAGCTGCTCAGTGACATCGCTGATGGGGGCGGTCCATCATGCCTGACATTCTGCTCCTCTCTGTGTCAAAAAAGGACTCCTGTCCGCGGCGATCTGTGATCCACCCGGGCGGCGAGGCTGCACACTGTCCCCTCCTCTGCAGCTGCCGCCCGGGTGGATCACAGATCGCCGCGGACAGGAGTCCTTTTTTGACACAGAGAGGAGCAGAATGTCAGGCATGATGGACCGTGTATTTTTATTTACTGTAATTGACGGGGGTTTGTCCTGGGGGGAGGGGTCTGTAGTAATGTAGGGGGAGTTTTTTTCCTGGGAGGAGTCTGTACTAATGGGGGGGGGTTTGTCCCTGGGGTCTGCACTAATAAGGGGGGGTTGTCCTGGGGGGAGTCTGTACTAATGGGGGGGGTTTGTCCTGGGTGGGTCTGCACTAATGAGGGGGGGTTGTCCTGGGGGGTCTGTACTAATGGGGGATAGTTTGTGCTGGGGGTCTGTACTAATGGGGGGGTTTGTCCTGGGTGGGTCTGCACTAATGGGGTGGTTTGTCCTGGGTGGGTCTGCACTAATGGAGTGGTTTGTCCTGGGGGGTCTGTACTAATGGGGGGGTTTGTCCTGGGGGGTCTGCACTAATGGGGTGATTTGTCCTGAGGGGGATCTGTACTAATGGGGGGAGTCTGTACTAATGGGGGGGCTTGTCCTGGGGATATGCACTAATGGGGGGGTTTATCCTGGGGGTTCGGTACTAAGGGGGGTTTGTACTAATGGGGGGCTTGTTCTGGGGGGGGGGGGGTCTGCACTAAAGGGGTGGTTTGTCCTGGGGGGGTCTGTACTAATGGGGGGGCTTGTCCTGGGGGTATGCACTAATGGGGGGTTATCCTGGGGGGTCGGTAATAATAGGGGCGTTTGTCCTGGGGGTCTGTACTAATGGAGGGGGTGGTTTGCCCTAGGGGGGTCTGTACTAATAGAGAAGGGTCTGTACTAATGGAGGGGGTCTGTACTAATTGAGGGGAATAGTTTGTCCTCGTCGTCTGTACTAATGGAGGGGTTTGTCTTGGGTGGGTCTGCACTAATGGGGTGGTTTGTCCTGGGGGGTCTGTACTAATGGGGGGAGTCTGTACTAATGGGGGGGTTTGTCCTGGGGGGTCTGCACTAATGGGGTGATTTGTCCTGAGGGGCATCTGTACTAATGGGGGGGCTTGTCCTGGGGGTATGCACTAATGGGGGGGTTATCCTGGGGGGTCGGTACTAATAGGGGTGTTTGTCCTGGGGGTCTGTAATAATGGGGGTTTGTTCTGGGGGGGTCTGCACTAATGGGGGGGTTTGTTCTGGGGTATGTTCTAATGAAGAGTTTGTCCTGGGGGTCTGTACTAATGAAGGGGGGGTTGTCCGGGGGGGGGGGTGGTCTGCACTACTGGTGGGGTTTGTCCTGAGGGAGGTCTGTACTAATGGAGGGAGGGTTGTCCTGGGGGAGTCGATACTAATGGGGGGGTTTGTCCTGGGGGAGTCTGTACTAATAGGGGGGTTTGTCCTTGGGGAGTCTGTACTAATGGGGGGTTTGTACTAATGGAGGGGGATTGGTTTGTCCTGGGGTCTGTACTAATGGGGGGGGTTCTGGGGCGGTCTTTAATACTGGAAGTGGGTCTGTACTAATGGGGGGGTGTTTTGTCCTGGGGGTCTGTACTAATGGAGGGGGTGGTTTGTCCTAGAGGGGGTCTGTACTAGTAGAGGGGGATAGTTTGTCCTGGGGGTCTGTACTAATGTGGGGTGGTTTGTCCTGGGGGGTCTGTACTGAGGGAGGGGGTTTACACTTAGTTAGGAGTCTGCACTGACGGAGGGGGTCTATACTTGGTGGAGGGGGTCTGTACTGAGGGGCAACTATAGGTGGAGGAATGGGAGAGAGAGAGAGCCAGGACCCCAGGAAAGCTTTTAGGGAAGTGCACCCAGGACTCCAGAGGGAGAGGACAGTGCTGAGAGAACACCATCAGAGAGAGAACCCCGCTGCCGTGCGCCACCAGAGGGAAAGCCACACAGCCTAGTGCCATCCCTGGCGGAGAAAGGAATGGAGTCATTGCCAGAATACAGATCTGGGCTCTACCCAGCGGAGTATCCATGGGCAATTCAGAGTGAGCTGACTCCTGATCAGAGGAACCGTTGTTGCTGTATCGCTGGGTCAGGTGAGAGCCGATCGGCCATTATCTACTTATGCCAATAGGAACTGCAGTCTCTGACCGTCTCCTGTATTATATCTCCAGTCACTGACTGTCTCCTGTAATATGTCTACACTCTCTGATCCTCTCCTGTACTATGATTGCAGTCTCTGACCATCTCTTGTATCATGTCTACAGTCTCTGACCATCTCCTGTACTTTGTTTTGGGACATTTTCTAACAGTATCAGAGAGGTTCCCCTCCAGGTCTCAATAGTGTACACTCTTCCAGTATTTCTTTATTGATAAAAGATCATGGGAGGATCCCAGGGCAACAAATACTTCTTAGAGGAGCATCTCTGTGTTTGAGTCATTGCCATAGAAACATTTGTAAAGGGGAGGAGTCGGTAAGATGACCACGCCCCCTTTGTGGGGGCGCCAGAAATATTTCTGCACCCAGGCGCCTGTGACCCTAGGATCGGCCCTGTGTGTATGTATACTGTATGTGTGTGTGTATACTGTTTGGCCCCATAATCTCCTATTGCCCGGGGGCCCCATAATCTCCTATTGCCCGGGGGCCCCATAATCTCCTATTGCCCGGGGGCCCCATAATCTCCTATTGTCCAGGGGCCCCATAATCTCCTATTTACCGGGGGCCCCATAATCTCCTATTATCCGGGGACCCCATAATCTCCTATTGTCCGGGGGCCCCATGAGTTGTCAGTGTGCCTCTGCCCAAAGTCGTTCTATGGGGTTGAAGTCAGGCCAGACAAGCTCCTCCACCCCAAACTGGCTCATCCATGTCTTTATGGACCTTGCATTGTGCACTGGTGTGCAGTCATATAAGAACAGGAAGGGGCCATCCCTAAACTGTTCCCACAAAGTTGGGAGCATGAAATTGTACAAAATGTCTTGGTATGCTGACACCTTAAAGCCCTGTACACACGATCGGTCCATCCGATGAGAACGGTCTGACGGACCGTTTTCATCAGTTTACTGATGAAGCTGACTGATCGACTGATGTGCCTACACACCAGCGGTTCATGAACCGATCGTGTCAGAATGCGGTGACGTAAAACACAACGACGTGATGAAAAAAAACGAAGTTGAATGCTGCGAAGCATGCGTCGACTTGATTTTGAGCATGCGTGGATTTTTAACCGATGCTCATGCGTACTAATGATCGGTTTTGACCTATCGTTTAGCCGTCCATCGGTTCAATTTTAAAGCAAGCCCTCTGTTTTTGGACCGAAGGATAACGAACCGATGGGGCCTACACACGATTGGTTTAGACCGATGAAAACGAATTTCAGTCCGTTTTCATCGGTTTGAACCGGTCGTGTGTACGCGGCTTAAGAGTTCCCTTCACTGGAAAAGGAGCCAAGCCCAACTCCTAAAAAACAACACACACCATAATCCCCCTTCACCAAATGATTTGGACCAGTGCACAAAGAAAGGTCCATAAAGACATGGATGAGTGAGTTTTGGGCAGAGGAACTTGATTGGCCTGTACAGGAATGAGAGCGGAGATTGCATTTAAGGCCTTCTTGTCCAACATCAGTGCCTGACCTCACAAATGCGCTTCTGGAAGAATGGTCTAACATTCCCATAGACACACTCTTAAACCTTGTGGACAACCTTCCCAGAAGAGTTGAAGCTGTTATGGCTGCAAAGGGTGGGCCAACTCAATATTGAACCCTACAGACTAAGACTGGGATGCCATTCAAATTCATGTGCGTGTTAAGGCAGGTGTCCCAATACTTTTGGCAAGAAAGTGTATGTTACTACTGTGTTAATATATTTAACAATGGGGTTGATTTACAGAAACTGGAGAGTGCAACATCTTGTGCAGTTGTGCATGGTAGCATCTCCAATTAAAGCGGAAGTAAACCCATCGATTTAACAGTTTCAAAAAGCAGTTAAATTTCCGGCATGCCGGGCTTGCCAACTGTCACATTGGTTGTGCTCTCAACCAAACTGTCAAACCATCCAATGGCTGGTGTCATAACTGATCACATGTGCAGCACCACGGCAGTTGAAGATTAACCATAGGCCAAGATGGCAGCTTCCTTGGCTGAAAATGATAGAAGGGTTTACTTCCACTTTGACCAAAAAAAACAACAACCTGAAAGCTGATTGGTTCCTATGCAGAGCTCCCCTAGATTTTGCACTCTCCAGTTTTAGTAAATCAACCCCAATGTTTTATCAAGTTCATAACAAAATCAACTGTCTGACAAGCAGCTTCAAACATTTCCTACCATACAGTATGGTACTCTCTCTAAATCAGCTTGTGGGGCTGTCTTTAGGGGCTGACGGTTAGGGGGTCTTTTTCCAGTAACAAATAATGTAAGGATGTTCTTTTTCATTGACCACCAGTGTAAAGGGCTCTTCTCCACTGACCACTGATGTAAGGGGGCCCAGTGGATGGAGGTCCTTCCCCACTAAACTACCAATGTAAGCCCCTTCACCTCTGACCACCAGTGTAAAGGACTCTTCTCCGCCTATTTTGGGCAAGCTCATCACCCCTAGCGCCAAAGTCAAAAGCCTAGAGGTCATTTTTGACTCCTTTATGACAATGGACGCACAAATAGGGTCAGTAGTCAGCGGATCTCACCATCTACTGCGCCTACTACGCAGACTCACTCTGTTCATCCCTAAAGAAGATTTAGCGGTCGTGGTGGGAGCAATTGTAAACTCCAGGCTGGATTATGCAAATGCCCTTTACCTCGGACTCCCCAAGTACCAAATCGCTCGTCTGCAAGTCGTTCAGAATACGGCCGCCAGACTTGTGACAGGGAAAAAACCCTGGGAATCTATCTCACCTTCACTGCGAGCCCTTCATTGGCTGCCAGTCAAAGACAGAATTGCTTTTAAAGCTCTCTGTCTTACGCATAGATGTGTCCATGGAAATGCCCCCCTCTATTTATGCGAAATAATAAAAGCGCATAACCCCAATCGTGTTTTGCGATCCACGAATCAGAACCTGCTCCAGGTTCCGAAAGCCAACTTCAAGTCCAAAGGAGAAAGAATATTCGCGATCCAAGGCCCCAGACTATGGAACGCTTTACCAACCAGCATTCGGTTGGAGGAGAATCACCTAGCATTTAGGAAAAAGGTCAAGACTTTTCTCTTTTGATATCAAAGAAGACAGGAACAACAAGCGCCCAGAGGCGATTCAGTTTGCATGTGCCGCGCTATACAGTGTAAAGACTCTTTTCATTCCCCATTCACCATTCACCTTCATTCACTGACCACTGATGTAAGGGGGCCCAGTCCTTCCCCACTGAATCACCAATGTAAGCCCCTTCACCTCTGACCACCAGTGTAAAAGACTCTTCTCCACTGACCACTGATGTAAGGGGGCCCAGTGGAGGGAGGTCCTTCCCCACTGAATCACCAATGTAAGCCCCTTCACCTCTGACCACCAGTGTAAAGGACTCTTCCACTGAACCACTGATGTAAGGGGGCCCACTGGAGGGAGGTCCTTCCCCATGTGAATCACCAATGTAAGCCCCTTCACCTCTGACCACCAGGTAAAAGACTCTTCTCCACTGACCCAGTAAGGGGGCCCAGTGGAAGGAGGTCCTTCCCCACTGAATCACCAATGTAAGCCCCTTCACCTCTGACCACCAGTGTAAAGGACTCTTCTCCACTGACCACTGATGTAAGGGGGCCCAGTGGAGGGAGGTCCTTCCCCACTGAATCACCAATGTAAGCCCCTTCACCTCTGACCACCAGTGTAAAAGACTCTTCTCCACTGACCACTGATGTAAGGGGGCCCAGTGGAGGGAGGTCCTTCCCCACTGAATCACCAATGTAAGCCCCTTCACCTCTGACCACCAGTGTAAAGGACTCTTCTCCACTGAACACTGATGTAAGGGGGCCCAGTGGAAGGAGGTCCTTCCCCACTGAATCACCAATGTAAGCCCCTTCACCTCTGACCGCCAGTGTAAAGGACTCTTCTCCACTGACCACTGATGTAAGGGGGCCCAGTGGAAGGAGGTCCTTCCCCACTGAATCACCAATGTAAGCCCCTTCACCTCTGGCCACCAGGACTCTTCTTCACTGACCATCAATGTAACTGAAACCTCCTCCACTGACCAACAATGTGTGGGTCTTCTTCCACAATACTAAATAATGTTAACGCTTTTCCACTGAACACCAATGTAGGAGTCCCTTCTCCACTAACCTTAGGGCACTTCCTCCCTTGAATACTGACCCCTCCATGTAAAGGTGCCTTTTGTCACTGGCAACCATTTTTAGGAGGCCCTTTGTTTCTGACCACCAATGCAAAGGGGCCATTATCCTCTGACCCCCTATGTAAAGTGGCTCTTCTTCTTCACTGACCATCAATATAACAAGAGCCTCAGTTACTAATCAACAATGTAAAGGAGGTCCCCCTCATTGACTAACATTGTAAGCAAGCCCTTCTTCACTAGTGTAAAGCCTCATACACACAATTGGATTTTCTGCGGACAAAGCGTAGGACTTTTGTCCAAAGTGCGTTGGCCAGAAACTTGTATTGCATAGAAATGGAAAAGAATTGTTGGCATACAAACACGAAACAATGTGGTTTTTCAGCTCTTTAGCGCCACCCTATTGGGCAACTTCTGCTAATGTGTCTTGTGTATGGTTAGCATTACTTTTGAGCATGTGTGTTTGTACTTTGGAGTTTTGTCTGACAGACTTGTGTATACACGATCGCATAATCCGACAACACACATTTATTGGGGGACAATTTTAAAGCATGCTATCCAACATTTGTTGGCGGAAAATCCGACAACAATTGTCAGATGGAGCATACAAATGGTCGGATTTTCCGACAACAGCCTGTCATCACACAATTCCCGTCGGATAATCCGATCGTGTGTATTAGGCTTTAGGATGTCTTTCTCCACTGTTCTCTCTTACTGACTTCTCTAGCTGCATATGCTGTGAATAATTCATCATTCCAACACTGTCTCTAAAGTCATGTTTAAGTCAGTCTTTAACAACTTACGCCATGTGCTGTTTATTTACATTTTTAAGCTTAGTTAGCTTTCAGGTTTCTGTTTCCACAAAGGGAGGAAGAAGCTGTAACCTAATGCCTAGGTTGGGAACTTTGAGGATGAATTTCTCCACAGTAAATGCAGCTACAGAAGTTAGTGTTGGTTTGTTTTAGAACTGGTGTAGGTATATTCCTTTTTTCAGCATAAACATATTAGGCACACTTCCTGGGAGTCCCTGGTGGAGGCGCAGGCGCACTGAGCAAGCTCTGTGACTGCGCCCGTGGGACCCGCGGACCCGATGGTCGCCGGTGTCCCGCGATCGGGTCACAGGAGCTGAAGAATGGGGAGAGGTGAGTGTAAACAAACCTTCCCCGTTCTCTGCGGCTTGTCACTGCAAGTCTGTTCCCTGTCATAAGGAATGACAATCAGTGATTTTACACATCCAGCCCCACCCCCCTACAGTAAGAAACACACAATAGGACACACTTAACCCCTTTAGCTCCCCTAGTGGTTAACCCCTTTACTGCCGTTGTCATTTTCACAGTAATCAGTACATTTTTATAGCATTTTTCGCTGTGAAAATGACAATGGTGCCAAAAATGTGTCAAAAGTGTCCGATGTGTCCACCATAATGTCGCAGTCACGAAAAAAATCACTCATCTAGTAAAAATAATAATAATAAAAATGCCATAAAACTATCCACTATTTTGTAAACGCTATAACTTTTGAGCAAACCATTTAATAAATGCTTATTGCAATTTTTTTTTTACCAAAAATATGTAGAAGAATGCGTATCTAAACTAAGGAAAAAACTTTTTTTTATATATTTTTTGGGGATATTTATTATAGCCAAAAGTAAAAGATATTACGTTTTTTTTAAAATTGTCGCACTATTTTTGTTTATAGCACAAAAAATAAGGTGATCAAATACCACCAAAAGAAAGCTCTATTTGTGGGAAAAAAAGGATGCCAATTTTGTTTTGGAGCCACGTCGCACGACTGCGCAATTGTCAGTTAAAGCGACACAGTGCTGAATCGGAAAAAGGGGCCAGGTCCTTTACCTGCATAATGGTCCGGGTCTTAAGTGGTTAAGGAGGCATACAATACATCAGTGTGTGTGAGACCATAGATCAGGGGTCTCAAACTGACGGCCCTCCAGCTGTTGTGAAACTACAAGTCGCATCATGCCTCTGTCTGTGGAAGTCATGCTTATAACTGTCAGCCTTGCAATGCTCCATGGGACTTGTAGTTTCACAACACCTGGAGGGCTGCCAGTTTGAGACCCCTGCCATAGATATTTTTTAGGCCCTGGTTCACACTATAAATCACATGTGAATCACACAGGGAGCGAACTACATTCCTGTTCAATTTGCATGCCATTCAGCGTGGTGCTATTGTAGCACATTTATTTTGAATGGGCTGAAATTCCACTGTTTCGACCAAAGACCTACATGCACCAATTTTGAAACCACACTGCAACCGGATTACAGACGGTCCAGTGCAATCCAGTGCAGGAAAATGTACTGCGTTTGAGACCTACATTTGGGGTGCCATTAAGATTCCACCGACATCTGCTGCGGATCATTATTTAAATGCGATTAGGAAAGCACTTTCCAGTGTCTCCCGCACCAAATTTGTGTGAACCTAGGCTTACTGTTTGTTGGGATAATGTTAGTTCTTTTAACCTCTTGACGACCGAGGACATCCATGGATATCTTAATGATGCTTGCAGCTACAGGCATCATTCAGATATCACCGTCTTCAGCCGCCGTCTTCAGCCACCATCTTCTGCCGCTTGATCATTCTTATGGGCAGCGGGAGGGGAGGGGACGTCCCCCCCTCCCACCGCCATCCGTTGCTTCTCCGGGCTCTCCCGTGCCATCGGTAGCCCGGAGAGCGAATCGGCCTGGTCTCGCTGAGAAGCATAGAGATGACTGGTGACCAGCTATCTCTATGACCGTCAGAGATCCGGGCGCGACGTTGCGATGTCATGCCCGGTACCCGGAAGTAAACAAAGCCGCAATCCGTGAATTTTTTTTTCATGATCTAATGCTTATAAGCCTTGGAGGAGAGATGTGAGGTCTTGTTGACCCCACATCTCTCCACAAAGAGGACCTGTCACAGTGATTCCTATTACAAGGGATGTTTACATTCCTTGTAATAGGAATAAAAGTGATAAAAAAAAATAAAAAAATAAAAAAAGAGTAAAATAATAAATAAAGATAAAATGTATTTTTTTTTTTTAAAAGGCCCCTGTCCCGGTATCTCGCGCTCAGAAGCGAACACGCATGCAAGTCCCACCCACATATGTAAACACTGTTCAAACCCCACATCGTCACATGCGTCACAATACAACAATTCTAGCACTATAGAGATTTTTAAGTTTGGCGCCATTCAATGAGCGTGCACAATTTTAAGGCGTGACTTGGGCTGACTTTACTGTTTTGTTATCTTTTAATTCATTAAACCGTTTTTTTTTTTTCCAAAAAAAGCGTTTGAAAAATTATTGCGCAAATACCGTGCGAGAAAAAAAATTGCAATGACCTAGGGTGTCTGCTAAAAAAATATATATATATATAATGTTTGGGGGTTCTGATTAATTTTCTAGCCAAATTTTTTAGATTTTTACATGAAGGAGAGAAGTGGCAAAATAGGCCCGGTTGTCAAGTGGGTAATGACAATAGCGTGAACAAGGTGCTTTAGCAATGAGCAGTATTGTGATCTGTGAAACTTCATAAAAAAAAGATACTGCAGGACTAGAGTCTTGAAATAAACAAAAATTCTAGAGAGCGGACGCAGGGTTTAGAAAATAGATTGGAAAATAGCGCAGTTATTTTTTAATCGTATTTCAATAATTTGCGCGTTTCATAACAAGACCTTTTTTTTCACAGTTGGATAGTAGGAGAGGGCAGGCAGGTGTGCTAATGGGACAGGACAAATTGTATTCAGAAAACATTGATGTTGCTCTAATTAGAGCCTGGCCAAAGCTGATTTATTGCCCCGTTTCTTCTTATGTCAATTAGCACTTTAATTAAATGCCAAACTTCAGCTTTTATTTTGCAAGTCTTCTTATTGGAATTTCAGATGCTTGCTTATCATTCATCAGCAGCTGTGGCAGAACACAAAGCAACAAGCAGCAAGTAATCCACACATTGTGGAGTTTAAAATCTCTTGCAGTAGAGTGGATCAAAATGACAAGGAAACGCATGATGGTTCCTAGTTATGTACATTTCTTACTCAGCATTGACTGTGGGGAATGTTGCAAATCCCTTTATAGCAGCTGAAAGAATGTTCTTCTAGACAGGGGGTAGCATGCTGGAATTGTGGGTGTCACTGGGTCCTTGCAGTTCTTGGTATGGAGGTTTAATTCCCATAATGGCACTAATTACATGACATGTGTACAGGGATGGACTGGCCATTGGGACTACAGGGAGTTTCCCGGTGGGCCAATGGCTCAGTGGGCTGGCTTCAGTGACAGCGGATTGCCGGCCCCCTCCGCTCCTCTCTCTCCCTCCCCGCAGCGCTCACCTGGGGGGGGGGACAAAGAAGCAGGTGGAGGACCAGAGGAGCAGGGACAACGACAGAGGAGCATGGGGGGAGGGGAAAGACAGCTGACTCAACAGCTATGGCCTGGAAGTTTCGCACTTCTGGGGGGGGCAGAACTGATTCTTTGCCCCGGGTGAAATAATGTCTAGTTTCCCCACTGGTACTGCCTATAAGAGTACCAGTAGCAGCCGTTATACTCTAATAAAGTAGAATGACTAGTGGCTAGTGAAGGGGGAAAGGGGGCTTGGGTGGCAGGTACGGTTGCCACCTTATCCCTTTAAAACAGAAGACATATTAATTACACAGGTTCTGTGGCTGATTAAGGTGGTAATTAAATTCACTTGGTGCCTTATCTGCAATAAATTAGCCTCAGAACTTGTGTAATTAATATGTGTTCTGTTTTAAAGGGATGAGGTGACAACCCTAGTGGCCGGGGGGTGGGAGTTGTCCGGCCGCCATGGGAGAGACCTGTCAAAGTGGGCCAGTCTGGGTGAAGTCCAGGGCCAAATTTCTGTCCCAGTCCAGCCCTGCATGTGTATGTTCTCTTCGTGTTTTTGTAAGTGAAGTGCTAGTTCCCATAGAATTTTTGGGGCTTTCCCCCCACACAGCCAGACAACAGGAATTTTTTAAACTTTATCAGAGGCTCAATAATCAGTCCAGATGATTTGGTTTTGTTTTGCTTATTTAGATATAAACTTGGATAGGGAATAGGGATCCACAGGATGTCTAGAGCTGAAGAAATGTAATAAACTCTTGAGGACTTGCTAACATCTCTGGCGACCATGAACTGATTTCAACAATGCTGTCCACCCGTGGAAGTGGGATTGCAGCAGCGATAACGACAACAATGGATCCAAAATTTAAAAATGCAGGTGCGGCTACTTGCAAGGTTGCCAAAGCACCTGGCCACTACTATGCAATGCTAGAGAAATGTGAGGTGCTTCTGGCTGCTTTGTACTGGCTCTAAGCCAGGGATCCTCAAACTACGGCCCTCCAGCTGTTGCGGAACTACACATCCCATGAGGCATTGTAAAACTCTGACATTCACAGACATGACTAGGCATGATGGGAATTGTAGTTTCTGAACAACTGGAGGGCCGTAGTTTGAAGACCCATGCTCTAAGCGGTCCCCTGGTGCTAGACATGTAAAGTATTGCAGCTTTACTGTCTTCTCTATACAGGCTTGGAGTAAATTGAAACAGAAGTTACTCACTCAGTCCCTTTTAGTATTTCCTGGAATCCAGGAGGCTGCTGTAGAGGTACACTGCTATACAGGCTTGGTCTTGACTTCAGGAGATCTTCAGCTAAGCCTAGCTGAGGCTGATAAAGGGTGTGAGAGCTTCTGCTCTCATTCTCTTCTGGTCTTCCTTTTGCCCCAGGAGCAGAGCTCCCAGCACAGGGGTCCCCTTTCAGACGACTGGACCCTGAATTCTTCTACCCTGACTGCCAGGCTCCTGCGTATTCATGGGTTATTCCCCCACCTACTGAGCCTTGCCTCCTCAGTGATTTTGCACCCTCCAAAGTTAGAACTTTAATAAAAGGTACCTTTTATTAAAGTTCTATTAGACTTTTTTAAGTCTTTATTTTAAGACATACAGGCCCAGATTCACAGAGCAATTACGCCTGTCTAACTGGTGTTAGACAGGAGTAATTTCAAATTTCGCGCGCCGTATCACTAGTTTGAATCCTCAAACCATGATACGGCGGCTTCGGGCTTCGATCCGAGAGGCTTACGTCCTCGTAAGCCTTCGGATCTACACTGCGATATTTTTGCGGCCGCTGGGAGGAGTTCGCGTCGTTTTCATGCGTCGGGATATGCAAATGAGTTTTTACGGCGATCCACGAAGGTACGAGTGTCCCTCGCAATCGCCTACGTTATTTTTTGGCTACGTAATGTTAGAGGAGCTTTTTGCTGGTCTAACAGTGCGTAACCCATGTAAAGTATGGCCGTCGTTCCCGCGTCGATTTGAAAATATATATATTTTTTTTTAACGTAACTCGTTCGGGAATAGGAATGTACGTAAACGACCCTACTATGACGTGACGACGTGTTTTCGCGCAATGCACGGCGGGAAATTTGCGAACGGAGCATGCGCAGTTCGATCGCCGCGGGAACGCGCCTATTTTAAATGCTTCACGCCCCCTACTCGCGCAGATGGATTGCGACGAGAGAAATACACTACGCCGCCATCGTTTTCTGGACAAAATCTACCGGGATTCCACGTAGAGCCAGGTAAAAAACGGCGGCGTAGTGTATTTCTGATACTCTACGAGAATCTAATTCTCTGTGAATCTGCCCCACAGTCTTTACAGACTATAGTTGCCATACATACACTACCATGGATTTAAATCCTATGACCATGTATTTTTTAACTCACAGGTTTATTCTCTTTTTCCTGTTACGTTCAGGTGATTAATAATATTTGTCATCTTAATATGTGACTTTGACTTGTTGCCTGATACTGACATTTATTTATATCCCATCTCCCCGATTTTTTGCTACCCTTTGTGTACCTAATTCCAGCTTAAACTGGCGTTATTGACACATTGCGATTTTTTGATAGTCCATACGTCATTTCTATGCGTGGACATGCCCGATTGGTTCACATGATTGTCATGTGACCATACATCTGACGATACGCTCTGGTCTCTTTTATCATGAGGCTTGGAGCGCATATAGTCATCATTACTTGCCATGAAGGCGGACGCGCTGTGATGACACCTTAGCGCCTGTGCATTCTAGATGGCTAGACGTCGGCATCTCCGTACGCTCTGACGTCATTACGTCCACACGTCCAGCGTCGCTCTCCAATTGGTCCTCCAGAGAGAGCCCTGGAACGCACGCCGTTTACACGGCACCTCCATACCCGGAAGTTAGCTGTGATTAATGATTTGTGCTAGCTGGAGCCGTGATTAAGGTAAGGGTGAGATGGCTATATATTGTATTTTGTTTTAGCAGTCGGTCAGCACCCCAGATGATGATTGTTTGATCGAAACGCGTCGGGTCTTCTGCTGACTTTACTGCTAGATGTTTTTATATGCCTTGATATGTCTGCTGAAATGTGAGTGCAATCAACCGTATTTTGTGTATTACAGTAAAGTACCATACGTTATTACACTATGTTTGCAACCATTTCTTTTCTCCCCCTATTGTTGCATCTGAGCATTCCTGATTTTCTGTAAAGAACCTTATGAGTTTTTTGGTCCCGGTATTGCTACATCCTGCTTGGTTTTCCATCATATGAGAAGTTGATTTATACCCACAACTCATCCCTGGTTTCCAATGGAAGGTTGATGTCCGGATACCATCATTTTAAGCCTGTTTGACTCATTAGGTATATACTTAGTTGAGTCCACGCTTTCTGGTAAGCCTCCTATTTTCTCTCTGGTGGTGGACCTGCTATCAAAATTCACATCATCTGTTGTCACGTTTTTGGACACTTTGAATCAACTAAAGAATTTTTAGATTTTCTTTTCTCCTTTTTTTCATATCCAATCAGATATGATCATTTTGGACACTTGGTGATTAGTTTTATGTGTTGCTTCACGTAATATATTTATTAATTCATCTCATGCCACATATGATGCTTTGCAGTATTATATTGTTTATTTCTCACATAATTTTAGCGCTACACTTTTTTGTCTATATTTGTTTTTTGTTGCAGAATTTAGCCAGTTCTGTTGTGTTGGCAGCTTTTTTATGTCTAGTTAGGTAGCGCGATGTTATATGCACATTTGTACATATATATTATCCAGAACATAGCAGCCAGACTGGTAACGGGTGGAAAAACCCTCCTCCGCAACCCCAAGACCCGCTACAAATCTAAAGGAGAACGAAGATTCACAGTCCAAGGACCATGGCTATGGAATGCTCTACCCACTAACATCCGCATGGAAGAAAACCATTAGGCCTTCAGGAAAAAACTTAAAGGGGTTGTAAAGGAAAAATGTTTTTTTCATAATAAGCATCCTTTACCTGCAGACATTCCTATTTTCACTCCCTCATTGTTTGTTTTTGCTCAGAAGTTGCTCTATTTCTTCTCTGTTCACTTCCTGCTTGTCTGATTTTACTGACCCCCGTGAAGGGAGACTTTACTGCGGTGGTCAGTAACGTTTTTTGCCCCCTCCTGGGAACTACATCCGTGTGGCAGGACGCTCTCTACGTGTTAGAGACTTCAAGGAGGTGTGAATTACTGGGTGTGCCGCAATGCATACTGGGAAATGTAGTTCTTACATGAACAAGTGATGCAAACCAGGAAGTGAATGAGAGAACAGAAACTAGAACGCCGGAGGTGATATAGATGAAGGAATTTAATAGGTATTTACTCATTTGTTAACAGAATCATTACACTATTCTGTCTGTCTACCTTTCCTTTACAACTCCTTTAAGACCCACCTCTTCTGAAGGACAACATTGGATACAAAGCGCCTTGAGACGATTTAGTTCGCATTTGTATCGCTATACAAGTTACTCACTCACTCACTCGCCTAATAAGCACCCCTAAATCCTGAGTAGGAAAATGTATACTGAATTGTATGGCCCAGTACCTACTTCATTGTTTGACGGAAATTGCCTCATTGCAACGTTTATTGTTCGGAACACAAGACATGAGCGATTAAACTTCAAACCCTTCAAACCCTTCAAACCCTGTAAAATCAACACATGCTCAGTTTGCACTTTACATCTAGTGTCCATGTAAACATTGCTTAAAGCGGAGTTCCAGTCAAATTCGAAAAGATTTCTACTGGATTCGAATTCGATCATATTTTGATATATGATATTTCAACAGAATTCAACAATATTTCATCTGTTATCGTTAATATTTCAACCAAATTCGATGATATTTCAACCGGATTGGAAATTATTTCAACTGGTTTGGAAATTATTTCAACTGGTTTGGAAATTATTTCAACTGGATTTGAATTTTTTTCACCTGAATTTGAAATTATTTCAACCGAATTGGAAATTTTTTCAACCGGATTTGAAATTATTTCAAACGGATTTGAAATTATTTCAAACGGATTTGAAATTATTTCAACCGATTTTGAAATTATTTCTACTGGATTGGAAATTATTTCCACTGGATTGGAAATTATTTCCACTGGATTGGAAATTATTTCAACCGAATTTGAAATTATTTCAACCGGATTTGAAATTATTTCAACCGGATTTGATTGTATGTATTTGTATTTGTATTATTGTATTTGATTACATTCTATTAAATTCTATTCTGTTCTTTACTATTCTTTGATTTTCATTCTATTGTTTTATTATTTTATATTCTATTTTATTGTATTTTTAGAAATCGATTTATATTTTTTAGATTTTGATTCAAACTTGCTTTCAATTTTCATTCGAATTTGTTTTCGATTCAAATTGTTTTCGAATTCGATTCGAATAGAATTTTTTCCGAAATTCAATTCGAATTCTTTTCGAATTCGATTCAATTTTTTTTCGAATTCTTTTCGAATTCAAATTTCGTTCGCGTTTTTTTGAATTTCTTTAAATTCGTTAATTTTGTAATTCGGATGCATCCGAATTTCCGAATAATGAAAAATTTGTCCGAATTCGAATTCGTAACGAAACGAAATGCACATGTCTAGTTGTGACATGACGCTACTTGAATATCAAGACATCACTTGTATATCAAGTAAACATGTATTAAACAATTTAGCTTGTCTTGTAAAACGCTCTCAAACCAAGTTATTCTCAAACAAAGGTTTTACTGTATTTTGATCCTACTTCCTCCGGCGCCTCCTCCTCCCCCCGCTGTCTTCTGGGAGACACACATTTCCCAGAAGACAGCAGGGACCAGTGGGATCGCGCATGCGCAGTAGGGAACCAGGAAGTGAAGCCGCAGGGCTTCACTCCCTGATTCCCTCCTGAAGATGGCGGTGGCAGCACCCGAGAGCCGAGGAACAGATCGGTTTCGGGTGCCAACATCATGAGCACCCAGGACAGGTAAGTGTCCTTATTTTAAAAGTCAGCAGCTGCAGTATTCGTAACTCCACTTTAAAGCTAAACTCCAGTTAGTTATAATGGTAAACTACAATTAATGTTTTGTTTTAATTTCTTAAAATACAAATACCTTTATTTTTAAATTTAACTTATATAAATATAGAAATTTAAATTGATTTCTGCCTCAATTAATTCTCAGATTGGAAAATGGAGGGGCAGTAATAGGAGCAAATCAATGTTCTGCAGTATACAAATGCTAATAAGGAGCATGCTGACAGATAAAGAGAAAAGACAGTCCACCTAATCAGTCGCTTGCTGCTCCTTTCCTGTCAAATCACAAGATGGGCATAGGGAGGGACCTATCCTATGGCAATTAAAACAGCTTCCATATAATTCAATGGAGTAATTATTTGTTTGCCTGAAGCTCAACTTTAATAAAGAAAAAAAACATTGGTCTGGATTCACATACATCGGCGCATATATATGCTGCCGTAGCGTATCTATTTTATGCTACGCCGGCGCAGCGTGGAGAGACAAGCATGGAATTCACAAAGCAAATAATCCCAACTCTGTGCCGGCGTAGCGTATATTCGTAGGCGTAAGTGGAAGTAGGTGGAAGTGGGCTGGAAGTGGGCATGATCCATGCTAATGAAGCGTGACCCCATGCAAATGATGGGCCGGGCGCCAGACTAGTACTTAAATTTTCTGCGCATGCGTCGGGACATGGACGTATCCCCGTGCGCATGTGTACAACCACGTCGGAACAACTGGCTAAGATACGTCGAATGACTGCCTACGGTGCGAACGCAACCTGCGCCCAGCCAAATTCACATTCAACGTAAACGACGTAAAATTCGACGGCTTGTGTTCCCTGGTCCATACCTCTGCATGGGTTGCGCCTCATATATGGGGAATAACTTCACGCCAGACGTGCGACTTACGCAAACCGTGTATATTATGCGCCGGGCGCAAGTACTTTCGTGAATCGCCATATTTCCTTCATCTTCTAGTTTGTAAGCTCTTACGAGCAGGGTCCTCTGATCCCTCCTGTATTGATTTGTATTGTGAATGTACTGTCTTCCCTGATGTAAAGCGCTGCGCAAACTGTTGGCGCTATATAAATCCTGTATAATAATAATAATAATAATAATTTGCATATTTGAATCGAAAATCAATGGGAGTGCCACATGCGTCCAGCGTAAATATGCGCCCACTCTACGCCGGCGTTGGAAAGTTACATCGGTGGGATGAAGCCTATTTTTAGGCCTATCTTAGTTTGTGGGACGGCGCATAGATACGACGGCGCACATTTGTACTTACGTCGGCGTATCTGGAGATACGTCGGTGTAAGTGCTTTGTGAATCCGGGCCATAGTATTACAATTTATATGTGTCACGTCGGCTATTAACAAAAATGATAATTTCTTTTAAACTACGTTTAATAGAATGTCAGCAATGCCCGTCAGGCTATAATGTAGATATTCTCACCGATAAACGTATGAATCTATTTATTTGAACAATATGTCTGTATGAGAAAATATGAGAACTAAGCATATCATTTCCTTACACCAAAGACTGCATGCATTATGATAAAAAGACATTCAATTAAAGTAAAGACCTAGGATTGCAATCGCCAAAAGAATCGCAAGAATACGTCCTCTTTTAAACATATCTCATTCTTTAATGCAAAGAAGTGCTTAGAGAGAAAATCTTTTTCTACAGAAAAAAAAGGGGGTCTTCTAGGAAATGAATTGTGAAAAGTGAAAAGGATCAGCCAATTATTCTGCTTTCTGTGAAGTTACTTTCTGGTGCATCACAGGAATTGCATTCATTTAACATAAATGGGATTAAAGTCACCTCCAGCTCATGCAGCAGTTTAACAGCATGCTGAATATGGGGCTTAATTCCCATAAATAGGATTTTATCCTTTCTTCTTCTCTGTTTTTTGCATGCGCTACAAGAAGGGCGACTGCATCAGCTATTTTGCTGCTGGAATAGCTATAAGCATAGGTGTGCGCAGCCTATTGCATTAGGGTGTGCACACCAAATATAAGTATACACCAAGTATAAAACATGGATGGTTTTAGTAGGCAGTGGACTTTTCTGTAGGCCCGAGGTTGGTGTTAGTAGGGCAGTGCATAGTGTCAGTAGTTGTTTACTTTATTTTTTTACAATTTTTTTAGGAGCCCCAATGGGAGCGTTTTGATGAAATATCATCAGGGAGAATCTGCCCCGCACAGAGTGATTAGGGTGTGCCCAGGCACATCCTGCACACCCCTTTAGCACGTCTATGGCAATAAGGAAGACTTTACACTCAGTACCATGGCTGTGCTCACATAATATTAGGTTATTAATTGCACAGGTTTCCTTTAAAATGATTAAACTAGATGGATATGTAGCGCAGACCCCAATTGGGCCCCGCTGATTTGGCCTCCTAGAGTTCCTACAGTCTAGTACAATGCAAAGGGGGGGTGGTCTTTTTTGTGCTTTATTGCTTGTTGAACTTGGTTGGGGTGAAAGGTGGGCTTTGGGATATTGTGAATTTAGTGTAGGAGTAACCAGAGAACACTCTACACCCTGTCTACTCTCTACAGGGCAACTTCCCTATTGCCAGATGCTAGGGGTGCAGACACAACATATACGAGTGGCGAGCTCGTCTTCCTCCCGTCAGAATATGCCTAATCTGATGCTCCAATCCTGGGGGATTGGAGCATCAGATTAAGCATATTCTGACGGGAGGAAGACGAGCTTGCCTCTCGTATATGTTTTGTACCGTAGTTTCATCTAAACATGAGTGTTTTTTATTTGCTCTTTTACCATTAAATACGTTCCTACGGAATTACGCGATGTGCTCCGTTTACTTTTGCTTTTTCTCCACCTTATGAACGATACATCTGTTATCACTGGGAAGCCAGCAGATAAGAGGAAAGACTACAGGAGGATTCACAAACTCTGATGACGTCATTACGACGAAACGATCGTCAGGCAGTCCATACGCACGCATCGCGCACGCGCCAATATTATGATGGGACACTATTCCTCCCACTGATACCAACAATGAGACACTATTCCTCCCATTGATACCAACAATGGGATACTATTACTCCCACTGATACCAATGATGGGCACTATTCCTCACACTGATACCAATGATGGGCACTATTCCTCACACTGATACCAATGATGGGCACTATTCCTCACACTGACACCAATGATGGGGCGATATTCTCTCCACTGACACCAATGATGTGGCTCTATTCCTCCCACTAATACCAATGATGGAGCAATAGTCCTCCCACTGATACCAATTAAAGGGCACTATTCCCCCCATGAATACCAATGATGGGGCACTATTCCTCTCAATAATACCAAAGGTGGGGCACTATTTCTTCCACTAACATCAAAGATGCATTGGTTACTCCCACTAACGCCAGGACAGGTTCTACTCCCAGTGACAAAAAGACAAATAATTGAGCGCACTCCCAATGAAAACCTATGTAAGGTAATTAGATCCTGGAAGAAAGGTAGGGGGGGGGGGAGGTAATGAAGGGAGATTTGACCAGAGTTCAAATAGGTGTTTAGATGGATATGCTATAGTCCATATCAATTGTCCATAAACACTGTAGTAAGTGAAACTTCGCTTGATGGCAGCCAGCTGACAGATGAACTAATCTGTAGTACAACAAAAAGAACACAAAGCGGCGCCTTCTAAGTGTAGCTGTTGAGTTATTTATTTAAAACATATGAGGAAAAACCTACTCACAGAGAAGGTGTAAAATCAGGCATGGGTGTATAAGTGCTGTCATCCACGGGGATCCAGATGGTGGTGATCATCATTCGCGCTGGATCACAGTGTCTTCCCTGCTGCAAGTGGCAGCGTCGGCGGGGGACCGAACGCTCTCAGAACCAAGGAGAAGGGAGCTGGTTTCCAGGTGTTCTGCGTAACTGACGTCACTTCCGAGCGCGGGAGGATGCGCGCGTTCGGGACATTCGTGTCCCTTCATCAGGCAATTGCGCGATCCAGCGCGAATGATGATCACCACCATCTGGATCCCCGTGGATGACAGCATTTATACACCCATGCCTGATTTTACACCTTCTTTGTGAGTAAGTTTTTCCTCATATGTTTTAAATAAATAACTGAACTGCTACGATGTGAAGGCGCCGCTTTGTGTTCTTTTTGTTCTACTCCCAGTGACCACAGTCCAGCCCCCCTAAAGTGTGAAGGACTGTGAACTGTGGCCCTTTGCTTGGAAAGTTTGGAGACCCCTGGTCTAACTGATACATCCACAGGATGGCTTTTTCTGTTGAAAAATAGAAGACTTAATGGCCGGATCACAAGATGAAATTAAAAGAAGGAAAGCCTAAAAAAGAAAATTAATTCAGCCTTCAGATCTAAAAGCGATGAAAAAAAACGACGTTTTCAATCATGAAAAAAAACGACGTTTTTCAAACTTCATTTTCCAAAACGACGTTGCATACACACCATCGTTTTTCTACAAAGCTCTAGCAAAGCGCGGTGACATACACCACGTTCGACGGCACTCTTTTCCATTGAAGCTCCGTCTCATAACTTGCTTCTGAGCATGCGCGGCTTTAAAAACGTCGTTTTCAACATCGTTTTGCCCACACACCATTACTTTTTATGACACAAAAAATTACGTTTTGAAAAACGACACAAAAAATTCAAGCATGTTGGACGCAACGTTTTGCCCGCACACGATCAATTTAAATGACGTTTTAAAAAACAACGTTTTTTTTTCATCGCAAAAAATGATTGTGTGTACGCGGCATTAGAATTGATAAGCTGCAGTACAATAACATCTGTCTTGCCCAGAGACCCCCTTTAAATTCCTTCTGCAGCATGTTCAGTGTAGTTGTTCTTAAGCCAGAATTTTCTTTCTTTTCCTATTTTTTAACTAGGCAAAGAAATAAAATAAAAAAACGATTAAGCTTGTAATATAAATTAAAAAATAAGCCCGTGTATAAAGCCGTTCTTCGCTGATTGTTCTTCCTAATGTTTTCCAGGTCTGTTTTCGGGACAGCTGGAAGGGGGCTGGGAGACTGTTTACAATATTTTCACATGATCATTGTGGTCGGGGCCCTTGCAGTGTGTGAAAGACCTTCTGTTTTCAGATGGCATTGAAAGTTTACCGTCTCTACAGACAAAAGGAAGAGGGAGCTTTTTTTTTTTTTTTGCCAGCGGATGAGTAATGGGCATGGCGGAGGCACAATTAGTTCAATCCAGCCCTAAATTTACTTGGTGTTCCAAAAAAGCTTCCTTCTCTCTGCAAAAGCCACCATTGTCTGTCCTCGGAGCTCTCAGATGAAGCGGGGAGAATGCCAAGTGGGGGGCTCTACAACGACAGTTGTTCGCGGCTTAGAACGCACTATCTGCCTTTCCTACTTCTCCAGCGAGCGCTGGATAGGCATCAATAATTGGTTATCCCTCTGTCAGATAGAACTGCGGGGCCATCTGCACAGCATTTAGTTCCAGAAGAATCCAGCAACTCGCGAAGTTTTAATATATCCCTCTGCATTCAATTAGCCTGATGAGCGGTATTATATGAGTAATTGATGGAAATCAAGATACTGTTTATTGTTGCAAGCTGTATTTATTCATTCCCCCCACATACAGCAGAAGGCTCAGACTTTGCTAATAAAATTTGTTGGATCCGTGACTCCTTAGAAGTTATAAAAAAACAAAAAAAAAAACAAGAATAAAAAAAAAAAAAAAAAAAAAAAAAAATTAAGACAAAAACATCTGCATCTGTTTTATTGCTACAGGAACATTTTACTGCACAATCAAAGGAAAGTCTTTGTTGGCTAGAAAAAGGTTTCTTTAAGTAGCGGCAATAATTACTTTTCATGATCGGGAAATAAAGAGGATTGTGCAAAAAAAATAAAAAATTCATATCATTTTCTTTTTAATGCATATTCATAAAATACAAAAGAAAATTGTAAAATAAATCATAGTACATATTTACAGATGCAGTGGCGGCTGGTGCAAAATGAAGGTAAAACGTTCTGGACAGCCGCACTCCAAAAATAAATTGTTTTTATTGTGAAATAAAAAAAAACACAAAAAAGCATGCCACAGCAGACGGGGTAAAAAGTTGACGCATTTCACACCAAACTTTAGTGCTTATTCATAGCTATGAATAAGCACTAAAGTTTGGTGTGAAACGCGTCAGCTTTTTACCCCGTTTGCTGTGGCATGCTTTTTTGTGTGTTTTTTGTGTGTTTTTCTGATTTCACAATAAAAACAATTTATTTTTGGAGTGCGGCTGTCCAGAAAGTTTTCCCTTCATTTTGCATCATTCCATGCATTGCCAGCACCCTTGGCTTTGGATCAGGTGAGGAGACTTTCTGATTAGTATCGGTGATTCCTCTTTTTCACAGTGACGGCTGGTGTTTTGTTTTTTTGAGGTGGGGCAAATAACCACCCCCCGGTCATCTGGCACCGCCCACCCCTGCCCCCATTCTGCTCACTGAGCCCACCCTTTTTTGAAGCCTAATAGAGCCTCCGGCTCTAATCACATGCTTAAAAAAAACAACTCTACTGGAATCTATGCGTTCGGTACCCCGCATGTAGATTAGGGGGCTGGACGCTTGGATGGGGGGTGCGGCCCCCCTGTGCCCCTTATGGATGGGCCGCTGCTGTACAGATGTAATAGGGTCACAGTATGGCTGGGTTTGGATGTGCAGAAAAGGTTGCCGCGCTCCTGAAATTGCTCCACAGGAATTAGCTTTTCAGAGGCGTTTGATAGGTGATAGGGAGGTGATATGATGCCTGCTCAACACCAGTTTTAACCACTTAATAACCATGCTATAGCTGAATGATGGCTACAGCGCAGGCGGCTAGTTCTGGGAGGCCGTCATATGACGTCATATATCTAAAAGGGACATGCACACCGATAATCAGAGCACTGATTATCAGTGTCTTGATGATCAGTGCAGCCCACCAATTCTGCCAGTCTGTGCCTACCAGTACTGCCAATCTGTGTCCACCAGTGCTGTAAATAAGTGACCACCATTGCTGCTACTCACTGCCCATCAGTGCCTCCTCATCAGCAAGGCAAGTCTGTACTTAAGCCAGGGTTGCAGGAAAGAAAATCGGATCAACTATGGCCAAAATTAGTGGAGAGGGGGATCTGTACTGAGGGAGGGGGGTCTATACTTAGTGGAGAGGGGATACTTAGTGGAGAGGGGGTCTACGCTTTGTGGAGAGGGGGGGTCTATACTTAGTGGAGAGGGGGTCTATGCTTAGTTGAGAGGGGAGTCTGTACTTAGTAAGGAGGGTCTGCACTAAGTGGAGAGGGGGGTCTGTACTAAGGGAGGGGGGTCTGCACGAAGTGACTAAGTGGAGAGGGAGCCTGTACTGAGGGGGGGGGGGCTGAATTTAAGGAGGGGGTTTATACTTAGTGGAGAGGGGGGGTCTGTACTTAGGGAGGAGATTCTGTACTTAGGAAGGGGGTCTGTACTAATTGGAGAGGGTGGTCTGTACTTAGGAAGGGGGGTCAGCACTATGTGGCGAGGGAGTCTGTACTCAGGGAGGAGGGTCTGTACTGAGGGAGGGGGGTCTGTACTAAGGGAGGGGGTTCTGTACTTAGGGAGGGGGTCTGTACTAAGTGGAGAGGGGGTCTGTATTAAGTGGAGAGGGAGCCTGTACTGAGAGAGGGGGGTCTGTACTGAGGTTGGGGGATCAGTTCTTAAGGAAGGGGGTCTATACTTAGTGGAGAGGGGGTCTGTACTTAGGGAGGAGGGTCTGTACTAAGTGGAGAGGGGGGTCTGTACTGAGAAAGGGGGGTCTGTACTGAGAGAGGGGGGTATGTACTAAGTGGAGATGGAGCCTCTACTGAGAGAGGGTCTGTACTGAGGAAGGGAGATCTGTACTTACGGAGGGGGGTCTATACTTAGTGGAGCGAGGGGTCTGTATTTAGGGAAGAGGGTCAGTGAACATGTGGAGAGAGGGTCTGTACTGAGGAAGGGGGGTCTGTGCTGAGGGAGGGGGTCTGTACTTAAGGAGGGGTCTATAATTAGTGGAGAGGGGGGCCTGTATTCAGGATGGGGGCCCAAGAAAATGTTTGCCCAGGGTCCAATCTTTTTTTTAAATGACTCCGAGTGTGTTGGGTAATTTTGTCTTTTTGTGTAGTGATATCTTTCATATCTGGCAAAACACATGCCATGAAGACACTGTTTTTAGTATGGGGATGCAACAGTGTAAATGAGCGCTCAACCTACAGATGCATATAAGAAAGCTCTCTCAGGACTCATTCAAACTAGCGGCTGAAGGGCTGTAAAACCCATGTTTGAGCCATACTTTTACTGCCCCACCAACCGCTACACCCTTTAGCTGCAGAGGCAGCGGCTAGGGGGGGGGGGGGGGTAACACATATTGCGGCCACAATGTTTTGCTTCATGGCGGCAGCAGGAACTATACCCAATTGCTTTCAGAAGGTGCTACTGCCTGCTGAACACAACCCTTCAAGTGATGGAGGGCAGCTCTGCAACCACTCTACAGCTGGTAAGTGTGGGGTTCAAGGGGTAAACCAGTTGGCGAGGAGGTAATTCAACAACCCCCCCCCCCCGCCCACTGCCTGTCAAATGTTCTCCGAAGAGCAAGCTGCATTTGACAAAACAATTGTATATGAGCCTTAACCTGCCAAAGGGTTTGTAGTCATGATAGACAGCAGAGCCAGCTTGTTGACCTGACCTTTCTCTGCTACAGATAAGGAATATACAGTAGCTAGGTCTCTCCCGTGATCCCAGCCTGTGATTGGACAGTGAGCAGACTATTGAGGTAATTTCTCATCTCTCTTCTCCTTGTCAGCAGATGTGAATGCTGGACACATGATTAGCAGGCTACGGTCATACTAGCCAAAAGCACCTTTCTTCTGCAACAGAAACGAGATACAGGCCCACCTCACGAAATAAAGGGATGTCCACACGATCGCTTTTTTAATGCATGAAGCATGCACAAAGTGCAAAGTTCTTCCTAACACAGAAATACACCCCTTCCTCTTTACTCCAGACATCAATATTACTGTATGGTCCAAACTCAACGTTAACTTGGGGATGCCGACCAGCACTTCCATTTTCTGCAGTTGCAGGTTCCTTGAAATGTGTTTCCCTCTGGGGCCTATATCTGGCCTACTCCAAAGGGCATACTCCACTTTAGAATGTGACCTACATAATAATGCACTGCAGGCTACCTCTTCCTATCAACCTCGCACCTTGTTCAGAGAGTGGTCAAGACAAGCCGGGTCTGCAACTGGAATCCGAATACACAATCACAGGGTTAGAGGGTGCACAGGAGGCTGAAGACAAAGCAGCACTGATACTGAGCACTGGCCAAGTTTAAATAGCTTGTTTGCTGTCAACATCTGTCATAGGTGCATGATGCGCAAGGGCACGTGTGCGCATGCATGTATATGCATATGTATTAGCCAGTGAGTGAGTGAGTGAGTGAAAAACTTATATAGAGCAGCACATGCAAACTTAATCGCCTCTGGGCGCTCGTTGTTCCTTTCTCCTTTGATATCAAAAGAGATGAGTTTTGATCTTTCTTCTGAAGGCCAGGTGGTTCAATTCCTGCAAGCATAAAAGGGAACATGTATTAGATTGTGCAAGTCTCTCTGTGCTCAATTGGTAATACACATGAAATGTTAGAAGAAGATTAAACAAACAAAGTACCTGGGTCTGTAGGGAGAGATCTACCCATTGGTGCATGGGCAGGATGTCTGTGGTCAGGTCTGTCTGCCGCGCCCGCCCATCCAACCCCCCCAACCGGTGGAGCACTTAGGGTCTGGATTCACATGACGAAAACCAAAAAGGGATGCAAAGGACAGCAGCCTTGTAGAGGTACCATGGCAGGATGGATCACTGGGATGGATGTGATCAGAAATGGATGGATAGATGGGTTCAGGCTCCATTTATGGCGCAGCAGGGCTCATCAGACCAAAAAAGACATTTGGAAAAACAGATGGAGAACTGCAGTGCAAACATCATATTCTCCCCTTTACACCCCTTTACACCCCCATGGCTTGTCACTCTGCCTGAAGGAGACACCGCTACCACCTTCAACCCCCTCGGTGTCTTCGGCAAGCCAGTTCTGCCAGCCAGACGGCCACGCCAGCCACAGAAGCTTTCTTCACAGCCATCTGCTTACCTAGATGTACGTTTTTTATTATTGTTTTGAAAAAATTACTTATGCTTCTATTGATGTTTGTGCTGTGGCTAGTCTATTGTCAAGCCTTTTCTGTACAACAGGGTAGGCTGATTAGCAGGAGGAGGGGTATAGGAACATTTAGAAGAATACAGTAGTTATAGTTAGCCTCAACTTCCACTTAAGGCTAGGTTCACACTGCTATGAATTCAAAATGCGCAGTAAAAATCACGTTTTGCTGTGATTTTGCCACGATTCGTGGCCGCAATTTCAGGGAATGCCAATCTATAGAGCTGAATTTGCATCGCACAAGGATCAAACTCGAACAGGACCCTTTTTTTCCCGCAGGTTATATTCGCAACACATTGGTGTGAACAGCACTAATGTTAAACTATGTAATTTAAATGACTTGAGAATTTGAGAAATCGCAACGGCTCAAATTCGCAATAGAATTCGCAGCAGTGTGAACCTAGCCTTAAAGCAAAACTATACACTCCTATCTTTTACAGCCAAAGAGGCTGCCACATTGGCCTCTATTTGATCTGCAGCTGCCATGATACTGCACATGTGATCAGTTATGACACCAGACATTTGATAGTTTGACAGTTTGAAGAGCACAAGCAAATAGAACAGTTAGCATTCCCGGCAGGCTAGGAATCGATAAATGTAGTTCTGCTTTAACTCTATTAGGCACAAAAACCTCTTCTGTACCCCTCTGCAGTTTAGCTTCACTTTTATTGATAGGGCCTGCCTCCCTCTACCAGCATTGGCACTTTCATTGGACAGGGGGTGATATTGTAGGTGGATTGTAGCCGTAAAGTCAAAGAAAGTCAGGCCCAAGTAATAAGTTAAAACTAAAGCAGAGAGGGGCACAGAAAGGTCTTTTCTGGTTAATATAGCGCATGATTTGTTGTTGTCACATGAAAGGATATAATAAAATATTTACAAAAATGTGAGAGGTGTACTCACTTTTGTGAGATACTGTACAAGCATATTGTGTAGTCTTCTCTCACTCCGGCTTTTTATATATAAAAGTTTAACTGAGAGGACAGGTTCACTGGACGGCCAGGGGAATTCCAATGAAGCCCGTAATAGGACTTTAATTGTTGTGACTTGGTGGGAAGTAGAGGCCAGACTCTCCCTGAGGACTTTTAAACCAAGCATCTGAGAAGCATGTGAGTGGTCTTCCCGTCCATTGAATGGGAGATTACTGACAAACCCTCTCTCCATAGGGATGTAATGTCATTTCTGTCATGCTGTTATTAGTGAGTGGAAGTGGTCATCTCTCTCAAAACTAATATGATTATGAGCATGGCTGGATTGGAACAAAAATGTGGCCCTGGACTTCATCCAGACCGGCCCAGCGCGCAACACATCAGAGCACAGGGCATATCAGGGTTCTACACACCAGGCCACATCAGGGTACAGGGCACATCAAGGCACAGAACATTGGGGCACAGCACATCAGACCACAACACATCAGGACACAGCGCATCAGGTCACAGGACATTAGGGCACATCAGGGGACAGGTCACAGTACATCAGGGCACAGGGCACATAGCACATCAGGGCACATCAAGGCACATCAAGGCACATTTGGGCACATTAAAGCACATGGGACACATCAGGGCACATTAAAGCACATGGGGCACATTAAAGCAGATGAGGCACATTGGGGCACATTGAGGCAAATCAGGGCACATTGGGGCACATTAGGGAACATTGGGGCACAATAAGACACATGGGGCACATCAGGGCACAGCGTTTACTAGTCGTTTACTTAAAATGAATAGTAGCATAGGAATAGTCTGTAATAAGTTCTCTCTCGTGTCACGCTGCTCCCCGGCGGCCCCTCCTCTCTTCTCATCCATCCCAGATGATGTCACAAGCAAATGGGGATGGACTAGAAGAGAGGAGGGGAGCAGCATGACATGAGAGAGAACTTATTACGGACGCTTCCTGTGCTACTCTGCATGCTGGCTAAATCTCGATCTACCGTCAGGCGCCAGCTATCAGCGAATGATGGGTAGATCGTTGCGGACCTCCGATGCAAAGGCAAATTAGGCCCGATGGACAGTACATACCTATCGATTCTTTACCTAACAATGGACATTTTACTTTCTCCATCAGCCGTCCCCCCCCCCCCCACAATAACTCCAAATGATTAGCTGTGTAAAAGACAACATATCAAAATCAGTATTTTCAGTAATATACACCTTCAGTACAGAGATTTCCCCCATAGTACTTTTTTCTGCCACTAGATGTCCTCAGTCTGGTGGCCAGTCTCATTCAACCCACTTCCTCTGAGCCCTGTTCATCCTGGACCCACCTGCAGCCTGTGACTGGACAGTGAAAGGTGAAGCAGCACAGTGATGAGCTCATCCCTCTGTCACTCTGCTTTCTCTTCCTATCAGCATGTCTTGTTTTGTTTTTTTGTTTTTTTTAAATAACAAACATGGAGCGAGCGGTGAAAGACGCAGATTGAAGAAGCTCCGCTCTCACGGGCCTTATCCTCTGCCATCTGCGACTACACTTTGTCCCCAAACGCAGTTACACTACTTGCCTGACTGCGTGGGACCTCCTGAAGAGACTCATACCTGTGGGTCGGGTGTTGTCCACCCTCACACCCGGTGGTGTCCCGCGGCTCCACCACCGAGTACATCGCCGCCATCTTGAGGCCTACGGAGCCTCCGGATCCACCGCGCTTGAGTCCCGCGGCTGCGGGCGGAGGGCCCGGACCAGCCCGACATCGGAATACTCGGATCGGGGGGTCGGATCGGTGGTGACACGCGGACCGGAACAAGGACACCAGGCAGGACGGGGATCCGGGAGCTGCAACTGCATTGCCTGAGGCCCGCATATCCTCGGATCCGGACACACTCGTGAGACGGGGGAGCAGCACAGCACTTGTGGATGGTCCTCCGGAGCCGACGGGTCGACAGGGAGGAGGCACACCCACCAGAGGGGACATCCTAGGCTGAAGGCTGAACGGCGACAAGACACAAAGGTGAGCGGTTCCATCTTGCTACACCTCAGGCCTAACTGCTCTCCTCTCACCCTATAGCCACCAGGCAGAGAGCTAATACCCCCTTCAGGCCTAAAGGAAAGTGTTTTGGCCGCCTGGGACAGTACAACCTCGCAGACCTACCCCTCTAGCTGGTGTCCTATATTACCTCAGCTGCTGAGTGAAGCAGCAAGCAGTGAAGCCCCCTCTGCTCCCACACAGACAATTATTTATTATTATACTAGATCAGGACTGATAGATACACTCGCTTCATTTTTGACACTGCAATTTTGTGACTTTGGGAGAGTGGCTTGGTGCACAGCGCAGATGGCAATGGTGTGAGTGCAAACTGGGGTACTGAGAGACCCGGGACCTGAAAAGAAACCGCTTGTTAGCTGAATATGTCCACACAACTAAGGAGGGGGACACACAGTCACATCCTCCGTTCTTTGGTAACTCCTAAAAGAAAAACCTCACCAGCAAACCTCAGTAAATACAGATATAGTGGTGGGGGGAGAAATAACAAGATGGCGACGACACACAGACTCGATATGGAAGATGATATTGAAGATGATGAGGTATCACTACCCCCATCAGAGGGCTCAACGGCGGGTAACACCGATAAGGACAGACCTTTGACCTATGCTATTATGACGGACATTGCAGCTGACATCAAGCAATCGTTCGCATCTGCCATTACTGACATCAAAACAGAATTGTTAAAGCTCTCTGAACAAATGGCCGTGACAGAACGTGCAGGCAAAAGGAGGGATAGAGCTTTGATCAGATTAGACGACATTACCGCCTCTCACTCCCAGCATCTGATTGACATAAATAGACACTTGGAAGATTTGGATAACCGAGGGAGGAGACACAATATAAGAGTTAGAGGTGTACCAGAGTCCGTTCTCACTGACCAAATCAGACCAACACTAACCTCCATCTTTAACAACCTGTTTGAACGACCTGATCAATCTCCCATAGAATTTGATAGAGCTCATAGGGCCCTCAGACCAAGGGCTCCTGAAGACGGCCCTCCCAGAGACATCATCTGCTGCCTGCCCAATTATGGCTTGAAGGAGGAAGTTCTACAAAAAGCGAGAGTTAATGATCAAATTCGGTTCAACGATGCCTCTATTCAATTATTCCAAGATTTATCCCCCATTACACTAAAGAACAGACGGGCACTGAAACCCCTTTTGGCAGTTCTGAGAGAGAAAGGCATCAATTATAGATGGAAGTTCCCCTTCGCATTACAGGCCTCCTTCATGGGTAAGCAACACTTGCTTAGAATCCCGGAGGATTTGAACAAATTTTGTGAAAATCTACAATTAGCACCAGTGGAACTCCCAGACTGGTATGCGGAATTCTTACTCCCTCCTGTAATCAACAATCCTCAATTTGGTCAGGGTCCTTCACTCAACCGCTCGCCCTACCATCAAGGGTCAAACCGTAGAAATTCCGGCAGGAGCAATTTTGATTCGCCCTCATCATCCAGGGGCGCCAGAAGCCCAAAGCTTAAATGATCAATTCTGTTGTATGCACCTTGAATTACCTCACCTTCTTCCCCCCTCATTCATTCATTGCCCCCCCCTTTTTTTTTTCTTTTCTCTTGTTTCTCCTTCTGTGGCTTCCACCAATACCGGTTTGTGGTCTGGACAATAGTCTCTTGCTGACTTATATGGCACGGATCCCCATCCGGGAGTTTCTGACTGAGGTCTCCAGCATGTAAACTCTGTATCACATCCTGGTCAATCTGTAATACCCCGCCCTCCGGACAGGGGATGAAGGGGAAGAGACCTCTTTACAACCACTGGAGATGAGTCTTCTCCAGTCAGCATACCTCAAGAGGAATGGTGTGGTTTTTTTTTTACACTCTCCAGTTGACAAGATGGGAACAACTGAGACAATTGTAAGGTTGACTTTTGTGAAATATGTCGTGAGGTACTAACACTTTCCTTTACAGTTATTCGACCTAAATTACGAACTCTGTTTTACGTTTTCACATGGTCAACAAACACTTAAATATGTCTCCTCAAAATCCTGATCGAATCTCATCTTGTAAGTAATTATACGGCTTAATGTCTCCCTCATTTGCTCCACCCCGAGATACTGTGTTTTTTTTTTCTCCCGCTCATTACAGGGGTCCACTCTAGCCGGAGATGGAGAACAGCCGAGATAGACGGTCCTTTCCGCATCTGCTCTTCTAACTCTCCGGACGCCATGTCCTCACGGTACCTGTAGTATATTGTGGCAGGTAGCGTTAACCAAACACTCCTCTGTTGGGTAAACCTTCCGCAACCCTGTTATGCTAATATAAATATTATCTCAGCCTTCATGTGAAAAACTGACCTGAAAGGCAGAAAAGGTAGATACCTGGCAAAAAATGTTTGAGCCTGTGAAGGTCAGATAATAGTTAAATGGTTTTACTCTGGAAGTGTAACAATAATTACCTTGGGCACCAAATAACAATCTAGACCACAGCTTTACTCAATTCAGAGGAACCCCTGTTAACAAACAAGCATCAACTGACAATATTTGACATTCACATCCTAAAGCTATCCTATCATTATAGACGGCTGATTACAACTGGATGTTTTAATATTCTCAATAGAGATTCTCATCACCCCCCCTTCCCCCCCTTTTTTTTTTTTTTTTTCCCTCCCACATGCCCCGAGTGAGGGGGTTTGATACTCAAATCGCACATGCTGTGAGGTTTAGAGTTTTGTTTGGTGCAGACACTTGTTATCTCTACTTTTCTGTGACTTATATGGTAAAATTATTATTTTTTCTCCATCTGTGATTACTGTTATTTCAAGTTTGATGGTTTAAGATTATTCTATACTGTTCTTGCTTACGAATTCCCTGGGTTTCTCAGTTACATCTCAGTTTTATTTGAGACAGATCTCTACACGTGCTACACTTGTTACACTAGTTACACCTCAATTTGAGCAGCGTCCACTTCGCTGCAGGAGCTGCGCTGTGACGCCTCCCACTTATCCCCTAGAGTTGAAGTTAAGGCCTTGTTTTACAGGCTAATTATCTGCTCACTACCTTCTAGGTGAGATCTGAGCAACCACTCAACCACTACCCCCCCCCTTACTTCCTACATTCTCATCCTTCCCTTTTCCCCCCTTTCACCCTCCCTATTTCACTCAAATACAAAGCTTTTGAGCAAACTATACTCCAGTACTCTTTCGAATAAATTCTGCTAAGATTCTATTTTATCTCGAAAAACTTAATTAGGCCACAACATGGCGTTCGCCTTTTTAGGGAAATCCCCTACCCTGATTTCCCATAACATTAATGGCCTCAACATCCCTGAAAAGAGGACTAAACTACTAAGAGAACTTAAAAAAGTCCGACCTTCAATAGTGTTCCTGCAAGAGACACACTTCAAAAGCAAACATGTCCCCAAATTTTCAGACAACATATTCACTAAAATGTACCATGCCACTAACCCCTTAGCCAAAACAAAGGGTGTCTCAGTTTTAATCAATAAAGATTCTCCCTTTGTAGTCAAACAGCAACTTGCTGACCCTGAAGGTCGCTACCTTTTTCTCAAAGGCGAGTGGGCAGGCTCTCCTATAACTTTGGCTAATGTGTATTTCCCGAATAGCGCTCACATCACATTTTGCCGCAGGCTAGTAGACGAACTGAAATGGTTTGCGGAAGGCTGTGTGGTTCTGGGAGGAGACTTTAACATACCCCTCTCCCCCCTCAAGGACACATCTACTGGTCACACTTCCGTAACATACAGGATCCTTAAACGCATCAAAACACTCCTGAGTTCCCTCTCCCTAATAGACACCTGGAGGGCCATCCACACCACTGAGAGGGACTACACCTTCTTCTCCCCCCCACACAAACGCTACTCACGGATTGACCTTATTTTTATCACGCAAAGGGATTTATGCAATTTACAAATGGCCGAGATCGGCATTATCTCCCTATCAGATCATGCTTCCACAGCTGTTTCCTTGAAATTTGATCCTCCCAAGCAATCACCTTTTAATTGGAGACTTAATGCAGCACTCCTGACTGACCAAACCGTAAAAGACGAAATTTATGACACAATTAACAATTACTTTAAAACCAATGTCGACGCAGATACCAACCCCTTAAACAATTGGGAGGCCCACAAGAGTGTGATAAGGGGTGAATTTATGAAATGGGGAGCTAGGAAGAAAAAAGAGAGAGAGAAATAAATTGTTCGTCTGACCTCACAAATAGCCAAAATGGAGTCACTACACAAACAATCCCTCTCATCACAGGTAGAAGAAGAACTAACACGCTACAGGAATTCCCTTAAACTTATACTCGATCTTAAAGCTAGAAAGGCACTCTTCCTAAAAAAAGGCATCTATTTTGAACACGGGGATAAGAGTGGGAAACTGCTAGCCAAAGCGCTCAAAGACACATCTACAGCAGAACACATCCATGCTTTACGGGGCAAAGATGGTATTCCCAGACACAACCCCACAGACATAGCAGATCTCTTTTGTGAGTTCTACTCCAAATTATACAATTTACCTGAACAACATAAACCTACACACCTGTCATCTACAAAGCGAGAAACAATCTTTGAATCTCTACATGAGAGCAAAATTCCTACACTCCCTCAGGCAGATGCGATTAAACTAGAAGAACCCATATCCAACACCGAAGTTCTAGATGCTATCAGGGATCTCAAGACTGGAAAAAGTCCTGGGCCGGATGGCTTCACCTCTCAATACTACAAAACATACACGCCTCTTCTTGTAAAACCACTCCTATCTGCATTTAATTTCTTAGCCAAAAACACACACAACTCTGATTCGTTTCTCATGGCACATATTGCAGTAATACCCAAACCGGAAAAAGATAACACAGATTGCTCAAACTATAGACCCATTTCCCTGTTAAATACCGACCTAAAACTCTTAGCCAAAATATTAGCCAATAGATTAAAACCCCTGTTATCGAAAATTATCGGCCCAGAACAAGTAGGTTTCATGCCAGGTAGGGAAGCCCGTGATAATATAACTAAAGCATTGAATTTAATACATTTCTCCCGTACCTCCAAGACGTCAGGCATCCTGCTCTCTACTGACGCCGAGAAGGCCTTCGATAGGGTCTCCTGGGAATACATGATGGCCACCTGTTCCCATGTTGGATTAAATAGGAATATGCTATCCTGGATCTCAGCTCTCTATCGAAATCCCCAGGCTAAAATCAAGGTTAACAACACTCTTTCTGACCCTATTAAAATCCAGAATGGTACCCGCCAAGGTTGCCCTCTCTCCCCCCTGCTTTTCATTATTTCCCTGGAACCACTGATTAGGAAAATAAATCTTTGCCCCGACATTAGAGGATTTTCGGTTGGAAAGAGAGAATACAAAGTAGCGGCATACGCGGACGATCTTTTGTTCTTTCTTTCACAACCTTACCTGTCAATCCCCAACCTTAAAAAACTTTTTGAAACTTTTGGCTTTATCTCCAATTTTAAAATCAACCAATCGAAATCTGAAGCTTTAAACATTAACCTCCCACCAAACCAATTAAAACTAATGAAGGACAATTATAGTTACAGATGGGAACAAAACAAGTTGAAATACCTAGGAATATACCTGACTGATAATCTAGATTCGCTCTACCACCATAACTATAAAACTCTACTTTCGACCCTGGTGGATGATCTACGAAAGTGGTCCTCCAAGACATTCTCTTGGTTTGGCAGAGCATCAATCCTGAAGATGACAGTCCTACCAAGACTGCTTTACCTTTTCAATGCCCTTCCCATTAAAATCCCGGAGGCCTTTTTTAACAGTCTGCTTAGAGCACAAAGACAGTTTCTGTGGGCAGATAAAAAACCAAGAATTAAATTTAACTTATTGACTTTACCCAAGAGCAGAGGTGGAATTGGATTGCCTGATTTCAAAAAATATTACCAAGCCTCCCACATTACAAGAATAATCGATTGGCACTGTCATGGCCAGAGTAAGGACTGGATCCAACTTGAACAAGAATTAACACCAACTAACCTACTTTTTTATCCTTGGTCAACACACTCCAAAATAGATAAAACGCTGACTCATCCTTTAGTGGCCAATACCCTTAACACTTGGCATAAGATCACGGGCAAACATGACCTTTCCTCAATACCTGGTCCCTTAACCCCAATTACCAATAACCCGGACTTTGTCCCAGGACTACACCTGAAGTATGCCCGACCCTACACGACCTCTCAATGTCTGATAAATTCGAAGGTCAAAACTTTTGACGATCTGCAAGCGGACTGGGACGGAACGTTTCCTGGCTTCTGGTTTTACATACAATTGAAGGATTTCCTGATTAATAGCAAATATAGGTTATCATACTGCCTCCCAATGTCTCCCATTGAGAATCTCTGCTTCAAGGGAGCTCCGGTAGCACATACCACTTCCCTGGCCTATTCCTGGTTAACCCAGGCTCAGCACCCGGATGATTTAAAACATAAAGGTAAATGGGAAAGCAGGGCCGATCCTAGGGTCACAGGCGCCTGGGTGCAGAAATATTTCTGGCGCCCCCACAAAGGGGCGTGGTCATCTTACCAACTCCTCCCCTTTACAAATGTTTCTGTGGCAATGACTCAAACACAGAGATGCTCCTCTAAAAAGTCTTTGTTGCCTAAGGATCCTCCCATGATCTTTTAACAATAAAGAAAATACTGGAAGAGCGTACACTAATGAGACCTGGAGGGGAACCTCTCTGATACTGTTAGAAAGTGCCCCAAAACATAGTACAGGCGATGGTCAGAGACTGTAGACATGATACAAGAGATGGTCAGAGACTGCAATCATAGTACAGGAGATGGTCAGAGAGTGTAGACATATTAAAGGAGACAGTCAGTGACTGGAGATATAATACAAGAGATGGTCATAGACTGCAATCATAGTACAGGAGATGGTCAGAGACTGCAGACATGATACAAGAGATGGTTAGAGACTGCAATCATAGTACAGGAGCTGGTCAGAGAGTGTAGACCTATTACAGGAGACAGTCAGTGACTGGAGATATAATACAGGAGATGGTCAGAGACTGCAGACATACTACAGGAGATGGTCAGAGACTGCAGACATACTACAGGAGACGGTCAGGGACTGGAGAAATAATACAGGAGACGGTCAGGGACTGGAGAAATAATACAGCAGACAGTCAGAGACTGCAGATATAATACAGGAGATGGTCAGAGACTGCAGTTCCTATTAACATAAGTAGATAATGGCCGATCGGCTCTCACCTGACCCAGCGATACAGCAACAACGGTTCCTCTGATCAGGAGTCAGCTCACTCTGAATTGCTCATGGATACTCCACTGGGTAGAGCCCAGATCTGTATTCTGGCAAGGACTCCAATCTTTTCTCCGCCAGGGATGGCACTAGGCTGTGCGGCTTTCCCTCTGGTGGCGCGCACGGCAGCGGGGTTCTTTCTCTGATGGTGTTCTCTCAGCACTGTCCTCTCCCTCTGGAGTCCTGGGTGCACTTCCCTGAAAGCTTTCCTGGGGTCCTGGCTCTCTCTCTCTCCCCCATTCAGCTGAACATGCCGTGTGGGCTGCAGTTTCTTTTTTACAGTGGGGCTGCCAGTCCTCGAACTACAAGTCCCACAATCCTCTTCTCTGCTCCTTTTTCTATTCTATTTCTTCCCTGGCAAGCATCGCTAGTACAGCATTGCACGTGAAGAGAAGGAGGGGAGAGAGTGGGAGGAGGAATGAAGAGCCCGCAGCTGCAGTGGCATCACTAGGGTTGTTGTCACCAGTTGAGGTAAAACATGGTGTCGCCCCCCTTCCTCCACCTATAGTCGCCCCTCAGTACAGACCCCCTCCACTAAGTATAGACCCCCTCCGTCAGTGCAGACTCCTAACTAAGTATAAACCCCCTCCCTCAGTACAGACCCCCCAGGACAAACCACCCCCCATGAGTACAGACACCCCCAGGACAAACCCCCCATTAGTACAGACCCCCTCCAGCACAACCCCCCATTAGTACAGACCCCCCCAGGACAACCCCCCTTTAGTACAGACCCAACCAGGACAATCCCCGCATTAGTACAGACTCCCCCAGGACAATCCCCGCATTAGTACAGACTCCCCCAGGACAATCCCCGCATTAGTACAGACTCCCCCAGCATAACCCCCCATTAGTACAGACTCCCCCAGGACAATCCCCGCATTAGTACAGACTCCCCCAGCATAACCCCCCCATTAGTACAGACTCCCCCAGGACAACCCCCCATTAGTACAGACCCCCCCAGGACAACCCCCCATTAGTACAGACCCCCCAGGATAACCCCCCATTAGTACAGACTTCCCCAGGACAACCCCCCATTAGTACAGACCCACCCAGGACAACCCCCCAGTAGTACAGACCCCCCCAAGACAAACCCCCCAGTAGTACAGACTCCCCCAGGACAACCCCCCATTAGTACAGACTCCTCTAGGACAAACCCCCCATTAGTACAGACTCCCCCAGGACAACCCCCCATTAGTACAGACCCACCCAGGACAACCCCCCAGTAGTACAGACCCCCCAGGACAAACCCCCCATTAGTACATACTCCCCTAGGACAAACCCCCCATTAGTACAGACTCCCCCAGGACAACCCCCCATTAGTACAGACCCCCCCACCCAGGACAACCCCCCAGTAGTACAGACCCCCCCCAAGACAAACCCCCCAGTAGTACAGACTCCCCCAGGACAACCCCCCATTAGTACAGACTCCCCTAGGACAACCCCCCATTAGTACAGACTCCCCCAGGACAACCCCCCAGTAGTACAGACCCCCCCAAGACAACCCCCCCATTAGTACAGACTCCCCCAGGACAACCCCCCATTAGTACAGACCCCCCCAGGACAACCCCCCATTAGTACAGACCCCCCCAGGACAACCCCCCATTAGTACAGACCCCCCCCAGGACAACCCCCCATTAGTACAGACTCCCCCCCCAAGGACAAACCCCCCATTAGTACAGACCCCCCCCCAGGACAAACCCCCCATTAGTACAGACCCCCCCCCCAGGACAAACCCCCCATTAGTACATACTCCCCTAGGACAACCCCCCATTAGTACAGACTCCCCCAGGACAAACCCCCCATTAGTACAGACCCCCCCCAGGACAAACCCCCCATTAGTACATACTCCCCTAGGACAACCCCCCATTAGTACATACTCCCCTAGGACAACCCCCCATTAGTACAGACCCCCCCATTAGTACATACTCCCCCAGGACAACCCCCCATTAGTACAGACCCCCCAGGACAAACCCCCCATTAGTACATACTCCCCTAGGACAAACCCCCCATTAGTACAGACTCCCCCAGGACAACCCCCCAGTAGTACAGACCCCCCCAAGACAAACCCCCCAGTAGTACAGACTCTCCCAGGACAACCCCCCATTAGGCAGGCTGAGGCGCTCAATCTCAGCTGAATCAGGCGGCAGCTCCGCTCGGCGCTCGCGCCCGCACGCTGTCTGAACTTAGATGGCAGTGGCAGAGGTCACGGTGGGTGGAGCCGAGCGGCCGTGTGACGTCACGTCGTCACATCCCGCTCGGGTCTGGGATTGCTTCGGCGAATCGGCGGCTCGGCGGCTCGGATAAAAAAAAAAAAAAGAACCTCCTCGCCGGCTCGCTCGGCGCCTCGCGCATGACAGCGCTGGGTGCGGGGCACCCACTGCACCCCGGGTAGGATCGGCCCTGTGGGAAAGTGATTTAAATGCTACATTCTCGATTAAACAATGGGAAAAAGCCTGTATTATGACTCACAAATGCTCCTTGAGCTCAAGATATCAGGAGATTTCCTATAAAATTCTCACACAGTGGTATATCACACCCCAGAGAGCCAGGAGATGGTCCCCCACATCCTCAGACCTATGCTGGCGTTGCGGCAATGAAACTGGCACATTCCTTCATATATGGTGGGAGTGTCCACAAATACTTAAATACTGGGACGAGGTCAGGAAATGGATATTAGTCATCACAAAAACCAATTTAGAGCTCAACGCAGCTGCCTGCCTGATTAACGTCAACACCCTCCCCATAAGCAGATACAAGAAATCTCTCACTAGACACCTCTTATTAGCAGCTAAAACACTCATTCCTCTCCATTGGAAGTCCAGATATATACCCAAACTCACAGAATGGTTAGATAGAGTACACCACATATACAAAATGGAAGAAATAGTGGCCATGAAGAGAGAGAACAGCACAAATTTTATTGAGACCTGGCGGGCATGGGTTTCTTTCTTACCAATCACTTAATACATAATTCTTCAATTACTGAGCACAGCGCCCTGAGTGAATGGACAGTATTATCTCCCCCCATTCTACACCTGTTCCATACTATTCCTTCTCATACAATGTTACTCAAATGATAGAATGGTGAACCTTTTTTTTTTTTTTTTTTTCTTTCTCTTCTCTTTCTCTCTTCTTTATCGTGCTCCTTCAAGATGCCTCGACCCCCCCTCTTCCCTCCTCCTAACCTATCCCACCCCTTCTCCCCATTCCCCTTCCCCACCCCTTCCCCCTTATGGGACAATTTTAAAGTATAAGTACTTTATCTGTTCAAGCTTTGATTGTGCAAATTCTTTTGTTACACTTGCATAACTTGTTACTGTAATAAGCTTCAATAAAATCTTTGATTGTGAAAAAACAAAAAAAAACAAACATGTCATACTTACCTGCTCTGGGCAGTGGTTATGCACAGAGCTGCCCAAATTCTCATCTTCTCGGGTCCCTCGATGGCAATCCTGGCCCCTCCTTTCTGCCGAGTGCCCCCACAGCAAGCAACTTGCAATGGGAGCACCCAAGCCAAGCTTCTGCCCTGTGTGTCCATTCAGACATGGAGCCGTGGGTTCGGCCCCACCCCATCTCTCTCATTAGCTTACTGACTTTGATTGACATCATTGGGAGCCAATGGCATTGGCTGCTGTGTCTCAATTAGGAGGGAGAGTCCCGGACAGCAGAGGCTCTCATGCAACATTGCTTGATCAAGATGGGGCTCAGGTAACTATTAGAGGGGCTAAGGCTGGCAGCTGCACACAGACGTTTTTTTGTGCTCATGCATTGCATAGAATGGATTAAGATAACAAGCCTTCTGCCTTTAGAACCTTTAATTGATTGGCTTTCTGTGAGGCTTCTTCCTTGCACACTCCAGCCATGTTGTACAGGGTTTGCTGATACCAGGTCACAATTACGTTCTTCCATGGACAGAGATTGCAAGAGGGTGATACTATGTTACATTTAGTTTCTTACACTGCTAGTATGTAAAGCAGTGGCGGATGGTGTTTTTTGGGGGGGGCAAACAACCACCCCCCCCCAGTCAGTCAGCAGCACCCATGACCCCCCCCCCATGCACGGTTGGTTCGGACGGGTGGGGTAAGCCTGGCAACTACTCCATCTAGGTAGCGGACAGGTGGGCAGGCAGCTTGTCCTATGACGCAGCCGCAGCGTGTCCTACGGGCGGCCGCAGAGTGTCCTGGTTTGATCCTCCTCCCTCCTCCCAAGCGTCCAATAGGATCGCCTGTCCATTCAGCCAATTGGAAAATGTGTCTCACATCCGCTTCTGAATGGTCGGATTGAGGATCAGTGTTTCAACAGCAAATACTCATTCACAGTATCACACCTGGGTGGGCTCCGATCGCACTCTCTGTGACCGGAACCCACCTCATTTTGAAGCCTCTGGCTCTAATCAGGTGCTTAAAAAAAACCTGGCCGCTGTAATTCATGCGCCCGGTGCCCTAAAAGGGACCAGACACATGAATAGAGAGTAGCTGCGGTGGACTTGGATAGATTCATGCTATGCATGAATCTATCCATTGCATATAGGGGAAGGCCTGGAGAAAGGGGATGGCGTCTGGGTGCCCATAATGGATGGACCGCTCCTGATGTAAAGACTTGGTCCCCACCCTTGGGACCATGTTTCATGCTGCACCCATATTTTCTCTAAATTCAGTGCTGCTGTGTGTGAAATTCATTAACAAATGCATCATCACAGGATCTGTGAATAGAAAGACTACAAGTCCCATTGGCCACCCCAAAAGAGGATCCCAATAGAGCACAAGTGTAGTGACATCATCACACTTGTAGTCCATTTTTTGCTTCCTCCACTTACTGTATGTCCCCAATGGAGATATTTATCCTCACTTTCTGTCCCAATGACTACAGAAAACTCACCCCAATGGTGGCATAAGTAGCAATCTCTGACAAATCGGATTAGCAGTACCCTCCTTGATAAAAAAATAAAAATAAATTATGCATTGCAGGGAAATCCATTGGAAATAAAGTCAAAAGTACAAAGATAAGGTAAAATTCTGTTTTGGTTGGGCTATGTTTATTCCATGAAAATTTACTCCAGGTGGAATAATCATTTAATCCTTTTGCTTTATTCCAGATGTACAGTAGCAGCACCATTAATGTCCCCCTCTTCAGCCCCAGGGGAATGATTCGCATACCAATGAAACAAGATCCCCTTTAACTTAAATAAAATGAAAAAGAAAATGGTCAACCAAAAAAAAATGTTTTTCATCTCAATATTTTCTTAGTGTTATCATGCAAATGCCCATCAGATTTTTTTCTGTCTTTTTTAACTTCAAGCTGAATCGTTGAGTCAACGCAAATATCACCGTTGTTATTTTTGCAGTTATTTTCAATTACGGCATATTTGTGGTTCCCTAAGGAAACATATGGGATTGGCTGTTATACCTTTCAACCTACTAAACCCCTTTCAGCCTTTCTGGGAATAGAATCAGATTTCACAGTGTCAAGTGGTGCATTATACTACAACAACACTGGCAAATGGTCGACCCCAGAACCACTTAAAGGGCCATTTTCCAGCAGGCCTGCCTTTTTTTATATTTGCACACATCTAATGGTATCCTTGACCCTGCATTTTTTTCCCCTTCCAACCAAAAGCACAAAACATACCCGTTGTTGTTTATGTGATACGAGATCTATAAAGTCATTTTTATACATAAGAATGCTTTCTTTATACTCGCTGGCTGAGGGAAGAGAATAGGTGCCCTTAGGGTGAAAAAGTATCATTTACATCTAAATACACTTGTTGGAAAAATGTCAAAGCTGGCATAAAACAAGGGTATCCAACGCTGAGTTTGCGTTCAGTCTTTAGTTTCTTACTTAAAGCGGAGGTTCACCCTAAATATAAGATCTCCCATGTGATCCAGCATACTGGCGTCAGCGCCAGTATGCTGGGTTTTTTTTTTTAATCGCACACTTACTGTATTATGCCGGAATTTCATTTTTTTCCCCCGCGGTGGACGGCTCTAGTATTGCTCGTCACATCTTCCTAAAATACCCGATATGGACTCGGGTAATCTCGGCGAAAATGCGGCGCCTGCGCACAGACCTAGGAGCTGACTGCGCAGGCGCCGTATTTCTCCGAGTCCTATTTCGGAGGGCGTGACGCGCCATAGCCGTAGGACTCGGAGAAATACGGCGCCTGCGCAGTCAGCTCCTAGGTCTGTGCGCAGGCGCCGCATTTTCGCCGAGATTACCCGAGTCCATATCGGGTATTTTAGGAAGATGTGACGCGCTATACTGGCGCCGTCCACCACGGGGGGAAAAAAAGAAATTCCGGCATAATACAGTAAGTGTGTGATTAAAAAAAAAAAACCCAGCATACTGGCGCTGACGCCAGTATGCTGGATCACATGGGAGATCTTATATTTAGGGTGAAATACCGCTTTAAAGAAAAAAATACCTACATTTAACAAGAACCAAAAAAAAATAAAAAAAATAATATATAATATATATGGGCTTAGTTAGTGAGGAGGTCTAGTAAGGCCCCGTACACACGACCGAGAACCTCGTCGGGCTAAACTCATCGTTCCGCCCGACGAGATTCTCGGCCGGCCGTCGAGTTCGTCGACCAGGCTGTCGAAAAAGGCGTCGAGCCATTAGTCCCGATGGCCCGTCGAGCAAATAGAGAACCTGCTCTCTATTTTGGCTCGACGAGCTTCCCGACGGGACGCTTGACGAAAGTGTACACACGATCGAGCTTCTCGGCAGAATATGGATCCCAGCGAGCTTCTCGCTGGATTCTGCCGAGAAACTCGGTCGTGTGTACGGGGCCTGAGTGACTCAGTAACCAATCAAATGTTGTTTTTGCCATTTTAGACCTAAAGAACAATGTGAATGGTTAATATAAGTTATAGGGCCAGATTCTCGTAGATCTGCGTTTTTTTAGCGTATCCCATTTACGCTACGCCTTCGCAGCTTTTACGGGCAAGTGCTGTATTCTCAAAGCACTTGCTCCATAATTTGCGGCGGCATAGCGTAAATGGCCCGGCGTAAGGTCGCGTAATTCAAAGTAGGAAAGAGGTGGACGTGTTGTATTTAAATTAAGCGCGCCCCCACGCCGAACGAACTGCGCAAGCGCCGGCCGTAAACGTAGCCCACTGCGCATGCTCCATAGTACGCCGCAAATACATTGGTTTCGACGTCAACGTAAATAAAGCACAGCCCTATTCGCGACGAGTTACATAAACAACGTAAACGACGGAAAAACACAACGCTGTCCCGACGTCCATACTTAACATGTCGTACGCCGGACCTACGCAAGGTTACCCCTAATATAGCAGGGGTAACCTTACGCTTACACAAACTACGTAAACTAACGGCGCTCAAATACGTTCGGGAATCGGCTTATCAGGCTCATTTGCATATTCGACGGGAACGCCACCTAGCAGCCAGCGTAACATTGCAACTTAGATCCGACGGTGTAAGTGACTTACGCCAGTCGGATCTACGCCAAATCTATGCGTAACTGATTCTAAGAATCAGTCGCATAGTTAGGAGGGCTCAGAAACAGAGATACGACGGCGTATCTGGAGATACACCGTCGTATCTCTTCTGAGAATCTGGCCCATAGTATTTCCAGGCTTACATAGCATAAAGAGAAAAGCCTACCAGCCCAAATCATAGTACTTATTTATACTTATTCACACTTATGCATTTTGCCCTAATGCATTTTCCAATGTAATCAAAAAAACATGTTAGCTTGAGTTGACGTGCTGTCATTCTATTGTCAACATGCATCATAGTCAGTGTTGACAACCTACTAGACTAAAATTTACTGACACAACACCCAAAATTGACTGGCACAAGCAAGTTTTTACTGGTATTTCCAAAAAGTTACAAAATTACAGTTTTAAGTACAAATCTCAGTATTTAGGCTACAGATAAGTACAATATGTAATTAGAAATGTGATTTAAGGTAGATATTAAGGCAAAAAACATATTTCTTATTTTATGTTCAATATGTTAAGCAAGTAGCTCAGGGACAGGACTTAAGAGGGTAAGAAATTAGAATGGGCGGCACACACACATATGAAACTGATTCTCACAGTGACACTGAAATGGCCCGGCGTAAGGCCGCGTAACTCAAAGTAGGAAAGAGGTAGGCGTGTTGTATTTAAATTAAGCGCGCCCCCGCACCCAACGAACTGCGCAAGCACCGGCCGTAAACGTAGCCCACTGCGCATGTTTCATAGTACGCCGCAATTACATTGGTTTCGACGTCAATGTAATTAAAGCACAGCCCTATTCGCGACGAGTTACATAAACGACGTACACAACGGAAAAACGCAACGCTGTCCCGACGTTCATACTTAACATGGCGTACGCCGGACCTACGCAAGGTTACCCCTCATATAGCAGGGGTAACCTTACGCTTACGCAAACTACGACAACGGCGCGCAAATACGTTCGGGAATCGGAGTATCAGGCTCATTTGCATATTCGACGCAGAAATCGACGGGAACGCCACCTAAAGCATGTTTTAAAACTTTTGTCCGCTGGAAACCTGTCCGCTAGGCCGTACACACGATCGGATATGTCTGCTGAAACTGGTCTGCGGACCAGTTTCAGCGGACATGTTCGATCGTGTGTACGCGGCCTCACTGGCATTTACTGGCAGGAGAAAAGTGCCCATTTTTTTACTGGCTGCCATTAAAAATACTGATGGCATGGCAACACTGATCATAGTAGTAGTTGACATTTTTTTTTTTGCATGTGTTGACAAGTATTTTGAAGCGTTTCCATTAATTTCAATGTTAATGCATCAAACAAAAATGCAAAAGTGTGAATCCAGCCTTAAAGCCGAACTTCGGGCAAAAAAATGTTTCCCAGGCAATGGGGCTGTGCCTGCACTACACGGGTTAACTGCTCATTTTTTTCCAAGGGAGATTGGATTTCAAATATATATTTGAATGACAATTTCAAGTACTGTACTTATTGGCATATAACACGCACTTTTTCACCCTGAAAATAGGGTGCAAATAGTGTGTGCGTGTTATACGATGATACTGCAATTTGGGCTGCCTCGGAGAGAGAACGGGGAGGGCCATCAGATTACATACAGAGAAAATCTCCTGTTAACTCAGCGGCCTCTGTAATGGAAATTCCCTTCTACTGTGTCGGCATTGGACCAGTGTTCTGTCTATCATAGAAGCTGGTCCAGGAGGCAGGACTGTATTAAAGAGGCTGCGGCATAAACAGAAGTTTCTCGCTGTATGTAATGTAATGGTGCCCCTCTCTCCCTGTCCTCTCCGAGGCAGCAGTAATCTGCAGTGAGGCTGCAGATGGGCATTAATTGGGTTTCATTGATGGCAAGGGTGAGGCTGATAATGGGCATTGATCAAGCTGCATTCATGGGCAATTGTGAGGCTGCAGATGGACATTGATCAGGATGTATTTCTGGGCAATGGGGAGGCTGCAGATGGGCATTGATCAAGCTGTATTGATGGGCAATTGTGAGTCTGCAGATGGGCATTAATCAAGCTGCATTGACGGTTAATGGTGAGGCTGGAGATGAGCAATGATGAGGCTGCATTGAGGGGCACTGACCCTTATTTTGCTTTAAAGTTATTTATTTAAACTGTATGGGCCAGATTCAGGTAGAGTTACGCCGGCGTATCAGTGATAAGCTGGCATAACACACTTTGCGCCGGCTTATCTGTTTTCTGTATGCAGAAAACAAGATATGCCGGTTTGCAGCAAAGATCTGACAGGCAGTTTTAAAATGGGTGGGCGTTCTCGCTGATTTACGCTGAGAATATGTAAATCAGCGAGATACGGCAAGTCACGAACGTACACAGGCCCGACGCAGTCACAGGCACGACGTTTACGTAAGGGTTTTCCCAGGGTAAAGATAAAGCAACAAAAATCAGGCGCATCCTATGTTAAGTATGGACGTTGTGACCGCGTCGAATTCGAAAGGTTTTACGTCGTTTGCATAACTCGTCCGTGAATGGGGATTGACGTCATTGACGTTCACATCGAAAACACTGTCATAATTTGGAGCATGCGCACTGGGATACATTGACGGCCGGCACATGCGCAGTACGTTCGCCGCGGGATTTCGCCTATTTTAAATACTACACGCCCCCTACCCGCCCAATTAGCATTCTGCCGGCCCATTTACGCTACGCCGTCGCAACTTTAGAAACAAGTGCTTTGTGAATACAGTACTTACGCGTAAAGTTTCGGCAGAGTAACGTAAATGAGAAACGTTACGCCGGAATAAAGTACCGCTCCCCATCCTGAATCTGGCCCTATGTTTTTTTCCTGAAACTTTCCTCCTAAAAAGAAGGTGCGTGTTATATATGCCTGTGCGTGTTATATGCCGATAAATACCGTCATTTATTGAAAGTATTAATATTTTACTCTGTATTCCAAAGGCAATTTATTTATATTTTGGACATCCTGTTTATGTTTCCCTGCAGCCAGGCTGGGAAAGATCTGGGTCATGTGTGTATATCAAATAGGAAAAAGGTACCGTATATAAGTATAAGCCGACCTGAATATAAGCCGAGGCACCTAATTTTACCACAAAAAAATGGGGAAACTTATTGACTCGAGTATTATGCCGCGTACACACGGTCGTTTTTTGTGATGAAATAAAACAAAGTTTTAAAAAACGTCATTTAAAATGATCGTGTGTGGGCTTTACGTTTTTTTTTGTCTTCTGAAATCGACCCAAAAAAAATTCGAACATGCTTCAATTTTTTATGTCGTTTTTCAAAATGTCGTTTTTTGTGTCATAAAAAATGATCGTGTGTGGGCTAAAACATTTTTTAAACCCGCGTTTTAACCACTTAAGGACCGGACTAATACGCTGCTAAATGACCCAAGGGGTTTTTACAATTCGGCACTGCTTCACTTTAACAGACAATTGCGCGGTCGTGCGATGTGGCTCCCAAACAAAATTTGCGTCCTTTTCTTCCCACAAATAGAGCTTTCTTTTGGTGGTATTTAATCGCCTCTGCGATTTTTATTTTTTGCGCTATATACAAAAATAGAGCGACATTTTTGAAAAAAAAAACAATATTTTTTACTTTTTGTTATAAGAAAAATCAATAAATTAAATTTTAGTCAAACATTTAGGCCAAAATTTATTTAGCCACATGTCTTTAGTAAAAAAAAATTTGCAATAAAAAAAAATTAGCTACCTAGCGGGTAGAAAAATGTAAAAAACCTAGCGATCAGAAAAATGATCGCTTAGTGATGCTGGCAATAGGGAGTGAAAGGGTTAACTAGGGCGATGATCAAGATGTTAAAACTTTATTAGGGGGGGTACGGGGGCTACCTAGGACCTAACACTAACTGCCTGTCACACTAACTGTCACACTGACACTAAATACAGTAATCATACATGTATGATTACTGCATTCAGTGACACTGTGACAGGGGGAGGGGGGGGGGCGATCGGGGGGGTTAAATGTGCCTATGTGTCTGTGTGTTAGTGTAGTGTTAGTGCAGACTTACTTGTGACCTGCAATATTTAAAAAAAAAATTTGGGGATTTAAATATACAAGAAAATTGTAAAGGATGCCTATAAGTTAGTCCTAAGATGAATACAGACGTGGCAATAGAATCTCTTTTGTCCTTAAGAGAATACCACTAAGGGATATGATACGGTCTAGTTTTAAGTCCAGCTAATTAAAATTTACAAGTGCTGTGTAACTGAGAATCAGCCATCACCCACCACTTTCCCACAGGCAAGAAAGAAAGGACTTCAGTACAGCAAAGTCAGAACATGCTTCCATCACCAAGAACAGAAGCCGCAATTCATCTCCGCTTCTCCTTATCAACAGCTTCCACTTCTGTGTCTCCACGGAATCATATTAGAATTAGATTGATCAGCACAATGTCACCTTTGGAATGTTCGAGTTTTTAATAATGTGGCACAACTCTTTTGGAGGGCAAAGCATGGATTTCTCCCCTTTCCCATGTTAAGGGGATAAATAGCGTGGCAAATGTGTTCCTGTAATAAAGCTGGGATGGTTATTTGTTTCACTAATGAGTCTTGAGGATGCCTTGTTTTATTCTAGCAGCTGTTTAACTGGTATTAATTTAAAATTCGTAAATAAGAACAAGGATAATTTGTATGCCTCTTGCCGAATGACAATTTATTAAGCTATAAACAAAATAATAAAGCAGAGAATGACAAGCGGAACATGAGGATAAAGTTTACAATCGGGACAAATGCTACAAGTTTGGCATTTGTTAAACAGAGCTGGAATTTTATTATGTTGAGCATTAGTCAAGGACCAATAAATCAAAATCTTAAAGTATATCTAAAACCCTTTTATTAAAACAAAATATGTTGTTAAAAACCTTGAGTTATATCTTTTCCTTAGTTAGAAAAGACCCTCTAAGAAGCCACTGGAATTATCGGACCTTCCTAGTGTTGGACTTAGTGATCTGGTCTACAGCTGTCCCAAATCACTCACCAACCCACTAGTGGGGACCGAATGACCACACATATACCGTATTTATCGGGGTATTGCGCACTCCAGCGTATAGCGCGCACCCCTACCTTTAGTACTTACAGTTTTGGTGTCTTGCGCGGCATCCATCGGCGGCCTTGTCCAGTCCGGCATCCGTCTTCGGTGTCCTCCCGGCGCTGTCTCGAGTCGAATCCCCGATTCCCGCGCTCAGTTTGAACGCCTCCGCCGACAAATATACCAAGTGCAGTACACTCGGGAACATTCTTTTTTTTTTTCTTAAAGTGTATTTTTGTGCGTGAACTTGAGAGAGGAGCTGGACTGCAGGAGTTGGGAGTAGGCAGACCCTCCCCCGGAGGCAGTTTGCCATCCTTCTCTATGCCCCCGGGTGGCAATGGCGAACCCCACCCTACCTGCTCCACTTGGGAGCCCAACTGGGGCCCAACAGGACCCCAACAGGGCAGAGGGACTCCCCCTATGAGGGCGTGAGGGGGTCTAGCCCACCCAGCCAGCCCCATAGGTCCTTCGCCCCATAGGTCCTTCGCCTCTCTTTTTTTAGGAGACCGCATGGCCAAAGTGCGTGCGTGTTAAACCAATTTCATGTGCGTGCAAGTGTGGTGGTTTTTGTGGGGGGGGGCGTACTAAGCACAGGCGTACCTTGCATAGCAAACCCACTGGGAGCCGGGCTGAGACCACCAAACTCAATTCACATGTAGCCAAGACCGGGATCCGAACCCTTGGCTGCAGAGGTGAACAGCTTGTCAGCGCAGTGCCAATCACGTTGAGCCACCGCAGCTCCCTGGCACTCGGGTACATTCAACCAGGCTCGGCTTCGCTCGTGCTCACATTCTGTGACGTTTATGCGTGAGCACGAGCTAAGCCGAGCCTGGCCGAATGTACCCGAGTGTACTGCACTCGGTATATGTCGGCGGCTCAGTTCAAACTGAGCGCGGGGAGCGGGTAGCGGCGTATATTGCACACCCACGATTTTCCCCTTATTTTAAGGGGAAAAAAGTGCGCGGTATACGCCGATAAATACGGTACATCCTCTCCATGCAAAGCCTGGGAGACTAGAACTCTTTAGGAAGGGCTCTCCAAATATTTATCTCTTTCCCCAGTCCACACCACTGGCAATAAACTGCCTTTATAAGGTGAAACAAATATTCATAACCAATAACAATGTGTAGCACCCTCTACCATTGGTAGGTGCTAGAGTAGGATTTGTTTGTAAGGAGATATATTTAGGCAGGCCCATGCTGCAGGCTAGGCCTGCTTGTTTTGATCTGGGGGCAGGAAGTTGTTGGTGTAGCAGTGGATGTGACCACCTGTGCTCTAGTTCTAAGGTGCCTCCCCTGCTTCCAGGGAGAATGATCAGGAAGAGGGGTATGGAACAGGACTGGAGTGGCAGGGAGCTCATGTGAGGAGCCCTGACCAATCCCCAATTGGACTTGGAAGGGGGCAGGCCTCCCATATAAGCTCAGGTCCCAGCCTGCTGGGGAGGAGTTGTCCGTCGGGAGACCTGAAGCATGAAGCATTAGGCTGCAGCAGGGGCACCACCCTCATCTGGGGGGGGGTGCGAGGCTTAGCGAAGGAGCCTGGGAGAGCTGGGCGTGAGCTACATCCTTACACGGATGGAGTGTTCTGAAACAGAAGGGCTGGAGAAGCTGTCAGAACGTGTGTCCAGTTAAAGTTCTCCATCATGGACTCGGGGCAGAAAAAGGTCGGTAAGTGGACCACAGTGGATTACTGGATGAGGCATGCCAGGGGAGCTGGGTGCGAGGCCAGAGGAGAGACTGTGGGGAAAGTGTCAAGTCGATGTGGCCTGAGGGCAGGATTTGTATATTGGTCTGGCTGGGAGCAGTAGTCCGCCAAACTACATGTGCTACTAAATTACTAGGCCACCAGGGAGAGGTACTGCAGACCGCTGGCCTAGTAACAGCATTTATAGCAGTCAGCATTTGAGACTGTTCAGAGGGGCTTCATTCGCTCATAGAAGAGGATGTGACAGGGAAGATAATGATCTACAGTAAAGTTTGTGCAGGGGAATATAAGCCCTGGGAGTGACAGTCTGCAGGAGAGGTGCAGTGGAGGAGAAATAGCCTGCATGGTGATGCAGGAGAAGTGACTGTAAATATTATGGGCCAGATTCTCGTAAACTGGCGTAAATGCCAGTGGGGCGTAGCGTATCGTATTTACGATACGCCGCCGCAACTCTGGACGCAAGTGCCGTATTCTCAAAGCACTTGCGTCCAGAGTTACGGCGGCATAGCGTAAATGGCCCGGCGTAATTCAAATGTGGATGAGGTGGACGTGTTTTATGTAAAACAATTCTGACCCCACGTTTTTAACGTTTTTTTTTAACTGCGCATGCGCCGTTTGGGGACGTATCCCAGTGCGCATGCTCCAAATTACACCGCAAATACATTGGTTTAGACGTCAACGTAACTTACGCAAAGCCCTATTCGCGAACGATTTACGTAAATGACGAAAAAATTGTCGATGTCCCGACGTCAATACTTAACATTGCGTACGCCGGACCTACGCAAAGTTACCCCTCATAAAGCAGGTGTAACTTTACGCTTACCCAAACAACGTAAAATACGACAACCGGGCGCAAGTACGTTTGGGAATCGGCATATCTACCTCATTTGCATATTCTAAGCGGCTAATCAACAGAAGCGCCCCTAGCGGCCAGCGTATAATTTCACACAATTATACGCCGGCGTTGGCTAGTTACGTCGGCAGAAGAAGCCTATTTTTTCAACGTATCTGCGTTTGAGAATCGGCGTAACAATACGCTGGCGCAGATTTGAAATTACGGCGGCGTATCTGTCGATACGCCTTGTAACTGTTTGGAGAATCTGGCCCTATATGTGCATCAATACTTCAAGGCTCAACTAAATCTCAAGTTCTTTAATATGATGGCAAACTAACATGTTCTATGGGCATCCCATTTCCCCTTTCCCCCAACCAAGTTATATCCCCAATAAACAAAAACAAAACAACGCAAATGACTGTTCATTGTCTCTGAGGTGATAGATGGAGGTCTGGCAGAAGGGTGATATGGTGGATGTTAGTTACTAGTAGCAACCAAGCACTACATATGTTTCTTCTTGCTCTATAGAGAACCAACCCCAGCAACAGACAGAAGTTAATACCCTAAGATTATGGGAAACCCAACCAATGTAGAAAACAATAACAAATCAGAGCTAAGGTTGGCTACAGCCTAGCTGTAAACACAAAATGTAGATGAGCAGCACTCCATTTTTAGGAGAGCCGCTACACTTCATTTCCTTTTCGTATTTTACTTTGCATAAAATATAATAACACTTGCCTTCCCCCCAAGACGTCCTATGTAAGAGCGATAACGTTGACTTTCCATACCCTGTATGTAGCAGTAAAGTCACCCCGGACGATTGCTCCCATGGTGGACTAGAAGACAGCATCCTATGCGGGTATATCCAGCACCTCTTACATCCCCCAAAGGACGAGTACCAAGGCCACAAGTTTCTGTTCCGACCGAGGCAGCTCACAATACTACCTTTAGGATCTGCTGCCAATAAGACTTGTGTTTGGTGGCCTGATCGTTGGGCAGTCCCCAAATTTGAGCACTGCAGTTAGGCAATACAGCTAGGAGTGGAGCCACGTGATGTCATCATGTCCGTAACCCAAAGTAAGCTAATGTGCACACATATACACATTGTCAGGGCTGGGCTCAGCCCTTCCTTATCTGAGCTCAGCTGTCGGCTGATTGCCAGCTCCTATCTCTCCACAGTGACTCACCTGTTGATGATCCTGTTAGTCAGTCCTGCCTACTTAAGCCATCCGGCTCAGATGATCTCTGCCTTCGCCTTGGTCAACATCACAGAGACTATCTCCTGTGTTCCTGTTAAAGACTTGCTTGGCTGACATCCCTACTGGCTCCTGATCCTGCTTGCTTTTCTACTACGTTCTTCTCTGGCTCCCTGACATTTGGCAAGTCTGACTATCAGATCCTTAACTCTGGCTATGTTTTGACTATGTTTACTCTTTTCATCTTTTCATTATTATTATTATTATTATTATTATTATTATTATTATTATTATTAAACAAGTGTGCTTTAACTGTACTTCTGTCTCGGTCTGATTCATGGTTTCTGACACACATGTACTGATGTGGATGCTAGTCCTTAACGGGGCAATACCTGTTAAAGGAGGCAATATTTTCTGTGTTACTACATGAAAGTGCATTGATTTTGTGAGTGGTTTTACATTGGAGTTTAATCAAAGGAGGTTATATAAGAGTTACTGCACTATGAGAGGCTGCTTTATTGTTTTGGAATGACTGATGCTGGAGCGTGAGCTGATCAAAAAGGGAGAATAGAGAACCCACAATTGATAAATCTGGTGAATTCCTAGAGTGAATAACAGCCCTGGTATTAGGGCAAGGCACATATTGACCTTACCATTGTGTAGGTGTTGTTGTCAAAAGTATTAGGTCACCTGCCTTTACATGCACATGAACTTTAATGGCATTCCAGTCTTAGTCCGTAGGGTTCGATATTGAATTGGCCCACCCTTTGAAGCTATAATAGCTTCAAACCCCATTTGGGAAGACTGTCCACAAGGTTTAGGAGTGTGTCTATGGAAATGTTTGACCATTCTTCCAGAAGCACATTTGTGAGGTCAGGCATCGATGAGGACAAGAATGCCTGACTCGCAGTCTCCACACTAATTCACCCCAAAGGTGTTCTATTGGGTTGAGGTCAGGACTCTGTGCAGACCAGTCAAGTTCCTCCACCCCAAACTCAGCTCATCAATGTCTTTACGGACCTTAATTTGTGCACAGGTGTGCAGTCATGTTGGAACAGGAAGAAGCTATCCCCAAACTGTTCCCACAAAGTTGGAAGCATGAAATTGTCAAAATGCTTATACCTTAAGTGTTCCCTTCACTGGAGCTAAGGGGCCAAGTCCAACACCTGAAAAACAACCCCACACCATAATTCCCCCTCCACCAAATGATTTGGACCAGTGCGCAAGGCAAGGTCCATAAAAACATTGATAAGCAAGTTTGGGATGGAGGAACTTGACTGTCCTGATCTCAGCCCAATAGAACACCTTTGGGATGAATTAGACCCCTTTCACACTGGGTCGTTTTGCAGGTGCTATTGCGCTAAAAAACTGACCCTAAACAGCCGCTGCTGTGTCTCCAGTGTGAAAGCCCTGAGGGCTTTCATACTGGAGCAGTAAGCGCTAGCAGGATGGTAAAAACAGTCCTGCTAGCCGCATCTTTGGAACGGTGAAAAGCAGTGTGTATACCGCTACTCCACCGCTCCCGCCTTTGAAATCAATGGGACGCCACGGCTATACCGCCCGCAATGCGCCTCTGCAGAGGTTTTGCTGTGGTTTTTAACACTTTTTCTGTGTTAAAACCGCCCCACTATCGGCCGAATAGCACCACAAAATTGGCGGTGAAGCACAGCTAAAAATAGCGGCGCTTTACCACCAACGCCACCCCCACCCCAGTGTGAAAGGGGCCTTAGAGTGGAGACTGCGAGCCAGGCCTCCAACATCAGTGCCTGACCTCAAAATGGGCTTCTGGAAGGAAGAATGGTCAAACATTTCCATAGACACATGCCTAAACCTTGTGGACAGCCTTCCCAGAAGAGTTGACGCTGTTATAGCTGAAAAGGGTGGGCCAACTCAATATTAAACCCTACGGACTAAGACTGGGATGCCATTAGGCCCCTTTCACACTGGGGCGGGAGGTGCACTGACGGTATAGCGGCGCTATATCGTCGGATTTGCAGCGGAATTGCGGCGGTATTCGGCCGCTAGTGGTGCAGTTTTAACCCCTGTTAGCGGTCGAAAAAGGGTTAATACCGCCGGCAATTGCCAGCAGTATTACCGCGGTGTACCATTGTTTTCAATGGGAAGGAGCAGTGGAGGAGCGGTAAACACATCGCTCCTTCACCGCTCCGAAGATACGGCTAGCAGGACTTTTGGAGCGGTCCTGCTAGCGCACCGTCTCAGTGTGAAAGCACTCAGGCTTTCACACTGAGACTGCAGGGCAGGAGTTTTTCAGGCGGTATTTAGGCGCTATTTTTAGCGCTAAACCACCTGAAAAACTCCTCAGTGTGAAAGGGACCTTAAGTTCATGTGTGTGTAAGGCAGGCATCCCAATACTTTTGACAATATAATGTACAGTATATAGGTAAGCAGTTTGTACAGCAGGTGGTGGTGGACACAGATTGGTAAAGAACGGAGACTTTTTGCATGGATTTGGATGAAATCAATTCTTCAATTCACATGGACACTATTTGCAGATATATATAAATGAATTTTATTTAAGGCACCAGTTGTACACAATAATATTTATATAACAGATTGATTGTTTCATTATCAGGATTGTTATTTTTGTGTTGCATTTATTTATACTTCTTATTTTTAGTGGATGAGGCACTGATATTACATAAGATTATTCATGTAATGGCCACATTAATTGTTTGAATATATAGATTGTTTTGTTGTTCTGCACTGTTTTTTACATATATTAATACAGCTTGGTGACTGACCTGTCCCCGTCCTCCTGATTGGAAAATGGAAAAGTAGCTCTCTGCTCTGAGCATGGCTCTGCTCTCTTGACCCTTTAGCGAGCTCTGCGTATTCGATTGACAGCAACACAAAATGCTGCAAAACCTAACTGGCTCACAGCTTGTTCTTCTCTTTCCCATCCTGTTCTGCAATGGACTACAGAAACAAATCTAAACAAAATATTACTAAAGGAACTTTTTTTTTTAGCTTACCTTACTGCAGTGCTGTTTTCATGTCCTCATTGTTCATTTTTGCTTTGATGTTGCTGTAATCCTGCTCTGTTCTGGACACTTCCTGGTTGTCTGTTTCCTTATAACCACAGTACTGGGAGCTTTCTCACTGTGGTCACTAATCAAGGAGGTGTGATTACTGTGTGTAAACTAAAACTAGATTGGGCTGAGGGGTCTTAGACAAACCATCACTGCCCTCTATCGGCTCTCTGGCTCTGTACATCAGAGAGACAGGAAACAACAGAAAAAACGAAACTAGAACTGTAGGTTGATTATATGATTGATTTTTATCTATTTGTAATAATTTTTAAAAGGAATCAGTTAACTATTAACCTCCCTGGCGGTATGATTCTTTCTGATTTTAGGTGCTGAAAGCAGTACCATTATTTGCAAGGAAATTTGGCGTTTTATATTGTAGGCCTGGAATACCTCACTTAAATCTGACCAAACACGAGTCTAATAGGCATCCCGGGTATGATTTTTAAAAAAAACTAAATTATAAATTATAATATAATAAAAAAATATAAATAATTATAACAAATAATAATATTATTATAATAAAAAGTATTCAATAATATAATCAACACAAAATCACTGAAACTTGCTCAGTTGCAAAATTGTCGCTGTCATTACTTTTATTTTTTTTATGACAAATTTCCCCACAAATCGCTATCGCTCAATTCTGCAAGTGATTCTGATTTATTATCGCTGTTTTCTAGCTGATCTAAAACCCATTTTTGACATAAAGGGACACTTTTGGTTGCTATGGACAATCTACAGTTTGCAGGGAGAAAGAACAGTTTTTATTATATAAAAGTACATGCAGGGCACTGGGCAGACCACTAGGGACAAGGGGGGTGTGTATTTTTTACATACAGTACTGTAATCTATAAGATTACAGTGTACTGTATGTATAGTGTTTGTTTACTTTTTTAAATTTGGAGCCGTTCTCCGCCCCCGTGCGTCGTAACGTCGCAGGGAACGGAGATCTACGGCACACGGGGACACTGTTTGAATCGAGCGAGCACCCGCTTGCTCACACAGCGGGGATGCATCGCTGGATCCAAGAACAAGGTAAGCCAGCGCACGCTGCAGGCTCTGCATAACTACCCCGAGTGTGACTCGGGGTTACCGATAATGGCACAAAAAAAACACCCCGAATCACGCTCGGGAATACCGCCAGGGGGGTTAAAGCGGTGGTTCACCCTAAATATACTCTGTCCCATGCGATCCAGCATACTGGCGTCAGCGAGATATGGCGCCTGCGCACAGACCTAGGAGCTGACTGCGCAGGCGCCGTATATCTCCGAGTCCTATTTCGGCTTTTTTCGGAGGGCGTGACGCGCCATAGCCATAGGACTCGGAGAAATACGGCGCCTGCGCAGTCAGCTCCTAGGTCTGTGCGCAGGCGCCGTATCTCACCGGAAATACCCGAGTCCTAAATCAGCTATTTTCGGAAGCCGTGACGGGCTATAGCGGCGCCATCCACCGCTGGGGAAATAAATGAAAATTAATGATTACACAGTAAGTGGAGCAATTAAAAAAAAAAAAAAAACAGCATACTGGCGCTGACGCCAGTATGCTGGATCGCATGGGACATAGTATATTTAGGGTGAACCTCCTCTTTAAGTCTCTATACCCTGTAAACAGTCATTTCAGCCCAAATTTTTTTTTCCTTTAGTGACCCTTTAAGTACAGCCGCTAACTCTGTTTATAGCACTAAATACTGTAAATACATGTAGTAATTCTTAATAAATATTTGTTAGTATTAAATGTTGACTTTTAGTTGCCCTAGAGCCAGGGTTGATACAAATCAATGATACAAAAAAAAAATGTTTTGTTTTTTGTTTGTTTTTGATTTAAATCCGATTATTTTTTTGTTATCAAATTTATTTTAATAAAATCTAAACGTAGTTTTCTATTTAAGATACAATAATAGTTTACTTTATTCAGCATGTAATTGAGCTTAGTTGTATAGCATGAGGCTGTATATTCTGCAATATTTATATTTTTGGTAAACTCATTCAATAAATCCAAGCTCTGCAAGCTAAGATAACATGAATGCATTCACACAATTGCACAGTAACCAAAAGATAAAACCAAAGTTCAGGAATATTCCTTTATCCCATTGTTTTGCAAATCTATATACACTACAAACTGTATGATTGAATCGGTTCTCATATCGCTGTTTTACTAACCTGACAGGTTATTATTCTAAATAGGAAACCTTAATTTTGTTTTCAAATATTTAAGATTCTAACTACCAGCAAGAATGAGTCCTTACAATTAAAGAGCACCTGTCATTTCAGATCTATCATGGCAGCCCCGGTTAGCGGCATCCACTCACCTGCTGCCGCCACGTCCCTCACCTTGTTGTGTCCCTGCCACATCCCCAGCTGTCCCATTGAAGTGAATGGGACTGTCGGGGAGTCAACAGCGGGTCAGAGGAGAAGCCACGGTGGGGCAGAGATGACAGTTGCTCTTCAAAAATTATAAATTACAGTAAATTGAGTTGATTTATATCTACCCTGCCTAGAGTTCAGCTTTAACCTCTTGCCGACCGCCCGCCGTCATATTACTGCGGGATGGTGGCAAGCCTGGGCGCGAGCCCGTTGCTATACGTCCGCCGGGCACCCGCGATTGCTCGTTACAGAGCAGGGAACGAGAGCTATGTGTGTAAACACACAGCTCTCGTTCCTGTCAGCGGGGGAAACGTTGATTTTCTGTTCATACAATGTATGAACAGAAGATCAGTGATTTCCCCTAGTGATGCCACCCCCCCATACAGTTAGAACACACCCAGGAACACACTTAACCCCTTCCCTGCCCCCTAGTGTTAACCCCTTCACTGCCAATGGCATTTTTTAGTAATACAATGCATTTTTATAGCATTGATCGCTATAAAAATGCCAATGGCCCCAAAAATGTGTCAAAAGTGTCAGAAGTGCCCGCCATAATGTCGCAGTATTGAAAAAAAATGCTAATCGCCGCCATTACTAGTAAAAAAAAAAAATATATGAATAAAAATGCCCTAAAACGACCCCCTATTTTGTAAATGCTATAACTTTTGCGCAAACCAATCAATAAACGCTTATTGCGATTTTTTTAATGAAAAATATGTAGAAGAATACGTATCAGCCTAAACTGAGGAAAAAAAAAGTTTTTTTTATATATTTTTGGGGGATATTTATTATAGCAAAACGTAAAAAATATTGCATTTTTTTTCAAAATTGTCGCTCTATTTTTGTTTATAGCGCAAAAAATAAAAACCGAAGAGATGATCAAATACCACCAAAAGAAAGCTCTATTTGTGGGGAAAAAAAGACGCCAATTTTGTTTGGGAGCAACATCGCACGACCGCGCAATTGTCAGTTAAAGCGACGCAGTGCCGAATCACAAAAAGTCATTGGACAGCAATATGGTCCGGGGCTAAAGTGGTTAAAAAGTTATTTTTAGTTCCTGTTTAGATTTTGTCATATATGTATATATTTTCACATATGACACACATACAATAAAATGATGGTTATTAACCACTCCCTGTCCGGGAGTACATATACGTCAGCAGCCCTACGCAAAACGACATATAGGTACGTCGGCTCCTTTAAGAGCCTTAGCAGGCATGCACCCGGCACCACATGGGACCCGATGCCATCGCGGGCATGAGAGACAGAACGGGGATCTGTGTGTGTAATTAGAACCCCTGTTTTATTGCTGTCTGTTTCCCCACTTTGTGGATTTACCCTCTCGATTTGTCCTGGTGACAATCATCATCAAGCAGAAAGTGATGGGAAATCTTACATTTTACAGCTATTAAGACGGGAAAATGAGTTGTAGGGACACCTGTTTTTTTCACAGCTGTCTAAGAGAAGAATTCCCAGTCAAGATAAAAATCGCCTCCATTACTGGTAAAAAAATAAATATTAATAAAAATGCCAATAAACAGTCCCCTATTTTGTAGACACAATAACTTTTGCGCAAACCAATCAATAAACGCTGATTGCGTTTTTTTTATTTTTTTGCCAAAAATATGTATTAGAATACGTATCGGCCTTGGGGGATATTTATTATAGCAAAAAGTAAAAAATATTGTTTTTTTTCAAAATTGTCGCTCTTTTTTTGTTTATAGCGGAAAAAAAAGTCGCAGAAGTGATCAAATACCACCAGTAGAAAGCTCTATTTGTGTGAAAAAATTTTGTTTGGGAGCCACGTCTCACGGCCACGCAATTGTCAGTTAATGTGACACAGTGCCGAATCGCAAAAAGTGGCCAAAATAGTCCGAGGCTGAAACGGTTATTAATAGATTTAAGAGTAAGATCATTTTTAAAGTCAGTGAAAGTGCTGATTGGTGGCTCTCCAAACTTCATCCTATACTTGTTTTATTTGTTCCATGGTTCCTGATGAAGTATTAAAGTTCTCTGATAAAGTCTGGGCAAATACAAATGTATTTTTCTGAAATCAGGTGACACTTTGTGGTGTAGTTATAAAAAAATTGCTGCGTGAATGTCTCGGCATTCATTGAAAAGAGTCCACTAGTGTGAAATTTAGAGTACAACCCCTAGCAAAAAGTATGAAATCACCACTCTTGGAAAATGTTCATTCAATTGTTTAATTGTGTAGAAAAAAAACTAATCACAGACATGCCTCAAAACTTTTCATTTAATATTGCAACCTTCTGGGTTTAAGAAACACTTAAAAAAAAAAAGAAAGAAAGAAAACCGTAGTCAATTGCAACTGTTTTTGCAGATCGAGCAGAGGAAAAAAATATGGAATCACTCAATTCCAAGGAAAATATTATGGAATCACTGTCACTACAGTACACCACTAGTACTTTGTTGCACCACCTCTGGCTTTTATAACAGCTTGATTTCTCTGAGGCATGAATTAATAACTGTCAACAAACCGTATTCTTCATCAATCATAATCGTTTCCTTAGAATTGAGTGGTTCCATATGTTTTTCCTCTGCTTGATCTACAAAAACAGTTGCAATTGACTACAGTTTTCTTTATTATTATTATTGTTTTAAGTGTTTATTAAAATAAGAACGTTAGAATGTTAAATGAAAATAGTTTTGAGGCATGTCTCTGATTGGTTTTATTTTCTACAAAATTAACCTCTTCAGCTCCGGAAGGTTGTACCCACTTCCTGACCAGGCCATTTTCGTGTCGCTTTAACTGTCAATTGCTCGTGCGACGCGGTATCAAAACAAAATTTGTGTCCCTTTTCTCCCACAAATAGAGATTTCTTTTAGTGATCACCTCTACAGTTTTTTTTTTTTTTTTGCGCTATAAACAAAAAAATTAACCGACAATTTTGAATAAAAAGCAATATTTTTTTAATTTCTGCTATAAAACATTCCCAATAAAAAAAAAAAAAAAAATGGATTTTCTTCACCAGTTTAGGCCAATATGTATTCTGCTACATATTTTTGGTAAAAAAAAATCCCAATAAGTGTATATTGATTGGTTTGCGCAAAATTTATTGGATCTACAAACTGTGGGATGTATTTATGGCATTTTTATTTGTTACCAGTAATGGCGGCGATCAGTGATTTTTATCGTACTGTAACTGCGACATTAAGGGGGACAAATTGAAAACTAAGTGACACTTTTTGAGGACCAGTGACACCAATGCAGTGATTAGTGCTAAAACAAATGCACTGTCACAGTATATATGTCACTGGCAGAGAAGGGGTTAACACCAGAGGTGATCAAAGGGTTAAGTGTGTCCCTGGGAGGTGCTTACTAACTGTATGGGGGGATGGATTCACTGGGGAAAAAGAGAGATCCGTGTTTCAGCTTGGCTGAAACATAGATCTCTCCCTACACCGCGTTCACAAAAGCACATACAGTTACGAGATTTTGCTCAGACCTGGGCCGCCCTGCCACAGTATATATGCGGTGGGTGGTCCAGGAAGCAGTTAAACAATTTAATGAACATTTTCCAAGAGTGGTGATTCCATAATTTTTGCCAGGGGTTGTAAAATTTGAGGGGAAAACTATGCATAGCATACTAGCTCATTATGAATTACTTACCTCCTCCGTCGCCGCCATGATACCCGGAGTGACTTCCGGGTATCGCTGCTTCGGCGCTGTGACTGGCCGGAGCAGCGTTGACATCACTCCCACACATGTGCACGGGTACCACTAATGGCATGATCGTCGTTAGAAGCGGCAAGCTCAGTGTGCCTGCACCCGATGTCTATGGCGCATGCGCCGTAGACATTGGTGCCTGTCTTTTCTGCAAATATCTCCCAAACATTTTAGGTTTTGGAGATATTTGTTGCACTTACAGGTAAGCCTTAATCTAGGCTTACCTGTAGGTTAAAGTGGGTCAAAGAGGTTTACAACCAATTTAATGGTATCCCGTTCTAAGTCCGTATGGTTGAATATTGAGTTGGCCCACCCTCAATAACAGCTTCAACTCTTCTAGTAAGTCTGTCCACAAGGTTTAGGAGTGTGTCTATGGGAATGTTTGACCATTCTTCCAGAACGTATTTGTGAGGTCAGGCACTGATGTTGAACGAGAAGGCCTTGCTTGCAGTCTCCGCTCTAATTCATCCCAAAGGTGTTCTATCGGGTTGAGGTCAGGACTCTGTACAGGCCAGTCAAGTTCCTGCACCCCAAACTCGCTCACCCAGCCTTCCCAGAAGAGTTGAAGCTGTTATAGCTGCAAAGGGTGGACCAACTCAATATTGAACCCTACAAACTGATGCCGCGTACACACGGTCGTTTTTTGCGATGAAAAAAAAACGTTGTTTTTTAAAACGTCATTTAAATTGATCGTGTGTGGGCAAAACGTTGTTTTTTGTCTTAAAAAAAACGACCAAAAAAAAATTCCAACATGCTTGAATTTTTTGTGTCGTTTTTCAAAACGTCGTTTTTTGTTTCACAAAAAGTCACCGTGTGTAGCAAAAACGTCGTTTAAAACGACGGTTTTTCAACCCGAGCATGCCCAGAAGCTAGTTATGAAGCGAGCTTCAATGGAAAAGAGTGGTGAACGTAACCTCGCTTTTTGTGAAAAAAACTATGGTGTGTATGCAACATCGTCTTTGAAAAGTGACGTTTCAAAAACGTTGTTTTTTACTTCACAGAAAACATCGTTTTTTATCATCACAAAAAATGATCGTGTGTACGCGGCATGAGACTGGGATGCCTTTAAAGTTCATGTGCGTGTAAAGGCAGGCGTCCCAATACTTTTGGCAATATAGTGTATGTCTGAGTTCAGCTGTCTGGTGGTTAAAAAACAATTTTGCTGATTTTTTCTTGTAAACAATGTAAGCTAAAAAAAAAAAGTTGCACAATTTGCCCCTATTACGTAGCATCCTGATTAGCAAGCTCCTAATTAATTGTTTACTGCCTTAATGAAGGACCTTGTTAAACAAAAAACCCCACTTCCATGTGTTTTATAATCACAACCACATTTTGTTTTCTTGTCAATTAAAAAAAAAAAAACACATTATCGTCTAATAATACAAAATTCCAGTCTTTTTTCCTTTGTGTGGACTTTTTTCCACTGTCTTCTCCACCATTATGACGGAGCTGCATTGTCATGTGTTACCCAGCCCATAGCTGTCTCCCGACTATAATTGATTTTCTCCCATGCATGCTGCAGTTTCTACACACCACATGTTCCAGCTGTTGGCCTTACCACTTACATTGGGATGCTAAACATGATATTTGTTAGCCATTTGTATTCAGCATTTTTGGATTAGGTTAGTCACTTTTTCCATAACCAGAAGTGAATGTGGCGCAACATTTTAATTACCAGCGACATGTGATGCTTCAGCAGCTTATGAGCTCAGCTAAACTTCTGCTGAGACACCCAAGATAAATATTCTGTTATTCAGAGTTCTATTTACTGTCCATCTATCAAGTACTTAAAGGGGTTGTAAAGGTACAAGTTTTTTTACCTTCATGCATCCTATGCATGAAGGTAAAAAAACATCTAGCAGCACCGCCCCCCCCCCCCCCCCGAGCCCCCGTTGTACTTACCTGACCGTTCGAATCTCCCGGGCGCGTCCACGTCGTCCTCTTCGGTTCCCAGCCTGGCCGTTGATTGGCTAGGCTGGGCGGATTGATAGCAGCGCAGCCATTGGCTAGCGCTGCTGTCAATCAGGGCGGATGACGCGGCGAGCTGGGGGGCGGAGCCGAGTGATACAGTCGGCGGCTATGGCCGCCGCTGTATCACGGGAGCGCGCTCGCAAAAGCTTTCCTCCATGCGAGCGCCCTCGCATGAAGAAGGAAAGCTTTTGCGAGGAGGAGCCCAGACAGCCGCCGAGGGACCCCAGAAGACAGGTTTCCGGGCCACTCTGTGCAAAACGAACTGCACAGTGGAGGTAAGTATCACATGTTTGTTATTTTTTTTTTTTTAAATCCCTGACTTTAGTGACCCTTTAATGGTGAAGCAAAAAGAATGGTCCTACGGACTCGCACCAATAAAGGGACATTGTAGTGTTTTACTAAATACACATTTTGAGTTATTATTGTTGTCATACCTCCCAACTTTTTGAGATGGGAATGAGGGACACCTATCAGCAAAAGTATGCAGGCAACCCTGGCTCTCGGAATTGTCATGTGTTATTGAGCAGGGGGGTTGCGCAGATCGGAGTTGTTGAGCGGGGGGGTTTCCGCGGATCGGAGTTGTTGAGCGGCGGGGTTCCACAGATCAAAGTATCAAAGTTGTTAAGCGGGGGGCCTGAGTTGTTCAGCAGGGGGGGAAATTGCAGATTGCAGTAATCGCGGGGGGGTACTGCGGACGGGGGGGGTGCTGCAGAATCGCGAGGGGGGTACCGCGGACTCCAGCCCTGATCGCGGGACCGCTGGATTTACCGCGAATCGCGGGACATTTCCCGGGAAATCCATGACGTTGTTGTATTTACCAAATTTTGTTCATGCCTTCTATTGGATTTTAATAATATACATACTCTTTATTGCCAAAAGTTTTGGGACACCCCTCCAAATCATTGGATTCAGATATTCCAATCACTTCAGTGGCCACAGGTGTATAAAACCAAGCACCTAGGCATTAGGGTGACCACATGTCCCGGATTGCCCGGGAAAGTCCCACATTTTGCAGGTCTGTCCCGAGCACATTCATTCCAGGACAATACAGTGTCCCGGAATCAGGGCCGGATTTGCTCTCCCAGCCACCCCAAGGCAAGGTTCCGCAATGCACCCCCCTCCCTGCCAACCGAACACCCCCCCTCCCCCTCCCAATCAATGGAGAATGGCAACCGGATGGCGGGGGCAGCACGGTTAGTTCAAATATTATGTTTCTTTTTTTTTTTTTTTATAATTTTCTTATTTTTCTTATTCTTTACTTTTTTATTTTAATAATTTTAATTTCTTATTTATTTTTATCTTAGCAATAAAGTTATCACACAGGAGAAAACAATCCCCTGTGTGATAGCAATTGGAGGTGACAGGTTCTCTTTATTGACCCTGTCACCTCCAAAACAGGAGCCCTAGCACTGTGCTAGAACTCTTGTCACAGCTGAGATGGGAAGAGCACAGCTCACTCCTCTCACTGTGTACATCGGTGGTAAGGACAGGAGACAGGAGACAGACTCGACAGCCTGGGGGGGACGGAGTCCCAAAAACAGAGCCAGTGGAAAGAGAGGTATGTGGGGGGGGGGGGCAGCGCACATTTTACAATTGATTGCATCGACAACTTGTGAACGAGCAAGCGGATTCCAGAAAGCAACTTACCGCTCCCGGGGGACGCCATGCCACTGCCGCCCCTCTGCACCCTGCCGCCCCGAGGCCTGGCCTTGGTGGCCTTGTGGGAAATCCGGGCCTGCCCGGAATGAAACTGACACAGCCATCCCCCCCCCCCCGGGCCCCCCCCCGGGCCAATCTGATGCGCCCAAGAAAAGGACGCCACATCACAGCTTGAACTACCTGAATGGTAGTTTGGAAATGTGGTCACCCTACTAGGTATGCAGACTGCTTCTCATTGGTGTACGCAGCCTATTGCATTATGCCCCTTTCACACTAAGGCGTATTTCAGGCGTTTTAGCGCTAAAAATAGCGCATAAATAATGCCTGAAATAATCCTGCCCCAGCATTCTCAATGTGAAAGCCCGAGGGCTTTCACACTGAGGTGATGCGCTGGCGAGAGGAAAAGAAATCTCCTGCAAGCAGCACCTTTGGAGCGGTGAGAGGAGCGGTATGTATACCACTCCTTCCCATTGAAATCAATGACATCTCGGCGTGGACCAGTTGCATACTACAGTAGCTCATTATGGCTTTTGCCTTTCAGGTGTAAAAATAAATAAATTGCAGGTATACAACCGATTTTAAGAGTGTGGCTAAGCAGCAATAAACAGAGGTGTTTTAGGAGCCGATACTTTTTTTTGCTGAATGGCAATTTTATATGGGACCAATGTTCTGCAACCACGCTCAGCTCATGGTTGCTTTTTCTACTGCGGGGCTTCTTATGTTTTACTGCTTTAACCACTTCAGCCCCGGACCATATTGCTGGTCAAAGACCAGAGCACTTTTTGTGATTCGACACTGCGTCGCTTTAACTGACAATTGCGCGGTCGTGCGACGTGGCTCCCAAACAAAATTGGCGTCCTTTTCTTCCCACAAATAGAGCTTTCTTTTGGTGGTATTTGATCATCTCTGCGATTTCTATTTTTTGCGCTATAATCAAAAATAGAGCGACTATTTTGAAAAAAATTCAATATTTTTTACATTTTGCTATAATAAATCCCCAAAAAATATATAAAAAAATTTTTTTTTCCTCAGTTTAGGCCGATATGTATTCTTGTACATATTGTTCGTAAAAAAAAAAATTGTTTATTGATTGGTTTGCGCAAAAATTATTGCGTTTACAAAAAAGGGGATAGTTTTATGGCATTTTTATTAATATTTTTTTTTTACTAGTAATGGCAGCGATCTGCGTTTTTTTTTCAGTACCGAGACATTATGGCGGACACATCGGACAATTTTGACAAATTTTTGGGACCATTGTCATTTTTATAGCGATCAGTGCTATAAAAATGCATTGGATTATTATAAAAATGCCATTGGCAGTGAAGGGGTTAACACTAGGGGGCAGGGAAGGGGTTAAGTGTGTTCCTGGGTGTGGTCTAACTGTATGGGGGGGTGGCCTCACTAGGGGAAATCACTGATCTTCTGTTCATACATTGTATGAACAGGAGATCAGCGTTTCCCGCGCTGACAGGAACGAGAGGTATGTGTTTACACACATAGCTCCCGGGCCCCGCTCTGTAATGAACGAGCGCGCGGGACTCGGGGACAAGCGGGGGCGCGCGCGGGTCGCCGGCGGCCGCTAAAGGGAGGACGTAGAGCTACGTGCTCTCGCCCAGCAGTGCCGACCTGCCGCCGTAGAATGACGGTGGGCTGGTCGGCAACTGGTTAAAGGGGTGTTCCAGCCAAAAATGGTGTTTATTAAAAGTCAGCAGCTACAAAAAGTGTAGCTGCTGGCTTTTAATAAACACTCACTTACCTGCTCCTGCGTTCCAGCGACGCGCCGACCGGGGCTCCGCTCCTCTGCCCCCCTCCCCGGCCGGCGTCTCCATCCTGTCTGTGGGCACCCAGCCGTGACAGCCTTCGGCTTCACGGCCGGGCACCCACTGCGCATGCGCGAGCCGTACTGCGCATGCGTGCGCGGCGCGGCTCGCCGCTGATTGGAGAGGCGATCGCATGGGACCTGTCAGTGTCCCATGTGATCGCCTACAGGGAGGGGGCTGGTGTAGGCGATTAAGCTTAATCGCCTAACCAGCCCCTCGGCGGAAGCAGGAAGTGGGACAGGAAGTCCCACTCCTACTGAAGCCCCCACTCCCCCCCCAAAAAAATTACATGCCAAATGTGGCATGTATGGGGGTGAGGAGTGGGTTAAGAAGGGGTCATATTTTTGGGTGGAACACCCCTTTAAGATATTTAGATTCTAATAATATTCAGGCAAATACAAGTATTAGAAAATTTGCCTTTAATTTTAAAACTAGAATATAGGTCAGAGGTGAAAAGCCCGACATTGAGAAAGGATGTACGGGTGGTATTTGTGATGACTGTTCACACCACAGGCCCCCCTCACTCAGTATACGTCTACTCCAATGACCTAACTTTATAATGTGGCCAAGCTGTGGGTAAAATGTCAGCACAAAAAAAAAAAAAAACGATGGCCCGGATTCAGAAAGCACTTACGCCGTAGTATCTATGCGCCTGAGTCTGTAAGCAAGATACGCTTGAAATTTGGCTTCATACGATCGACGTAAGTGTCCTACGCCGTCGTATCTTGGGCGCATATTTACGCTGGCCGCAAATTGCGCTTCTATTGATTTACGCGTTGAATATGTAAATGACCAAGGTATGCCTATTCACGAACATACTTGCGCCCGTCGCTGTAATATACGCTATACGTTTACGTAAGGCGTACATCCAGCGTAAAGTTATTCCACCTAAAGGTGGCGCAACCCACACTGGGCAAAAATGTTCTTGCCAGGTCAGTTCAGGCAGTGATTGCGATTGGTTGCTAGAGGTTACAGCGTATCATTACCACTTACTGACTGGTTGCTAGAGGTTACAGAACACATTATGCCTCACTGATTAGTTGCTAGAGGTTACAGCACATGATTTCTTCTTGTTGATTGGTTGCTAGAGATTACTGTATAGTAATACTGCTCACTGATTGGTTGCTAGAGGTTACAGCACATCATCTCTTCACTGCAGAGGGGCATGATATACATATGAATGCCACCTTTATTTTCATATCAATGCTGCTGGCCTCAGCTATTTACATATGAATGCTGCCACTATTTATATATGAATGATCCAGTTGTTTTCATATGAATGACGGTTATTTACATGTAAACACAGGGTCTGCAGGTGAGTCATTTCTACACAACAATAGGGCAGAGCTGGGCAGCATTAGTAGCAGCACTTCACACTGAGATATTAGGACACAGCACAGGACTAAAACTTCAAGGGACAAGGGAATTTAAACTGGGATAGTTGGCAAATATAAGGCAGCTGCTTTGGGCCCCACAACAATGACAGGGTTCAGAGCAGCTTCCCTTTTTGCCCTGCCTTAAAGACGGCCCTGACAGTATGGTGTTCTTAGTGTCATAGTCAGCATTTTTCTTTCTCTAGATAAAGCGAGTCGAGTTAATGCCAAAGAGCTAAATTTTGGTCTCATCTGACAACAGAACTTTCTCCCAATCCTTCTCTGAATTATTTAGATGTTCATTGGCAAACTTCAGACGGGCCTGTACATGTGCCTTCTTGAGGAGGGGGACCTTGCGGGCGCTGCAGGATTTTAATCCATGGGGGTGTATTGTGTTATTATTGGTTTGTTTGGTGACTGTGGTCATTCACAAGCTTCTCCCATGTAGTTCTGAGCTCATCTCTCACTTTTCTCATAATCATCCTTACCTAATGAGGCAAAATCTTGCATGGAGCTCCAGACCGAGGGCAATTGATGGTTATTTTGAATTCCTTCTATTTGCGAATAATCGCTCCAATTGTTTTCTTTCTCACCAAGCTTCTTGCTGATGGTCTTGTAGCCCATTCCAGCCTTGTGTAGGTCTACACCCCGCTGCTAATGCGCTCCTGCCCATTGAAGTCAACGGGTAGTGCTGCCGTACCGCCGGCAATACGGCGCTGTAGCGGCGCATTGCCGGCGGTTTATAACCCTTTCTCGGCCGCTAGCGGGGGTTGAAAGCACCCCACTAGCAGCCAAAATGTGCCATAACTCCGATGGTAAAGTAGCGGCATTGTGAAAAGGGTCCAACACTGGAGGGTAAGTTCCAGTTAGCAATGACATGGGTCCTGGAAGTTGCTAGCTGAAAGTTTTTCTTGGGGGGCCAAAATGGCCTACGGGTATGACAAAAAAAATTATGAACATGAATGCCCTGGTGTCAGTGGATGTAACCAATGCCCCATCATTAGTATTAGGAGGAATAGTGGCAAAATCATTGGTGTCAGTGGGATAATCAGTGCCCCATCACTGGTGTCAGTTTGAGGAATAGTGCCCCATCACTGGTATCAATGGGTGAAATATTGCCTAATTGTTGGTGTCAGTGGGAGGAATAGTGCCCCATCACTGGTGTTAGTGGGAAAAATAGTGCCCCATCGGTGGTGTTAGTGTGAGGAATAGTGCCCCGTTGTTGATGGAGGTGGAAGTAATAGTGCCCCATTGTTGGTGTCAGTAAGAGGAATCAAGCTCCATCATTGGTGTCAGATGAAGGAATGGTGTCCCATTAATGGTGTCAGTGGGAAAAATAGAACCCCATTGTTGGTGTCAGGGTAAGGATTAGCGCTTCATTGTTGGTGTCAATGAGAGGAATATTGCCCTATCATTGGTGTCAGTGGGAAAAATAGTACCTAATTGTTGGTGTCAGTGTGAGGAATAGTGCCCCATTGTTGGTGTCAGTAGGAGGAATAGTGCCCTGTCATTGATGTCAGTGGGAGGAATCATGCCACATCATTGGTGTCAGTGGAAAGAAAAGTCCCCCATTGTTGATGTCAGTGTGAGGATTAGTGCTTCATTATTGGTGTCAGTGGGAGGAATAGTGGTCCATTGTAGGTTTCAGTTGGAGGAATAGTGCCGCTTTGTTTCAGTGGAAGAAATAGTGCTCCATTGGTGCCAGTGGAAGGAATATTGCTCTGCTGCTAGTGTCAGTGGAAAGAATAGTGCCCCATCATTGGTGTCAGTGGGAGAAATAGTGCCCCATAGGCTGGATAAAAGAAAGGGCCACATCCAGCCTTCGGGCCATAGATTGAAGACCACTGCTTTAGTGTAATGATTTTGAGTAGTGTTCACATGCTTTTGGCTATATGGTTACCATATATACCGTATATACTCGAGTATACAAGTGTGCAACGTATTTTGTACGGCCGGGGAGCAGCGATTTTTCAAACTTGGGTACCCCTTCCATAGACTCCCATGTTAAACTGTATTTCTCCAGTAACTTTGGGTACCCGGTACTTGGCACACATGTAGCCCCAGTTCTTCTCTACAAGTGTGCAAAGTTTGCTGTCTAGGGGAACCTATGGCCGGGGAGCACCGTTTTTTCAAAGCCGGGCACCCCTTCTATATACTACCATGTTAAATGTAAGTCTAGTCGTGGACACAGTGAGGCACAGTGAGGCATGGACACAGTGAGACACAGTGAGGCATGGGCACAGTGAGGCATGCACATGGACACAGTGTGGCAAAGTGAGGCACAGTGAGGCATGCTGATGGACACCCTAGGCTTATACTCGAGTCAATAGGTTTTCCCAGTTTTTGGTGGTAAAATTAGGTGCCTCAGCTTATATTCAGGTCGGCTTATACTCGAGTCAGGGCCATCTTAATAGCATTGTGGGCCCCTGGGCAAAGTAATGCTCTGGGGCCCCTACAATGATGACAGTGCAGGTAAACAGACATCAAGTAGGTAGGAGGCAGACTGCCTCCCCTGTGTATCTATCACTCTCAGTGCCATCATGGGGCAGATTTCGGGCAGCGTAGGCTCAAGGACCAGCTGCTTTTGGGAGTTAAGACAGCCCTGACTCAAGCAGGGCCATCTTAATAGAATCATGGGCCCCCGGGCAAAGTAATGCTCTGGGGCCCCTACAATGGAGACAGTGCAGGTAAACAGACATCAAGTAGGTAGGAGGTAGGGGATATCTAGAGTATAGAGGGGTCAGAGTGCTGGGGGCAGATCTGGGATGTAGAGGGGCAGCCCAAAGCAGGCCCCCTGCTTTGGGCAAAGGGCAGGGGCCCCCATGGAGCTGGAGCCCCTGGGCAGTGCCCAGGTGTGCCCTCTCATTAAGACAGCCCTGACTCAAGTATATACGGTAATAAAAAATTATTGGTAAAATCTACAATTTTAAAACTTTATAAACACAACCTGATGTGATTATTTACAATCTGATCTCTTTTACGTCATTTAAAAAAAAAGACTCAGTGTTCCCTTTAAGAAGCCACATAGTTGTAAAAAACACAATAAAAGTAACATATGCTTCATTGTGTTTTATAAGCAGAGATAACTCTTTAATATTTATCTTTCTGGTCGTAGTGACAGGTCAATTTTAAAATATGAAGTCTCCCCTGTAGTTGGATATCCACAAGCTTATGAAAGGTCTTGGTAAAAAGCTGCGGATTTACTCCTAAGCTCCAGGGATTTGTGATGTATAGACATTATATATACATAGAGATGACTGTATGCAGAGGACTCATGGGGAGGAACTGGTGAAGAGAGCATATTAATATTTCATGTTAATGGGTCATACAAGTCTTATTTCCAAGCCTGGGTTGTTACTCTTCATTGTGCAATATTGAGCAAGATATTCTCCATCCGACCCCCCACTTCCCATGTGAGGTCTCACAAGATTTAATTATTGCAATGTTTTCTTCCCCTCTGTCCTCTCTTTGACCTTCAATTTTATGCCTCTTGGTGACTGCAGGTCCTTAAATTTTAGAGCACTTTATGAAATGAGAACCATTCTCTTCTAGCGGCCATAAATTAATGTCCTGTGCTAAGTTCTTTCAATAAGACAATATTACACCCATTCCCGGAGCCCTAGGGGGAAAAGCACCACACTAAGCGTCTTTGTCCACGTTGAGTTCAAAGAGGGATCATCTATTTGTGATGTGGTGGTGGGCAGTCTATAAATGAAATTAAATCAATTCACCATCGTATGCATCTTCTCACGTCCAACCCTGGTGAGATGTAATAGTGTCCATGCGTTTCAGATGGCGGCTTTGTTTACAGATTTTGATTAATGGCTACTCGTAATTCATGTTTAAACAGAATAAGGCTTATTTAAAGTAAAACAGTCATTCGGCAAATTGTTGTGCTGTCATGCAATTACTGGGATAATAAGGTATCGTTACATAAATTTGGTTTAGGTGAATGGACCTGCCAATGGGCATAAGGGGACATACCAACTCCAAATGCTAACTTTTCTTCATATTGCTTCTTAAAGGGGTTGTAAAGCTTCCCATTTTTTTCACCTTAATGCATCCTATGCATTAAGCTGAAAAAACATCTAATGCTTACAAGCCCCCCAGCCCCCCCGTTTACTTATCTGTATTGTGCCCCCCCCACTTTGTAAAAGATGGGATTTTACAGCAGCTAGAAGCACACACCTATGACACCCTTCACACACTACGGTTACCTGCGGTTTTGTCACCCGCGGTTTTGTGCGGATAGAAAAAATAGAACTGAAAGCGTCCAGCTGGGATGTCCCGCAGCTATGGGCACATAACCGCAGGTAACTGCAGTGCACTGTGTCAGCTGTGTTTGGTATGAATCTTGAGGGGGAAAAAAAACTGGCATGGGTTCCCCCTCCAGGAGCATACCAGGCCCTTGGGTCTGCTATGGATTTTAAGAGGAATAAACGGCGTGGGGGTCCCCACAAAATCCATACCAGACCCGTATCCGAGCAGCAGCCCGGCCGGTCAGGAAAGGGGGTGGGGATGAGTAGGGGTGCAACGGATCAAAAAACTCACGGATCGGATCGATCCTCGGATCAGGAGTCACGGATCGGATCCTTTTCGGATCAGCAAAAAAATAAAAAATAAATGAAAAAAAAAGTCGGATTCAAGTCTGGGCTCTAGCTGGGCCAATGGCTCTATGTGGTAATGTCCACCATTGTCCCCCACTCATCATCACCATCACTGTTCCAGTTTAACATTGCAATAATAGCCAGTTTAACATTGCCCCCACACTAGTAATCACTGTAATAATAGCCAGTTTAACATCCAACTCACTGTACTTGCACTCATAGCGGCGCTCACTGTTCCCCCAAGCTCCACACCTTCATCCTGATTCCCAGAGCGCCAAGACAGCCAGCCAATCCGGGCAACCTTCCAATCAGAGCGGGCGCTCATCACGCGGGCCAATCAGGTGCAGAGACGGGACATCCCATCCAACCAATCACAGCCGATCTGTGATTGGTTGGCGTGGAGCAAGATGGCCGCTGCTCCGGAGCTAGGCCGAAGCCGGGGACTTTCCTAACACCGAGGCTCCGGAGCGCTCCGCGGATCGCGTGGTGTGCCGATCCAAACGGGGTGACCCGTTCGGATCACAGATCGGTGACGATCCGTTGCACCCCTAGGGACAAGTGTGCGCCCCCCCTCCTTTAAACGTGCCAGGCCGCATGCCCTCAACATGGGGAGGTAGGGGCTTTGGGGCAGGTGGGCACCCAGCGGCCCCCCCACCCCAAAGCATCCTGTCCCCATGTTGATGTAGGGAACAACCCTGGCCATTAGTTGTCGAGGTCTGCGGGCGGGAGCTTATCGGAATCCGGGAGCCACCTTTATCAAGGGGGACCCCAGATCCCGGCCCACCCCACACTAGGTGAATGAGCTTTTGTAATAGGAAGAGATTGGGTGCAGTTCTTCTAGGGAGGGGGGTCCCTGTATTCAAAAGAAGGACTGTCTTGGCCACTGCTAAAACCAATCACAGTCCTTCTAGCCCCGTCCACAATCTGGAGGAAGATGACTCGCTTGGTTGCCACGAAAAATCTCAGAAAGAAGAGATTTCACTTTAGAAAACCACAATCAATGGCAGTTTGTTGAATTAATGTTGAGAGTCTCGGAACTTTGTTAATATGATTCCTGAACTTTTGTGTCACTTACTACTGAACCCCTGCACTATGTGTCCCTTTAAGCCACAGCCCGTATTCAGCGCAATGAAAATCACACCCAACTTTTTCGCATCTGCAGGGGCCCAACTTTTGATCCTGCACACAGGCCCACTGCTGTCAGAAAATGCCCCTGACCTGAGCTAATCATTGCGCATCCATTCCATATGCTTGTATGTGACATCACATACATCATAGACATCACATACATCACATACATCACATACAATTGTCACCTTGCCAAGTCCCTGAACTTTGGTGCATTGAGCTAAATAACTTGGTACTCATTGCTAGCCAGAGAAGTGGAACTTCACAATGTAGCTCACCTAACTGAATGCATATCGCAGCTTATTGCCTAAGTAATTAATTCTGTCCATAGCTCACTAGGTGGGCCTTTGTGATTTGAGATGATTGATCTATAATACCTTGAATTTGGTTTCAAAGGCTAGTCTTATAGTACCCATAAGGAAGCAGTCGTTCATATAATTGTACAATACTGGGGAGACACATGGGCAATTTTATAGTAGGTTGCAAACTAATGATCTAGAGATAATGCTGTGAACTTGAAGTGACTTGATGTGCTCTTGTCTTGATGGGTATTGTATTGCTGACATCCTTAACAATTAAATAACAAATAATATGATATGTTGATATCAATGGAATATGCATCAAAATAGTATCAAAAACACCTCAAAAATGCACCCCCATAACCGTATTTGTTGCAGTTTTTAAGTCACGTTCCTTAAAAAAATGCACCAGCACCGCAAATGCTGGAAATAAAAAAGAAGAGCATTCTTCCCATTAACCATCATACTAATACATCATGAGTTGTAGATATAGTCATTTTAAGCAGGGGTTCCCTGAGCCTGGATAAATATTTCAAGGTTTCCTCTGTGTTGAAAAGGTTGAGAAAGGCTCTGTCCAAACCCAAAGCATGTTGCTGACTGCAGCATGGCTTCTATATGTATGCTGGGATGAAAGCATGGGTGTCCGCTCCATAGGGCAAGGGGGGTCGTTTGCCCCCCCCCCCTGAAATTGCAAAGGGAGAGCCAGGAGCAGGGCCGAACTGGCCCTCGGGACGATTTAAGCAGTGACTACAGCACTCCCCTACCCTCTAGTTGTCCCTTATTAAGAGTGCCTCTTCTGGAATCAAATCCATTTGTCCCTCATTCCGAAAGGTTCCTTTTTAGACCTGAAATAAACATACTGTCCATATAGTGTAGTGTTTCAGTCAAGGGGAAGAGGTGCTGTGTAATGTAAAGGGGTCCAGAGGTGCAGTTGTGGAGAGGGGGTACACAGTAGTGACAAAGAAAGATGCAGGGGACACAGTGGGGTGTTTTTTTCATTTTAACATGGGGGAGGGGTGCTTTTAACCCCCGCTAGCGGTCGAAGAAAGGATAAAATGCGACTGTGTTTTTCGCCGCTGCCGAAGTGGCAGCGGATGCCCATGGATGAAAGTACAGCCTGGAGTTCTCAACCTGGAGGATATGTGATGTCACCAGTCTCTCTCATCTCCAGCCCTGTGTACACTTAAGCAGGGCCTGCCTTTGGGGTGTGCGAGCTGTGCAGCCGCACAGGGCGCCATAGGCAACAGGTGCGTCGTGCGGCCATCCAAAGGCGTACTAAGGGGGGGGGCGAGCCACACTGGGAGGGTGTCAGACCGGTTCCCCCCTCCACGATTGTATTACACCCGCGGTGGCAGCGCCAAGGGTTTAGGCATCGGCACACTGGCACAGGCAGGGAAAGGCGAGCTAGCTACAGTGGCGAGGGAAAGGAGGGTGCAGGGTGACACCACTGCCCCTACCATCCCCTCCTCTTGCGGCCAGAGGCCGCCTGTCTGTGCGGTCCCGGATGTAACACAGGCACAGCCAAGTGAAGCCGCCTCCCCCTCCTCTCTGTTTATGTGTAAACAGGGGGAGGGGACCTGCTGTGCATGTGCCGCCGCGCTGATCTGAGGTACTGAAGGGGGGGCTGCACTGAACGGGGGGGGGGTAGGGGGTGCTACACTGAAGGGAGGGCTGCACTGAACGAGGGGGGCTATACTGAATGGGGGGGGGGGTTCACTGAACGAGGGGGGCTACACTGAACGGGGGGTTACTCTGAAGGAGGGGCTACACTGAAGGGGGGTCTGTGTAACATGCAGGGGGTCCAGAGGTGCAGGATGCTGTGTAATGTAAAGGGCTTCAGTGATGCAGGGTGCTGTTTAATGTAAAGGGATCCAGAGATGTGGTGCTGTGAAATGTAAAGGGGTCCAGAGGTGCAGGGTGCTGTGTAATGTAAAGGGGTCCAGAGGTGCAGGGTGCTGTGTAATGTAAAAGGTTCCAGAGGTGCAGGGTGCTGTGTAATGTAAAGGGGTCCAGAGGTGCAGGGTGCTGTGTAATGTAAAGGGGTCCAGAGGTGCAGGGTGCTGTGTAATGTAAAGGGGTCCAGAGGTGCAGGGTGCTGTGTAATGTAAAGGGGTCCAGAGGTGCAGGGTGCTGTGTAATGTAAAGGGGTCCAGAGGTGCAGGGTGCTGTGTAATGTAAAGAGGTCCAGAGTGCTGTGTAATGTAAAGAGGTCCAGAGTGCTGTGTAATGTAAAGGGGTGCAGGGTGATGTGTAATGTAAAGGGGTGCAGGGTGATGTGTAATGTAAAATGAAATTAAAACAAATTATTTGTTACAAACATTTTTTTCCTCTTTGTGTATGTTTAGGTGACCAGGGGTGAAGATGGGGGGGCACCACAGGATTAGCTCGCACAGGGTGCCTGAACACCTAAGGCTGGCCCTGCACTTAAGTCTATGCATATCTGAAGTCTCATGCCTCATACACACGTACAGGTTTCCCGGAGGACTTTCTACTGCCGGGAAACCCAAGGGGAAAGCCAAGAACCAGCTCGGCAGCTTTTTCACCCTCCACAGGGATGTTTTTCCTGGCAGGAAAACTGCCATGAGAGCTTTGGCCGGGAAAAACAGCCGTGTGTATGGGTTTGGGTTTGGAATCATACGTCCGGGTTTCAGACTGCCTGACCCTGCGAGTTTAGATGTAAAAGGGGAACTCTGTGGACTGTCATATGCAGGGGTGTATTTAGCTATTTACGCACATTCACGAGTGTACTTGCGACGGCACGTCGTATTTTACGTCGTTTGCGTAAGCGTGAGACTGGCGTAAGGTTACCCCTGCTATAGCAGGCGCAGCCAATGTTAAGTATGGACTTCGGGACCGCGTCAAATTGTACGTCAGTTACGTCGTTTGCGTAAATCGTTCGGGAATGGGGCTCGACGTTAGTTACGTTCACGTCGTTTACATTGAGAAAAAGCGACGTGATTTCGCACATGCGCACTGGGAACATCCACGGACGGCGCATGCGCCGTCCAAAAAAAAACGTCAATTACGTGGGGTCATGATTCATTTACATGAATCACGCCCCCACTTCAGCAATTTGAATTGCGCGGCCTTACGCCGTGCACTTTACGATACGCCGCCACATATTATGGAGCAAGTGCTTTCTGAATAAGGCACTTGCCTATAATATTTTCGGCAGCGTAGTGTAAAGAGGAAACGCTACGCCGCCGGAAAGATACATTTTTGCAGAGCTTTTTTTCTCAGAAAATAGGTGCAGGAACTCAACCATGACCCCGTTCAGATTTCACAAACAGTTGGAGGGTGTTAAAGGGGCATTAAATACCAGGATTGCATTACATACAGAGTGCAGAGTTCAGGGGGGTTACACACAGAGTGCAGAGCTCTCACTTGTAAACACAGAAACCAGACTTCTATGTTTACAAGTGATTGTGGTGAGCAGGCACCAAAGGGTCTGAGCCAAAGGTGGTGGAACTGAGTTCCCCCAAGTTCCCCCTGAAAAAAAGCCCTGCATTTTTGTATCTGAATCCGGCCCCTAGTGTATAGTGGGGGATCAAGGGCTATAGTGGGGGTGTCAGGAGCTGTAGTTGATGTCTCAGGGGCTGTAATGGGGGTGTCAGGGGCACACTGGAACAGGGCGGGCTATGCTCTCGTAGCTTCAGCTCCTTCTACTGCGACTGCAAAATGTCTGTACAGTACTTGTAAGGCACTTTACATACACTCGCAGGTATGTCCTTACTCCCGAGTGTATGTAAAGTGAGTGTACTTAAAGCGGGGTATGCCTGTATAAAGAAAATCTCCATATTAGGCAACTTGTTTTGGTTTGGAAGCCCATTAAAGCGGCGAGTGGTCACGTGATACCTGTATGAGAAGCTCCTCTGTGATTCATGTTAGTTCTCTTTGAAAAGTTTTTCCCCTTTCTCTATGCCTTTTTACTAAAGTCTTTGACAGAAATTAATTTACAGAGCTCTGAGTCATTTGCCATCTGTTGCTGGGCAAATTAGAATTGCTGATGTTATTTTGGCCTAACCCTGAATCATTAAACGAAAAAAAAAAAAAAAAAAGTGTTGTTGGACCACGTTTTCTCGTCTTCCCGTTAGGCCCGGCAAATAAAAAAAAAAAGTTTCAATTGCCCCTGGAAGATAGTGAGGGATGTTTGCTGTGAATGTGTAAGTGGTTCCCCTTTGAATCAGTGAGTGGACAGTCTGAGTAACGAGGCATAGAAGCCAAAAGGATATCTGAGGTCAGTTCTGTCAGGGTATAAGAATCCTAAACAATGAGGCCATTGGTTGGAGATTGGGGAAGAATGTGAAAAAAGAGCTCTCTGAGCAGAATGAAATGAAGCATGGGAGAGAATTAGAGGAGATTAGTGAGACTGTGAAGAAACCCAGAAAAGACTGCCAATCACCCATTAAAAACATGTGGCTTTCACATTGGACTGCAGATGGGAGTTATGAGCTGAGCTCCCAGCACACTGTAACCCCGGCATGGCAGATCATCAGCCATGTAATACCGGACTCTCAACCATCTACTATTCAATATACATGGACATTGTCCATTCTTATTATTCTTTCCCCTATGAGGCCTAAGGAAAGCTTTTTACTTGTTAAAGGGGAGGTTCCCCTAAAAAGAAACTTTTAACATTGCCTGTGTCTTGTTAATAACATTTAGAATCGGCTGGTAGTTTAAAAAAAAAACACCCGTACATACCATTTTCGGCATGTACTCTCACCGCCGCTTCCGGGTCTGGCGGCCGGGGATGGGAGGGCCTGCTTCATTGACAGGCATCCGATCGACGCATACAGCGCGTCACGAGATGCCGAAAGAAGCCGAACGTTGGTGCGCATGCGCCGTATAGAGCCGCACCAACGTTCGTCTTCTTTCGGCATCTCGTGACGCGCTGTATGCGTCGATCGGATGCCTGTCCCCGGCTGCCAGACCCGGAAGCGGCGGTGAGAGTACATGCTGAAAATGGTATGTACGGGTGTTTTTTTTTAAAACTACCAGCCGATTCTAAATGTTATTAACAAGACACAGGCAATGTTAAAAGTTTCTTTTTAGGGGAACCACCCCTTTAAGAAATATTTTCAAATGAAGTATAAATCTCAATAAAATGATACAGTCCTGTCTGATCTTTTCACAGCTGTCATGTTGAAGTGGTATTAAACCCAGATTCAAAAAATGTATTACATTGCAGATGGGATGGCTGCATTTATTTTAGTTTTTCGTTTATTTTCACCTGGTGATCTTGCCAAGAATGTTCCTGTTTTTTCAACAGCTGTCAAGCAAAAGTAGCAGTTAGGCCTGCGTACACACGATCGGACCAACCCGATGAGAATGGTCCGACGGACCGTTTTCATCGGGTCACTGTTGAAGTGAGAATATGATTTAACCTTTTATAATAAAGAAAATACAATTGAATAGGGGGTGTACCATCGTCCTAATATTCTAATATAAATTGAGGGGACTCAGGGATTCCCCACAAGCCCCGAGACTCCAACAAAAAAAGTGGGCAGGGAGGACTATACCGGTACTATGTAGGTTGGTTGCAAACAACCAGAATAGTTCACATTGGGTACATTTTAGAAAATGTATTCACATAAAGACATCAAACAAGATAAAATACATAACATTGTATTGTAAATGGTCAAATGTGTTTGTATTGTATTTTAATGTTATGTATTTTATCTTGTTTGATGTCTTTATGTGAATACATTTTCTAAAATTGCAACCAACCTACATAGTACCGGTATAGTCCTCCCCGCCCACTTTTCCTGTTGGAGTCTCGGGGCTTGTGGGGAATCCCTGAGTCCCCTCAATTTATATTCACCGTTGAAGTGGCCTGATGGTCTGATGTGCGTACACACCATCAGTTCAAAATCCCATCGGGTCAGAACGCGGTGACGTAGAACACAACGACGTGCTGAAAAAAACGAAGTTCAATGCTTCCAAGCATGCGTCGACTTGATTCTGAGCATGCGCGGGTTTTCGGTCCGATGCTTTTGCGTACTAACCATTGTTTTGGTCCGACGGTCAAGCAAGTTTTAAAACTTTGGTCCGATGGACAGCGTTCCGATAGGCCGTACACACGATCGATTTAAGGCCAGTTTCATCAGACCGGTCTGATCGTGTGTACGCGGCCTTAGAGGGTTGAGACAAACCATTTACACTGCCAGGGGTACTTACATTGATCAGCTTTTATTTAAAAATCTTTAATCCCAATGCTGCGTACACACAACCGTTTTTACAGTCCTGCAAAAAAACGTTTTTCTCGCCTTGAATCGTTGTGATTCCTCTCAAGCCTGCCTTGCATACACGTTCATGAAAAAAACGGTCTTACAACATGTACGACAAGACTATAAAGGGGAAGTTCCTTTCAGATGGCGCCACCCTTTAGGCTGCTTTTGGGCTGCATACATGATTCTGAAAAGCATACACACAAGCGATTTTCGTGACAAGGGAAAAGAACGTGAAAAACAGTCCTGGATACTTTCCTAGATGTACATAATATACTAACATTTATAGGTAAAGTTGATCCGGGGAATATCTGCTTGCCTCTCGGGGGATCAGGAAGGAATTTTTTTCCCCCTGCTGGAGCAAATTGGATCATGCTCTGCTGTTTTTTTGCCTTCCTCTGGATCAACTGTGGAAATAAAATTGGGTATATGGGATTGTATGATATTTTTTATTTTATTTATTTAATTTTTTTGTGGTTGAACTGGATGGACTCGTGTCTTTTTTCAACCTGACTAAGTATGTAACTATGTAATCTCAGTGTGAAAGCCCCGAGTACTGGGGCGCTGCACTGGGAGGATGTCAAAAAAAGTCCTGCAAGCAACTTCTTTGCAGCTCTTTAGGAGCGGTAAATACATCACTCCTAAAGCAGCCCTTCCCATTGAAATCAATGGGAAGCGCCGTGGGAGCCTGCCTCGGCAGTGGTGCTTTGTGGGCGCTTTTAACCCTTCAATTCAGCTTCTAACGGGGGTTAAAAGTGCCCCGCCAGTGCCCGGAAAACACCAGTAAAGCGCCGCTACTTTTAACAGCGATTTACCAGCATTTTTCGGGCACTGCCAGTGTGAAGGGGCTCTTAAGGGAACAAAATTGTTTTCTGCAAAGAGCCCTTTTCACACTGCCAGCGCCCAAAAAAAACGGTGCTTTGTGGGCGCTATTAACCCTTTATTCAGCCTGTAGCAGGGGTTAAAAGCGCCCCGCTAGCGCCCGAAAAACATTGGTGAAGCGCTGCTAGTTTTAGAACTAGTGGCGCTTTACCAGGGCTCTTAAGGGAACAAAACTGTTTGCTGTAAAGAGCCCTTTCACACTGTCAGCACCCAAAAAAAGCCGGTAAAGCACCACTAAAACTAGCAGCACTTTACCAGCGTTTTTTGGGCGCTAGCGGGGCACTTTTAACCCCCACTAGCGGCTGAATAAAGGGATAAAAGCACCCACAAAGCGCTGCTGCCGAGGCGTTTTGCAGGCGCTTTGGTGGCGCTGTCCATTGATTTCAATGGGAAGGGGCACTTTAGGAGCGATGTATACACGCTCCTATAGCACCTCAAAGAAGCTGCTTGCAGGACTTGTTTTTTGCATTGAAAATGGCATTACTATAGAGCAGTGATGGTGAACATTGGCTCCCCAGATGTTTTGGAACTACATTTCCCATGATGCTCAGCTACACTGCAGAGTGCATAAGCATCATGGGAAATGTAGTTCCAAACAATCTGGGCTGCCAAGGTTCACTATCACTGCTATAGAGGGTTTGTGGATAATATTTTATCACTTTAAAGCCCATTGCGGAAAGTCCATTCGCTGCAGATCATAAGACAGACAGCGGTGCAGTTAGGAAATCCAACATGTGTCAGAAAGCAGGTCTCCGGCAGGAGGTTGAGTGTGCTTGATTATTTATGGCACAGTTCATGCTAAACAAATATTTGATGAAACGTTTATCTGAAAACACAGCTGCAGCGGAAACCGTAGTGTGGCCAGTACTGTGGTCGGAGAGAATGGATTCATTGTAACAAAAGGCCGCCGAAGAGTCCTTTAAAAAATAGTTGGCATACGTATAATCATAGCAAGAATGCTGACTTCACACAGCAGGACCAATGGATTCACTGGGGGGACTCTACCAAGACTTGCCCTGGCCAAGAAGTTCAAATGCAAATAGTCCGTTACTAGATATCAGGGAATCAGAGGAAATTCAGCCAATCATCTGGTTTGTGACCTTGATTGGCTCCAGCAAAAGCAACCTGAAATTGGAAGTTTACATCTTTGACTGTTAGGCCTCGTACACACGACCGAGGAACTCGTCGTAAATGAAACATTGTTTTCCTTGATGAGTTCCTTGTCAGGCTTGTCGAGAATCTTGTCAAGCTTTCTTTGCGTATACACTGTCAAGACCAAATCTTGACGTTCTCAAACGCGGTGACGTACAACACGTACAACGGGACTATGAAGGGGGAAGTTTGATTCCACTGGCACAACCCTTCTGAGCATGTGCAGGTTTTTAAGCATACACACAAACGTGGTTCTCGTCGAAAACCAGCCCGACGAGAAAAAGACAAGGAATCTGAGACTCCCGCCGAGGAAAAAGAGAACGAGTTCCACTACAGTTATCTCGATGAAAAACATACACACAACCGTTTTCCTCTGCAAAAAAAGCTCTGCCACCAAGTTTCTTGATGGATTCTGTCGAGGAAAACGGTCGTGTGTACGAGGCCTCAGGCCTTGTTCACATGGGCAGCAGGTTTACACATACCTCTAAGGCTGCATTCACACCTAGGCGTTTTGTCGCCCTACGCCCGACGCTGTAGCAGCCTGAGATACGCTGGAGGGGCGAATTAACATTGTCGGCTATGGAGATGGTTCACATCTCTACGCCGAACGCCGAAACGCCGTACGCCTGAAGCTTGAAACAAGTCCCGGACCCTTTTTTTCAGGCGTATCAGGCGTTTGGCAATAGCCGACAATGTTAAAATCACCCCTCCCAGCGAAAACAAGGAGCGACTTGTCGCCGCAAATCACGGGGGCAATACGCCGGCTGCCGACTATGCTCAGGTGTGAATGCAGCCTAAGGCTGCGTACACACGATCGGTCAAAACCAAAGAAAACAGACTGAAGGACCGTTTCATCGGTCCAAACCGATCGTGTGTGGGCCACATCGGTCAATTATCCTTTAGTCAAAAAAAAGAGAACTTGCTTTAAAATTTGACCGATGGACACCTGACCGATGGGTTAAAACCGATCGTTAGTATGCAAAAGCATCGGTTAAAAGGCCGCGCATGCTCAGAATCTAGTGCTTGGAAGCATTGATAAAATTAATATTAAAACGAATATGCTCATACCAGTGAAGACATAATTGAATTAATAACAGTGAAAAAATAAAATAAAATAAAAAGAAAGTCCACATTTGCAAAGTGCAAACAAATCCTGTGATCAAAACAGTCAGAGTATCTCCACCATGTGACTTGGAAAACCAATATTTCAAATATTTCAAACGTGATCCCTTCACCAGTAAAGATGGGTACTCTCACCTCACACCAAGACCCTTGTTTTACCAAAGGTCTAAAACGCTTAGAACAAATGGCAGGAAATCCAGATGGCTCAAAGATGTGCAATTGTCAGCTGAAGGACCCGGAGATATGCAAGTATCCTCAGTGGCACCAACGAATCAATATGCAAAGAAAAAAGGCCAGATCTAAGAGCTTCCATATAAACCAGGTCTCTTTAATGAGTAAAAAATGTGCAGGGTACTCACATTCAAGTAGAAAATACAGGCATAAAACACCATATCAGGCAGCTCAAATGAAGATGTGGGACATCAAGGAGTGACATGGGATGGTTCCTGACCCCGGACGCGTATCGTAATACTACTTCCTCAGCAGGGCGCCCTGCTGAGGAAGTAGTATTACGATACGCGTCCGGGGTCAGGAACCATCCCATGTCACTCCTTGATGTCCCACATCTTCATTTGAGCTGCCTGATATGGTGTTTTATGCCTGTATTTTCTACTTGAATGTGAGTACCCTGCACATTTTTTACTCATTAAAGAGACCTGGTTTATATGGAAGCTCTTAGATCTGGCCTTTTTTCTTTGCATATTGATTCGTTGGTGCCACTGAGGATACTTGCATATCTCCGGGTCCTTCAGCTGACAATTGCACATCTTTGAGCCATCTGGATTTCCTGCCATTTGTTCTAAGCGTTTTAGACCTTTGGTAAAACAAGGGTCTTGGTGTGAGGTGAGAGTACCCATCTTTACTGGTGAAGGGATCACGTTTGAAATATTTGAAATATTGGTTTTCCAAGTCACATGGTGGAGATACTCTGACTGTTTTGATCACAGGATTTGTTTGCACTTTGCAAATGTGGACTTTCTTTTTATTTTATTTTATTTTTTCACTGTTATTAATTCAATTATGTCTTCACTGGTATGAGCATATTCGTTTTAATATTAATATTATGCTATTTAGGTTTGCGCTGCACTGCTCTGTTTGATATATTTACTTCAGGAATTTTGTGATTGTTCTTTTGGTGTTCAGCTTGCATCCATATGAAATTCACTTTTTGAGTATTTTTCATTTTTACACGTATTATTCTTATTTTTTTTTTTTTTTTTCTGATCTTTATATTTTTGCGCTGATTGCACCCCCCCTGTTTTACATACTTGGAAGCATTGAACTTCGTTTTTTTTCAGCACATCGTTGTTTTAAAACACGTAAACGTCACCGCATTCTAACACAATTGTTTTTTTAATCGTTTTAATCGTTTTTTTTTTTTGTAGATTAACCGATAAAAATGGTCCTCATCGGATGGACTGATCATGTGTACGCGGCCTCTAAGGCCATCCTCGCAGGTTCACTTTTCAGTGACAGTTAGGCTTGCTTTACATTTGTGCAATGCGAGAATGTACGCAAAATCGCATGCAGTCATGCAGTAAACAAAAAAGGCAGATCCTTTTTTCAGGCGTGTGGCGGTGAAATTAATGGCACGCAGTGGTGGCCCGTCCATTAGGGGCACCTGGGCGCCTCCCCCTCTCTCCACACCATGCCCTATATGACTAATGGAATGGATAGATTTTTGCATAGCATGTATCTATCCACAGCGGCCGGTGCCACCCCCTATTTAGGGGTCTGGCTCTCTTTCAGGACGCCGGGCGCATGAATTACAGCAGCGGGGGTGTTTTTTGAAGCACCTGATTAGAGCCATTTGCTCTAATAGGCTTCACAATATGCGGGCTTGTGGCGCAGAGCATTGCATCATGAGCCCACCCAGGTTTTACAACAGTGAATGAATATTCTGTTACTGTTTGCGCCCCCCCAAAGAAAATGATCACCAACCGCTACTGATGGCCCCCCGATGCACCTTGCTAATGTGCATGTGAAATCGCATGCAAAAGAGCACGATAAGAAAATATACTTTCACTTCTTTTGTGCAATTTTTGCATGTAGGGCATCCCATTGAAATTAATGGAGTAAGTGGAGCCTTGGAGGCATTTCAGGAGGTGTTAATTGGCCAGATCACTAGGTGAAAATGAAGTGTACCCACCCTGCCCTAAGCAGGAGTGTCTATCTAAATTTAATGGCGCTAAACTGCAGTCAGCTTAGCTGTATGATTAGTTCCGTTTCTTCTGGGCCCTGATTACTGTATGTGTCCTTCTGTTGCAAGACTAATAACAGGGGTAAGACACACTCAGGTCCATCTTGCCAAAGACCCAGACGACAACTCTCCTTGTGATCAGCCAAAGCTGACCACTGACAGGTGGGAGGCTCTTCCAAAGAGAGACCCCCCAAAGCAGAGGAGAAAGGAACAAAATGGTCACACACCCTCCCACTAAACATCAGGGTAGGGAGAATCCACACCCTCCATCCTGAGTGAAAAGGAGACATAAACATAAGTGCAAGGTGACACACATGGTCAGAAAACAATTTAAGATTAAAAAAAAAAAAAAAAAAAGTGTCAGTGCAGCACCCCAAGGATGCTACGGTTTGGGGGCGCTTGACACCACGGGCCCTCTGCCTCCTAAGCCCCTGGCCAGACCAGGTAGCACCATCAAATCAAAGGGCACTGGGTCCCTCAGAATCCTCCATCAGAGTAATTACTCCTGTGCCCGCCCTTACTCATTGGGCCTCCTCATTTCTGTTCCCCACAGGAAGATCCCTTGGGACCCCCATCATACCAGCAGGGATATACTATACAGCCAGCCATTACAGCCATAATCCTAGAATGATGGCAGTGCCCCCCTACTGAACACTGATGAGGACAGATTATACACTTAGGCCTCGTACACACGAGAAGACAGATTTGTTCAAATCTGTCTGCTGGGATTTTGGTTTGCTCGCGTGTACACACGAGCAAACCAAAATCCCCGCCAGTAGACGGCGTGCTGACGTGTCGGTGACGTGGCGGTGACGTTGACGCCGCCACGTCACGGCACCAGGAAGTAAAACACTTCCGCGCATGCGCCGAATCCATTTGGCGGCGGTGCGGCGGCGGTGCGGGATGACATGTCTGCTGGTAAGTGTACTAACCAGCAGACATGTCGGGCGGACGGATTCCCACCCGATAGATTTCAAAGCATGCTTTGAAATCTGTCGGGTGGCCAAATCCGTCGGCTCGGCCGTACACACGATCGAATCTGTCTGCTGAAACAGACCAGCAGACCGTTTCCAGCGGACAGATTTGATCGTGTGTACGAGGCCTTAGTCTTAGCCAAAAGGCTGAGAAGCGGGTGTGGAGTCCCCTGTTCTAGATGATACTGGATGTCCTCCAGTCAGAAAATGAGATGGGCACTGTCTGGCTTTGTGCAGCTTCTAATGCACATTGGATAAAGCTCACAGTGTGCAGCGAAATCAGAGTATGCTATTTCAGTACAGTAAAACCTTGGTTTGAGAGCAGTGGTGGTGCGCATATAGAGGGCGCTGGAGCGCCGCCCCCTCTGGCTCCCGCACACGCCACTGATCACAATATACATAGATTCATGCATTGCATTGCATAAATCTATGTATTGCCGCCGAATATTCAGATGGCCGGCCCCCTGGTAACGGCGGCTGTGGAAGTGATAGGCTTTCCGATTAGACCCCTAAGGCTGTAGTTGGCTTCCAGATGCTTTTCTTTGGGACGCACGGGGGGTGCGTTCCTTGGATAAGAGTGACAGGCGTCTCAGCCAATTAGGTTCACCGGTTCTGGTTACCGGTAACCTGATTGGCTAAAACGTCACGAGGGCGGGAAAAGACATTGAGGGACGTAGAAGCACGGCTGACCCCAGAAAGGTAAGTGCCAGGCGGGGGGGGGGGGCAATTTACAGGTCACAGTGGCAGCTAGCATTTTAGTGGGCACAGTGGCGACAATTGCGGGGCACAGTGGTGACAATTGCTGGGCACAGTGGTGACAATTGCTGGGCACAGTGGTGACAATTGATGGCACAGTGGTAACAATTGATGGCACAGTGGCTGCATTTGATGGGCACAGTGGCTGCATTTGATGGGCACAGTGGTTGCAATTGATGGGCACAGTAGCTGCATTTGATGGTCACAGTGAGGCTGCTTTTTTCGTTTGTTTGTGCCCCCCCCCCCCCAAATTTTGAGCACCAGCCGCCACAGTTTGAGAGTAACTTGGTTTGAGAGCGTTTTGCAAGACAAGCAACATTTTGAAATACATTTTGACTTGATATACAAGCAGGGGCGGACTGACAACTCATGGGGCCCCCAGACAAAAGAAGATTATGGGGCCCCTGGGCTTACAGATGGCCACCACACCAGGAGGCGGGGCAGCTAAAATCTCAGGATTTTCACATCAAATGCATGTAGGTTTCAGACAAATCAGGGACATCATGGTAAAAAAAGACAGATTTTTACATACTGTCCCTGGTTATACTGAGCCTGGCAACCCTCATGGGCCCCCTAGTGGCATGGGGCCCTCGGGCAGTGCCCGAGTGCCTCAATGGTCAGTCCGCCCCTGTATACAAGCGATGTCTTGATATACAAGTTCATATACTGAGTATAAATGAGAAGAGAGGCGCCTCAAAGTGTAACAATATGGTTACATTTAATGAAGGTACAACATTTAGCAACTCACATGGTTGATGATTAAAAGTGGCGCCTCTTTTCTCTTTTATACTCTGTAGCTCCTGCTGGATTTTGCTTCTAATCCCCTTGTGGAGGCTTTCACCTCTGAATGGACATTTTATGGTTACACAACCTATCACATTGCTATAATTTTTTTATGCAAACTATAAACCGAAGGATTTATGAATTAATGGTTGTGGAGCGAATCATTTGAGTTTCCATTATTTCTTATGGGGAAATTTGCTTTGATATACAAGTGCTTTGGTTTACAAGCGTGTTTCTGGAACGAATTATGCTCGCAATCCAAGGCTTTACTGTACAGAAGAGGAGCCTGTTAAACTGTGCAAGACCGAAGGTAAGGTTGGAGTTCAGTTTTAGGCTTGGCGAAAAGCACTGGCCATTTCTCCTAAGAACTATCAGGCGTTTAATTACCCAAAGAGTTCTCTTGAGTTTTGTGAATTGCCAATCACATGTTTTTTTCCATGCTGAACACTTGAGCCCAATGCCAATTAGCCTAAATTTCCCTAGAGAGGTTCTCTACAGTTTATAATGGCTCTGAATTGTCATTTACCTCTTCAATAAAGTGTTCCCATTGTTTCCACACAAACAGTCCTGAGATCATTTTTTTGCATCCACATGAATGTACACCAAACCATAAAAAGCATTTCAGGATGAATACTTGTACTGTGAGTTCTGGGAAGGCCTCACAAGTAACAATACCAACCTGTGTGAGATATTTGTTGCCTACGCTTGTGGCTGCCATCCATTGTCGTGGCACAGAAAGGCTCTTTTCTTCCACTTATACATTAAAAAGCACCTGTCATTCACACATTGAAGAGACAGTTTATTTTTCCTGGATGAACTTCCATTCATGAGCATTCAGACCATCTGATTCATTAGGAACTAATAACATGATGTCATTGCAAGGTTAATAAGTACATAGGTCGAAATTTCCTAGAGTTCATTATTCAGTGATTGCATTGGTTACTTTTGGACTGAGATGTCGTACTATTTATTATTCTAATGGAAATGCGAGGGGAGCTGTGACTTCATTCACTTCTGTGCCCTATCTGTTTTAAAGTCCATTATTTATGGGTTATACCGTACAGTGCAAAAGTTTTAGGCAGGTGTGAAAAAATGCTGTAAAAGTAAGAATGCTTTCAAAAGTATATTTTTTAATTGTTTATTTTTATCAATTTAGAAAAACATAGAAAGTGAGTGAACTGAAGAAAAATCTAAATCAAATCAATATTTGGTGTTACCACCCTTTGGCTACAAACCAGCATCAATTCTTCTAGCATAGGTGTGCACACAGGGTGTGCTGGGTGTGCCTGGGCACATCCTAAGCATCGTTTGTGGCACAGATGACCGCCAATATTTCACCAAAGCCCCCTAACAGGGCTCCAAAAAAATGTAAAAAAAAAAAAACGACTAACACTGTCCACTGCCCTACTGTCACCAATCTTTGACCTTATGACACGGTCTACTACTCTACTAACACCGTCCGTTTTTATACACATGCACACAGACGCATATGTGTTTGAGATTTGGGGTGTCCACCCTAATGTAATAGGCTGGGCACACCTATGTCTTCTAGGTAGACATGCACAACATTTTTGAAGGAACTTGGCTGGTAGGTTGTTGAAAAAATCTTGGTGAACTAACCACAGATAATCTGTGGATGTAGGCCTCCTCAAATCCTTCTGTTCCTTCAATCTAAGACAGACTCGATGATTCTGAGATCACAGCTCTGTGGGCGCCAAACCATAACTTTCAGAACTCCTTGTTCTTTTTAACACTAAAGATAGTTCTTAATGACATTGGCTGTATGTTTGGGCTCATTGTCCTGGTGCAGAATAAACACACACCTCCCTGATATTGATTGGTGAAATCTAGATACACTACGTCCACAGGCCTTCCTCTATCCAGATTACAGCTCACTTCCTAATAGAATGTTAACAGGTTGCTCTGACAAGAACGATCTTTCATAAACCTCTGCTGGTTAATATTAATGGTACTATTTTCATCAGCAAATTCTTGATCCCTTATCATCCCCTACAACAGTTTACAAACTATTGATGTAAGACTGACTGGCCTACAGTTTCCAGTTATGTATCTTCACCCATCCCTAAATATTGGTACCACGTTAGCTTTCTGTCAATCTGATGGTTTTATTCAGTATCAGTAAGCTGTCCTTAAAACAGAGTTACACCAGAAATGGAACTTCGGCTGATCAGATTCCTTTCCTGTCCTGTGTTACATTTGAAGGGTTTCAAAACCATTTCTAAGGCTTTGGAACTCCAGTGAACCATTATCCACGAATGGAGATAACTTGGAACAGTGGTGGACCTTCCCAGGAGTAACAGGCCTACACGAATTACTCCAAAGGCACAACGACGACTCATCCAGGAGGTCATACAGTAAAAGAACCCAGAACAACAGCTAAAGAACTGCAGGCCTCACTTGCCTCAGGTAAGATCAGTGTTCATGATTCAACAAGAAGAAATAGACAGTGCAAAAGTGACATCCATGGGAGGGTCCCAAGGCCAAAGCCACTTCTGACCAAAATAAAAAACACCAAGTTTAATCTCATATTTATTAAAAAACATATTGACTATCCCCAAGAATTTTAGTCATCTATTATGTGGACTGATGAGACAAAATTTTTACTTGTGTGTCCCATTACATCTGGCATAAAACGAATACAGCATTTCATAACAAGAGCATCATGCCAACTGTCAGACATGGTGGTGGTAGCATGATGGTCTGTGGTCTTGCGGCTTCAGGACCTGGACAACTTAACATAGTTGATGGAACCATGAATTCTGATCTCTACCAGAAAATCCTAAAGGAGAATGTCCGGCCATCAGTTCATGACCTCAAACTCAAGTGCACTTGGGTTATGCAGCAGGACAATGATCCGAAACACAACAGCAAGTCCACCTCCAAATGGTTCAAACAAAGCAAAATTTAGGTTTTGGAGTGGCCTAGTCAAAGCCCGGACTTAAATTCAATTGTATCATGACCTTACACAGGCCATTCATGCTGAAAAACCCTCCAATGTGGCTGAATTAAAACAATTCTGCAAAGAAGAGTGGGGCCAAAATAGTTTCACAGCAATGTGAAAGACTCATTGCCAATTATCGCAAATGCTTGATTGCAGTTGTTGCCGCCAAGGGCGGCACAACCAGTTATTTAGTTTAGGGGCAATTACTTTTTCACATAAAGCCAGGCAGGTTTAGACAGGTTTTTTGCCTTAATAAATGAAACCATCATTTAAAAACTGTATTTTGTATTTACTCAAGTTATCTTTGTGTTATAATAAAATGTGTTTGATGATCCAAGCCATTTAAGCATGACATATATGCAAAAAAAAAAAATCAGAAAGGGGGCAATGACAAATGTATCACAGAGAATGACAACCGCATGGCAGTTTACTTGTCGTTTACTTTTTTTCTTTTTGTATAATTTTCTTATTATTTTTCTTATTCTTTAATTTTTAATTACTTTTATTTTATTTTATTAATTTAATTATAATTTCTAATTTTTTTATATATTTTTTTCACTTAACGTTATTGCTATCACACAGGAGAAAACAATTCCCTGTGTGATAGCAATTGGAGGTGACAGATTCTCTTTATTGACCCTGTTACCTCCAAAACAGGAGTCCTAGCACTGTTCTAGAACTCCTGTCACAGCTGAGATGGGAAGAGAACAGCTCACCCCTCTTACTGTGTACATCGGCGGCAGGGACAGGAGACAGACTCGGCGGCCTGGGGGAGAACGGAATCCTGAAGACAGAGCCAGCAGAGAGAGGTATGTGAGGGGAGGACGAACGGCAGCACACATGTTACAAGTTACGGCGACATCACCGCAATCACTTGTATCTAGTCCTGCTAGAAAGCAACTTACTGCCCTTAACTGTATGTTCTGGCCGTGGGGGGCTCTCTATGCTGCTGCCGCCCCTCAGTGCCCTGCCGCCCCGAGGCCTGGCCTCGGTGGCCTTGTGGGAAATCCGGGCCTGCTCACTCCCCCCCCCCCAAAAAAAATGACATGCCAAATGTGGCATGTCAGGGGGTCACCAGTACTTAAAGCGGAAGTTCCATTTTTGGGTGGAATTAGGCTTTAATTAGCATTTTTGAGAATCTTGCATTGCATTTACCTCTATAAACAGTCTGATTATCAAGGGGTTAAATGTACCATATTTAACTTTATAGATACTAGGAATAAGGGATCATATTCCTGGCACTCTGTCTCTTGTATTCATTGTTCTTAAGGTCGTGTGTTTTTGTCATCCACATACTGTGTGGTATAAAATTAACATCATCGGTTATTATACGTGTCAGACTCCCTTTGTGATTCACATTTTTAAATGCCCTTGTGGCTTATGATGCCCTTGTGGCTTATGTTACCCTATAGCCTGTCACAAATATTTTATCTGGGATCGATCCGTTGTACTCCTTGTAGGGAGACACTTTACTGGAAAATCAGGCTGTGAATCATAATAGATATATGCAATTATTGATCATATACCTTCACTTAGGAGAGGATAGGGAAGATAGGGATAGTGGATACACCTTCTGGACAAACTGCAACCACGAGGGCTTAATGTGGATTTGTAGTTCCTATTTATTGTTATTAGACTTGTATCACTTGTTAGAATCCTCTGGAGCAGTAATACTTGAATGTTATAGTGAGCCTCAAGTGCGGCCCCAACACTGCCAGAGGGCTGCACAATAGCATGTCTTTATATGCTGACATGTATTGTGCTGAGGTAGGCAGCCCATTTAACCACTTGAAGCCCAGGCCAATTCTGATGCCGCGTACACACGATCATTTTTCGGCATGGAAAAAACAACTACATAATTAAAACAACGTTGCCCACACGTATGACGGCACTATAAAGGGGAAGTTCCATGCGGATGACACCGCCCTTGGGGCTGCTTTAGCTGATTTCCTGTTAGTAAATGACGATTCGTGCTTTTCTGTCTGTTACAGCGTAAAGAATGTGCTTACTCCATTAGTAACGATAGTTTTACAAGAACGAGCGCTCCCATCTCATAACTTGCTTCTGAGCATGTGCAGGTTTTTAACGCCGTTTTAGCCCACACACGAGCATTTTTAACAACCCGAAAAACAACATTGTTTAACCACTTGCTTACTGGGCACATACACCCCCCTCCTGCCCAGGTGAAATTTCAGCTTCCGGCACTGCGTCGCTTTAACTGACAATTGCGCAGTCGTGCGACGTGGCTCCCAAACAAAATTGATGTCCTTTTTTCCCCACAAGTAGAGCTTTCTTTTGGTGGTATTTGATCGCCTGTGCAGTGTTTATTTTTTGCGCTATAAACAAAAAAGAGCGACAATTTTGAAGAAAAATACAATATTTTTTACTTGTTGCTATAATAAATATCCTAATTTTTAAAAAAAACACATTTATTTTTCTCAGTTTAGGGCAATACGTATTCTTCTACATATTTTTGGTAAAAAAAAAAAAAAAATATCACAATAAGCGACTGGTTTGTGCAAAAGTTATAGCGCTTACAAAATAGGGGAGAGAATTATTATTTTTTATTATTTATTTTTTACTAGAAATGGCGGCGATCTGCGATTTTTTTTATTGGTACTGCGATGTTATGGCGGACACATTGGACACTTTTGACACATTTTTGGCGCCATTCACATTTATACTGCGATCAGTGCTATAAATATGCACTAATTACAGTATAAATGTGACTGGCATTGAAGGGGTTAACACTAGGGGGTGAGGAAGGGGTTAAATGTGTATCCTAGGTGTGTTCTAACTGTGGGGGAGGGGGTAGGGGGTGACTGGGGGGGTGACCGATCTGTGTCCCTATGTAGGAAGGAACACAGATCGGGCTCCTCCTCTCCAGAGACAGGACGCTGTCTCTGTGTAAAAAGGCAATGAGAGATGATCTATGAGAGATCATCTCTCATTCGCCCACAGATCGCATCGCAAACGGCCACTCTGACTGGCCGTTCGCCGCGATCTGTGATTGGCTGTGTCCAAGGGACACGGACAACACAGGGCTTCCCCGCAACGCGCTGTACAAAGGGGCGGCTGTCAAAAGACGGCATGTTGGCTATTCAGACCCGCGCTGTTGCCGTCATTTGACGGTAGCGCGGGTCTGAAGCAGTTAAAACGTTGTTAAAAAATGCAGCATGTTCGGAAAAAAAATGTCGTTTTTCAGAACCCTAAAAATGATGTGAAGCCCACACACAATCACTATAAATGACATTTTTTAACCACTTAATGACCGATGCACGCCTATTTACGTCCACAGAAGGGCACGTACAGGCAGATGGGCGTATATTTACGTTCCTGCCTTCTAGGGCAGGGGTCTCCAAACCCCGGCCCGCGGGCCACATCCGGCCCGCTTGGATGTTTTATCCGGCCCGCAGCTCATTCATAGACTGTCTGCTTAAATTCCCCCGTGCGCGCAGTGGGACGGAGCAGAAGGCAGGTAGGCGATGTATGTGTACCAGTACCGCTGACACAGCTGATCAAAAGAAGCAGAGGAAGGTGGAGCGGTGGGCGGATTACCATGCACGCAGGGAGGAGGCGGGGCCCGGCTGTCGGGCAGCATGGATGTGGGCTGGCTGTGCGTGCTGGAGTAAGGTAGGGTCCTGACTCCTGCAGATACATGTCCCGGCGTGGGGGAAGGGGGCATGGTGCAGAAGGAAGGAGGCGTGCTGTGCCAGTTAGCTTCACCCCCTCTCTGCTCCTGTCAGCACCCTCTCTGCCGGCTGCACCCCAAGAACCAAGCCGGGAATGGCTCTGATCTGAATGGCATGAGGAGGCGCAAGAGCAGTGATCGGGAACCCGGAGACTGACACTGCAGAGAGGCAGACACCTGGAGACTAGGACCTCCTGTTTTGTGCTCTGCCCTCCTGTACTGTACTCTGCCCTCCTTGTACTGTGCCCTGCCCTCCTTGTGCTCTGCCCTCCTGTGCTGTGCTCTGCCCCCCTTGTACTGTGCCCCCTTGTGCTCTGCCCTCCTGTACTGTGGCCCCCTTGTACTGTGCCCCCCTTGTACTGTGCCCCCTTGTGCTCTGCCTTCCTGTGCTGTGCCCCCTTGTGCTTTGCCCTCCTGTACTGTGCTCTGCCCACCTTGTACTGTGCCCCCTTGTGCTCTGCCCTCCTGTGCTGTGGTCTGCCCTCCTAGCACTGTGCTCTGCCCTCCTTGTACTTTGCCCACCTTGTACTGTGCCCCCCTTGTGCTCTGCCCTCCTGTACTGTGCTCTGCCCTCCTGTACTGTGCTCTGCCCTCCTGTACTGTGCTCTACCCTCCTTGTATTTTGCCTACCTTGTACTGTGCCCCCCCTTGTGCTCTGCCCTCTGTACTGTGCTCTGCCCTCCCGTACTGTGCTCTGCCCTCCTGTAATGTGCCCCCTTGTGCTCTGCCCTCATGTACTGTGCTCTGCCCTCCTGTACTGTGCTCTGCCCCCCTTGTACTGTGCCCCCCTTGTGCTCTGCCCTCCTGTACTGTGCTATGCCCCCCTTGTACTGTGCCAACCTAAACTGTGCCCTCTTGTCCCCATGCTCCATGTATTATCCCCCTGCCTCTTCTCCATTGTTCCCTCCTGCTCGCCATGTAAAGACATACCTAAATACAGGCCACTGATAGGCTGTGAGAGATATTTATGACAGGGGAGCAGTGTGTACATGGAGGGGGTGGCATAAAAAAGGAGAGGGAGCAGCTCCCCATTATCTGTACACCATCCATCCCCATTTTACAGCACCAGGGTGTATGTTAGGATAGAGGTATGAGGAGGGGGAGTGTGATCAGAGTGGAGAGATATAGGGGTGTGTGATCAGACTGGTGGTATTTGGGGTGGTGGTGATCAGGCTAGGGGGGATCTGGGGATGAGGAGTGGTGTTATCATATTAGGGGGGGTATCTGGGTGTGTTATCAGGGTGGGGGACACGTGGAAAGGCTCTGACAAGATTATTAACATTTTTATTCATTTATTTCTAAATACATTTTTTCGGCCCGCGAATATTTATAAAATCTACAATGTGGCCCTCGGGCTAAAAAGTTTGGAGACCCCTGTTCTAGGGGGTCCGATCGGGACCCCCTCCGCTGCGTGCGGCGGTCGCCTTACCTCCGGGAGCGATCTGACTCGAGGGGGCGGCGGTTCGTATCCGTCCGCCCCCTCGTGATCGCTCCCAGCCAATCCCGTGCGCCGCCGCCGTGTCACTTCCTCTGCCTGTAAAATGTAAACATAGGCAGAGGAAGTGATGCAGCTCTCATCTCGGCGGTATTTTCAAACGAGATGAGAGAAGAGTCACAGTAAGTCTGCACAAACACTACACTGACACCAGTACACATAGGCACATTAACCCCTTGCGATCACCCCCCCACCCCCTGTCACACTGTCACTGAATGCAGTGATCATATATGTACTGATCACTGCATTTAGTGTCAGTGTGACAGTTAGTGTGACAGGCAGTTAGTGTTAGGTTCAGGGTAGCCCCGTACCCCCCCTAATAAAGTTTTAACCCCTTGATCACCGCCCTAGTTAACCCTTTCACTCCCTATTGCCAGTGTCACTAAGCGATCATTTTTCTGATCGCTGTACTAGTGTCACTGTTGCCGCTAGGTAGCTAATTTTTTTTATTGCCATTTTTTTTTTTTTACTAAAGACATGTGGCTGAATACATTTTGGCCTAAATGTTTGACTAAAATTTAGTTTATTCAATTTTTCTTATAACAAAAAGTAAAAAATATTGTTTTTTTTTTCAAAAATGTCGCTCTATTTTTGTTTATAGCGCAAAAAAATCTAAATCGCAGAGGCAATCAAATACCATCAAAAGAAAGCTCTATTTGTGGAAAGAAAAGGACGCAAATTTTGTTTGGGAGCCACGTCGCACGACCGCGCAATTTTCTGTTAAAGCAACGCAGTGCCGAATTGTAAAAACGCATCTGGGCATTTAGCAGCATATTGGTCCGGGACTTAAGTGGTTAAAAACGTCGTTTTTTTCATGCCGAAGAATGATCGTGTGTACGCGGCATTACACTTCACTCCTACATGTAAAAATCATAATTTTTTTGCTAGAAAATTACATAGAACCCCCAATATATGTTTTTTGCATAATGTGAAACATGAAGTTATGCTGAGTAAATAGATACCTAACATGTCACGCTTCAAAATTGAACACGCTCGTGGAATGGCGCCAAACTTCGGTACTTAAAAATCCCCATAGGCGGCGCTTTAAATGTTTTTACTGGTTGCATTTTTGAGTTGCAGAGGAGGTCTAGGGCTGCTAGAATTATTGCTCTCTAATGCTGCGTACACACAACCGTTTTTTCATGACAAGATTTTTTTTTTAGATTGGTCGTAAAAACCGGGCGTGTGTATGCTCCATAGCAGTTTTCTCAACGAGTTTTCTCAACGAGAAAACTCACGCAAAAAAATTAGAACATGCTCGTCGTTTTTCCCCGTCGTTCTTTTTCTCGTCGCGAAAAACGCTTGTTTGTATGTGTAGCGGAGAGCAATATTAAACTCCACGATCTCCGCTGGTAACCAGGGTAAATCCACAGTCAGCATTGACAAGTAAGGCAATGTCCCAAATCTCCCTCAGTAACCAGACGACACACAGCTCTGAGAGTCAACAGACTTTTTATTCACAGGCTTCCATATTTATATAATTCCCCATGCAAGGGGTTTCCAAACAGCCAAATAGATTTAACAGGGGTAATACAGGGAGGACCAGATGGGGAACTTAACAGTTTGGATAATTCTCCCATCAGGCAATGCTGCACAAGGGAAAAGTCGGTTGATAGCTGGGGTCTGGGGTTATGTGTTGTGGGAGTTCGGTTTAAAACTGCCGAACACTGATTGGGCAACATAAAACTAAGTACTGAATGCTAGTGGCTTACGGCTGCCAGCATATGAATTACTATGCCCACATAAGACCCAGCAGAATACATAGCATATAATACAGACAACCTTTTGACATGTAACGTCCAGCGTTCCAGAAGTGGCTAGGTTTGCCACAATGCTCCCCCAGAACCAAGCCGGCATACACAGTCTGATCCCAACGGATCGGCTTGGGGATGTCCGGGGGTGTAATTTCACAGATCACTTTTCAAGTTCAGTTTGTCTAGATAACCCGTCGGCATTACCGTTTTGCTTCCCTGGTCGGTAGTGGATTGTAAAGTCAAACGGCTGCAGCGCCAAACTCCAGCGCAGCAGCCGGGCATTGTCTCCCGCCACACGGTTTAGCCACACCAACGGGTTGTGATCTGTGAGTAGCGAAAAAGGTTGTCCATACAAATACGGCTGCAACTTTTTGAGGGCCCACACCACGGCCAGGCATTCCTTCTCAATGGCGGCGTAGCTTACTTCTCGTGGCAATAACTTTCGGCTCAGGTAAGCTACGGGGTGTTCTCCGCCATCGGCTCCCACTTGGCTCAGCACTGCTCCCAATCCAAACATTGAAGCGTCCGTATGGACAAGGAATCTTTTAGTTGGATCAGGAGCAGCAAGTACAGGGGCATTAGTTAGAGCAGTCTTTAGTTGTTGGAATGCCTGATCACACTCTGGGGCCCAGACAACCTGTCAGGGCAGGTTCTTGCGTGTCAAGTCAGTCAAGGGTTTGGCCAGGGCACTATAATTGGGTACGAATTTTCTATAGTACCCCGCAGTACCTAGAAACGCTAGCACTTGGGTTTTCGTCCTGGGGGTGGGCCATTTAGCTATGGCTTCAACTTTAGCTGGTTCGGGTTTCTGTCGCCCGCTCCCCACCCGGTGGCCCAAGTACTGCACTTCAGCCATCCCTATATGACACTTGCTGGGTTTCAGTGTTAACCCTGCCTCTCCAATACGATCTAGAATGGCCCCTATGTGTTGTAGGTGCTCTGCCCAGGTCTGGCTAAATATGGCGATGTCGTCTAAATAGGCACATGCGTATTCCTGGAATCCGTCCAATAACCGATCGACCATCCGCTGAAAAGTTGCCGGAGCGTTCTTCATCCCGAATGGCATGACCCGAAATTGATACAGGCCAAACGGGGTGACAAACGCCGACTTGGGGATGGCCTCCTCGGCCAGTGGAATCTGCCAGTATCCCTTACATAAGTCTATGGTAGTGAGATACCGGCCCCGTGCCATCTTATCCAGCAGCTCGTCTATCCGGGGCATCGGATAGGCATCAGACACCGTTTTGTCATTTAGCCTCCGGTAGTCGACACAGAAACGTGTCGTGCCATCTTTCTTTGGTACCAGCACTACTGGCGATGCCCAGGGGCTATCGGAAGGTTCGATAACCCCTAGCTGCAACATCTCGTCAATCTCAGTCTTCATATGCGTCCTGACTGCTTCAGGGACACGATATGGGGTTTGCCGCATAGGTAGCTGTCCCGGGGTCTCGACTCGGTGAGTGGCCAGCGGAGTGTACCCAGGTAAATTGGAGAAGGTAGCCCCTTTAGCTACAATCAGCTCTTGTACCTGGGCACGCTCCTGAGGGCTTAGCCGCTCCCCCAGCTGAACCCCCTTGGAGGGCTCCGTCTGTCCCTCCTGTTCTAAGAGGTCAGGTAGTGGCAGATTCTCCTGATCCTCCGAGGCGGAAGCGCATATGGCGGCCACGTCCTCTATCCTCTCATGGTATGGTTTGAGCATATTCACGTGGAACATGCGTCTCTCCCCTACCCCTGAGCAGGGGCCAATCACATAGGTGGTATCACATCTCTGTTCCACCACCTGGTATGGGCCTTGCCAGATGGCCTGCAGCTTGTCTGTGCGGACCGGTTTTAAAATCAAAACCTTTTGTCCCACCTGAAAGCTGCGGTCTCTGGCTCCCCTATCGTACCAGCGGCGCTGACGTTGTTGGGCCGCCCGGAGGTTGGTGCGCACAGCCTGTGTTAGCGCCTCCAGACGGTCCCTGAACTCCAGTACGTAGGATACAATAGGGGTTCCGTCTGGGCTACTCTCCCCCTCCCAATGCTCTCTAATTAGGTCTAGTGGCCCTCGCACCCTTCTCCCAAACAGTAATTCAAAAGGGGAAAACCCTGTTGACTCTTGGGGTACCTCTCTATAAGCGAAGAGCAGATGGGGTAGAAAGCGCTCCCAGTCTTTATGAGCCTCTCCAAATGTACGGAGCATCTGCTTCAGCGTACCATTAAACCTTTCGCATAGACCATTGGACTGGGGGTGGTACGCCGAATTTACTATTGGCTTAATGCCACATATCTTCCATAGTTGTTGGGTTACCTCGGCGGTGAACTGGGTGCCTCTATCGGATATGATTTCTTGGGGAAACCCCACCCTGGAAAATATTTTCATTAAGGCCTCTGCCACAGTTTCGGCATGAATGTTTGTGAGGGCTATAGCCTCGGGGTACCGGGTGGCATAGTCCACTACAGTTAAAATATATCTTTTCCCGGAGGGACTGGGTTTTGGTAAGGGCCCCACTATATCTACGGCCACCCTACTGAAGGGTTCTTCAATAATGGGAAGAGGACATAACTTGGCTTTGTGGCGGTCACCTCGCTTGCCTACTCGCTGGCAAATGTCACAGGAGGTGCAGTATTGCCTCACATCCTTGGAGATCCCTGGCCAGAAGAAAGCGTGGGTCAACCTGTATCGGGTACGTGTCATCCCCAGATGCCCAGACAGGGGAATGTCGTGGGCAATCCGAAGCAGTTCTTGCCTATACTTCTGGGGAACCACTAACTGTTTAGTCGTTACTGTGGCCGACCCTCCCACTCTTCTTTCAGCAATGCGGTAAAGTAGCCCTTTCTCCCAGGTGTACCGCTCCCCCTCTAGCCCAGCCTGGTCAGCGTGTACCCTGTCCCTGTATACCTGTAGCGTGGGGTCTGACCTCACCTCGGCCTCAAACTTAGTCGGGGTATCCCAGGACATACGTGTCGTGTGGGGGTCATGGTCTCTTACCGGAGCCTCAGAGTGTGTCGGTGGAACCGTGGTGCGAGCCTGTTGCCGTGTGGTCACTGGATGGGCTTCCTGGTATGGGGCCTGGGGTACAAAAGCAGAGGTCATCTGGCCCAAGTCATTTCCCAGCATAACATCTGCTGGTAAATTTTGCATGAGGCCCACTTCTACCGTCCCCCCTCCCACACCCCAATCCAAATGTACTTTGGCAATGGGTAGTCGGTACACTGCTCCCCCTGCCACTCGTACTGCCACTGATCCGCCAGTGTGTGCCGAGTCAGGGACCAAATGGGGTGCTATCAAGGTTAAAGTAGCTCCTGAATCCCGAAGTCCCTGGACTTCTTTCCCCTCCAAGGTCACTGGCTGTCGATGATGCTGCCGGTTATCCGTGGCTCGGACTGTCATCACCTCATGCAAGATTCCCAGGGGTTCTTCTGCTGGAATGCTCAACATCTCTTGAGTGGCCGGCTCCCGTTGATAATGATGGGCAGCAGCCCTTGGTGCCGGGTTTGGTTGGCCTTGGTTCCAGGCGGGTCTGCCCCGGTTTTGGGTGCACTCGCCATATGTCCCCACTGTTTGCAGGTGTGGCATTGGATGTTGGCACGTCCGTTATATCTGGAGGGTGGTGGTAAAGTCCCTTGGGATTGACGAAAAGGGGAGGCTGTGAGACCGGGGGGTGGTAGAGTACTGGGTGGTCCCGCGGGTCGAGGATAACTCTTGGTTAGGGGCCCATGATGTCTCCTTGCATCAAAATGCTGATCCGCTAATCGAGCCGCTTCGGTTAGGGTGAGAGGTTTCCTGTCTCGCACCCATTCTTGTGCCTCTGGGGACAAACCGTTGAAGAATTGCTCCAACAGCATTAACTGTCTCAATTCCTCCATAGTAGTGGCTTGGCTGGCTTGTATCCACCCTTGGGAAGCTTGGTCCAGCTTGTGTGCCCATTCAGCATGTGAATCCTTCTCTGGTTTGCGCAGGTTTCTAAACTTGCGCCGGTATGCCTCTGGAGTAATGGCGTATCTCTCTAATATCGCTTGCTTCACTTTATCATAATCCTTGCTGTCCTCACTGGGTACAGCGCGATATGCTTCTGCTGCCCGACCTGCCAGCTTGCCTGCTAGCAATGGGACCCATACTGTCCGTTCCAAGTCATGTAAATCACACAGTCTCTCAAAATCCTGTAAATACCCATCAATCTCATCCTTCTCCTCGCAAAACATTTTAAAGGCATGATAGGGAATTTTGGGTTTTACCTGGTTGTAGAGTGACCCAGTAGTGGATTCTGCTCGAGACTGTGTATACTGCGGACTGTGTGCCATCACGTACTCCTGCACATTCGCCATTACCATATGCAGCATGGCATCTGATATAGGCTGTGGCAAAAATTCCAGCCTGGTCCTCATTTCTCTCTGGTAGAGGGTTTCTTCCATGGCTGCTGGTGGTGTAGCACTGCGGGCTCTGTCTCCCTCCATCAGCTCGGCAGTTAGTACAGCTTTGGATTTGTTGCTGGCTACCTTACCCCTGGCTTCTAGCAGTTCCTTTAATGTCTGCCGCTTTAGCCTAGAATAATCCGTCTCCATTTACATCGGTAGTTCACATTGCACGAATTGCGCTTATCGGCTGTAAGGTTGGATCCCGTCGCTTGCCACCAAATGTAGCGGAGAGCAATATTAAACTCCACGATCTCCGCTGGTAACCAGGGTAAATCCACAGTCAGCATTGACAAGTAAGGCAATGTCCCAAATCTCCCTCAGTAACCAGACGACACACAGCTCTGAGAGTCAACAGACTTTTTATTCACAGGCTTCCATATTTATATAATTCCCCATGCAAGGGGTTTCCAAACAGCCAAATAGATTTAACAGGGGTAATACAGGGAGGACCAGATGGGGAACTTAACAGTTTGGATAATTCTCCCATCAGGCATTGCTGCACAAGGGAAAAGTCGGTTGATAGCTGGGGTCTGGGGTTATGTGTTGTGGGAGTTCGGTTTAAAACTGCCGAACACTGATTGGGCAACATAAAACTAAGTACTGAATGCTAGTGGCTTACGGCTGCCAGCATATGAATTACTATGCCCACATAAGACCCAGCAGAATACATAGCATATAATACAGACAACCTTTTGACATGTAACGTCCAGCGTTCCAGAAGTGGCTAGGTTTGCCACAGTATGCTTCTCCGAGGGGGAAAAAACGCACATGCTCAGAATCAAGTATGAGACGGGAGCACTCATTCTGGTGAAACTAGCGTTCGTAATGGAGATAGCACATTCATCACGCTGTAACAGACTAAAAAGCACGAAGAGTAAAAAGCACGAATCGTCTCTCACCAAACTTTTACTAACACAAAATCAGCAAAAGCAGTCCAAAGGATGGCGCCATCCGAATGAAATAGTGCCCTTCATAGTGCCGTTGCACGTGGTATACGTCACCGTGCTTTGCTCAAGCATTTTTTTTCACTATCGTGTCTATGCAAGGCAGGCTTGACAAGAATCACGTCCAAAAAAACATTGGGCCAGATTCAGGTACATCTGTGCATTATTGGACCGGCGTAGAGCACCGCCTTTACGTTAGACTTGCGCAATGTAGCCGCGCAATCACCCTATTCTCGTCGCTTTTGCGCAAAAATTTGCACATTCGTAACGTTATTTCAGAGGCGTAAGGCGGAGTAATACAAATTGGGAAGGACATGGGCGTGTTACATTGAAATGAGCCGTGACCCCATGCAAATGAAGGGCCGGCCGGCTCGCGCATGCGCGCTTGAAGGAGACCATGGTCAGCACCTCTGTGCGCATGCTCACAACTCGGGAACGGCGCAATCAGTGAAATTGGAAATGGACTAGGGCAAATTAGTGAACTACGCAGACAGCATAAATAGACAGACACAAACGCACTTTCTTTGCAAAAGTACATCCCTTTGTATCCCTCCCTATACAGCAAGGTGCTTTTGTTCTGTTGTTTATTAGCGTTTGTTTGTTTGTTTGTGACGTGTCTTTGAGATATTTGGGGACTGTTTTGCAGAGTGATTTTTGTCTTATGTGTTTTCTTTGTTGTTTTTTTTGTAAAATTATATTTTTGCTGGGCTTTTTTTTTGTTCTGTTTGTGTATGATTTGGGAATGTGGGGGTGACATTCCTGCCGGAAAAGGGGTGTCGCCCTCATTTGTGGTGGCTTGTGCCAATCCAATGTGATGAGGATGTGGGGTGTGTGTGCTAGGGACCACAGTGGTGTGAATGCATGCATTCTCATTGTGCCTTGATTAAAGGGGAGGTTCCCCTAAAAAGAAACTTTTAACATTGCCTGTCTCTTCTTAATAACATTTAGAATCGGCTGGTAGTTTAAAAAAAAAACACCCGTACATACCATTTTCGGCATGTAGTCTCACCGCCGCTTCCGGGTCTGGCGGCCGGGGATGGGAGGGCCTACTTCATTGACAGGCACCCGATCGACGCATACAGCGCGTCACGAGATGCCGAAAGAAGCCGAACGTTGGTGCTCATGCGCCGTATAGAGCCGCACCAACGTTCGGCTTCTTTCGGCATCTCGTGACGCGCTGTATGCGTCGATCGGATGCCTGTCCCCGGCTGCCAGACCCGGAAGCGGCGGTGAGACTACATGCCGAAAACGGTATGTACGGGTGTTTTTTTTTTAAACTACCAGCCGATTCTAAATGTTATTAAGAAGAGACAGGCAATATTAAAAGTTTCTTTTTAGGGGAACCACCCCTTTAATGTGTGTGTTTAATGTGCAAAGATGCATAATGTGAGCTGGCATGAGATGGGGTCATGAGATGGGGTCCCAGTGCATATGCAGAGTCACCTTGAAGGGAAAAGACAGGAGGATGTTAGTAGTGCATGTGCCCCTTGTGATGTGTGCATCATGGGGGGGGGGGGGGGCAGTCATGCCTGCCACCCATGTTACTCACCAACCAGCCAGCTGTGTCATGTGTTGGGCTGGTGATGTCCTCCTGCAAGCTTGTGGTTAATTCCATGATGGCATGAGGGGTGAATCTGAAGATACGAGACACCTCAGAATCACTCATGCCATAGATGTCTATGCGTGTGCAGTATATCCTCTCCCGTGAAGAGTGAAGAGTGAAGATTGAGGGGCTTGTATCAGATAAGAATATTGTATTAGATTAGATTAAATTGTAAAGTTTATATAAGCAAATAAAAAGTTAAAAAAACAAACAAAAAAAAAATCCTGTGCCCTCCTCAGTGCCCTCCTCCTTCTTTGCTCATCTAAAGTCAGTAGTATAGCTATGCGCGACGATGCCCCTGGCATGTTGGCATACAGATTGTTGTGCAACACGTGTGACTGCTGAGCTCCTCACTAACAGTGTTGCTTTCTCTGACATGTAGACGATTTTTCTAATTTTAGACCAGCTTTTATATGGTCTAATTTTAGACAGGACATTTTGCTGTTGCGCACACTGCGTAGTCTGCGCTGCCCCAACGTTCTTTTGTGGATCCCCGTAACTCCCTCATTAGCATATTTGACTAGCCAATCAATGGTGTCAATCAATGGTGTGTCTAGCGCAGTTTTGCGCGGACGGATGCGCCTGTCTAACGAAATTACGCTGGACAAAAAAAAGTAGATTTCTTGCGTATCTCGTACTGGGGATGCCGTGCAGCGAAACGCACGCGCACATTTAGATATACGCCTCGCATCTCCTGTTACGCAGGGGTAATCGCTCTATGAATCTGGCCCATTGTTTTTTCTAGGACATTAAAAATGGTCGTGTGTACGCGGCTTAAGCCTTCAATTGACAGATTCAACCTTAATTAATTTGGATTTTCGAACGAATGCATTTTTTAACAAAATAAAAAATATATCCGAATTTCGGGAGTAACTACATAAATGTATTCTTCGCATGTAACCGAAATTCCAAAACAAAATATTATGTCTTGTCTAGTATTCACACACTTGCATGTCTGAGTTGTTACTTATTTGTTATATTGTTTGTTAGCTACATATTGTAGATTGCTTTTGTTTTGATTGAATTTTTCAACAGTAGCTGTGGTTACTTTATGCACTTCAAGTCTCTGATGTATATAGGTTTCCTCTTGTTACTATTGTTTGTAGCCTGAAACGGATACAATTTTGTACACATACAAGTACTTTTTGACTAAATAAATACTTATATAACTCTGGACTGCCTTCTTATAACATTGGAATTGTTGGGTCAATGCTCTACTTACAATATGTGCTGTCGGTTACCTTGGAATATATATATATATATATATATATATACTGTGTGTGTGTGTATATATATATATATATATATATATATATATATATATATTATATATACACTGTGTGTATATATACAGTGCAGAAAATAAGTATTTGAACACCCTGCTATTTTGCAAGTTCTCCCACTTGGAAATCATGGAGGGGTCTGAAATTGTCATCGTAGGTGCATGTCCACTGTGAGAGACATAATCAAAAAAAAAAATTCCAGAAATCACAATGTATGATTTTTTTTAACTATTTATTTGTATGATACAGCTGCAAATAAGTATTTGAACACCTGAGAAAATCAATGTTAATATTTGGTACAGTAGCCTTTGTTTGCAATTACAGAGGTCAAACGTTTCTTGTAGTTTTTCACCAGGTTTGCACACACTGGAGGAGGAATTTTGGCCCACTCCTCCACACAGATCTTCTCTAGATCAGTCAGGTTTCTGGGCTGTCGCTGAGAAACACAGAGTTTGAGCTCCCTCCAAAGATTCTCTATTGGGTTTAGGTCTGGAGACTGGCTAGGCCACGCCAGAACCTTGATATGCTTCTTACAGAGCCACTCCTTGGTTATCCTGGCTGTGTGCTTCGGGTCATTGTCATGTTGGAAGACCCAGCCTCGACCCATCTTCAAAGCTCTAACTGAGGGAAGGAGGTTGTTGCCCAAAATCTCGCAATACATGGCCCCGGTCATCCTCTCCTTAATACAGTGCAGTCGCCCTGTCCCATGTGCAGAAAAACACCCCCAAAGCATGATGCTACCACCCCCATGCTTCACAGTAGGGATGGTGTTCTTGGGATGGTACTCATCATTCTTCTTCCTCCAAACACGGTTAGTGGAATTATGACCAAAAAGTTCTATTTTGGTCTCATCTGACCACATGACTTTCTCCCATGACACCTCTGGATCATCCAAATGGTCATTGGCAAACCTAAGACGAGCTTTGACATGTGCTGGTTTAAGCAGGGGAACCTTCCGTGCCATGCATGATTTCAAACCATGACGTCTTATTGTATTACCAAAAGTAACCTTGGAAACGGTGGTCCCAGCTCTTTTCAGGTCATTGACCAGCTCCTCCCGTGTAGTCCTGGGCTGATTTCTCACCTTTCTTAGGATCATTGAGACCCCACAAGGTGAGATTTTGCATGGAGCCCCAGTCCGAGGGAGATTGACAGTCATGTTTAGCTTCTTCCATTTTCTAATGATTGCTCCAACAGTGGACCTTTTTTCACCAAGCTGCTTGGCAATTTCCACGTAGCCCTTTCCAGCCTTGTGGAGGTGTACAATTTTGTCTCTAGTGTCTTTGGACAGCTCTTTGGTCTTGGCCATGTTAGTAGTTGGATTCTTACTGATTGTATGGGGTGGACAGGTGTCTTTATGCAGCTAATGACCTCAAACAGGTGCATCTAATTTAGGATAATAAATGGAGTGGAGGTGGACATTTTAAAGGCAGACTAACAGGTCTTTGAGGGTCAGAATTCTAGCTGATAGACAGGTGTTCAAATACTTATTTGCAGCTGTATCATACAAATAAATAGTTAAAAATTCATAAATTGTGATTTCTGGAATTATTTTTTTGGATTATGTCTCTCACAGTGGACATGCACCTACGATAACAATTTCAGACCCCTCCATGATTTCCAAGTGGGAGAACTTGCAACATAGCAGGGTGTTCAAATACTTATTTTCTGCACTGTATATATATATATACTGGGCCAGATTCACGAACACTTGCGCTGGAGTATTTGGATATGCGCCGCGTAACTGTGCTGATGCGCCAACGTTTCTATGTGCCCGTACCCACCAAACTAGATGCGCCCAATAACGGGTCATTTGCGACCGGCGGAACGTTCCGACGCCAGAGTATCGTCAGCGCTTAATTTCGCTGGGCGCATCAGTCGCGCCCATTGATTTCCCCTGCAAATATGCAAATGAGGGAGATTTCCCAATTCACGAACGGATTAGCACCATACGCTGGCTACATGCGCCGCGCGTATCTGGTCCGTCCGGCACAAAGTTATTTCTACAAAAGGCTGCTTTATCTTTACTCCAGACGGTCACAGGTCAGCAGGAGAGCAGCTACAGCAGCGTTACCGACGATAGGAGCTAGCTGAGCACCCCCACTTGCAAGGACAACACCTCTGTGTGCCAACATGCCAGGGGCAATTGTGGTCCTAGAACTACTGATGGGTCCCCTGGAACCAAGAAGGCGGCCACGTGAGAGGATATACCGCACTCGTATGAACCTCTTTGGCATGGGGGATGAGGAGGTGTATCGCCTCTTCAGATTCAGCCCAGATACAATACTTGAACTAACCACAACCCTGCAGGATGACATCACCAGCAAGACACAACGCTCACAAGCAGTGCAGCCACTGGTGAAGGTACTGGCAACACTCCATTTCCTTGCAAGTGGATCATTCCAGCGTACAAGTGGAGTGGTGGCTGGGATGTCACAATCCTCCATGAGCAGATGTGTGCACCAGGTTGTCCCTGCAATCCTCAGACGCATGTCCAACCAGTTCATCAGACCCACCACTGAGGAGCTGCGGCAGAAGGCAATGACAGATTTCTACAGCATTGCCAGATTCCCACGCACTGTGGGGGCCATTGATTGCACACATGTGGCACTCCAGCCCCCCAGTGCCACAGAGCACATATACCGCAATCGGAAGCATTGGCATTCCATCAATGTACAGGTGATAGCTGATGCCCAACGCCTCATATGGCACGTCCGTGCCAAACACCCCGGGTCCAGCCATGACAGCTTCATATACCGTCAGAGCCCCATCCCAGCAGAATTTAACCAGAACATGTATGGGGACAGCTGGCTGGTTGGTGAGTGACATGGGAGTCAGGCATGACTATCCCCTCCCGTGATGCACAACAGAAATCGCACATGCATGACTAACATTATCCTGTCTTTTCCCTTACAGGTGACTCTGCATATGCACTGGGACCCCATCTAATGACTCCTTTCCGGAACCCCCAAACCAGAGGAGAGAGAAAATACAATGAAGCACACATCAAAACCCGTGCAGTGGTGGAGCAAACATTTGGGCTCCTGAAGTCCCGTTTCCGATGCCTGGATAAGTTTGGGGGGGCCCTATTGTATTCCCCTACCTTTGTGTGTCAGATCATCGGTGCATGTTGCATACTACATAACTTTGCTATGAAAAAAGGCCTGCATATTGACATACGTGATGACCTGACCCCCGACCCACACAGTCCCCACCTGCCAGAGGACACCCAGTCTGCTGATGGAAGAGCAGTCAGGAGGGTCCTCGCCGTAGGCATCTTTGGACACTAAACCAAAACATTAATAACACAGACAGTGCACGCGTGTACACCACTGATGTCCCTAGATCACACACACCACATGCACATCGCATTGGATTAGCCCAAGTCCAGCATGTAGGAGTTGGGAGCAGTAACGCCAGCGTCAAGGCCCCAATGATGTCACTGTCCATTCACACACCTTTCACACGTCATTCATTCAGCCGTGGGGTTAACTTCACCACCACGGCCGAGGGTGACACCCCTTACTTTCAGGAGTGCCACCCCCTCACATTCACACACCATTCACACTGTCCCCTGCACTCCTGACCGTGTGCAGTACAAAAATAAATTAATAATATCATATCCTGATAAATAAAATAAACAAAATCTCATAACCTGAGCAAAAGAAAAAATAAACTCATGACCTGAGTATGTCCAAATCAAAAATATAAAACAATAAAAAAAAAAGGCCTCATCGGGGATGCCGGGGGCTTCTTCTGGGGGCCCCTCTCTGGCTCCGCAGCTGCCTGGATGGAGTGGGTGGGGGTGGGGGGGCATCTGGAGGTGGCTGATCCCCAGGTGGGCCACTCCTGGCAGGTGTGGCCTGCATGCCCTCCAAGGCCCTGGCTATCCGTCCAAGGTAGGAGTTTGTCTGGGCCTGCATCCGGAGCTGACGGGTGACCTGGTAGTGCTGGGCCCGCCGACTCAGCCTCCCCTGGTCCCGGATGGCAGCACTGTTGCCCTGGATGGCAGCAGTGTTGGCCTGGACGGCTTCAGTAAGGTGCCGAATATCCCCCTGCACCTCCCCCAAAGTGGTGACCACTGCAGCGCAGTTGCAGCTTACATCCTGCACTGCGTTGCTGATGTTGGCAACGGAGCCCAGGCTGTCAGACACTTTCTGTAAGTGCCCAACTATGGCCCCCATCTGTTCCGTCTGCCTGGCGTGATCCCTCGCCAACTGGTCCTGGACACCATCAGACACCCCCCTGGTCTTCTGGGTCGCCTTCCTGGGGCCAGAAGATGGTTGTCCTCGGGTGGAAGGAGTCGCCCTTGAGGGGCTTCCAAGGATGGGGGAGGGGACGACAGACGGCCCAGGAGAAGGGGAGGAGACAGACAACACTAAGGTAAAGTCCTGCTCTGCCACAGCAGGATCCTCTACAACCACCTCGGCAGGTGTGGTGTGGCCACTCTCCTCCTCCACAACCTCTTCACCACCCAGTGGCTCGGGCACACGATGGCGTGGGGGGGATGGGGTGGAATGCATGCTGACAGATGATGGCCCAGCTCCGTCATCTGTGGATGACACAAAGCAGACACATGTTGGTGGTCCCACACACTTGGCACATGTACCCTCCCCCCCCAAATGCAAAACAACAAATAGGGGATTATAAAACACTTACCTGTCCTTGTGCCTTCCTCCACGGAGTCATAGCCTGCGACCCCCTCCACCTGCTCCCTCTCCAGGCAGCGAGCAACCACCTCCTCCTCTGCGGTTAGGGTGACAGGACATGGGGGACCACCACCTGTGCCCCTCTCATACCTCCTGATGGAGGCCACCTTGTCCCTCACCTTGCGCCGCAGGTCATTAATTTTTTTTTGTATGTCCCCAGCAGTCCGGGTGGAGTAGCCCAGGACATTGACCCTGGCAGCAATCGACTCCAGGATGCCCTGCTTCCTCTCCCGGCTGGTCTTTCGGCTTTTTTTGCCATGGAGAAAAGCATTATCCGTCTCCATTGCCGAAATGATGAGCGAGACCTCCTGTGCATTAAAATTCAGGTTCCTCCTCTCTCTGGGGGTAGCGGGAGCAGCCATCACCAAACAAAAGTATCTTCCCTGGGGTGGGGGGAAGCGGAAATACTTTTGCGCCGGAATGGCGTTTCCGCCAGCGCTTTTAAGCGCCCAGCGGAACGCATTGCGCTGACGTTTCCCAGGAAGTGGTGCCGACGGAAGTTGTGAGCATGCGCACAAGGGGGGCGAGTGGAGCCGCACTCACTGCGCATGCTCCGTGGATGATGCGCTGAACGTAAGCCTCTGCGCTGGGCTCCGCCCATCATTTACATATGATCACACCCACTTCCACTTGCGTCGGGTTACGCCAGCGCATTATCGTTACTCTGGCGCAAGTTTACGCGCAACTGCTATGTGAATTACAGGACTTGCGCTGAAAGGGTCTTCAGAGTAACGTAAATGAGAAGCGTTACTCCAGAGGAAAGATACTCTCATCTACCTGAATCTGGCCCACTGTGTATATATATATATATATACACATACACACATTATCTCACAAATATATACTGTAATTATATACACACACATTATCTCACAAAAGCGAGTACACCCCTCACATTTTTAAAAATATTCTATTATATCTTTTCATGTGAAAACACTGAAGAAATTACACTTTGCTACAATGCAAAGTAGTGGGGGCTGGGGGGGATCCCATGTAGTTTATTTATATTATTTTGTTTTGCCGGCAATTTTTTTTTCTTTAGCTGTCAGCAGAGAAGTCTGCAGACAGCTGATGACTCATTCATTGTTAATGACGTAGTAGCTGGCTCCTAACAAAATATTGACTGTGTGTTTGGTGAGCGAACATCCCGCCGAACAGGCGATGTTCAGGCGGATCTGTTCCTTTGCTGGAACAGTAGTCCCAACACTACTTGTGACATAAGCCCTGTACACACGGCCGGGATTCTCGTCAAGAAAAAAACATGGTTTTTCCTGACGAGATTACTGGCACGATTTTCTTGCTGTCTGAGTGTACACACGTACGATTCAAAAGAACCGCCGTTCTTTTGAATGACACAAACACGGTGACGTCATCGACAATGACGAGCAAGAGCTTGTCATATTTGATGTCGTAGCCGCCATCTTGCTTCACCCTACCTATGCCTTGGAAGCTAACGCGCATGCGTCAAAGTCATGTTGAGCATGCGCGTTTTCATGGAGGCAGGTAAGTATACAGACGCTCGGGTTTCTTAGCAGGAAAACACTGTCGAGAATCCCGACGAGAAAATAGAGAGCATGTTCTCTATTTTTCTCCTCTAGATTCTGGGCAGTTTTCTCGACGAGAAACCTCAAAAGCCTCGTACACACGCACGATTTACTCGGCAAGAAAGCTCTGCCAGCAGTTTTCTTGCTGTTTCTGGCCAAGGAAACCGTGCATGTGTACGAGGCTATACAGTACATTCTTCTGTGATGTAGTGTGACACTGCCACCCATGTAGTTGCACATGGACCCATCAAGGTCCAATTACTGGTAGATGTACAATTAGCATACATTTTCCTTGGTCCTGGAAATGCACTCATACTGAGAATCAGAGAACCAGAAGGAGGATCGTTCCTTGGGGGCACACACCCAGATCAAAAGGTTTTAATTTGGCCCCTGAGGTTTAGTGTTGTAACTGCCTTATCAATCTCTATCTTTAAATCATACGTATATATTTTTTTAGTCTAGCTCAGCCATTCTCAACCAGGGTTCCTCCGCACATTGCTAGGCGTTCCTTGAACTGTGGCTGATTGACTTTCCTTGCAATGGTGCCTGCATAGTTTTAGTATGCCCAATGCCACTTGGCAAAGCAGGAACATGACACCAATTATCTTTTTACCTGTCTATAAGTGCATCATTTTGGCCACCCTCTTCTTCCTACTGGCCACCAATGTAAGGGTTGCATTTTCACTTTGGCCACCAGTGTAAGGTTTGCATTCTGCCCACTGACTACCAATGTAAGAGGCTGTTTTGGCAAAATGATGACCAATGAATTTAGAGGGGTTTTATTTTGTGTTTCCCAAAACCTGAAAATTATTTTAGTGGTTCTTCTGGGGAAAATGATTGAAAAAGGCTGGTGTAGCTAATAGACATGTGCAATTCTTTCCGAAAAATGTTAATATTAAAAAATTAGAAAATTCGTAACTTCAAAAATTAGAAATTTGAAAATCCAAAAACCTGAACATTTTTAATAGTAAATGACTAATAATAACTTAACTATTACCAACTATTAAATTATAGGTATTGTAATGTCCTTTGAAATTTGTCTGTTAGTGAACGTAACGAATACTAAGTTACCCAAAGTTACGAATTATCCGAAGTAACAAATGTCGTATCTAAACGAATGGAACGTAAAGAATTAATAGTAATAAATAACAACAATAATAAAAACGTTTTTATTCTTACCATTATCATTTATTATTAAAGCACAGTTCCACTTTTTAAGCTGCTCGCCATTAGCCAACTGACCATAATGACAGCATTGGGCAATAATTTTTTTTTTGCTTTGTTTATCCTGTTTTCAAGGTTTTCTTTCTCACTTCCTGTTTCTCCCCTCTGCGGCAATGTATGTAATATTCTGCGGCGCACTGACTCCTGGGAGATGTGTGTCATGTTTCCCAGGAGTCAGTGAGCATCACGCCTCTCAGCATCAGGCTGCGCCGTGTGTTTGATGCACATGCACGAAATTGGGAGGCGCATGCTGGGTAGCCAGCAGCACTGACTCCTGGGAGATGTGTGTCATGATTCCCAGGAGTCAGTGGGCATCACTGCTTCTCAGCATCAGGCTGCGCCATGTGTTTGATGCACATGCACAAGATCAGGAGGTGCATGCTGGGTAGCCAGCAGCACTGGCTCCTGGGAGATGTGTGTCACGATTCTCAGGAGTCAGTGGGCATCGCCGCCTCTCAGCATCACTGTGCACCATGTGTTTAATATGCATGCGCAAGATCAGGAGGTGCATGCTGGGTAGCCAGCAGCACAGTATCCCGGTGGAGAGTCCTAGTGGGCTTCACATTCCTACAATAAAGATGGAAACACTCAGAAAGACGAAATCAAATGTAAGTACATTTAAAAAAAACATGTACACGAAAGGAGATTAAATTGGAGACATGATTTCATGTATATTATGTAGGCAAGCAGAGGGGGTGCCGATTATATATTTTTTATTATATATATGTGGTCGTAACTCCACCTTAATTAGTTCTGTTCCATTTGTTTAGATGTGACATTCGTTATTTTGGATAATTCGTAACTTTGTATTCGTTACGTTCACTAACAGCCAAATTTGAAAGGAAATTCCAATACCTATAATTTAATAGTTAATTATTAGTTGGTTAGTTATTCTTTTTAATTTTCAGATTTTCAAATTTTTTTAATTTCCGATTTTTATTAAATTGGCGAATTTATGAATACGAATGACCCGAAGAAAAAAAATTAAATGAAAACTAACAAATTTTTCGGCAGTGCACATCTAGTAGCTAAGGCCCAGATTCACAAAGACTTACACCGATGTATCTACTGATACGCCGTCGTAAGTCCAAATGTGCGCCATCGTATCTATGCGCTGATTCTTTAAATCAGATACGCACAACGTACAGCGCGACTGCTTTGAGAATACTGTTCTGGGCTCCCTGTCTTACGTCGGCGTAGCGCATATAAGATGTGCTACGCCAGCCAAAAAATATGCTGCTTTACCTGAATCTGGCCCTAAATGTTTAATGCCCTGTACACACGATCGGTTTGTCTGATGAAAGCTGCCGTTTTTCCATTGGAGAAAAAAAATAGAACCTGTTTTAAAATTTTCTAAAGGTTAAAAAACCGATAGAAAAAAACGATTGTCTGTGGGGAAATCCATCGGTCAAAAATCCATGCATTCTCAAAATCAAGTCGATGCATGCTCGGAAGCATTGAACTTCATTTTTCTCAGCACGTCGTTGTGTTTTACGTCACCACGTTGGACACGATCGGATTTTTAACTGATGGTGTGTAGACAAGACTGATGAAAGTCAGCTTCATCGGATATCTCATGAAAAAATCCATTGGTCCGTTTTTATCAGATGAACCGATCGTGTGTACGTGGCATTAACGTATGTATATATGCCCTGGTAACACCCCCTAGATCTCTAGCAACTCTCTTGCATAATGTGAAGTGTTCTTTGGGCGTAATAGAGAATCTGATCCTAGTACCCTGGGCACAGCAACTCCCCAGGGCCCTGACACAAAATATGAGCCAGGGGCCCACAACAACTCCTCAACTGTCACCTCTTCTACTATTGTGTCTACACTACAGCTGGTGACTCCGTACCTTATTGTGTTCACTGGTTAGTCAGTAGTTTTATGATTTAAGCCAGTTGCATGTTACCAATTTTAGCTTTCTTTATTGTACTCTGAACTTTAAAAAATGGGCAAACTTTCACTTCAAGATGGACCTCATCACTATAAAAACAACAACCGGATGACAGAGAAATCCCCCACAATTTACTGGACTTTGGACGGTCAGCCAATTAAAATCAGCGCATTAAAGTTGTATATTTAGACAACCCAAACAAACTGCCAAGAAAGCATGCATTAGCGGTGTTTGTGTTACCGCTGCTAACACGAGTTTGCAAAATGAAGGCTGTTAATGGATTTAAAACAAATCTGAGGTGTCTGAGAACGTTCTATCACCGATAAGACTTGTTATTGTTTTTTCCAAAACAGGAACTAAGATTTTGAAAAGCGAATACTGTCAGATGTTTCCTGTGCACTAAACACACTCAATACCAGCAATCAACAGAATAATCAAGTATGTGAGTTGGCAAAAGTCTTCTGCATCATTGTCAGGAGATGAGTCCAAAACTTGTGTAAACATTTAAATATGCTGATACTCGTTAAAAGTGACTGTATTTTGTAGGAAAGGAAGTAGGAAATGTGCCGATACTACAATATTTTTTTTGGTAACATTTCTTAAAGTGATACTCCAGCCTAAATAAAATCACAAAAAATAATTAAATTGAGAAATTAAAGAAGTTGTAAAGTTAGAAGGTTTTTTTTTTTTATCTTAAAGGGGTTGTAAAGGATTTTTTTTTCCTAAATAGCTTCCTTTACCTTAGTGCAGTCCTCCTTCACTTACCTCATCCTTCCATTTTGCTTTTAAATGTCCTTATTTCTTCTGAGAAACCCTCACTTCCTGTTCTTCTGTCTGTAACTCCACACAGTAATGCAAGGCTTTCTCCCTGGTGTGGAGTGTTGTGCTCCCTTGGACTACAGGAGAGTCAGGACGCCCACTAACACACAACTCCTTTATCTATCTGCAATGTAGAGAGCGTCCTGACTCTCCTGTAGTCCAAGGGAGGGGGCGAGCACAACACTCCACACCATGGAGAAAGCCTTGCATTACTGTGTGGAGTTACAGACAGAAGAACAGCAAGTGAGGATTTCTCAGAAGAAATAAGGACATTTAAAAGCAAAATCGATGAATGAGGTAAGTGAAGGAGGACTGCACTAAGGTAAAGGAAGCTATTTAGGAAAAACAATTTTACCTTTTACAACTCCTTTAATGCATTCTATGCATTAAGATAACTAGAGTTGTCCCGATACCGATACCAGTATCGGTATCGGGATCGATACTGAGCATTTGCGGGAGTACCTGTACTCCCGCAAATGCCCCCGATGCCAGATCCGATACTACCCCCCCTGCTGCCGACGCCGCATACTGCAACGCCGCCTAGTTAATCAGCGCGGGGAACATTTTAGCTTTCATTTGAATAGCTGTGTGTTCCCTGCCGCGCCGCGTATAGACACTCCCCCTTGCTCGGGCACTTTGATAGACAGATCACCCGTCCCCAGGATTGTTCCCCGCGCTGATTAACTAGGCGGCAGCGGCATCTGCATCTGCAAATACGGTATGGGGGAGACATGGCTGCATTTGTGGGGAGACATGGCTGCATATGTGGGGGGACATGGCTGCATATGTGGGGGGACATGGCTCCATCCATGTGGGACTAAAAAAGTGGTATCGGGACAACCCTAAAGATAACCTTCTGTGTGTAGCAGCCCCCCTAATACTTACCTGAGCTCCATGTCTGTCCAGCGATGTCCAAGAGTGTCTTGGTTGTCCGGGACTCCTCCTCCTAATTGGCTGAGATACAGCAGCAGTGCCATTGGCTCCTGCTGCTGTCAATTAAAGTTAGTTAGCCAATCAGGAGAGAGAGGGGGCTCCCTGTCTGAATGGACACAGGGAGCTGCAGCTCAGCTTTGGTGACCCATAGCAAGCTGTTTGATGTGGGGGCATTCAACAGGAGGGAGGGGCCAGGATCTCAAAAGAGGGACCTGGGGAGAGGAGCATCAGGGCTGCACAGAGCAGGTAAGTATAACATGTTTGTTTTATATATATATATATATATATATATTTATATATATATATATATATAGATAGATAGATGACTGGCTGACCAAACCTTCCACACCTATATTCTCCCAGGACCATAGCAGATTTGCAGCAAGAAGAGGACTTGGGTGATGCACAAGCTATACTCTTTTCTGACATAAAGAAAGGTACTCTAATGAGCCTTTACAAAGACTTATTTAGAGGGCTTATTGTTTAGATCATATCAAGCAGTCTGTCTGAGTCTGGTAATAAATGTCTTTAGTGAAAGTCCCTACAATGACAATAGCAAATGAGTCTATTTATCTGGAGAATTATGTCCACTGATAATATAAACATTGGTGGTGCTTGTTCATTAAAGTCTTTGGGGGGGATGAACTTTGTTATTCCATGTGTTCCTTTTGTGGGGCTAAAGACTATTAAAAGAAAAAAAAGAGACATAGGAAGCCAGACATTGCCATGCGGGAAATGTACCAATGCTAAATAAATAAATAAAAAAATCTACAAAATGTACGAACATTTACATACAAAATGGGCTAAGGAATAGAATAGATACAGCATGAGCTATATATACCAAATGTCTTTGTGGTGCCACCTCATTGTTTGAAATAAGCTGGTAGCAGCTCAGTTAGCTCTACCTCCCCATTCTCTCAGGGGTGGATCCAGAGTTTAGTCTCGGGAGGGGCACTTTTTTTTGTGGGCAATTTATTGGGGCTATGGCTGGTGTTAACGCTTCAATCATCATAGCACCATGGTTGTTATGGTGTCAGGATGATTGTAGCGCATGATTTATATTATTACATTGTTATAGAAAATGAAATAGCTCAACTGACCATAATAGAAAATCAGTGGGTGCCACGAGTGTGTCACTTGCCACCTTTTGCCTGCCGCCAGATGCAGATTGTCACTTGCAACGTCGCCTGCCACAAGTAGCGGATTGTCCCTTGCCACACGTTGCGGATTGTCCACTTGTCACGTCACCTGCCACAAGTTTCGGATTGTCCACTTGCCACGTCACCTGCCACAAGTTGTGGATTGTCACTTCCTGTGTCCCAGAGTCAGGCAGCAGAGAGATAATGTAATCTCTCTGCTGCCACGGCTGCCTGCACAGTGACTGGGCAGAACTGCAGGGATGAAGGGCGGGCACTGGGCGGTGAGAGATGATGTCACCTCTCTGCTCTGCCACCGACTAATTGGCCAGTCCACCCATCGAGCCTCCCAGTTGCCCTCTCTCTCACCCACCTGCCTAGCTACGTCCGCTCTCTCACCCGCCCGTCGAGCCGCCCAGCTGCCCATCCGCTCGCACAGTTTGACTGTGCGAACGGACAAGCCACCTGCCGGCCCACCCACCGCGCCGCCCCCACACTCACCCGTTGACTCACCCACAGCTAATTTATTGGGGGGGGAATTGCCCTGTTGCCCCCCTGGATCCGCCCCTGCATTCTCCAAGTCCTCCTCAGCACTATAACCAGATAGCACCCCCAAGTGCAAGAGTCTAGGTATTGTTCCAGACAAATGCTTCTATGCAATGCTGCAGCTTGTATGCTTGGAAGTAATGGAGCCACTTCAAAAGGACTACTGTAATTTCTCACTTACCAAGATGAGAATCGGCTTACCCTACACCAGATGAAAACTGGCAAGGTTGTGTATGATAATTGTACAGACCTGCTGTCTGACTTTCACCTGGGGAGCCTCTTGCATGAGCTTTGCCTGGTACATTTCCTAAACCACATTCAGTAATGCAGGGCTTACTGTAAAATTATCCTGCATTTCAAAACATGCCATGTCAGGAGGGTCTTCACACACATTCAGCCCTCCTGCACGGCCATGGCTCGCCTGGTAGAAATGCAGTGCCAACATCAGCTGCCTGTCATAAAAACTGATATGCCACACCCCACATGCTGAAATTTCACAATAAATATAGTTCAGAGGCTACAGAAGCAGCAGCAAGTGATCACCCAGTATCGCTGTGAGTATGGGACAATGACAGGCTCTGGGGAGTTTGTAGATTTTTCACCTCAACAGTGGCTATTTATCAAGGACACCTGCAATGTTCTGACCTCCTTTGGAGGGTAAATGAAATGGTGAGTATTGATCAAGTACTGATAAGGGACACCAAAAACTTGGTGTTTCTACTTAAACACAAGCTGTGTTTGATACCATCCTGGGGCCACCAGTAACCTCTGTCCACTGCTCCCTATCCTGGGATTTAGAAGAAGCAAGAGGCTAAGGAGGAGTCAGAAGAGGATGCTTGGGAGGTTGCAGGGAGGAGAAAGAGGAAGAAGGCAAACAGGCTTTTGGAGCAGTTGGAGGATTTCATTGTCCTCAGTGAGGTTATGAGGGTGCTTAGATGCCGGGTATTTGTCACATATAAGGTTCTTCATGGTCCAATGCATATATGCTTTGCATATTCAGGAGATTAAAGAGAGGAGCCATTATTGTATGTCACCCCTATTGGATCCCTGGTATAAGGTCAAAGTAGACTACTGTACCTTCTTCTGTCATCCCAGAGGGAGCACAAAATGCACCACTCTGAAGAACTGCTTCAACAGTGCCTTTTTACTAAACTTCCCAAAGAGGGCAAAGATCACTCTGCCGGCCAACAATCCTTCATTGCCAACTTCTCGTCAAGAACTGGCAAGAGCAGCAGCCTCTTTACTTAGACTTTTACAAAATTGTCAGGCAGTGCCTGAACCCTATGATGGCCGACGATAAATGCCAGGATTGGAACTTAAAAAGTGAGGAGGAAACCTTGTACGACCATGTGCCCAGCATGGACCACTGGCTGTAACTTGCCCAGTGTGCATTGGTGATACTAGCCTGCCCTGCTGCAAGTGTGACATCCGAAAGGGTGTTCAGAGCAGCAAGAGGACTTGTCACAGAGAAGAGCTTCCACTTGTCTCTAAACAACATAGACTATCTGACTTTTATAACAAAAAATCAGCCCTGGAATACAGGAGACGTTGACACACCAGTCCAGACCACATACCTTCCAACATTGCCAGGGTACCTTGCATTAGGCAAAGCCTCCCTCCTTGCAAATCACCCTGTCCCAATGCTGAGGGACAAGAGCCTTCTCCACATCTGATGCCCCAAGAAGGAAATGGTTGTAATATGGGGGGGGGGGATACCCCTTACTCATAAAATAAATTAACTCATGTGCAGTGGCATGTAGTTGCCATCATCCCTTAGTCAATTATAAACTGAAAAAACCTCAATGAGAGTGGGATTTTCAAGGCAACAAATATAGAGCACAAAAACATCATAAAAAAGTATACATTTATTACAAAACATATATATATATTAGAAAAACATTATCAATAATGAAGCAAAGATCATTATAAGAACAATCAAAATGATACTGTCCGTTAAAACATGCCCGTCATCAGCAAGCTGGTGGCATGCAAGACAGATAATCGACGCGTTTCGAATGTATGACATTCTTCTTCAGGGTATTTTCAATATCAGATTCTAAAGTAGGAAAAATACTAAAAAAATACATATTAAGCACTCAAAAAATCTAATCATCACGATAGATCCAGAAAAGGGGATTAATCATATAAAAATAAATAAATAAATAACCCTCCAAGAGGAGAAACAGATATTCCCCTCATTGATGGAGCATTCTATACAGATGCTTACCGTATTTCAATGGAGAAAATCCCAGGAAATATCCATATGAGGACCTATATATCCCGAAAAACAGGGCCAATGGAAAGGCCGTTGTTGATGGAGCTAAAGAAAAGCCGTTCAAAGAGCCTAAAAAAATAAACCTCCTGGTCATCCCACAGGTGAGAGGAGAATGATGCTGAAGTGCCCCCCTTGGCGTCCTTAAATACTCACCTTGTCCTCGTTCCAGGTGGTGAGTTCCTCCGCTATTAGTGATCGTTCCATACGGTCGATTACCTAACAGAGACAAAGGTCTCATGCGTGCCGCGTCATCAAAATCCCACTCTCATTGAGGTTTTTTCAGTTTATACCCCTTACTCATTTCCAAATAATTAAATGTAAATAAACACACACCTTAGAACGAAATCCTTTTAGTTACATTACAATACAATTGTTTTAGTGCCACCTCGAATGTAAGTCCAATGGCAGTCATGGCATCCAGCAATATAAATCCTCATAAATGACGATGACCCAACACATGCCATTGTTTACCCACCTCACTTGCTGCCCTAAATGTCAGGTCTCTGGTACTACTGCAATACAAGCAGACCACTGGAGATCGAGGATGACTTCTTGGACCAAATATGGTCATATTCATTGACCATGTTTGGGGTCCCTGGTGGCGTGTTTACAATTTTGCCGTGCTGGGGATCTGTCATTTAGTGTATCGGTTAAATATAAGTGAGCGTTGAATCGTTATGATGGATGATGAATTTACATCACTGGATAATGTAATTAATGGGCATTAATACATACAGTGGCTCACACACATATCTTGGTTTGTAAAAGAAAAAAAAAAACTCAAATATATACGCCATGAAAGTAGGCACGACTGTGTCACATATTTCACAGAGCCTGCCTTCTGTACTACAGAGGTGCTGAGCGGAGGAGTTTCAGGAGGCGGAGTCCGTACAGTAATGACTGTTTGCAGGCAGCAAGGTGCCATGGGGAATATGTAGTCCTTTAGAAATTTAGAAGAGGGTGCAAAGCATACAGGTAATCCAGGTAGTTGTGGAAAGGAGATTTTTTTTTATAAGCTTATATAAGTATATAAGCTTATATTGGATTGTTAAATATAACAATTGTTTGTATTGTTATTATGGTTACAATGCTGATATTATAAGATGCAAATGTATGCTAGGACCATAGTTCTGCTTGAAGGCACTGCTTAGGCAACTTATCATTTCTAAATGTTTACTATGACACGTTTTTGAGTTCAAGGCTACTTTAGTCCTGCTAGAATCTGCAATAGGCGACCTATTGTCGTCAAAGACATAGCCGCACACCAAATCGATTGTGGCGTAAAATCAAATCCCAGCAGGCATTCACCCTATAGAAATCTGTCCTCTTAAAATACAATTCCTGTCTCCATGCTAAACAAGCCAACTTTGTCACTCTCATAATCCTCTGTCATCCAGTCCTCGTCGTATCTTCTCTACTTTTAACCCTCTATTTTCTCCACCAAAACCTTCACTCAGTAATTCGCTCACTGCTCACAAGATTGTAAATCACTTCAAAAACAAGATTGATACAATTTGTGGGGGGATTTCCATTGCACAGTTATCAATCCCACCAGGGGAGGGCTGACAGCCTTAGGCCTGGGGGGCAAGTTCAGTCAAGTGGCCATTGAACTGCCAAATCAGCTCACCATCTATGGCCCATCTGGTTTTTCAATGCAGCGTCACCAGTGCAGCCAACTCCAATGCCCATCAATGCAGCCTGATCACTGGGGCAGGTTACATGGGGTGTATGGGGAGGGATGGGGGTTCAGCTATGGGTTTCAGGGTCTCACCTCAGTGATCTCAGCAGGTCCTTGCATGCCACAGCCTCCTGGGGGGGTAATGCTCCTGGCCCTGGGGTCACGTTGCAGCCAGCACCCAGCCCTGCGTCCCCACTCCCTGACACGCCCTGCCTCTGCCTGCTTTCAAAAATACAGTTTCCGGGAGTTGTAGTTTCCTCTGCACTGCTCTGTTTTCCACCCACCGGGAGCTTGAGCATGGACTACAACTCCCAAAATGCAACAGCTAGCGGTCGGCTGCCATGGCCATGCCCCCGGCCCAACTTCCTAGACCAGAATAAAAAAAATGGTAGTGGGCAGCACCTGCCGGCCAATTTAACACGAGTCAGGGCGGCCTGGGAGGCAATTGCCACCCTGCCCCCTGGCTCAGCCCTCCCCTGTATCCCACTTAATATACCCTGTACAAAACAACCCTCAACATTTTCCTCTTTTGACCTTGCTACCACCAAAAAAGTCTCTAAAGTTTTTCCAGAAGCCCACCTTACTGCCTGTCCACTGGACCCTATTCCCTCACAACTACTATGGTCACACTCTTCTTTTATCCTATGCTGCCTCACTCACATCCTTAATCTCTCCCTCTCCACTATCGCCTTCCCCTTCCCTCTAGAGCTGATCACCCCATACTTAAAAAGCCCTCACTAGACCCCACCAACATGAACAACTTAAGACCCATCTCGTTGCTCCCAATTACCTCTAAACTTTTAGAATGCTTAGTCTACAATGCTTGAGCTCCTACCTCATTGTAAACAACCTTCTTGACCCCTTACAGTCTGGGTTTCACTTACTACACTCCACTAAAACTGCTCTACTCAAACTCAATAATGATCTACTAACTGTTTAAACTAATGGCTTTGCTACTATTGACTATCCCCTCCTCCTTAAAAAAAACTCCACTCTCTTGGCCTTCAAGACTCTGCTCTCTCCTGATTCTCATCTTACCTATCACAGTGCTCTTTCAGTGTTACCTTGAACTCCATCTCCTCCTTTCCACCTCTTCTTTCTGTATGGTTCTCCCAAGGTTCTGTCCTCTTCTCCCTCTACTCCTCATCCCTTAGTCACTAGATAAACTCCCATGGCTTCTGGTACCATCCCTATGCTGATGACACTCAAATCTATCTTTCTACTCCTCACTTCAGTTCTTTAGTCTCCTCTTGCATTACCAACTTACTAACTGACATATCAGCATGGATGTCACACCACTTCCTTAAACTCAATCTCTCCGAGCTCTTTATATTCCGTCCTGCCCGTGTTGCCTCCCCTGAATTTTCCTTCAAGATCAATAATACAACCATCAGTCCCTCCCCTCATGCCAGGGTGTTAGGTGTAATCCTGTCCTTTCAGCCCCAAATCCAATCATGGTCCAAATCTTGTAGACTTCTCCTCCGTAAATAGACCTCTTTTTAACTGGTGAAACCACTAAGCAACTTATTCACTCCCTTGTTTTCTCTCACCTTGTACTCCCTCCTCATTGGCCTACCTCTCTCCGCAGACTATGCCCTCTTTAGTCTATCATGAATGCTCCTGCCAGACTTAACCACTTTACTAACAATTCATGGTCCGCCACCCCTATCTGCCAATCCCTCCACTGGATTCCCCATTGCCCAACAAACAAAATTCAAAACATTAACAATAACATACAAAGCCATTTATAACTCTGCACTGAGCTACAACATCAAGCTTGTCTCTAAATATCACCCACACTGTCCTCTCTGCTCCTCCCAAGACTTCCTGCTCTCTAGTCCCCTTGTTTTCTCCTCCCATGCTTGCCCCCAGGACTTCTCCAGAGCCACTCCCATCCTCTGGAACTCCCTATGCCAATCTGCCCGGCTATCCCCTACCCTGTCCACTGTCAGGAGATCCCTAAAAACCCATCTCTACAGCTGCCTGAATCCTGCCTTCAGCTAATCACTAAATCTTCTATGTCTCCCATTATTAGATTGTAAGCTCCCAGGAGCAGGATCCTCCTAAAGCCTAACACACGGGCCAAATGTTGGGCGGCATCAGCTGGTTCAATAGAAAAAGACTGACATTCGGTATGTGTGTACTGAAGTGAATTGGACAGAAGGCCACCTTTCAGCCGGCTTCTCTCGAAAGGGGTATGACTGAAAATAATCTGCCTGACTGGCTGGTGTAGGCGCCATCTTCCTGTCAGAACACAATAGAACAGAAGGGGAGATCGCTGCACTAACCTTGTAATTTAGAAGCGGCTTGTGGTTCTTTATTTTGGGGGTGGCATACAACTACCCCCCGTTGCACCTCAAAGCCCCCCCACTCGCTGTCTGCTGGTCAGTCCACTTACTCCATCTAGGTGGCGGGCATCAGGCAGTGGCAAGGGTCGGGGCAGTGGTGGACATCAGGCTGCGGTGGGCATCGAGAAGCGGCTCCTGTGTTTTCTCCTCCCCTCCTTCTAGGCATCCAATAGGATCGCTTGTCCTTTCACCCAATCGGGTGATGGGTATCAGACCCTTCATCCCGATTGGCCAGGAGGAGGATCAGTGTTGCAACAGCAAATATTAATTCGCTGTTGTAACACCTTGGTGGGCTCGTAACGCAATGCTCTGCGCCATTAGCCCACCCTATTTTGAAGCCTATTAGAGTCTCTGGCTCTAATCAGGTGCATCAAAAAAACACCCCACCGCTGTAATTCAGGCATCTTGAAAGAGGCCAGACGCATGAATAGGGGGCGATGGATAGAGCATAGCATCGCCGCATTGCTAGAAGGTGGGGGGTGGCAGCAGTGGATAGAGGTGGCAGTGCTCAGGCACCCCTAATGGATGGGCTGCCACTGGTCAGATTGTTAGTACAGCTGCTCCTCCTGAGCTGTCAGTTTTTTTTTTTATTCAGCCCTGCTGGGTTTAATAAAAGCAAAACCTACAGGGCTTTTCCCTTTCATATTGAATTGTATCGTTACTGTATTGTCTCACGCAAACTGTTGGCGCTATATAAATCCTGTATAAAAATAACAATAATAACCTATTGCAAGTTGTTTTTTTCTTTTCTTTTTTTGCTTTGCAGTAAAGTCCCGGAGAGGTCACTTCAAACAATACAGATATGTCACCACTGCCTATAGCTGACCATTGATAATTTTGGAAATGCTAACTTTGAATTCGGTCCCCCCTGATTTAGCACTTTTTAAACACAGGTGTCCATTTCTGCGAGTCTGTAACGTTTCCAACATATACTGCGTTTGAGAGAAACAGGAAAAAGGGGACACATCTGCGATGGAGGAATTAAGATATAAGCAAGCTAAAAAACATTATAAATGATGGGGAAACAGGATTGTGATAAGCACAAAACCTCTGAAGCAGGAAGCCAACCCACACCCAGCTAAAAGGTCCAAATTTATAGCGTTCCTATTGTCTTCTGTGGAAGTTTATGTACACGTTTCCTTCCCTTGAATTTCCTTTCAAAAGGAAATGATTTCACTTGCTAGAAAAGGTCATACATGAACGTTTTCAGTACGGCCAAGCTTGTTTGCTAAAGGAAAAATGCAATCAATTCCAGCTCAGCAGAACATGGAACAATTAACACTTAGTAGATAGGAATCCAAGTGACAATGGTCTGCTTATCTTGGGCTACTAAAGGACATTCTACAAGAGACCAGCAGACCAAAGTTATTATAGGTATAAAAGACATCAATTATTACAGTTCTGTACCCACTAATACATCATTAAATGTGCTTTTGTTTTTTAATTTAAGCATCTGAGTTTGACTTGGTGCCACCAAGTACAGTAGAGCTCATGCTGGGGAAGGTAGAAGCAGCACAAAGAGGCAATCAGTGTAAGGAGCATGCAAATAAGTAGACATGTGCACAGCAACATTTTTTGTATTATTTTGTTCCGTTTCGTATCGTTCCATAGGTTCGTACCGATTCATAATTTTGTCAGACGCCGTTTTCCTGTTTGTTCCCGTTCGTATTTCGTACGACGCGATTTTTTCGTATTCCGATCGTTTCGTATTTTGGTTACCGTTTTATTTTCGTACATGCGGGATGATTCGGTATTCTGTTTAATTTATTGACGTTTCTTGTTAGACAATAATTTTCGTGAATTTTTGTCATTTTGTACTTTCGTAAATATATTGCGGGATTCGCGGCACTTTTAACACGCAGCTCATTCATATTAACTATAGTTAAGCCCCGTACACTTGGTCAGACTTTTTTTGCCAACAAACATAAAAACTAACGTTTTCCGTTCGTTTTAAAAAAAATTAGTTCGTTTGTAAGCTCCATCAGAAAACCATTTTTGGGTTCAAAAGTCTGGCCAACTGATCTCCCTTCAGACGAAAATCCACGGAAAAGTTTTTTTGGCTTTACTGTACTCGGCAGTCGGCACAAAAGAGAAGCTGATTCACTAACTACACTCAGGCCGCGTACACACTATCAAATCTATCTGCTGAAAACGGTCGGCCCAAAAGTCCCAGCAGACAGATTCGATCGTGTGTACGGGCGAGCCGACGGATTTGGCCAGCCGACAGATTTGAAAGCATGCTTTGAAATCTGTCGGCTGGGAACCCGTCCACCCGACATGTCTGCTGGTTAGTACGCTAACCAGCAGACATGTCTTCTCGCACACGCGTCGAATGGTTTCGACGCATGCGCGGAAGTGTTTTACTTCCTGGTGCGGTGACGTGGCGGCATCAACGTCACCGCCACGTCAGCGCGCCGTCTGCCGGCGGGGATTTTGGTTTGAACAAATCTGTCTGCTCGTGTGTATGGGGCCTCACTCACTGCCCATTCAAAAAAACTAATCAGGTACAGAAATTTACAAACAGACCAAAAAAATGGATTTACAAAACACACAAATGAAAATATGAACATGCGACTGAAAATACGAACAGAAAAAGGATTTAAAATACAGAATGCAAATCATTTGTTATAGATGTCATTTTCGTTCTTTTGCCGTTTCCGTTTTGTCGTATTTTCGTCGGATCGTTCGTTCGTATTTGCATTTTTTCGTTATGCGGCTCATTCGTAATCCTGTTGTTTTCGTATTTTGTTCGACCCATGGGCACGCTGCACCTGCACAATTCGCGCAGGAGAGCCAACCTACCGCAATATAATGGCAGCAGCTGGGAACATAGCGTCTCCATGCAGGGATGTAGTCCCAAGGGAGGGGGCGAGCACACTGACTAACCCCCAGCCAGAACGGCTCGGATGATGGGGGCAAGCTTACTGAGGAGGAACAGGAAGTGAGAAATTCAGACAAGAAAAAAAAAACATTTAGGGAAATCGAAGGAAATGGTAAGTGAACCAACAATGCAGGGGACAAGGGAATAGCCGCTTCAGGTGGGCACCCAGATGAATATCCTCCGTTGCAGACAACTCAGGTGCAGGCAATGCACTTAGCAAAGCATGAACAAAGATTGTCTCTGGACAGCCGCACTGTGAACAAATTGTAGCCTTTTATTAAAAGAAGGACAGCACTACAAGTCACAGCCAAATAAAAAAAAACCTGACCTGACACGTTTCGCACTAAAACTAGTGCTTTGTCATATGACTAAGCACTAGTTTTAGCGCGAAACATGTCAGCGGTCAAGGTTTTAATTTGCTGTGACTTGTAGTGCTGTCCTTCTTTTACGTAATAAAAGGCTACAATTTGTTCAGAGTGCGGCTGTCCAGAGACAATCTTTGTTCCTGCTGAACCAACAATGCATTAGCTTAAAGGAACCTATTTAGAAAATAAAAAACAAACCTTTACAACCCCTTTAACATTCGATTTTGGAACATATGGGTTTTACCAAACAAAAACCACATACACTTTAAGGGCTCTTTTACATATGAAGTTGGAGGGCAGTAAAAGCTCACATTTGAGCCATGCTTTTACTGCCTCCCACTGCGCTGCTGTGCAGTGTCATGAATAAAGTGTGCGCTTCACGTAAAGCTAAAAAAAAAAAGTGAGCAGTGTGATGCTATAAGACTGCCCCTTGCTGCACATCATTAGCCAGGACATACTGCTGTTCACACTAACCAATGATGGGAGCAGGGACGGACTGACCATTGAGTCACTCGGGCACTGCCCGAGGGCCCCATGCCACTAGGGGGCCCAATCAGGGTTGCCAGGCTCAGTAAAACCAGGGACAGTATGTAAAAATCTGTGTTTTTTTTTTTTTACATCTGTCCCTGATATGTCCGAAACTGACATGCTTTTGATGTGAAAATCCTGAGATTTTAGCTGCCCAGCCCAGGGGCCCCATAATCTTCTATTGCCCGGGGGCCCCATGAGTTGTCAGTCCGGCCCTGGGTGGGAGCACTGTCTGGCGAAAGGGTTAACATTTTTAGAAACTGCAGTGCATTATATCTTTTTTTTTTTTAACAGAAAAGAGTTTTATTAGACAAATCAGCATTACAATACAAATACGGTACAGAAGTTACAGCAACGTAGAAATCAGAGCGTCAGAAGTGTACATCACATCCAGGGGCACAACCCAAGCAATGAAGATCGGGTAGATGTCAAACATATATAAGAAGTATATCTTATCAATAATACTTTGGCCGCCTCAAACAACAGCGTCAAGGGAGGGGGGACAAAAACAACAACCGTCGGGGGAGGGCCAGCTGTCCTGGTCATTCAGTCTGGAGGGGGGTCAGGGGCATCGCGGGTCTCCGTCCAGGCAGACCAGATTTTGTCAAACTTCCCCGGGCATTGTCTATTCTCATAAGTCAACCTGTACAGGGGCAGGACCGAGTCTACCGAGCGCTGCCAAGAAGCACAGGCGGGGGGGTCCTCAGATTTCCATTTCAACAGAATCTCTCGCCTAGCATAAAATAGGGAAAAGGTCAGGCATAGCTTATCGTATCTGTCTCCCTCCACATCTTCCAGATGGCTCAGTAACAGAACTGTCGGGTCGACCGGGACAATCGTCCTGCTCACATCAGACAGCCTGGAGGCAACCGCCGTCCAGTACGGTCGGAGCTTCGGACACGGTCAGACCATGTGCCAGAACGTACCTATGTCCTGTTTACACCTTTGGCAGTTAGGATCCCGTAGCGGGTATATACGGGCCAGCCTCTCCGGGGTATAGTAGGCCCTGTGGAGAAATTTGAACTGTATAAACCTGTCTTTCGCAGCAATCAGAGAGGGAATGTATGAGGAGATGCAATCCTCCCACCCCTCTTCGTCCAAGGACGGTATATCGGCCCTCCATTTATCCCAGGATTTGGTAAGTTTGGTGTCATACGCAACAGTGAGATATAGGTATAGGGACGAGAGAGGGCGGTCCATTACACTAGAGGCCAAGAGTCGCTCTATGGAGTCAGACTCCAGAGTTAGGGGTTCGGGAAATTGGGCCTCAAAAGCATGTTTGAGCTGCCAGTACCGGAATTGAAAAGAGACAGGCAAGGAGTACGTCCGACGCATCGTCTGGAAGGGCATAAGTCTACCCTCGAGGACTATATGGCGCAAAGTGACGATGCCCTTCTTTGCCCACAGGGAGGGGTCCGGAATGTTATTCAGGTGGGGCAACATAGGGTTACCCCATAGGGGCATATGCGGTGTCATGTGGGCTGGCCTCCTGTATATGGTTCGGGCCTCCTGCCAAACCTTAACTGTGGTCCGCATAAGGGCCGTCATAGAGGGGGTCGCTCTTAGGCCTCGGAACGGCAGGTTACTCAGGGCTGCATAGGAGCCCAGGATAAGTGCATTATATCTTAACCAGAAGAGTTAGGGCCCTTTCAGACGTGTGGATCGTATATCTGCTTTTTCATCCATCTGTTTGCGGATAAAAAATGGACATACATTGGTGTCATGTGATTGCGGGTGTCAACGGATAAACATCCGCTGACACCCGTAATCACCCGCCTCCGCAAAGATCCTATTTTTCAGACGGAAGAATGTTCTATTTTTTCTTCCGTCTGCGGATCAGATGAACACGGACACACGGTCCGTGTTCATCCACTCCCCCCATAAGGGAGAGCGGAGAAAAGACAGGGCGGTCCTTGCACAGTGTGGCTAGGCTTACGGACACACGGAGGCGGATCATTACTGATCCGCCCCGTGTGAAAGGGCCCTTACTGCTACAGGGCGGATCTTCTGTGCAGGATCACGTATACATATGTAATTCTGCACTTCAGCCTGCAGGGGGCAGGCTGCTTCTGCTGTGATTATTTACTGGACAGCACTGAATGAATGGAAAAAAAAACACATTGGTGATCAAATACCACCAAAAGAAAGCTCGGGAAGAAGTTGAGATACTTTAACCATAGCTCCCAACTGACCCTGATTTGGAAGAAAGCCTCTCTGTCCCTCTTTCCTCCTCATTTGTCCCTCATTTTGGTCTGATATATATAGTTGTATATAAAATGTACTTTTTATCCTTCAAGCAAGTGTTTCCCAGTGCTAAAAAGTGCTAAAAGGTCCCCTTGAGCTGTAGAGTCAGGCCCCGTACACACGGCAGAGAACCTCTACTGGCAGAACACATCGTTCCGCCCGTCGAGGTTCTCTGCTGGCCGTCAGAATCTGCGACCCGCCCGTCGGGAATGGCAATCAGCCATTCATCCCGACGGGCCGTCGAGCAAATAGAGAACCTGTTCTCTATTTGCTCAACGGGTTTCCCGACGGGCGGGGCGAGCAGAGAGCGTACACACGGCCGAGGTTCTCGCTGGAATGCAGCTCCCAGCGACAGGGCGGATCTTCTGTGCAGGATCACGTATACATATGTAATTCTGCACTTCAGCCTGCAGGGGGCAGGCTGCTTCTGCTGTGATTATTTACTGGACAGCACTGAATGAATGGAAAAAAAAACACATTGGTGATCAAATACCACCAAAAGAAAGCTCGGGAAGAAGTTGAGATACTTTAACCATAGCTCCCAACTGACCCTGATTTGGAAGAAAGCCTCTCTGTCCCTCTTTCCTCCTCATTTGTCCCTCATTTTGGTCTGATATATATAGTTGTATATAAAATTTACTTTTTATCCTTCAAGCAAGTGTTTCCCAGTGCTAAAAAGTGCTAAAAGGTCCCCTTGAGCTGTAGAGTCAGGCCCCGTACACACGGCAGAGAACCGCGACTGGCAGAACACATCGTTCCGCCTGTCGAGGTTCTCTGCCGGCCGTCAGAATCTGCGACCCGCCCGTCGGGAATGGCAATCAGCCATTCATCCCGACGGGCCGTCGAGCAAATAGAGAACCTGTTCTCTATTTGCTCAACGGGTTTCCCGACGGGCGGGGCGAGCAGAGAGCGTACACACGGCCGAGGTTCTCGCTGGAATGCAGCTCCAAGCGACAGGGCGGATCTTCTGTGCAGGATCACGTATACATATGTAATTCTGCACTTCAGCCTGCAGGGGGCAGGCTGCTTCTGCTGTGATTATTTACTGAACAGCACTGAATGAATGGAAAAAAAAAAAACACATTGGTGATTAAATACCACCAAAAGAAAGCTCGGGAAGAAGTTGAGATACTTTAACCATAGCTCCCAACTGACCCTGATTTGGAAGAAAGCCCCTCTGTCCCTCTTTCCTCCTCATTTGTCCCTCATTTTGGTCTGATATATATAGTTGTATATAAAATGTACTTTTTATCCTTCAAGCAAGTGTTTCCCAGTGCTAAAAAGTGCTAAAAGGTCTCCTTGAGCTGTAGAGTCAGGCCCCGTACACACGGCAGAGAACCTCGACTGGCAGAACACATCGTTCCGCCCGTCGAGGTTCTCTGCCGGCTGTCAGAATCTGCGACCCGCCCGTCGGGAATGGCAATCAGCCATTCATCCCGACGGGCCGTCGAGCAAATAGAGAACCTGTTCTCTATTTGCTCAACGGGTTTCCCGACGGGCGGAGCGAGCAGAGAGCGTACACACGGCCGAGGTTCTCGCTGGAATGCAGCTCCCAGCGAGGTTCTCGCTGGTTTCTAGCGAGAACCTCGGCCGTGTGTACGGGGCCTTAGACAGTTTTTTGTACAGACATGTGCTTTACATGTATATAAAAAAGAAATAAAACAATAATAAAAATAAAAATGTGTAAATTTTAAAAGCCAGTATAAAGGAACAATAGTAGTGGTTAAAAAAAAAAAAAAACACTTGTGGATTTAACCAAACTTTTTTTTGTCATCCCCGGACCATTTTGATGGTCAATGACCGGGCCACTTTTTGCGATTCGGCACTGTGTCGCTTTAACTGACAATTGCGCGGTCGTGCGACGTGGCTCCCAAACAAAATTGGTGTCCTTTTTTTTCCACAAATAGAGCTTTCTTTTGGTGGTATTTGATCACCTCTGCGGTTTTTATTTTTTGCGCTATAAACAAAAATATAACAAAATATTGAAAAAAAATATATTTTTTACTTTTTGCTGTAATAAATATCCCCCAAAGATATATAAAAAAAAAAAAACATTTTTTTTCCACAGTTTAGGCCGATACGTATTCTTCTACATATTTTTTCGTAAAAAAAATCGCAATAAGCTTTTATTGATTGGTTTGCGCAAAAGTTATAGCGTCTACAAAATAGGGGCATTTTTATTAATATTTTTTTTTTACTAGTAATGGCAGCGATCAGCGATTTTTATCGGGACTACGACATTATGGCGGACACTTCGGACACCTTTGACACATTTTTGGGACCATTGGCATTTTTATAGCGATCAGTGCTATAAAAATTGCATTGATTACTATAAAAATGCCACTGGCAGGGAAGGGGTTAACACTAGGGGGTGAGAAGGGGGTTAAGTATGTTCCTGGGTGTGTTCTAACTGAAGGGGGGGGGGTGGACTGACTAGGGGAAATGACATACATTGTATGAACAGATGGTCAGGCATTTACACACACAGCTCCTGGTCCTCGCTCTGTAACGAGCGATCGCAGGTGCCCGGCAGCGATTGCGCCCGCCGGGCACACACGCGAGAGTCAAGGGCGAGCGGGGGGCCCCTATTGGCTGCTCGGCGAGATGACGTAGATGTATGCGATCTCGCCCAGGAGAGCCCACCTGCCTCCGTATAACTGCGGCAGCTGGTCGGCAAGCAGTTAAGACACTCCCATTCACATTCACTGCGCACATGGACACAGACAAACAACTATTTCTTCAGAATAACAAAAGGTAGGAATCTGCAACAAAGTTTGTTAAAATCCTTGTAATGTACATAGATCACCCAGAGGGGAATGTTTTTTCTCAGTAGAGTTACTCTTTAAAAAAAAATATATATATATATTTTCAAATTTTTAAGGTATTTTGTGTAAATAACAAACATATAAGGTTTTTTTTTCTGTTACATTTAGAGTCGGTTCACACTGGGGCGACACGACTTCCAGAAGCAACTTCAACACAACATGAGCATGAACCACAGGGCGATCTGGGGCGATTTACAACACGACTTGAAGTCCTTTTCAGGTCAGGAGACATTCCAGTGGCCAATAAAACAACAATCAGCTCTGGGAGAGGGCCTGCCCCAGTGTGAACCGACTCTGGTCAAAGGCAAAAGTGGAAATACCTTTTATGTATACAGAAGTGCTGAAATTGATTGCAGTGCCCTTAGATGGCAATCAAACACCTAGTGTAATATTGTGCCACAACCCAAATAATCCGAATTTTGTGGAAATAGGAATAATGGACTTTATAGGCACATATAAAAGTAATGATACATTTTATTAGTTTACATAAAAATCACAACATTATATACAGACAATAAAATGTGCTAAAAAGTACATAGGACTCAAAGCGGTTCCCCTGGAGGATATTATTCCTTTCACACCTAAGACTATTTCTGACATTTGTGGCTTATAAGATAAAATCAGTATTTTTTGCTACAAAATTACTTAGAACCCCCAAACATTAAATATATATATTAGCAGAGACCCTCTAACCCCTTCGGATCCCGTCAATCGGCTATAGCGCGGACCTACTTTGCCGGAAGGCCATCAATAGAAGTCCTCCCCTTTGTACGTTTCCCGCGTGCCCCCTGCAGGGAGCGTGCGGCACACAATGTGATCACAGAGCCCCTTACTACGTGATCAGCTGTGAGCCAATGACAGTTGATCATGTGATGTAAACAGAAGAGTGGTATTCATTTTTTTTTTATCCGCACGCTAACAGTGTGAGGAGAAAAGAAAGCCGATCACCGGCTTCTGTGCAATGGACATCGGTCCCAAAGAGGAAAGATGCACAGCCATCCCATCTGTGCCCACAAGTACCGCCTGCCAGTGCCACCTGCCAGTGCCTACAGTGCCACGAATCAGTGGCCACCAGTGCATAACAGTGCCAACAATCAATGCCCACCAGCGGTGCCAATCAGTGCCTCATCAGTGCCACTTTGCCATGCTTCCTATTAGTGTCACCTACCAGTGCCTTCCACTGCCACCCATCAGTGCCCATCACTGCCACCTATCAGTGCCTATCACTGCCACCTATCAGTGCCACCTATCAGTGCCCACCACTGCCACCTATCTGTGCCCTTCAGTGGCAGCTATCATTGCCACCTATTAGTGCCACTTCTCATTGCCCACCAGTGCCACCTATCAGTGCCCTTCAGTGCCACCCATCAGTGCCACCTGTCAGTGCCTCTTCTCAGTGCCACCTATCAGTGCCTACCAGTGCTGCCTATCAGTGCTGCCTTATCAGTGCCCATCAGTGCAGCCAATCAGTGCCCATCAGTGCAGCCTCATTAGCGCACGTCAGTGGAGGAGAAAAATTACCTGTTTGCAAAATTTTATAACAAAATTATTTATAATTTTTTGATTTTTTTAACAAAAAATAAACACTGCAGAGGTGATTAAATACCACCAAAAGAAAAAATTGTGGGGAAAAAAATTCTAAAAATGTAATTTGGGTTCGGTGTTGTATGATGCGCAATTGTCGTTCGAAGAGTGAGAGGGCCGAAAGCTGAAAATTGGTCTGGGCAGAAGGGGGGATTAAGTGCCCAGTAAGCAAGTGGTTAAAACAGCCAAAAAGCATGGATGGCACAACATGGATCCAGAACAAGCTTCATAGTAAAAAGAATAAAAAATTATAATAACTTTAAAAAACGATTTCCTTTTTTCTTTCTACTGGAGTGTCACTTGAAATTTGTTTTCAGTTTTCATTTCTAACCTAATCTAACGATGTACGCATACTTATCTCTGGCTAATGCTTGTTTTCTGAACTCTTGGATGCCAAGGAATTTTTGTTACAGGGGCACCAGAATGGGGCACTGGAGCTCCATTAAATTGGAATGTGTTGAGATTCATCGCTATTCACTGTTTCAGGCCAAGAGCGCCTCCCGGAATCATTCATTATTGAACAGCCTGTGGGCTCCTGTGAAGCAGTTCACTTCTATATAGGGGGGGGGTTAAGGTGCCCTATTTCCCTTGCAAATCCCCTACAGAAAAGGACGCTCATGAAAAATGCATCATTCCCAACCTGAAAGGGATCAATGCCGCAATGTCATGTACAGTTTTATAGGCATTCACTCTCCAAGGGAGGGAAAAAGGAGGAACCTGTTTTGTTTTTCAGTCCTCGGCTCACACATTCATATATTAACTTAAATTAAATTAGCATAACATTTCTTTTTTTCAACAATACATTTTATTGCAATTTTTTAAATAACAATACAGACGTGCCATTCACATTTAGTCACTTGTTACCAACATAGTTACATTGGTCCATAAAGATTTTTGCAGTATACAAACAGAACTTTTATAAAAAAATTAATTTGTATTATGAATTGAAATGTGGTTGTAAATATTCTGAGCCATATATCACTTCTAAAAGTTTAAAACATTTAAATAACAAAAATTAACAACATAAAAGCAGAACTTCAGTCATTTTTTTCTTTCCTTCTATTAAATCTTCTACCCTTGTTGGATAGTAAAACAAAAAAAAATTCTGCCAGTAAATACCTTATACAGCCCACTTCCTGTTTCTTGTCTGAAGACTAGGACCTTTCCACCAATGCATCCTGCCCTGTCCACCAATGCAGCCTGCCCCTTTCCACCAATGCATCCTGCCCCTGTCCACCAATGCATCCTGCCCCTGTCCACCAATGCAGCCTGCTCCTGTCCACCAATGCAGCCTGCCCCTTTCCACCAATGCATCCTGCCCCTGTCCACCAATGCATCCTGCCCCTGTCCACCAATGCATCCTGCCGCTGTCCACCAATGCAGCCTGCTCCTGTCCACCAATGCAGCCTGCCCCTTTCCACCAATGCATCCTGCCCCTGTCCACCAATGCATCCTGCCCCTGTCCACCAATGCAGCCTGCCCCTTTCCACCAATGCATCCTGCCCCTGTCCACCAATGCATCCTGCCCCTTTCCACCAATGCAGCCTGCCCCTGACCACCAATACACCCTGCCCCGTCCATCAATGCATCCTGCCCCTGTCCACCAATGCAGCCTGCCCCTGTCCACCAATGCAGCCTGCCCCTTTCCACCAATGCAGCCTGCCCCTGTCCACCAATGCATCCTGCCGCTGTCCACCAATGCATCCTGCCCCTGTCCACCAATGCAGCCTGCCCCTTTCCACCAATGCAGCCTGCCCCTGTCCACCAATGCAGCCTGCCCCTTTCCATCAATGCAGCCTGCCCCTGTCCACCAATACACCCTGCCCCGTCCACCAATACACCTTGCCCCGTCCACCAATGCATCCTGCCCCTGTCCACCAATGCAGCCTGCCCCTGACCACCAATGCATCCTGCCCCTGTCCACCAATGCATCCTGCCCCTGTCCACCAATGCAGCCTGCCCCTGTCCACCAATGCAGCCTGCCCCTTTCCACCAATGCATCCTGCCCCTGTCCACCAATGCATCCTGCCCCTGTCCACCAATGCAGCCTGCCCCTTTCCACCAATGCATCCTGCCCCTGTCCACCAATGCATCCTGCCCCTTTCCACCAATGCAGCCTGCCCCTGTCCACCAATGCAGCCTGCCCCTGTGCACCAATGCAGCCTGCCGCTGTCCACCAATGCAGCCTGCCCCTTTCCACCAATGCATCCTGCCACTGTCCACCAATGCATCCTGCCCCTGTCCACCAATGCAGCCTGCCCCTGTCCACCAATGCAGCCTGCCCCTTTCCATCAATGCAGCCTGCCCCTGTCCACCAATACACCCTGCCCCTTTCCACCAATGCATCCTGCCCCTGTCCACCAATGCAGCCTGCCCCTTTCCACCAATGCATCCTGCCCCTGTCCCCCAATGCAGCCTGCCCCTTTCCACCAATGCATCCTGCCCCTGTCCACCAATGCATCCTGCCCCCTAGGTGATCTGTCTATCAAAGTCCCGGGACCAGGGGGCGGGGCTGTGTGTGATAGCGAGTGCAGGGAACACACAGCAATTGAAATGAAAGCCGATAGTGATGTTTCCTGCACTCTGATGATCTGGCTGCCTGCTCTCTTCCCCTCTGCAAGTGCTGGGAGAAGGACTCCCATACAACCCCGCATGACGGCGATGCATACCCCCCCAGGCAGCCCTTCCTCGCCAGCCCTCAAAATCCACTCATAAAATGCGAGCAGGCGAGTGGAATTTTTGAGGGCTGTATATAGTATTCATACCCCTTGAAATGTTCCACATTTTGTCATGTTGCAACCAAAAATGCAAGTGTATTTTATTGTGATTTTATGTGATAGGCCAACACAAAAAATGATAAATGGTTTTAATTTTTTTTTTTACAAATAAAAATCTGAAAGGTGTGGTGATGCTGCCACCACCATGTTTCACAGTGGGGACGGTGTGTTCAGGTTGATGTGCAGTGTTAGTTTTCTGCCACACATAGCGTTTTGATTTTAGGCCAAAAAGATTAATTTTGGTCTCATCTGCCCAGAGCACCTTCTTCCACATATTTGCTGTGTCCCCCACATGGCTTCTCACAAACTGCAAGCAGGACTTCTTATGTCTTTCTTTAAACATTGGCTTTCTTCTTGCCACAACTAATAGTTGTTCTGTGGACAGATTCTCCCACCTGAGCTGTGGATCTCTGCAGCTCCTCCAGAGTTACCATGGGCCTCTTGGCTGCTTCTCTGATTAAGGCTCTCCTTGTCAGTTTAGGTGGACGGCCGGCCATGTCTTGGTAGGTTTGCAGTTGTCCAATACTTTCTATTTTTGCATGATGGATTGAACACAGCTCAGTAACATGTTCAAAGCTTTGATTCTTTTTTTATAACCTAACCCTGCTTTAACCACTTGCTTACTGGGCACATAAACCCCCTTCGTTCCCAGGCGAAATTTCAGCTTCCGGCACTGCGTCGCTTTAACTGACATTTGCGCAGTCATGCGACGTGTTTTCCAAACAAAAGTGACGTCCTTTTTTCCCCACAAATAGAGCTTTATTTTGGTGGTATTTGATCACCTCTGCGGTTTTTATTTTTTGCGCTATAAACAAAAAAAGAGCGACAATTTAAAAAAAAAGAGAGAAGTAAAAAAAAGGATTTTTTTAACCACTTCAGGTTTCAGGAGCTCAGCGAAGCTGGCCCCCCTACAATCAGCACAAATAAAAACTCAAGTGTGTTTCTTTAGTGCTACGTTTGTGCTGTTTTGTGCCGCAAAAAATTACGTTTGTGCTGCTTTTATTTTGAAGATATTAGCAATTGTTTTTTCCAGACTATGACATCATCTAGCCCCCCTACAAGCCCAAATGTCACAAAACTGGTCTCATTAGTTAGTGCTACGTTTGTGCTGTTTTGTGCTGCTAATATTTCCGTTCTATCTTTTATCGTTTTTGCGTTATTAATGATTTATTAAAGGTCACCAAAGGTCACACAGCCCCCCTACAAGCCCAAATGACACAAAACTGGTCTCTGTGGTTAGTGCTACGTTTGTGCTGTTTTGTGCTGCTAATATTTCCGTTCTATCTTTTATCGTTTTTGCGTTATTAATGATTTATTAAAGGTCACCAAAGGTCACACAGCCCCCCTACAAGCCCAAATGACACGGAACTGGTCTGGTTGGTTAGTGCTACGTTTGTGCTGTTTTGTGCTGCTAATATTTCTGTTCTATCTTTTATTGTTTTTGCGTTATTAATGATTTATTAAAGGTCACCAAAGGTCAATCAGCCCCCCTACAATGCCCAAATGACACGAAACTGGTCTCATTGGTTAGTGCTACGTTTGTGCTGTTTTGTGCTGCTAATATTTCCATTCTATCTTTTATCGTTTTTGCGTTATTAATGATTTAATAAAGGTCACCAAAGGTCACACAGCCCCCCTACAAGCCCAAATGACACGAAACTGGTCTTATTGGTTAGTGCTACATTTGTGCTGTTTTGTGCTGCTTATATTTCCGTTCTATCTTTTATCGTTTTTGCGTTATTAATGATTTAATAAAGGTCACCAAAGGTCACACAGCCCCCCTACAAGCCCAAATGACACGAAACTGGTCTCATTGGTTAGTGCTACGTTTGTGCTGTTTTGTGCTGCTTATATTTCCGTTCTATCTTTTATCGTTTTCGCGTTATTAATGATTTATTAAAGGTCACCAAAGGTCACACAGCCCCCCTACAAGCCCAAATGACACGAAACTGGTCTCATTGGTTAGTGCTACGTTTGTGCTGTTTTGTGCTGCTAATATTTCCGTTCTATCTTTTATCGTTTTTGCGTTATTAATGATTTATTAAAGGTCACCAAAGGTCACACAGCCCCCCTACAAGCCCAAATGACACAAAACTGGTCTCATTGGTTAGTGCTACGTTTGTGCTGTTTTGTGCTGCTAATATTTCCGTTCTATCTTTTATTGTTTTTGCGTTATTAATGATTTATTAAAGAGCTCAGCGAAGCTGGCCCCCCTACAATCAGCACAAATAAAAACTCAAGTGTCTTTCTTTAGTGCTACGTTTGTGCTGTTTTGTGCCGCAAAAAATTACGTTTGTGCTGCTTTTATTTTGAAGATATTAGCAATGTTTTTTTTACAGACTATGACAGCCCTCAAAATTTCCACTCGCCTACTAGCATTTGGCGAGTGGATTTAAGCTGGGGGCGAGTGATGACAGGGCTACATGACCAATCTCCCTCCAATCTGTGCCTACACTTAGAGTCCCAATGAGATTGGCGGCTGAAGAGGAAAGGTGCATGCTCGTGAAAAATAGTCTTTGTGAGCCGCGCACAGGCAGAGCAGTACACAGGTGCTCTCCTTACAATTCTCATTAAGCCATGGGACTTAACAGTATGACCTCTCTGAGCCTACCCCGCTCCCCCGACCAATGTGCCTGGAAAGAAAAAAGTAATGAGTGAGGTGGAGGCTTGGGAAAATTACCACTCCGGTGCAGTGCTCACTGAAAGTTGCCCTGACATGAGAGCGGTAGCCTTCCAGTTTGTGCAGTTTTCTTCTTCTTGTGCTCTTTGTAAGCGTCCAACAGTTCAGCCTGAGCACTGTGAACAGTCTGGTCTCAATGTGTGCTGTGCGGTGTCTGTGTGCGCTGTGCTATGGTGTCAATGGCTGTACAATTGTGCTGAATTTGTACTTCCTCCTGCTGTGCTGCAGCTCCTCTCCTCACTGCCAGCCTGATTAAAAGGGGGAAGTGGGGACATGCAAGCGTGGAGCCGCACACACAGGCCCCTACTGATGAGATGAGATGAGATGAGATGCAGAGGAGACAGCAAGAGAATGGGGAAGAGACCCAGTTCTAGTGCCATGTCCCTCTGGTCTGACCCCAGTGCCCTGTCCCTCTGGTCTGACCCCAGTGCCCTGTCCCTCTGGTCTGACCCCAGTGCCCTGTCCCTCTGGTCTGACCCCAGTGCCCTGTCCGATTTTGTTAAAGTTGTTGTTGGTAATATTTAATTTTGTAACTTGATTCTGCATAAAACATATAACAGTGTCATTCCATGAGATAATCTACGAGGGCGTGTTTACGGGTGCAATTAGGCGCAGGGCAGTGTATGAATTAGGTGGGGCAACTGGTGGCGAGTATCTCTTGAGGCCTGGCTAGTAGCTCAGGACTTGAAATTTTGAGCCCTGGACTATGACATCATCTAGCCCCCCTACAACACCCAAATGACACAAAACTGGTCTTGTTGGTTAGTGCTACGTTTGTGATGGTTTGTGCTGCTAATATTTTTATTTGTGCTGTTATGCTTTTAAAGTCATAACAGTTTATTTATTTTTTTCAAACCCCACTCACTTTGCCCACCTCACAATCAGCACAAATAAAAACTGAAGTGTGTTTCTTTAGTGCTATGTTTGTGCTGTTTTGTGCTTAAATTGTGTTTAAATTTCCATTCTATCTTTTATTGTTTTTGTGTTATTAATGATTTATCAAAGGTCACCAAAGGTCACACAGCCCCCCTACAACACCCAAATGACACAAAACTGGTCTCATTGGTTAGTGCTACGTTTTTGCTGCTAATATTTTCGTTGCATGGTGGCACCAGTCAGCTGGTGGATGTGACAACAGAACCGGCTGATGGCATATAAGCTGGCACTGAGCTTGGCTGGCGGCAGACTGTGGGTAAGCAGCGGGAAACAGGAGACAGGTGAAACCTTGCTGGACTGAAGAGCTGTAGCAGGATGCAGGGTCAGATGAGCCGGGTCCATAATGGTTGGGCAGATCAGGCATAGACGGCAGACAACAGGATAGTTGGGTCACAAGCCAAATCAGCAACGGGAGTTAGATCAGGCAAGAACAGAAGGCAGAATCCAACGGAGGTCAGGAGCAAGCTGGGTTAGGATCAGAAGTCAAACACAGCAATCAGGAGCGAACACACAGAAGCTGCACACCAAACTGCAGCCTGTTTAAATAGTCTGTCTGGCGCCAGCATTGATGACAGGCTCACGCTCATCTGCCCGGCCAGTTGCCAGTCTGCGCATGCGCATATGTATGCACAGGGAGACATCATTTGTGCTATGGGCAAGCCTTTGCTGACAACCCCTACAACAGCCAAACAAAATGAAAAGGGGCTGGTTGGTTGCCACGTTTGTGTTGGTTTGTGCCATTTTACTCTCCATTCTAGCTCCTTTTTGTTTTTCATTTATTGTTGATTTAATAAAGGTCACCCAGCAGCCCTACAAGAGACACAAGACATGAAACCAGGCTGGTTGGTGCCTCCTTTGTGCTGGTTTGTGCTGTTTAAGTATCAGTTCTACTGCTTTTTGTTTTTCAGCTATTTACTATTTATTAAAGGTCAGTAAAGGTCACTGGGTTGGTTGGTTAGTGCCGCGTTAGTGCTGTTAAAATTACTATGTGTGCTGCTTTTTTATTGCAAACTTTTTTTTAATTAATCAAACCCCACCTCCCCCACTATAAAAGCATAAGGATGTAAAACTGGCTGATTAGTTAGTGCTGCTACTGTGCTGCTTAAACATCCATTCTCTCAGGTTTTGATATTTTAAGTTATTTTTTTTTATATAGTATATACTATAGTTTTACACCATATTTTTGTACAATTTGTATGTAAATATAAGCAACTTTTGTTATTCCCTATGTCACTTACATAACTATAACTTTATGTACAGTATATTGCTATATTACATGCTATAATGGGTTATTTTTAGACCTTTTATTTGTGTTACATTGTAACCATGTTCATGTGTCTGCACATAACAAAATTTAGTTTTAGGCTCCTTTTACACATGCTGTCTGATCAGGTGCGCCTGTCCGTTTTTCAGTCGTACCTGATCGGATCGGACACTCCATTCACCTCTATGGAGCAACAGATGTCAGCGATGACATGTCTGCTGACATACACCGTCATCCGATCCGATCTATTCCGCCAAATCCAGATGGATGGAGGTCCTATTTTACATCCTTCTGGAGGATCAGATCAGATAGGATCAGATAAAAATAGACAGAGTCCCATAGAAGAGAGCAGAACTCTGACAGGTCCATCTCAGCACAGTGAGCGGAGAAAGATCTGTCATCGGCTTGCTCAGCACGTATTAACAGAGTCCATCAAAATGAACGTACCCCATGTGAAAGGGGCTTATGGGTTGACTGTATTGATTGGGAAATGTGTCACCACAGTCTCACTTTGAATACTCAATGCTAACAGCACAATTGTTGTAATGGATGGAGCAGGTGATAAGATGTGCTTCTTGTTGTCTTATTTCACAATTTCAATTGCGCAGCACTGGATTAATAGCTCTTTTTCTTTCTTCTTCAAGTTTTACATCCATGGCATAAGACTTAAAGGAGAAGTCCAGTCTTAGCTTTATAGGCTGGGCTTCTCCTAAGGGTCAAAGGAGTGCAATTAATTTTGCACTCCTATGACCCGTTTTCAGTAGAGAGCGGTCTGAAGTCCACTCTCTGCTGACGTCACTGGAATCAGTCGGGGCAGCGCATCATCACGACTTCCCAAGTCTGGATCCGCCAGCTGCCCTGATTAATGGCAATCTCAGCGAGTCACTGACACAGCCTCTCCCCGCCCCTCCACTGCCCAGTGCTCCAAGGAGCGCTGAGAAGTAGAGCAAGGCGATGCTGACTGACAGGGGAGGAGTGAGAACCCAGCCATCGGCGGTGTTCGGTGGCTCGGTTCTCAGTGTAGAGACAGCTGGGACATGTGCAGCATCAGCCTGACGCTGCATCCACCGAGGTAAGTATGAATATAAAAAAAAAAAAAAACATACCGTATTTATTGGCGTAGATAACACGCACTTCAATTTAAGAGGGAAGTTTCAGGATTTTTTTTGCCGTATTCTCCAAGCACTTGCTCCGTAATTCAAAGTGGGGGGCTTGTATTTAAATTAAGCACGCCCCCGCGCCGATCGAACTGCGCATGCGCCGGCCGTACAAATAGCCCAGTGCGCAAGATCCAGCTCACGACGGAAAACGTCATTGAAGCCGACGTGAGCATCATTGACATAAAGCCCTATTCGCGAACGACTTTGTCATTGACGTAAAGCCCTATTTACGAACGACTTAGTAAAACTACGTAAACGACGGAAAAAGACGACGCTGTCCCGAGGCCATACTTAACATGGCATACGACGGACCTTCGGAAACCTACCCCTCATATAGCAGGGGTAGGTTTACGCTTACGGAAATGACGTAAACGACGACGAGGCAGCGCAAAAACTTTCGGGAATCAGCATATCAGGCTCATTTGCATAGTCAAATGAGAAAACAATGTAAACGCCACCTAGCGGCCAGAAAAAAATTACATCGAAGATCCGACGGTGTAAGTGTCTTACACCTGTCGGCTCTACGCCGTATCTATGCGTAAGTGATTCTAGGAATCAGACGCATAGATACCCGGGCCAAAAAACAGAGATACGGCGGTGTATCTTAACTCCCGTTGCTGATTTGGCTTGTGACCCAACTATCCTGTTGTCTGCCGTCTATGCCTGATCTGCCCGACCATTATGGACCCGGCTCATCTGACCCTGCATCCTGCTACAGCTCTTCAGTCCAGCAAGGTTTCACCTGTCTCCTGCTTCCAGCTGCTTACCCACAGTCTGCCGCCAGCCAAGCTCAGTGCCAGCTTATATGCCATCAGCCGGTTCTGTTGTCACATCCACCAGCTGACTGGTGCCACCATGCAGTCTATTGGACTGATCACAGGCACTCATACTTTGCTGTGCTTCAATTGCTGCTTTCTAACCAGGAGATCACTAACCAGGTATGGGACAGGAGGGCAGGGTGATGTCATTGTCTGGGAAAAAACTAATTGCTATTATCTTAAAAATAAAAGCAGCACAAATGTGTATTTTTATGACAAAAAAAAGCACAAACGTAGCACTAAAAAATAGTATGTTTGTTTGTAAGATTTAATAACATGGGGGGCAAAGTGAGTGGGTTATTATCAAATAAAAACAAGCTGCTGTATATTAAAAACCATAACGGCACAAATAAAAATATTAGCAGCACAAACATAGCACTAAAGAAACATTTGAGTTTTTATTTGTGCTGATTGTAAGGGGGGGGGGGGGGGTGAGTGGGGTTTGAAAAAAACAAAATAAATGTTATAACTTAAAAACCATAACAGCACAAATATTTTTTTAGCAGCACAAAACAGCACAAACGTAGCACTAACCAACGAGACCAGTTTTGTGTCATTTGGGCATTGTAGGGGGGATGTGTGACCTTTGGTGACCTTTGATAAATCATTAATAACACAAAAACAATAAAAGATAGAATGGAAATTTAAACAGCACAAAACAGCACAAACACAGCACTAAAGAAACACACTTCAGTTTTTATTTGTGCTGATTGTGAGGTGGGCAAAGTGAGTGGGGTTTGAAAAAAATTAAATAAACTGTTATGACTTTAAAAGCATAACAGCACAAATAAAAATATTAGCAGCACAAACCAGCACAAACGTAGCACTAACCAACAAGACCAGTTTCGTGTCATTTGGGTGTTGTAGGGGGGCTAGATGATGTCATAGTCCAGGGCTCAAAATTTCAAGTCCTGAGCTACTAGCCAGGCCTCAAGAGATACTCTCCACCAGTTGCCCCACCTAATTCATACACTGCCCTGCGCCTAATTGCACCCGTAAACACGCCCTCGTAGATTATCTCATGGAATGACACTGTTATATGTTTTATGCAGAATCAAGTTACAAAATTAAATATTACCAACAACAACTTTAACAAAATCGGACAGGGCACTGGGGTCAGACCAGAGGGACAGGGCACTGGGGTCAGACCAGAGGGACAGGGCACTGGGGTCAGACCAGAGGGACATGGCACTAGAACTGGGTCTCTTCCCCATTCTCTTGCTGTCTCCTCTGCGTCTCATCTCATCTCATCAGTAGGGGCCTGTGTGTGCGGCTCCACGCTTGCATGTCCCCACTTCCCCCTTTTAATCAGGCTGGCAGTGAGGAGAGGAGCTGCAGCACAGCAGGAGGAAGTACAAATTCAGCACAATTTTACAGCCATTGACACCATAGCACAGCGCACACTGACACCGCACAGCACACATTGAGACCAGACTGTTCACAGTGCTCAGGCTGAACTGTTGGACGCTTACATAGAGCACAAGGAGAAGAAAACTGCACAAACTGGAAGGCTACCGCTCTCATGTCAGGGCAACTTTCAGTGAGCACTGCACCGGAGTGGTAATTTTCCCAATCCTCCACCTCACTCATTACTTTTTTCTTTCCAGGCACATTGGTCGGGGGAGCGGGGTAGGCTCAGAGAGGTCATACTGTTAAATCCCATGGCTTAATGAGAATTGTAAGGAGAGCACCTGTGTACTGCTCTGCCTGTGCTCACAAAGACTATTTTTCACGAGCATGCACCTTTCCTCTTCAGCCGCCAATCTCATTGGGACTCTAAGTGTAGGCACAGATTGGAGGGAGATTGGTCATGTAGCCCTGTCATCACTCGCCCCCAGCTTAAATCCACTCGCCAAATGCTAGTAGGCGAGTGGAAATTTTGAGGGCTGTCATAGTCTGTAAAAAAAACATTGCTAATATCTTCAAAATAAAAGCAGCACAAACGTAATTTTTTGCGGCACAAAACAGCACAAACGTAGCACTAAAGAAAGACACTTGAGTTTTTATTTGTGCTGATTGTAGGGGGGCCAGCTTCGCTGAGCTCTTTAATAAATCATTAATAACGCAAAAACAATAAAAGATAGAACGGAAATATTGGCAGCACAAAACAGCACAAACGTAGCACTAACCAATGAGACCAGTTTCGTGTCATTTGGGCTTGTAGGGGGGCTGTGTGACCTTTGGTGACCTTTAATAAATCATTAATAACGCGAAAACGATAAAAGATAGAACGGAAATATAAGCAGCACAAAACAGCACAAACGTAGCACTAACCAATGAGACCAGTTTCGTGTCATTTGGGCTTGTAGGGGGGCTGTGTGACCTTTGGTGACCTTTATTAAATCATTAATAACGCAAAAACGATAAAAGATAGAACGGAAATATAAGCAGCACAAAACAGCACAAATGTAGCACTAACCAATGAGACCAGTTTCGTGTCATTTGGGCTTGTAGGGGGGCTGTGTGACCTTTGGTGACCTTTATTAAATCATTAATAACGCAAAAACGATAAAAGATAGAATGGAAATATTAGCAGCACAAAACAGCACAAACGTAGCACTAACCAATGAGACCAGTTTCGTGTCATTTGGGCTTGTAGGGGGGCTGTGTGACCTTTGGTGACCTTTAATAAATCATTAATAACACAAAAACAATAAAAGATAGAAAGGAAATGTAAACAGCACAAAACAGCACAAACATAGCACTAAAGAAACACACTTGAGTTTTTATTTTTGCTGATTGTAAGATGGGCAAAGTGAGTGGGGTTTGAAAAAAATAAATAAACTGTTATAACTTTAAAACCATAACAGCACAAATAAAAATATTAGCAGCACAAACCAGCACAAACGTAGCACTAACCAATGAGACCAGTTTCGTGTCATTTGGGCGTTGTAGGGGGGCTGATTGACCTTTGGTGACCTTTAATAAATCATTAATAACGCAAAAACGATAAAAGATAGAACAGAAATATTAGCAGCACAAAACAGCACAAACGTAGCACTAACCAACCAGACCAGTTCCGTGTCATTTGGGCTTGTAGGGGGGCTGTGTGACCTTTGGTGACCTTTAATAAATCATTAATAACGCAAAAACGATAAAAGATAGAACGGAAATATTAGCAGCACAAAACAGCACAAACGTAGCACTAACCACAGAGACCAGTTTTGTGTCATTTGGGCTTGTAGGGGGGCTGTGTGACCTTTGGTGACCTTTAATAAATCATTAATAACGCAAAAACGATGAAAGATAGAACGGAAATATTAGCAGCACAAAACAGCACAAACGTAGCACCAACTAATGAGACCAGTTTTGTGACATTTGGGCTTGTAGGGGGGCTAGATGATGTCATAGTCTGGAAAAAACAATTGCTAATATCTTCAAAATAAAAGCAGCACAAACGTAATTTTTTGCGGCACAAAACAGCACAAACGTAGCACTAAAGAAACACACTTGAGTTTTTATTTGTGCTGATTGTAGGGGGGCCAGCTTCGCTGAGCTGGTTTCAGGTTATATTTTTTACTTGTTGCTATAATAAATATCCATTTTAAAAAAAAAAAAACAATTTTTTTCACAGTTAAGGCCGATACGTATTTTTCGACCTATTTTTGTTAAAAAAAAAAAAATCGCAACAAGCGACTGGTTTGCGCAAAAGTTATAGCGCCTACAAAATGGGGAACAGAATTATGATTTTTTTTATTATAATTTTTTTTACTAGTAATGGCGGCAATCTGCGATTTTTATTGCGACTGCGATATTGCGGCGGACATATCGGACACTTTTGACACAAATGTGGGACCATTCACATTTATACAGCGATCAGTGCTATAAAAATGCACTAATTACTGATTACTAATTACTGTATAAATGTAACTGGCAGGGAAGGGGTTAACACTAGGGGTGAGGAAGGGGTTAAATGTGTATCCTGGGTGTGTTCTAACTGTGTGGGGGGAGGGGGGTGACTGGGGGAGGTGACCGGTGCTGTGTCCCTATGTACAAGAGACACAGATTGGTCTCCTCTCCTCCGACAGCACATGGAGCTCTGTGTTTACACATAGAGCTCCACGTCCCTGCTGTCATCTGTTCGTTGTCCCGACGGACATCGTGGCCGCCAGGTACATGCATCGGATCCCCAGCGATGCGGCGGGACAGTGTTTACCCGCGGGTAATGCAGTAAAAATCACGTCCAAAGACGTCTAGTTGGCGCCTCAGGTCCGCGCTGTTGACGTATTCTGTCAATAGCGCGGGTCTGAAGTGGTTAAACTTCTCCACAACCTTATCCCTGACCTGTCTGCCATTGGCATTGGCCTTCATGATTCTGTTTGTTCACTAAGGTTCTCTAACAAACCTCTGAGGGGTTCACAGAACAGCTGTATTTATACTGAGATTAAATTACACACAGGTGGACTGTATTTACTATTTAGGTGACTTCTGAAGGCAATTGGTTCCACTAGATTTTAGTTAGGAGTATAAGAGAAAGGGGGGCTGAATACAAACACGCCACACTCTTCACATATTTATTTGTAAAACATTTATAGAACCATTTATCATTTTCCTTCCACTTACCAATTATGTGTCACTTTGTGTTGGTCTATCACATAAAATACATTTATGTTTTTGGTTGTAACATGACAATATTTCAAGGAGTATGCATGCTTTTTCAAGGCGCTGAATGTATACATTATATATATATTTAGATTTACATAATTATTTGCAGATAACATTTTTACAGAACAAGTAACACAGGCTATACGCTATTCTTAGTCGTATTAGGACATCTCCCTATGAAAACATACATTTTTAGTTGCAATATGCAATTCATAAGCAGGCCATAACAAAACAATAGCCATAAAAAATGGTTTGTTCATGGAATTAAAACACTTTATGAGATTCATGGTTAATATGCATTGAATAAGCAATGTCAAGACCCCAGTGTTTTCTCTCACTGCAGCATGGCCCCTCGCTGCTTTCCCAGCCATACAAAAAAAAAAAAAGAAGAGTAAAGGGGACAATAGCATTTACATATTGGCATCTACTGGAATACATAATAATCGACTGTTTTTAAATATTAGATAGATAAAATATGACAGATTTGGCATTACATTGTAACATTATAGAATATCTTTGGTGTAAATATTTATTTTGATTTAAAAACTACTTTTTGTCTGCTTATTTATTACAGGTATTTAATAAAGTACCATGAATGTATGCAGCACTTCACATATATATATATATATACAGTTGTGCTCATAAGTTTACATACCCTGGCATAATTTATGATGTCTTGGCCATTTTTCAGAGAATATGAATGATAACACAAAAACTTTTCTTTCACTCATGGTTAGTGTTTGGCTGAAGCCATTTATTATCAATCAACTGTGTTTACTCTTTTTAAATCGTAATGACAACACAAACTACCCAAATGACCCTGATCAAAAGTTTACATACCCCATTTCTTAATATTGTGCATTGCCCCCTTTAACATCAATGACAGCTTGAAGTCTTTTGTGGTATTTGTGGATGAGGCTCTTTATCTTCTCAGATGGTAAAGCTGCCCATTCCTCTTGGCAACAAGCCTCCAGTTCCTGTAAATTTTTGGGCTGTCTTGCATGAACGGCAAAATTGAGATCTCCGCAGTGTGGCTCAATGATATTGAGGTCACAAGACTCAGATGGCCTCTCCAGAACATTCACTTTATTCTGCTGTAGCCAATGACAGGTCGACTTGGCCTTGTGTTTTGGTCTTTGTCATGTTGGAATGTCCAAGTACGTACCATGCCCAGCTTCGTGGCTAATGAATGCAAATGTTCTTCCAGTATTTCTTGATAACATACTGCATTCATTGTGCCATCAATTTTGACCAAATTTCCTGTGCCTTTGTAGCTCACACATCCCCAAAACACCAGCGATCCACCTCCATGTTTCACAGTAGGAATGATGTACCTTTCATCATAGGCCTTGTTGACTCCTCTCCAAATGTAGCGTTTATGGTTGTGGCCAAAAAGCAATATTTTGGTCTCATCACTCCAAATGACTTTGTGCCAAAAGGTTTGAGGCTTGTCTCTGTGCTGTTTGGCGTATTGTAAGCGGGATACTTTGTGGCATTTGCATAGTAATGGCTTTCCTCTGGCGACTCGACCATGCAGCCCATCTTTCTTCAAGTGCCCCCTTATTTTGAATCTTGAAACACCACGTGTTTTCAGAGAATCCTGTATTTCACTTGAAGTTATTTGTGGGTTTTTCTAACTATTTTCCTAGTAGTTGTGGCTGAAATTTTAGTTGGTCTACCTGACCGTGATTGGCATTTTCAATTCCTTGGATACCTTTTTATACAACTTCCCTGTTTACTTTTTCCCACAGATCCATTGACAATTATTTTGCTTTCCCCATGACTCAGAATCCAGAAACATCAGTGCATCACTTGATGAAAGATGCAAGGGTCTCTAAGGAGTCCAGAAACTCATTGACCTTTTATACACACACACTAATTACAAGCAAACAGATCACAGGTGAGGATGGTTACCTTTAATAGCCATTCAAACCCTCTGTGTCAAAATGTGTGCATGTTATCAGGCCAAAATAATCAGGGTATGTAAACTTTTGATCAGGGTCATTTGGTTTCTGTTGCCATTATGATTTAAAAAGAGTAAACACAGTTAATTGATAATTAATGGCTTCAGCCAAACACTAACCATGAGTGAAAGAAAAGTTTTTGTGTTATCATTCATATTCTCTGAAAAATGGCCAAGAAATCATAAATTCTGCCAGGGTTTGTAAACTTATGTGACTCCTCTCACATGGCCTAGGAGCCGAGATGATGCACGAACCAGTATAGAAACAGTCTCTGACACAGACCGTCTGAGAATGATCATGGATATCCAGAAAAACCTCTGCCACAGGATTTGAGTCCCGAACTTCCAGCCTTACAGTAAAGAGCCTTTAAGCCGATCCTGCAAACTGTAAGACGAGTAGAGCTGTGGATCACTGAAACCAGTGTCTGGCCCTTAAGTACCCCCTCCCGGCATGCACTCCCACTAGGCTGCTGCTGAGAAAGGTCACCCAATACACCAGGGCTCAAAATTTGAAGTCACGAACCACTAGCCAGGCCTTGAAAGTTACTCGCCACCAGTTGTCCCACCCAACCCCTCCCCTGCCCTGCCCCTAAATACCCCCTCATAAATGATCTCATGAAATTACATTGTTAAATGTTTTATGCAGAATGAAGTTACAAAAATAAATATTAACAACAATATTAACATAAAGCATATCAGTAACCATCAGTGCAGCCTCACATTAGCCATTAAATGCAGGTTTACATTTCCCATGATTGCAGCCACACTGTGCCCATCATTGCAGCCTCACTGTTCCCATTAAATAAAGCCTCTCTGTGCCAATTAAATGCAGTCACTGTGCCCATCAATGCAGCCTCACTGTGCCCACTGTGCCCATCAATGCAGCCTCACTGAGACCACAAATTCTGCTCACTGTGCCCACAAATGCTACCCACTTTGCCCACAAATGCTGCCCACAAATGTAGCCACACTGTGCCCATAAACATAGCCACACTGTGCCTGCAAATGCTGCTCACTGTGCCCATAAATAATGCACCCATAAATACTGCTCACTGTGCCCATCAATGAAGATGCAGGTTAAGCCAAGTCCAGGTGACAAAACACATCAGAGACACATTGGTACGCACATGAACCAGGCAACTTGGCTAATATATTATAAACGAAGTGAAGCACTCACCATGGTGTGTGTCATGGAGCCAGGTCTGTGCTGCCCACAAATGTAGCCACACTGTGCCCATAAACATAGCCACACTGTGCCTGCAAATGCTGCTCACTGTGCCTGCAAATGCTGGCCACTGTGCCCGCAAATGCTGCCCACTATGCCTGCAAATGCTGCCCACTGTGCCCGCAAATGCTGCCCACTGTGCCCATAAACGTAGCCACACTGTGCCCATAAACATAGCCACGCTGTGCCCATAAACATAGCCACACTGTGCCCATAAATACTTCTCACTGTGCCCATAAATAATGCACCCATAAATACTGCTCACTGTGCCCATCAATGGAGATGCAGGTCAAGCCAAGTCCAGGGGACAAAACACATCAGAGACACATTGGTACGCACATGAACCAGGCAACTTGGCTAATATATTATAAACGAAGTGAAGCACTCACCATGGTGTGTGTCATGGAGCCAGGTCTGTGTTTGGCGGCACTGTAGTAAGGTCCCGCCCCCCTAGACCGGCTCCTCTGATAGACTGAACACTGATTTAATCTACTATCACAAGAGCTGGTCGGGACCTTACTACAGCGCCGCTGAACACAGACCTGGCTCTGTAACACAGCCTGCATCTCCGTGACACACAGAGGAGGAGAGAGGGAGGGGAGCGCTGAAGCCTCCGCTCAAAGTGGCCCCAGTTTGTCTGTCCTGCCGCTCTGTGTCATCCAGCTGATTGCAGGCTTCTGTACAGAACATCAAAGTGGCAGGGGGGGGGGGCGGTATCGATCAGGGAATCCCCCTCTGGCGGCTCTGATGTCCTGTAAAAAAAGAAAAAAAAGAAAAAAGAAAAAAAGCCTGCACTGCTTCTGCCAGAAGCGATTAGCCAGGAAGCTGTCAGACTGGTCCACCCCTGCTCCTCACTCACCCCCGGCACTAAATTCCACTCACAAAATGCGAGTAGGCGTGTGGAATTTTTGAGGGCTGCAATACACTATGGTTTTCTTGTGTTCCAACATTGGCCTGACGTGGTAACGCCACCTACAGGCAACAGTGGGGAATCCTATAAAACACAACCATAGCCAGAACAGAGGCTAATTTAATGAAATTAAACAAAGTCTGAGCCCACTATTGGGTCAGACACCCTCTAACTGTAATCCACATAGGTGTGGTAGGAAGCAATAGATTTCTTGTAGTGAGGAAGACTAAAGATGTCTAAGGACAGTGTTCAAATAGATTCAGTAAAGTATTCCTAGGGTAGAGATGTCTGTGCAAAGTGTTCCAGTGAAACTATGACAAAGGATGGGTAAAGGTTGGGCAACTTCCCTCTCACCAACAACCAGACCGTTACAATGTATTCTGGATGGTAACTCGTGCAGCAGGTCTGCCTTCTCGATCTCCTGATGTGAAGCTCAGTACACCGACTGGCAGACGTCCGGAGCGGTGCTGGATGGATATTCGACTTTAAAAGGCAGCGCTAGGCCCCTCAGGTATAGGTTGGAAGGTTGTGCTCCGCGTGGTAGGCCACGACTTCTCTCTCCATGCACAGAAAGTTCAGTCTTGCGTCAGGCCCAGGAGGATGAGAGCTCCGCGGAGGCTTTTGCTTCTTTTATAGCTACTCCTAGCAATCTTCCTAATGACAGCAAAGATCTATAAGACCCCCAAAGCCCTCATCCGCGCTTAAAAGCATTCAAAGCGACAAGATCGGTCTTTTTAACCACTTACGGACTGCCTGCCATTGTTATATGTCGGTACTTTGAAGTGGAATATCATTGTTATGACAGCTGCTAGCTACCATAACCCTGGTATCCTCTTCTTCAGCGGGCGGTCCGCTTCAAGATAAAAGTGGTCTCAGTGGCGGATTTGCCGCAAGATCACTTTTATCGGTGGCCCGCTGCAGTTCTGTGCACTGGGTAACCACCCCCCCCCCCCCACTACTTCTGCATGGTTTACCTAAGTAATTTTGCCCTTCAGGCTCCATCCTGTGTCAATGAAAGCCAATGATCTGGCCTAACAGTGGGCCAAATCTGGTCTGCTACAAGGTTTTATCAGACCCTCTGATGTAATGGGGTAATTCTGATGGTGACTTTGATGTAAGGGGGAATTCTAATGTAAGGGGGGACTCTGATGTGAGGGGTACTTCAATGTAAGGGGGGACTTTGATGTTTTCTTTTTAGGTTTTCTTTGCTTTGTTTTACTGAAGTATTATTTTAACCACTACCCGACAGCTGTACGACTTTGTACGGCCGCAGGGTGGTTCTACTTCTCTAACTGGCCGTGTTTTTACGGCCTGCGCTCCGCCAGGCCACTGGGGGGCGCGGGAGCGCAGCCGGCGGCGGCGCGCGCGTGCCCGCCGCATTGCTGAGATGCCGATGCGCGTGCCTGGCGGCCGTGATGTCCGCCAGGCACTCGGGATCGGCGGCTACAGGGACAAGACGTGGATCTCTGTGTGTAAACACAGAGATCCATGTCCTGTCAGGCCTTGTACACACGAGGGTATAAATCCGCTGAAGATGGTCCGACGGACCATTTCAGCGGAAAAATCCCCTCGTGTGTAGGGGCAAACGGACGCTTTTTGCCGGATTCATCCGGCGGAAAAATTCCAAAGCATGCTTTGAAATATTTCCGCCGGATAGCTGGCTGGCAGATATGTCCGCTGGTTAGTACGGCAAACCAGCGGACATATCTTGCCGCACATGCGTCGTATCCTGTGAATGGATCCGACGCATGCGCGCGGAAGTGTTTACTTCCTGGTGCGGTGACGTGGCGGCGTCAACGTCACCGCCGCGTCACCGCGCTGTCCGCCGGTGGGGAATTTGATCCGATGGTGTGTACAGCCATCGGATCAAAACATCCCGGCGCAAATATACGCTGTAAACGGTCCGGGGACCGTTTACAGCGGATATTTCCCGTCGTGTGTACAAGGCCTCAGGGGAGAGAGGAGACCGATGGTGTGTCCCTTGTACATAGGGACACAGATCGGTCACCTGCCCCAGTCACCCCCCTCCACACACAGTTAGAACACAATTCAGGGTACACATTTAACCCCTTCCTCACCCCCTAGTGTTAACCCCTTCAATGCCAGTCACATTTATACAGTAATTAGTGCATATTTATAGCACTGTCCCTGTATAAATGTGAATGGCGCCAAAAATGTGTCAAAAGTGTCCGATGTCTCCACCATAATGTCGCAGTCATGAAAAAAATGCTGATCGCCGCCATTAGTAGTAAAAAAATAAATAATACAAAATAATAATAACTTTTGCGCAAACCAGACGCTTATTGCGATTTTTTTTTTTTTTTTACCAAAAATATGTAGAAGAATACGTATCTAAAATAAAGAAAACAGTGCAGCGCAAACCTAAATTAAAATAGTAATAAATATACTCATATAAGTGAAAGTGAAAACCAAGAAAGGAAAAAATAGTCCAAAATTGCAATAAGCAAACAACATGAGAAATAAATCCTGCGCCCAGATGATAAGAGTATCTTCACCACGTGACTGGAAAACCAATTCAAAGTGTGATCCCTTCACCAGTAAAGATGGGTACTCTCACCTCACAGAAAGACCTTTGTTTTACCAAAGGTCTAATAGGCTTAGATCAATGGTGGAAATCCGGATGGCTCAGGGGTGTATACTATTCGGCCGTAGGACCCGGAGATATGAATGTATCCTCAGAGGCACCAACGAACAAGTATGTAACCAATATGCAAAGAAAAAACCAAATCTAAGAGCTTCCGTAAAATCAGGTCAATTTATTACATTTAAAACGTGCAGGTTACTCACATTTGTGATGAGAATAAAAGGCATGTAACACCATAAGAAAGGTAGCTCCGATGAAAATATGGGACGACAACGAGTGACGTGGAGTGGTTCCTGACGGGGTCAGGAACCACTCCAAGTAAAAAATATTGTTTTTTTTTCAAAATTGTCGCTCTATTTTTGTTTATAGCCCAAAAAATAAAAACTGCAGGAGCGATCAAATACCACTAAAAAAAAGCTCTATTTGTGGGGAAAAAAGGACGTCAATTTTGTTTGGGAGCCACGTCGCACGACCGCGCAATTGTCAGTTAAAGTGACGCAGTTCCACAAGCTCAAATTTCACCTGATCAGGAAGGGGTATATGTGCCCAGTAAGGAAGTGGTTAAATTCATTTAAATTGTATTTGTTCTAGGGCGGTTGCTGATTTAAATTTTCGTGTTCGATTAATCGATTTTTTTTTTATGTAATGTTGTTATGTCCCCCACTGTAATGTCCACATCTCCTCCACTGTAATATCCACGTAATTTCCCCCACTGTAATATCCACATTTCCCCCCACTGTAATATCCACATCTCCCCCCAATGTAATATCCACACCTTCCCCAGTGTAATATCCAAATCTCCCCCCACTGTAATATCCATATCTCCTCACTGTAATATCCACTTTTCCCCCACTGTATATACGATTGTCTGCTTGCTTACCCCACACAAGCAGGCAAATCAATGAGCAGTTGGGGCGGGTGATTATGACGTCAGCGTACCACTCACCTAGGCTGCCACTGGGTGTACCAAGATGGCCACCATTCCAGAGCTAGGCCAAAGCCGCGACCTTTCCTATGGGCTCAATCCGCTCATCGGCACACCACACGATCTGCGGATTGAGAGGTGAGCACCGATCAAAATAATTTAGTTCCCGGAGCTACCAATCGGCCAGGTAAGCCCGGGAACCACCAGAAAATGGCAGGAGGGGTTGTGACCCAGCGGAAACTATGCTACTTTGGTCACTTTTATGAGAAAGTCAGGCGCTTGAGGAAAAAAATTATACCTGGGTTATGGCATCTAGCTGCAGCCATAACCCCCGGTATTTAAGGTCAAAGTGATAACATACAAATAGACGGTCGGCAAGTGGTTTTCTTCCAACAGAAATGAGCTGTAAAAAAATTAAAGTGAACAAAAAAATAAGCGTTCTCTTGTTTGAGAGGCAGGGAAAAGTCTAAATTGCCTGGGGATAGGCTTTAAGTGTTTGTAAACCCATGTAGACCACTTTAACCTACAGGTAAGCCTAAATTAAGGCTTACCTGTAGGTGCAACAAACCATGTAGGTTTAGGAGATATTTGCATAAAAGACTGCACCGATGCCTATGGTGCATGCGCACCGTAGACAAAGGCGCAGGCACACTTAGCGTGCCGTTGGTGAGGGCGATCGTGCTGTCACTGACGGGAATGACGTCATCGCAGCTCCAACCAATCACAACGCCGGAGCTGCGATACCCGGAAGGAACTTGGGTATTAATGGCGGCAGGGGGAGGTGAGGAACGAGAGTCGCTTCGGGGGCTTCGATCTCAGGTAAGTAATTCATAATTAGCATACTAGCTCATTATGCTTTTCTCTTGCAAATTTTTTTTTTTTTTTTTAAAGATATGCTTTACAGGGGTTTACTTACTCTTTAAAGATAACAAAAACAAAATAAAGTATATTATAATATCATAAAAATAATGTCATTTATATATATATATATATATATATATATATATATATATATATATATATATATATATATATATATATATATATATATATATATATATATATATAAATGTACATTATTTCTTATTATAAATGTACATTATTATTTTTTGTATACATTTGTATATTATATGTATATATATAACTGGGGAAAAAACTTAATAACAGATATATCATTCTACTTCCACTATTGCTTCCTCCTTCCCCCATAACTACTGATAAATGGTATTATTTAAGACAAACTGTTCAGTTTTTCAGAACATCACAAAGAATAACGAAGCCACTGAGATGATAAAGAGCATGGAAATCAATGCTATAGGACATGAAATCTAACCCATCCTCAAAGTTGTCTTCTCGCTTTTGTTTATCTTTTCCCCCATGGAGTCAATCAGTTATGGTTGGGGTTAAATGGATAACTTTTGTCCCTCGACAAAGGCAATGGATGAAAGAAAGACTCTCTGATTTACTGCCTGATGTGCTTTGAAAAATTAAGCGAGGTGTCATGCCCTTTTAACAAAAAAGAAAATTTAAATAATTTGCATTTTTATTAAATGTTTGTGCCATTCTATGATGTTGTTCTGTGTGAATTAGACATAAAAAGAAGAAAAGAAATAGGAAACCGGAGGACTGAAGCTGTTACAAGCTTGGTAGGCCACACTAAAAAGGCTTCTTTCCTAAAACAAAAAAGTTTAACGTTTTTCGATTTTTATTGCAATATTTTAATTATCTCACAATTTCATACTATACAAAGACACATTTTACACATACACTTTAGACTCAATAAACTTTAACACAAGGATAAGGATCTTTATTTTCAGCCACAGGAGTGAACTTTCAAATCTCATTGGTCTCATTAGAAAATAACTTTTGATATCTATAAATTCTTTGTTCATGTTTTTTACATTTCTGTTAACGGATATCATCAATTATAGTTTGTCATGTCATGCTGTGATGTTTTACTGCATACCTCTAATTAAAGAATAAAAAAGAAAAAAAGAAAAGAAGATAACTTTTTTTTCATAAACAACTATCCTTAACATGGTGTGTTTGCAGTGCAAATTGAGAAGATTGCCTTTAGATTAATTATATATTCACCCGGGACAGATAAATTAAACACATAATCAAACACTGACTTAAGCTTGTCAGAAGCAAATTTATTTGAAAAATTAGATGTTTTAAATAATTAGTAAATGCTCTCGTGTTTCATTGACTACCCTGTGGGTTATTGACTTTCAATTTATGTGAAAACCGAAGAATTCCTTCCAATTAGCCACTCGGTTTGTCATTTTGGCATGTCCATTGACAGTCCCGTCAGTTGGTTGTGCCTTTTCAGAAATGTCAAAAAATGCGAAAGCTCACAGTAAAGACTTCTCACCATATATGTAGTCTTTAACTGACAATAAAGTTTCCCATATGCATTGGTTTGAGCTTTGGAAGATTAACAGTTGGACCCTCCTTCTTTCACCCTCTGTGCACATCTACTATTCAGTGTATGGCAAGACATTGGGTTGGCATTCTGGTTGACACTATTCATTTCTTTTTTAGCAGCTAGGCTTAAAAATGTGGATGAAAACCTTCAAGAAGCCAAATTCCTTACACCACCAACATTGGTTTCTTAACCTCCCTGGCGGTATGATTCTTTCAGATTTTAGGTGCTAAAAGCGGTACCATTATTTGCAAGGGAATTTGGCGTTTTATACTGTAGGCTTGTAATTCTTAGGAATAACTCACTGAAATCTATCCAAACAAGAGTCTAATAGGCATCCTGGGTATGATTTTTTTTTTTTTTTCTTATTAAAAATTATAATATAATAAATAATTATAAAAAATTATAACAAATAATAATATAATTATAGTAAAAATTATTCAATAATGCAATCAAATCAAAATCACTGAAATTTGCTCAGTTGCAGAATTTTTGCTGTCATTATTTTTTTTTTTTATGACGAATTTCCCCATAAATCGCTATCGCTAAATTCTGCAAGTGATTCTGATTTATTATCGCTGTTTTTTAGCTGCTCTAAAACAATTTTTGCCATAAAGGGACACTTTTGGTTGCTATGGGCAATCTACAGTTTGCAGGGAGAAAGAACAGTTTTTATTATATAAAAGGACATGTAGTGTACAGGGCAGACCACTAGGGACATGGGGGGTGTGTATTTTTTACATACAGTACTGTAATCTATAAGATTACAGTGTACTGTATGTATAGTGTTTGTTTACTTTTTTAAATTTGGCGCCGTTCCCCCCCTACGTCGCGACGCTCGCAGGGAAGGGAATCGGCGGAACACACAGCATCAGGCGGACATCCGCCCGCCGTGTACTGCGGGGATTCATCGCTGGATCGCAGAGAAAAGGTAAGTAAACTTTTTTATGCATCCAGCGAGGCAAGCCCGTGTGTGGCACGGGGTTACCGATCGTAGCTTGAAAATCTCACCCCGTGCCACACACGGGAAGACCGCCAGGGAGGTTAAAGGGGTTGTAAGGTACATTTTTTTCCCCCTAATGTATTCTATGCGTTAGGGTGAAAAAAAATCCAACGATTAGCGCCCCCCTAGCCCCCCATTTACTTACCTGAGCCCTCGAAAGTCCTGCTTCTCGGCTGGGCTTCTCGGCTCTTCTCAGCTCATTTATTGGATGATTGATAGAAGTGCAGCCATCGGCTCCTGCTGCTGTGAATCAAATCAATGATGCGGCACGCCGGGGCGGGGCCGAGTGATACAGTCGGCAGCTATGGCCGCCGACTGTATCACGGCAGCACGCCCACAAGCTAACCACTTTGGGAGAGCGCTTCCCAGAAGGGGGTTAGCTTGCTGGGAGGAGCCGAAACAGCCACCGAGGGACCCCAGAAGACAAAGATAAGGGGCAACTCTGTGCAAAATGAGCTGCACAGTGGAGGTAAGTATGATCATATGTTTGTTATTAAATAAATAAAAAAAAGGAACCTTTACAACCCCTTTAAGGCATGCCAGGTGTATTTTTGTCTCCAAAATTATTACGTTGATTAACACATGCTTAGATAGTTTATATCAGTTACACCAGTGTTTCTCAACCATGGAACCCTAGAGTTCCTCCAGTGATTGCTAGGGGTTCCTTGAAAAAATAGCAATTTCTGCCTCTCAGATAAGTTCCAACTGCCACCATTGATCTTTTTAGCCATTTGTAAGGGGGTAATTCTTCCCAGTGTTCACAAGCGTAAGGAACATTCTTCCCACTGGCCATCACACTAATACCAGACCAGAAAGTGAATGAAAAAGGCTAATTTAAACCGTCAACATACAGTAAAACCTTGGATTGCGAGTAACTTGGTCTGTGAGTATTTTACAAGACCAGCAAAAAAAATAAAAAATTCTAACTTGATAAACAACCAAGGTCTTGCAATACAAGTAGCGTCATGACATAACTGACTATAAAGGTGAAGAGAGGTGCCTCTAAGTATAGCAATATGGTTAATGAATGGAACACCATTTGGGCTTGGTTTACACTGCCGTGACTTGGGATCTGACTTGTGAGACCCTGAGTCTCAAGAAGCTGATTGGCCACCATAAACAGCTGCACCAGATTTTGCATTCTCCAGTTTTAATAAATCAACCCCACAATGTAGCATGGAGAGTATGGAGAGGTTGATGGGGTATTTATACTATAGTTATAGTTATAGTTATTTATAGTTATTTTGCTTACATCTGACTTTTCAACTTTAGAATCAGGGTATTAATAAGGGTAAGGAGCCCCACACTAGCTATCATCCAATCGTCATGTATTATTATTATTATTATACACGATTTATATAGTGCCAACAGTTTATGCAGTACTTTACAATGTAGAGGGGGACAACACAATTACAGTACAGTTCAATACAAAAGGTACAGGAGGGCACTGCTCGTAGAGCTTACATTCTAAAGGGAGGGGGTGGTGGTACAAAAGGTAATAGCTGCAGAGAATGATTTGATGGGGGTATGGGAAATCAGCCTTTGTGTGTCTCCTCTGAAGCCACACCCACTGACGCATTTCACTCTCCCACAGCCTTAGTCAAGTGGAAGTGACTGAATGACTTCTGGTTATTTGCATCACAAGCTGTTACAACAAATAAAGCTCAGCTGGACTCATTAATAGAAAGGAAAATGGTCTAGATCCAAAAAAGCTGTCTGTACATGGTGCTAGACACTGCTTCAAATATGGACACATGGAGCGCCAGACACCAAATTCAAAATGAATATGTACTAACATAATGCTTGGAGGATTACAAAGTAATAAATGCTAGACCCCCCAAAATTATGCTAGAAATAGCATTATCGGTAAAAATAATGAGCCAGATTCAGGTAGAAGTTACGCGGCTTATCTGTAGATAAGCCGTGTTACTTCTAACCTACGCCGTCGTATCTGTTTTCTGTATTCAGAAAACAAGATACGCCGGGATTGAGTTTAGATACGAGCGGCGTAATTGTATTTCGCCGTCGTATCGAAACTGCAATTTTAAAATGGCCGCTAGGGGCGTTCCCGGTGATTTACGCCGAGAGTATGTAAATCAGCGAGATACGCCAATTTACGATCGTACGCGGGCCCGACGCAGTGACTTTACGACGTTTCCGTAAGAAATATGCGGCATAAAGAAAAACATGCCCCCTAGGTGGCGTATCCTATGTTAAGTATGGCCGTCGAATTGAAAAAGTTTCACGTCGTTTGCGTAACTCGTCCGTGAATGGGGATTGACGTTCACGTAGAAAACACCGTCCTAATGTGGAGCATGCGCACTGGGATACATTGACGGCCGGCGCATGTGCAGTGCGTTCGCCGCGGGATCGCGCCTAATTTAAATGCTCTACGCCCCCTACCCGACTCATTTTCGCTACGCCGCCGCAACTTTACAGGTAAGTGCTTTGTGAATCAAGCACTTGCTCTAGTAAGTTGCGGCGGCGTAGTGCCTTACTCTACGCCGCCGCAAATGTATGTGAAATGTATGTGAATCTGGCCCAATATGAATAATTACCAGCTGAGTTAATGGACAAAAGTACAATAAATAAAAAAACGAGAGGTTAAAAAACAAAAACCTTGAAATCTTGATCCAATAAAAGGCATCTTTCTTAATAGCTATATTAAAAAACAAACATTTAAGGAACAGAAGATAAAAATCTGTATTCTATAAAAAAATATAGGAAAACAGATGAATGCAATACATATGTCGATATTAATGTGTTACCACTTACCAAAGTAAAATCAGTCTGTATATGCAGTAAAGCATGCTTGTGATACTCACAGAGGAACCTAAGGGGTTAATCCTCCGCATTGTGTAAAAAGTCTGTTTGATCCTGTCTTCTTTGATCCTCCCCTTTTTCCACTAACCCAAATCCATCTCCCTATAGAAGAGAGGCTAGGGGACAAGCTGCACATGCTCTGTTTTTTGTGTGTTGCTAGAGAGTTTTATTTTATCTTGTGATCGGCACAAGGTCAATCAGCACTGTCCAGACCGAGGGTCAGGCATCCTGCAGCCTCATAGGACAGTCAGAGCAGAATAAAAACGCCTCCTTCAAGCTTTAACCAGACACCGATAGAAGTCACCTGACTGCTATACACTGCTCATAAGAAAAGGTATTTAGTAGTTTATATTTACTATAATAATTGCATTTCCATGTTCTGTGTACTGCAGGAGACCAGATATAGTGAAGGCAGGCTCCTGGGCTTATGAACACTTTAAGAGGAGGGATGAGCCGAACACCCCTGGGTTCGGTTCGCACCAGAACCTGCGAACAGACCAAAAGTTTGTGTGAACTTTAGAACCCTGTTAAAGTCTATGGGACTCGAACGTTTGAAATCTAAAGTACTAATTTTAAAGGCTAATATGCAAGTTATTGTCCTAAAAAGTGTTTAAGGACCCGGGTCCTGCCCAGGGGAGTGTTTGGGGACCTGGGTCCTGCCCCAGGGGACATGTATCAATGCAAAAAAAGTTTTAAAAAACTGCAGTTTTTTCAGGAGCAGTGATTTTAATAATGCTTAAAGTGAAACAATAAAATTGAAATATTCCTTTAAATTTCGTACCTAGGGGGGTGTATAGTATGCCTGTGAAGTAGCGCTTGTTTCCTGTGCTTAGAACTGTCCCTGCACAAAATGTAATTTCTGAAGGAAAAAAGTCATTTAAAATCATTCACCTTAGGGTCTGCTATCGATATTAAGGGGAACCCTGCGTCAAATAAAAAAATAATTATGTGGGGTTCCCCCCAAATATCCATTCCAGACCCTTCAGGTCTAGTATGGATTTTAAGGGGAACTCCACCCCAAGTTTTAAAAAAAAATGCCGTGGACCCCCACACATTTTTTTTTATGAATGACTTTTCTCTGTATTGCCGGGAGCCGACAATTCATTATAGCCACGAGTGATTTTAAATTACTTTTTTTTTTCCTTCAGAAATTACACTTTGTGCAGGGACAGTTCTAAGCATGGGAAACAAGCGCTACTTTACAGGCATACTATACACCCCCCATAGGTACGAAATTTAAAGGAATATTTCACTTTTATTGTTTCACTTAAAGGAATTATTAAAATCACTGCTGCCAAAAAAACTGCAGTTTTTAAAACTTTTTTTTTGCATTGATACATGTCCCACTTTTTATTACAATAACTTGCATATAATTGAAAAAATTTGTATTCTTAAGGGGCCTATGATACACAGCTCGGCGCCTAACAGACTCCCACTTTTCAAAAAACACAAGACCAGAGGTATTGTTTCCTCTGAAAATAAATGCAGAGGAAACAGAAAAAAGCAGTCGTTTTACAATAAATAAAAATGTAAAAGGAAAGTATTCTTAACAAACAGTTAGAGGAGATGTCCACTTCAGTGCAAAATAAAAAACAGCGCTGGTGTTAGAAATAAGGGCCCAGATTCACAGAGCGATTACGCCTGCGCAACTGGTGTTGCGCGTGCGTAAGTCTAAATGTGCGCGTGCGTTTAGATGCGAGCGATTCAGAAAACGATTTACGCCAGAAATCTACTTTTTTTTGTCCGGCGTAATTTCGTTAGACAGACGCATCCGTCCGCGCAAAAATGCGCTAGACACACCATTGATTTGCTAGTCAAATATGCTAATGAGGGAGTTGCGGGGATCCACAAAAAAACGCAGTTGCTGCGCAGGCTACGCGATGTGCGCAACAGCAAAATGTCCTGTCTAAAGTTAGAGCACATAAAAGCTGGTCTAAATTTTGAAAAAACGTCTACATCTCACAGAAAGCAACACCGTTACTGAGGAGCAGACCACACACACGTGTTGCACTACAATTTGACTGCCAACATGCCAGGGGCATCGTCGCTCATAGCTGCACTAGTGAATTTAGATGACCAAAGAAGGAGGAGGGCACGGAGGATGGCACGGGAGAGGATATACCGCACACACATAGACCTCTTTGGCATGAGTGATTCTGAGGTGTATCGCATCTTCAGATTCCCCCCTCATGCCATCCTGGAATTAACCACAACCCTGCAGGAGGACATCACCAGCCCAACACAACGCTCACATCCAGTGCAGCCACTGGTCAAGGTACTGGCAACACTCCATTTCCTTGCCAGTGGCTCTTTTCAGCGTACAAGTGGAGTGGTGGCTGGGATGTCACAATCCTCCATGAGCAGATGTGTGCACCAGGTTGTCCCAGCAGTCCTCACACGCTTGGCCAACCTAATCATCAAACCCACTACTGATGACCTGCGGCTGAAGGCAATGACAGATTTCTACAGAATTGCCAGATTCCCACGCATCATCGGGGCCATTGATTGCACACATGTGGCACTCCAGCCCCCCCATGACACAGAGCACATGTACCGCAATCGGAAGAATTGGCACTCCATCAACGTACAGGTGATAGTTGATGCCCAAGGACTCATATGGCACGTCCGTGCCAAACACCCCGGATCCACCCATGACAGCTACATCTACAATCAATGCCACATCCGAATGGAATTCTATCAGAACGTGTATGGGAACACCTGGCTGGTTGGTGAGTGACATGGGAGTCAGGCATGACTATCCCCTCCCGTGATGCACACCTCACAAGTGGCACATGCATGACTAACATTCTCCTGTCTTTTCCCTTCCAGGTGACTCTGCATATGCACTGGGACCCCATCTCATGACTCCTATCCGGAACCCCCAAACCCCAGGGGAGGAAAGATACAATCAAGCACACATCAAAACCCGAGCAGTGGTGGAGCGCACCTTTGGCCTCCTGAAGTCACGTTTCCGATGCCTGGATAAGTCTGGGGGTACACTGTTGTATTCCCCAAACTTCGTGTGCCATATCATCGTTGCATGTTGCATGCTGCACAATCTCGCAGTGAGGAAGGGCCTGCAGGTTGAGCTACGTGATGACCTGACCCCCCAACCAGACAATCAACCCCTAACCGAGGATACCCCGTCTTCTGAGGGAAGAGCAGTCAGGAGACAGCTCATATTGGGCATCTTTGCACGTTAAACACACACATTAATCATGGCACAATGAGAATGCATGCATGCACACCACTGTGGTCCCTAGCACACACACCTCACATCCTCATCAAATTGGATTGGCACCAGTCCACCATGCACGACTGGTGAGCAGTAACGCCACGTCAAGGCTCCAATTATGTCACTGTACATTCATACACCATTCACACGGACCTGGGAATCACTTCTCCCTGGTCCTGGGGAACCCTTCTCCACCAAAATTGAGGATGACACCCCTTTTCCAGCAGGAATGTCACCCCCACATTCAAACAGCATGCACAACCCAAAATTAAAAAAAAATGTCAGCAAAAAAAAAAAAAAAATGCCAAAAATGTCAGCAAAAAAAAAAATGCCAAAAATGTCAGCCAAAAAAAAAAAAAATGCCAAAAATGTCAGCCAAAAAAACAAAAAAAAAAGCCAAAAAAGTAAGCCAAAAAAACAAAAAAGGGGAAAAAAAATTATTGCCCTCTGCGTGAGCCACGCCTGGGGCGCCCCCGGCCACGGCCCCGGCCCCTCAGGGGAGACTCATGGGGGAGGGGCAAACCCGGGGAAGGAGGAGCAGCCCCTGATATCTGCCCACCTGGCGGCCTGCCCTCCAAGGCCACGGCAATTCTGTCCAGGGAAGCACCAAGTGTTGCCGTGTTGGCCTGGATAGCCTGGGTAAGGGCCCTCACATCCTGCCCAACGCCTGCTGCTGTAGTCTGCAGTTCATTTAGGCAGGTTGTGAAAGCCCGGGAGTGGGAGTCCAGGTTACCCAGCGTATCCTTCATGGAGGACAGGCTCTCCTCCACCCGCCCAAAAGTCTGGCAGAGCTGTCCCAGATGGCGGGTCTGGAGGGCCTGGTCCCTTCGCAGACTGGCGGGCAGGAGATTGGGTGCCCCCCTGGTGCTCTGGGATAACATCCTGCCTCCAGCTGATGGTTGTGTGCGGGGAGAAGGGGAGGCCCTTGTGAGGGGAGCCATGTTGGGGGAGGAGGGGGGGCTCCCCCTTAGGGAGGGCAGGCTTCTGCCAGCCAGAGGGGAAGAGTCCGCACAAACCACTCGTCCAGTGCCTGACTCCTCCTCCTCATGATCGTCCTCCTCATGATTATCCTCCTCCTCATGATCGTCCTCCTCCTCATGATCGTCCTCCTCCTCTTGAACCTCCTCCGCGGACTGTGGCCTTGTTGGGGGGGCCTCATTAGGCTGCTGTCCTGGGGTTGGAGCGGTCAGGCCAGATGGCCCTGCACCCTCCTGCACATCTGTGGATGACACAAACCATTCACAGGTTGGAGGATCCACACACTTGGCACATATTCCCTTTCACCCCCTCCCCCACACATGCTACACACCTGATAGAAAAAAAAACCTTACCTGGCACCACGGGGACCGGACTTGTGTCAAAGCCTGGCAGGCCCTCCACTTCATGCCGGTGAAAGGTCAGGGCCACCACATGCTCCGTCGCTGTAAGCCTAATACGGCATGGTGGGCCCCCTCCTGTGCCCCTGGCATGGGCATGCATTGCGGCCAGTTTTTTTTTCACCTGACGCCGGAGATCATTTATTTTTTTGTCAATCCCAGACCGGGTCCGTGTCTCCCCCTCCCCCGATGAATTCACCTGCTCCGTGATCCTATCCAAAATCTCCCTCCTCCTGGCCGGGGTGGTGGTGGCACTCTGCAGGCCGTGGAGAAAACGCCCATACTCGCTAATGGCCCGGGCAAGAATTCTTTTTTCCCCCACAGTAAAATTCAGCTTTCTTTTTCTCTCTGTCATACTTCCAAACAAACTCACTACCAGTCACCAAAAATCAGTCACAAATACAAGCACAACCAATCAGGCAAGAACACACACAAAGAGAAAACGAACACCCAAAAATCACACTAGCACTCAGCAAGAAACAGTCACAAAAAAATAAAAATTAAAAAATAAAGCAAGAAAACAAACGCTCAGAAATATATCAATCAAACAAACAGTCTCTCAAACACTTATCAAAAAACACTTTCACAAATATACCAACAAGAACTTGATCACACAGAACACTAATCTGACAACTACAAGACACACTGCAACGAACAACAGGAACAAAAGCACTTGGTTAAATGGGAAGGGACACAAAGGGATGTACTTTTGCAATGCAAGTGCGTTTGTGTGTGTCTATTTATGCTGTCTGCGTAGTTCACAACGTTGCCCTAGTCCATTTCCAATTTCACTGATTGCGCCGCTCCCGAGTTGTGAGCATGCGCACAGCGGAGCTGACATGGTCTCCTTCACGCGCGCATGCGCGAGCCGGCCGGCCCTTCATTTGCATGGGGTCACGGCTCATTTCAATGTAATACGCCCACGTCCCTCCCAATTTGTATTACTCCTCCTTACGCCTCAGGAAAAAACCTTACGCTTGCGCAATTTCCTGCGCAAAAGCTACGTGAATCGGGGGATTACGCGGCTAGATGGCGCAAGTCTAACGTAATGGCGGTGCGCTACGCCGGACCGATAATGCGCCGATGTACTTGAATCTGGGCCAAGGTGACTAACAACACCATACAGTATAAATAAACAGATATTCAGTCCCAGGTATATAAGCCTTTAAAATTAGCACTTTAGATTTCAAACATTCGAGTCCCATAGACTTTAACAGGGTTCTAAAGTTCACACGAACTTGCTGCGAACACCCCAAATAGTTCGCTGTTCGGCGAACAGGCAATGTTCTAGTCGAACATGAGTTCTACTCGAACTCGAAGCTCATCCCTATTTAAGAGTTAGGAGGCATATGTTATTAATTTGTAAAATTGCGCTTATAGCAATGCTCTTTACTTTTTCTAGGGTCACGTTGAGAATCAGACGTCAGAAGCAATCTAAAGCCATATAGCTGCTGTCTTGTCAACTGCCTGACCTCAAATACAGTATTCCAGCTTATTTTTGTACATAACATTATCATATTACAGATACTCATTATTATTTACATTCTGTATAAGCATGGGGCAGCTGAGAGGTCAGCAACAGAGCAACAACCAGACCTTAAGTAACCCATTACCCTGCCTTTTATCTAAAAGGTAGATCTTTTACCAAAGTACGTAAAGTGATTGTAAAGTATTGTTTTAAAAAACAAAACAAAAACAAACATGTTATACTTGGGAGAGTGCATGTGATCAGAACAGGGCCAATCAGCACTGTTCAGACCAAGGGCCAGGGGTCCTGTAGCCTCATAGGACAGTCAGGGCAGAATGAAAACTCCTCCTACAAGCCTCCGTGCAATTGGTTTTGCACATAGTAGCCCAGATCCTCCTCTTCTCGATTCCCTTTTTGCTGCTCCTGGCCCCTCCCTCCTATCGAGTCAGCAGCTTCCTATGGCGGCACTAGAGATGAGTCACAGGTCCATGTGTCTCAGACTCAGACACAGAGCCCAGACCCGGCCCCGCCCACTCTCTCCCCTGATTGTCTGACTGACTTTGATTGACAGCCGCGGGAGCCAATGGCGCTGCTGCTGTGTCTCAGCCAGTCAGGAGGAGAGTCCCAGATGGCTTAGACATTTGTGGACATCGCCGGAGAGAGATGGGGCTCAGATAAGTAAATAGCGGGGTGCTACACACAAAACGTTTTTTTTTTTTTTGTTATCTAAATGCAAGGAATGCATTAAGATAAAAAAAAAAAAAAAACCTTCTACCTTTACAACTCCTTTAAAGGTTAAATTCTGGAAATGTTTGTTCTGATACAATGGGAAAGGATTATAACTTCGGGCAGGTTTTAATTGCTGCCTATGTATTCATTGGGTAGATGTTTCCCTACTTCCTGTCCTGGCAGGGCAAAGCAACAGGCTCACTTAAAGCGGAGTTCTGGCCAAAAATGGAACTGTCTAATACAGGTATTTGCTCCCACATCCAGACATAGATCACTGCAGTATCCGCCGCGATCTACGCCATGTCTGGTGCCAACTCCAGCCCCCCGCCCCCCCGCTGTCTTCTGGGAGACACACAGGTCCCAAAAGACAGCAGGGACCAGTGAAATAGCACAGCGCGGCTCGCGCATGAGCAGTAGGAAACCAGGAAGTGAAGTCGCAAGGCTTCATTACCCGATTCCCTTACCGAATATGGAGGCGGCGGCACCCAAGAGCCGAGGGACAGATTGGCTTTGGGTGCTGACATCGTGGAAGCCCTTGACAAATTGTTGTACCTATTTTCCATTCCTTTCTTGTCCCTTGAATCAGCTGCTGGAAGTAGATGAAAATGTCCAATGTTTCAAAGCATAGGGAGCATGTGATTCCCATAATGTAGCCTTGGATGCCTATAGGGAAGAGAGTTATTAGCCTTGTGTCAATTTCAAGAGTATACACAAAGCTTCTTTACACTTCTTTGCACTTATGGGCAAACATTGCTGAGAGGGAGCAAGGGGAAGGAAAGTATGTACAAATAGGAGGGAGCTAGAAGGTTTTGTACTGAAATAAGAAGGGTATGTACTGTAGATATCTTAAGCAAATATGAAATCCCACCTGCTGAACAGGCCATTGCAATGAGGACTAGTCTTAATTAGAGATTTGTGTAAACCTTAACCTTCTTAATGTGGAATGTGTGGAAGATCACATAGAGGATTTTAGATTGGCAGTATAGCTTTCCTTTAGGACCGGTTCACACCATGATTTTAGCATTTCGGATTCATTTTTGATGCATTCCGATACGTTTCTGATGTGTTCCAGTGTATTTTTTTCTCCGTCCTAATTGAGGACAATTGAGGACATGTACATTCTGGGGCATTTTTTATGAATTCCGTACAGAAAAATTGCAACATGTTCTACTTTTGTTGACTGCACTGGAACACACTGTACTGATGTGAACTAGGGCCATTGAAATCTATGTTAAACACTGTCCATGCGTTTTTAATGCCAAATTAAAACACACTGGCATCTGGTATGAACCAGCCTTTAAAGTGAATCTGACATGGCTTAAGAAATATCTAGGGTCAGGGCTGTCTTTAAGGCGGGGCAAAAGCCTCATACTTGCCAACTATCCCAGTTTAAATTCCCTTGTCCCTTGAAGTTTTAGTCCTTTGCTGTGTCTTGATAACTCAGTGTGAAGTGCTGCTACTAATGCTGCCCAGCTCTGCCTTATTGTTGTGTACCTACAGACCCTGTGCTTACATGTAAATAACCACTATTCATATGTAAATAATGGGAGCATTCGTATGTAAATAATGGAAGAATTCATATGTAAATAGCTGAGGCTGGCAGCATTCATATGTATATAATTTCCCTCTGCAGTGAAGAGATGATGTGCTGAAATCTCTAGCAACCAATCAGTGAGCAGTATTACTGTACATTAATCTCTAGCAACCAATCCACAAGAATAAATCATGTACTGTAACCTCTGATTTTAAGTCCAGCTGATATTTATTGAATGTCTTAGAACAGGTGGAGAGCAAAATTGCATGGTGGGACCCCAAGAATTTTTTTGCCCAGGGTCCAATCAACATTAAAGATGACCCTTTCTGGGGTAAAGACTTAGCCCAAATACCTGTGATGCACAGAAGATTAATGCTTTTATAAAGCCCCTTGGGTTTTATGACCCAACAGTAAGCCCAACCCTCTGGTGTTCAAATATCAAATAGCACAACCCAAATTGCCCACTGAGGTTCTGTCCTTTAATGTTTTATGGCTGGCACAGTGCATAACATCAAGTGCAACTTAATCTCATCTTAAAGACCAGTTGAGGCCTGAGCCAAGAATTTTGAGAAACTTCACAGGTTTAAAGAAACTGGTCTGTAGTAAGAATACACATACCACTTGTTTTAGATATTAAGGCCCGGATTCACAAAGCCTTACGCCAAAGTATCTCGAGATACGTCGTCCTAAGTACAAATGTGCGCCGGCGTATCTATGTGCCGATTCCCAAAGCTAGATACGACGCAAAATAGGCTTCAGCTGCCCGACGTAACTTGCCTACGCCGGCATATCGTGGGGGCATAGTTACGCTGGACGCATCTGGCATTCCCATTTTAAATATGCAAATGAGTAAGATACGCCGATTCATGAGCGTACTTGCGCCCGGCGCATGTTTTAAGCGATTAGTGTAAGGGTTATGTCCGGCGTGAAGCTATTCCACCATATAGGTGGCGCAACCCATTAAAAGGTATGGACCAGGGAACAGCCGTCGTATGTTACGTCGTTTCCGTAGTACTATGTAAATAGGGCTGTGCGTAGGTTCTGTTCACGTCGTAGGCAGTGTATTGACGTATCTTAGGCAGTTATTTTGATGTGAATGTGAGCATGCGCACTGGGATGACAATGCATGCGCAGTTTGTTTTGTGAAGCTCAACCCATCATTTGCATGGGGTTACGCTTCATTTTAATATAGCACGCCCACTTCCAGCAAACTTCCACCAGCTTATGCCGACAACTATACGCTACGCCAGCGCAACGTTGAGCGCATATTCTTTGTGAATAGAATGCTTGCCTCTCAACGTTGCGCAGGCGTAGCGTAAAGACGATGCGCTACACCAGCATAAATGTTTAAACCTGAATTCATTACCTTGTGAGAAAAGTGATGGAATCTCTTGCAAGCTCACCCCAACCCCTTGTACTTGACTTTTCCTGTACTCTCCTATTGCCAAAGCCCTCAGAAAATACCTAGTGCTTGCCGTTTAGGCATGTGACTATGGCAGTCTACCATGATGCAGTGATCTAGTTTAAGGAGCCACAATTGTCTCTGGAGGAAGATGTGACATCATCAACTATGTGTAAGCTCTGACCCCATCTGACATGAAGCTTACAGCAGTAGACTTTCAGCTCCAACGGCAGAACATAACAGTGGAGGTGAGCAATGTGGGCATTATTGTTTCTTCAGGCATTTTTTTTTTAAATTACGTTTCAGTGCTTTTGCTACCTTACACACTTTTTGAACCAAGCCGGGTTCGCTTTAAGAATCTAAACGACTATGCTATGCTGGATTCTGTCTCATCTGACCCACATGCTATGACAGAAGCACTGTCATTTGTTCATATTTCTGAATAAATTACAATATAACTGCAATCACGATGAGCTATCAGCACCTTTGTTGGGTTTTCTGTATGAGATTGGTCTGGAGCCAGAGCGATTGGATCAGACAAGCAGGTGCAACGCTGTGAATAGGCCATTGTGGATAACATAAATAATGTCTCTTGGATCTGGCTTGAGAAATACTATTTGTTTCTTTACACTGATCAACTCAACTGTTTTATACCAAATTGCTGTGACTCTCGTGGATATTTGCTAATTAGATTCGCTCAATCTCTGAAAACATTACTGTACAAGTAAACGTGTCATTTGCTGCTTGTGGTGCAGTTAATACTTATACATCTCCGGGTTTAAACTTTCCTTCCACAAACATCTTCTTACGCTTTGAACATTCCTTTTGCAGAAAGTCTCCAATCATTTCTGAAGAGCCTATTTTTCATGTGGTGTGCCTAAGGCCATGCTGTCTATTTGAAATCATTTAATTAATGTAGTGAATGATTGGTTCGCTGATCATTCTTTGCAAGGTTCTTTTGATCTTTCGCTATAGTTGTAAAGTACATTTGTTGGACTTGTTTGCTCACACACATTCATCCAATGGATAAACAGAAATGTCAACCTAGTTATAAAATGACCCTTGTTACTACCGCTGCTCTAAACTGTATTCAGATGGCAAATCATTTGTTTTATCCACTCCAGTTCAATAGTTTCTACTTCTGCAGCTGCCATTAATGGTCATGGGGTGGTGTCTTAGTCAAAGTCAAGGGTGGACCAAAAGAAGAACAGTTTTAATGCCCTAGCTGGAAAGGGGGGGGGGGGTGCCTTCTGGGATAATTTAAAAGACCCACCACGCAATTTCCCTTTCGGGGGAAAGACAGGTTTTTTATCCCCAAGAAATCAAAGCCAAAGTACCTGGAGAAACAGAGTAGCAAAGGACTGACTTAAAGTTACCCTTCATGTGGGCAAAGGACCAGGCCAGCCAAAGAGTATGAGCTAATATGTGGATTAACTTTACTATGCAAAAGTAACTTTTGAGAGATGTTGCAAGTTAGGTAAAGAACATCAAAGGTCAAAGAGGATGAACCTATGCCTGAGGTACAGAGAATATGAGACGGGATATGATCGGAAGACAGGGGGTTGGCCCAGTTAATGGGATCCCTTTGACATGGCTGCAATAAAAAGGGTCTCCCAGGCAAACAGTGTTCCTTGGGACCTCAACATCTTGTGGGTCTGGTGCTTATTGGAATCTTTATAGACTAGGCCTGGAACCATCGGAAGCTGAGGAGCCTTTCATGTGTAAAAAAGAGTGTTTCCAAATATAGCCTGGCGGCTGTGGAACAATGAGCAAAAATGGTAGCTCTGGAATCTTGGATACTCTATCACCTAGATTTGTGAAGTAGGCCGATGCATCATAGACATTTCACAATATACTAATCACAACATAATTAAAAAGTAGAAGAATTATTATAAAGGTATATAATATAATCATATATAATAATAAACTTTAAAAATATTAAAACAAGTTAGTCCATGTTGCCATCAGTTCTCAGCAATGTACCATCTGAAAACCCTCCTCCTCAGTGCTATCAACATCTACTGTATCTTCTCCACCAGGCATTGTAACTGATAGCACTATTAAGAAAGAAACAATAGGGCTAAACAACCTATTACAGTATTACAGTAAAAACTACATACAAAATTTGTTTAAAGCGGAGTTCCACCCAAAAATGGAACTTTCGCTTTTCAGAACCCTCCAGTGTCACATTTGGCATTTTTAAGGGGGAGGGGGAGCAGATATCTGTGTAATACAGGTATTTTTTCCCACTTCCGGGCATAGATACTCGAGCCACCCGTGGGTATCTATGCCACTCTATTCATCCTCCTCGCTGTCTTCTAAGAGACACACAGGTCCCAGAAGACAGCAGAGACCAGTGGGATAGTGCAGCGCGAGTTGCGCATGCGCAGTAGGGAACCAGGAACTGAAGCCGCAAGACTTCACTTCCTGATTCCCTTACCGAAGATGGCGGTGGCAGCACGCCAGAGCTGAACGATAGATTGGCTTCAAGTGCCGACATCGTGGGCGCCCTGGACAGGTAAGTGTCCTTATTTTAAAATTCAGCAGCTGCAGTATTTGTAGCTGCTGACTTAAAAAAAAAAAATATTTGGTGGATCTCCACTTTAAACACTAAAATAAACTGTGTATGTATACATATCTCCCTGGATATACCCCAAAACGTAATTCAAAGAGTAAAGTCACACTCTCTGTCCTAGTAACAATGAATCTTAGGTATTATTTATGTATACTATTGAGTCATATAAAGAGACCGACTTATAGTAAAGACATCAACTGGGAGTGGAGCTGGTTCTCAACTTGACGCATTTCTTGAAAACTGGTTTTGCTTTCTCAGTGTGAATTTGTATACAATTGTCACGTACCTGTATCGTGAGCCTGTCGTGTAGAGGAGAGCCTCTCTTGCCGCGCCGGTTTGCGGACCACTGTGGTTGAGACAGCAGCCACGGAAGCACGGTGACGCAGGAGTGCCTAGGGTCAGTCCAGTATCGGTGTGGCTGGATGCTCGTAGCTGGAGATGAAGCAGGCAAACCGGTAGGCTGGGTAACACAGAACAGTGGCAGACTGGATCGCAGATGAAAGCAGAAACTGGTGTGATTTGCAGAGCTGAACTGCAGCAGGCTGGAGGAACAGGTGCAGAGTCAGGCAGGCCAGGTCATAGACATACTGGCGGGTCAGGCAGAGCAGCAGGCAGCGGAGAAGTCCAAAACAAGCCAAGGTCAGGGTATCAAGCAGACAAAGTTAGTGAGAGCAAGCCGGGTCAAGGATCAGAAGTCAGCACAGTTAATGGGTTTCAGGACACACAGAAGCTGCAGACCAAACAGCAAGGAGTCTTTGGTGCACTCAGTTAAAAATAGCCCCTTTGGCGCCAATGTTGGTGACAGGCGCACACGTGTGTGCACGTGCGTGCATGCACGTGCTCGCGCCGACGCTCTGTGAATGTTTGTGTCTGCCGTGCGATTCCTATTGCAACAACAATATAGAATGTGAAAATATTGCTTCTAAATGACTCAGGGAAGAGCGCCAGGCCTGTCAAGGGAGGTCAGCAGGGAAGAGAATGCACACCAAATGACCACCCAAAAGTATCATTTAGACCAAGGAGAAATATCCATATATCTATTTAGTCCCTGATATTGGAATTGTATTGAGGTAAGTGTACTCACCAAGGAAAGTTATCACAATGAAAAAGTTATCACTGATAGCCACCAAGATATTGTAAATAGTGAGAATGACTGTTAAAGACCCATAGGGGGAATTATAAAGTTGGAGATATGAATATGTAGAGTGATGTGTTAGAACTTCAATCTCATGATTAGTGTTGCTCACGAATATTCGCATTGCGAATATTCGTTACGAATATTGCATATTCGAGTATTCGCGAATAAATCGAATATCGCGGTGAATATTCGCTATCGTGAATATTCGTATTTTTTCAAATTTATTTTTAAAACAGATCACATCCTAGTGATCTCCATCGACGTCTAAAAGCATTGCTGGTATGATTAGAGACCCTGGGCCGAGTAGCTGAGGCGATCCTTTTATGAAGACAAAGAAAAATGGATAGCCGCACTCCAAAACCTGATGGGTGGTCTTTTATTCAATAGACAGCATGTACAAAAATAGGGTCACAGCAGTGGAAACAAGGAACAGCCGACGCGTTTCGCACTGGATCAGTGCTTATTCATGGCGTGAATAAGCACTGATCCAGTGCGAAACGCGTCGGCTGTTCCTTGTTTCCACTGCTGTGACCCTATTTTTGTACATGCTGTCTATTGAATAAAAGACCACCCATCAGGTTTTGGAGTGCGGCTATCCATTTTTCTTTGTCTTCATTTTGCTTAGTGCACCGCCAGCACCCTCGGTATCCTGCACCACCTGTAACCATTTAGTGATCCCACCTGGAGCGGTGACTCCTTTCTCTCTAGCGATCCTTTTATGTTGCCGAATATTCGCAATGCGAATATTCATATTACGAATATTCGCGAATGTGTTCTTTGCCCTTCTGTGTTTTGTGTATTAAAAAAAAATAAAAAAATAGCTTTAGTTTAGTCATATAAGTTTGTGTAAGTAGAGTTAGTGTTTAGTGCATATTAGTTTAGTAATCCAGGAAATGATCTCCGTTTTCACGTGTTGACGAGAATTTCGCAATCAATTTCGCATTCGCACTAGCGAAATTTCGCATTTTTTTTTTTTGATAAAATATCACGAATATTCGATATTAACGAATATTCGCGAATATTCTTCTATATATTCGCGAAATATCGCAAAATCGAATATGGCGTATTCCGCTTATCACTACTCATGATGTAATGATCTTGTATATCCCAGGATGTACATCTTTTTTTCACCTACCACCTCTCTGAATGATTCTGCCTGCAATTCCAAAATTTTAGGTGTGAATAGGTATAGTTCATGTGTGTATGTAAATGTTTGCCTGGAGTTTAACTGTAAATTGGGGAATGAATGGTAAATAAGTACTGTAAATCAAGTTCTTCCTTCCAGTGTATTTCACAATGTGCTTTTTCTCACAATGGACATCTCACTCTGAAAACAACACAAAAAAAACTCCAAAAGTACTTCAAGATATCCTAATGATGTACTAACTAATGACAATTGCTAATGAATCAATGACCAAATAGTATATATGTGAGTAATTAACACATAAAGTGAAAGAATAAGTTAGACCCCCTAATAAATATCACTAACCTAAAAAATTTTACTAAAAATCAATAAGGAAATCAATCAGCCTAAATAATACAAAGGAATTAACAAAATAAATTAGCCAAAAAGTAATCAATTTAAAAGTCAATTTATTGACTAAATTAGGCTATAATCCTAAAGAATGCCTTATTACTCAATCAGTAAATCAATAACAACACAGTTAAACAAACCTACCTATCTAATAGATGGATACAACAAAGATTAATAGGTATAATGAAGAGCTAAAGCAAAATATCTGAAAATAGTAGACTAAAACCCTTTCATGCTTAAAGGAGTTATAAAGGTAAATGCCTTTTCACCTTAATGCATCCTATGCATTAATGTGAAAAAACATCCGACAGCACCGTCCCAAGCCCCTGTTTTACTTACTGACCCTTCGAAAGTCCTGCACTCGCCCCTGTCATTCTCCTGGTTTCCGAGCCTGGCAGTTGATTGGCTACACTGGATGGATTGAAAGAAGCACAGCCATAGGCTTGTGCTGCTGTCAATCACATCCAATGATAAACATCCCTTGTGACAGTAATAGGTGGTGACAGGTACAGACAGGGAAATGCAGATAAATCTTTCTAAAGCTGGCTATACACCCGTGGATTTTGAAATGAACATTTGTATGATCATTGGGAATTTTTTTTTATTGGACATTGGATGACTGGATGAAGTACTTTAAATTTCAGAAATAGATCTGACTATAGTTGGTGAAAAAATACCCTTGAGGAGTGGGACTTTATCAGCACTAATAAAGATCAACGATAGATAAAAAGTATCAAAGTATCAAAGTACCAAAAATTAAAAACATATGTAGCAAAATACAATACGGTCATGGAAATACAGATATGACAATTACAGGATTAATGTATACAAAAGATGATAATAGCTTTAGTCTGCTGTCTGCTGTAAACGGGTCACAGGAGTGCAGAAGGAACTGCACTCTTGTGATCCACAGGAGAAGAGCCTTGGTTGTACTTCTTTAAATCGGAGGTCAGCCTAAAAAATATATATATATTAAATACTGCAGCTGCTGACTTTTCATAAATGGACACTTACCTGTCCTGGGTGCCCGCGATGTCGGCAGCCTAAACTGATCAATCACTTGGCTATAAGCTGCCCCTGCCGTCATCCTCGGTGAGGGAATCAGGAAGTGAAGCATTGCGGCTATTATACCGGTATCTGCTCCCCCTCCCCCTGAAAGGTGCCAAATGTGTCACCAGAGGGGGAGAGGGTTCTGAAAAGTGGAGGTTCCATTTTTGTGTGGACCTGCACTTTAATAATTACAATCAGCACATTGGGGAACTAATAACTCTGGAAACTACTTGGTTGGAGGTAATTATACATTGTGCGGTCCATATGGGTATACCACCGGGATAACATTTATCTATTTTTTCTGTCTATTTTTGGATGTAGACAACACAGTCCCCCTGAAGAAGACAAGGACTCCTTTGGTCGAAACGCATAAAGCCTCTAAGGCAGGATCCATACTGTAACAACTTATTTTGTACAAGTATACCTGCCTGAAATATCATTGTTGTCATTGCTGATGGGCCAAATGGGAAATGCTTATAACCAGAGATCATATTTTAAAACCTTTGACTGTATTTCACGTATAATAAAATATATTTTTTTACATTACACTTCCTTGATACTTATTTCTTTGCTGATGGGTATTTTTTTATTTTTTAAAGCGGGGCTACAGTCCTCTATGTACTAGCTGCCCCCGTCTCCCCACCAGGGCCACCATTATGGGGCATGCACAGATATGCTGAAGGGCTCTTCCCAGATTTTGGGTCCTGACAGAACCCTGTGGCAAATCTGCATATATGCAGGAGATTTCCTGCGCATGCACAAAGATGTAAAGGTTCACAATTTCCATAACTGACCATCTTTGCGCATGCATGGGGAAACCTGTGTGTGTACAGATATACTACAGAGCTAACTCGGGACCCGAAGCCCTGCAGCACATCTGCACATGCTCAAGGGGGCAGGGGTAGACTTAATTCTCACCAAGGCAAGAAATGCAGAAGTGATGCGTGACAGCACAAATAAACAGTCATAAAAAATAAAATAAAACAACAGGTTGATATCCAATTGTGAAAGAAAAAAAGAAGAGGAGGCAGGGCACTATTACATGTACACAAGGGTAAAGACCTGCTTTAACTACTTCAGTCCTGGAAAGATTTACCCACTTCTGGACTAGGCCATTTTTTCCAATACGGCACTGCGTTGTTTTAACTGACAATTGTGCGGTCGTCCGACGTTGTACCCAAATAAAATGTATGTCCTTTTTTTCTTACAAATAGAGCTTTCTTTAGGTGGTATTTGATCACATCTGTGTTATTTTATTGTTTTCGCTGTAAACAAAAAAAGAGCAAAAATTTTGAAAAAATAACAATATTTTTTACTTTCTGCTATAAAATACACCCAATAAAAAGAATAAAAAATGTAATTATTTCTTCATGAGTTTAGGCCAATATGTATTCTGCTACATATTTTTGGTATATAAAAAAAAAAACCCCAATGAACTATATTGATGTGTTTGGGCAAAAGCGTCTACAAACTATGGGTGTCAGGGATCAGATGGGAGACTGATATGATGAGGTCGGCCTCTCTTATATCTCCTGTCCTGGCTCCGCTGAAGGTGAGACAGAGGAAGCCGAAGGACAAGAGGGACACGAGTGCCTGGAGCAGGAGCTCCCGGAAGAACAGCTTGGCAGGGTTCAGCCGCCTGGAATAGACTGTGGTGAGCTGAGCAGGAACAGGTAACAGCCAGGCAGGTAACCGAGGGCTAACAGTAACCAGGAACATAGACATGAACAAGGTCTTAGGGATAGCCAGGTTCGTCAGCAGGTGGGCAGTGAGGTACCAAATCATAGACAGAGCCAGAGTCAGGGACAGAGCCGGGTCAGAGATGGGCATAAGTACAGGGACATAACACAGAGCCAAGGTCACGAGCAAGCCAGGTCTAAATACTGGGAGGACACACAAGATCAGAGCAGGATTCAGGAACACAGCTAAAGATCAGTCAGCAAAGCACAAGATCCCAGACTCCCTTTAAATAGGCTGTCTAGCGCCAAACGGTATTAGACTCGTACGTGTGCGCACGTGCCCATGTCTGTGCGCATGCATGCCTGCAATTGCGAGCTCTGGCGCACATGCAAAGGCTATGCGCTTGCGCACGTCTGTGTGCAAAACGTCTCAAAGGAGCTCCCTGACAATGGGATACATTTATGGCATTTTTTTTTTTTTTACTAGTAAGGGCAGTGATCAGCAATTTTAAGCAGGACTGCGACATTGCGGTGGACAGGTCAGACACCTAACTGACATTTTTGACACTTTTTTTGGGAACCAGTGACATTATTACAGTGATGACATTGTACTAATGACACTGGCAGGGAAACTGTTATAACACTGCAGCAGCAATGTGTCTCCTTCCATTGGCACAGCTAAAGGTGCTGTGAGGGCAGAGAGGAAAATCTGAGTGGCAGCAACAGCTGCAAAACCGTTGTGTACTAACAGCCTTTTCAGTGAATGGGTGATTGATTGCTACAGCGATCATGCGATTGGAATCCAGAATGATTGATTTTTAGTACAAGACCTGATGCTAGCAATAGTCCGGGCACCAAACAGGAAACAAACAAAAAATAAACATGTGTCTAATATTAGACAAATTGAATTTCTTTTTATTTTTTTTTATAAAATGCTTCTAAACCTAAGAACAAGAACACAAATTTAATATATTACAGGTTATTTTTCCGTAGTAGGGATGAGCCGAAAGTACCTGCGTACATGGCGGGTCCAGCAAACATCCCTAAAGTTTGGTTGTCAAATCCAAACCCTATTGATGTCCGTGGATGGAGAATGTTAAATTAATTATTAATTAGCAGGAAATTTCTAGATTATTAGGCAAGGCATGGCATGGCATGGTAACCCCAAATTAAAGCTTCTTCCCTCTGGGTTTGTGGGCTAAAAAGCAGCATGTGGGCATCCTGTTTTTATGGCAGGGCATTGCAAAGTACAAAGAACTGTCCTGAATTCTGGCCCATCGGTATATATGAGTCTGATTATTCAATTAGAATAAAAGAGTGATCTTGCGCAAAAATAAAACACATCAATAAATATACATATAAAGTGATCACACAATGTAATAAAGAATAAATAAAGGTCCATATGTGTAAAAAACCCACAAAGTGCAAAACGTGCAGTGCACCAAGAATCTCAAACTGATCTGTGAAACGTAGCTGTGTGGCCCACAGTAAAGTGCAAGTGCTGCTCCGTGAAATCAGCCTCACAGGCCTCTCACCTTGATAACATAAATCATTTCCGTGATAATAAATCAAAGTGCCTGTGTCACTCCAGAAAAAACAGCCTCACCGGCCTCTCACCTCACTGCAATATATATGTGCAATCCAACATATCATCTAGATAACTCCACCGGTTTCTGATAGTGCCAGGAACGTGTCAATTTTCCTCAGATCCTGCAATGCCCTCCTCAGCTCTTGAAAACATAAATCAATTCCGTGATAATAAATCAAAGTGCCTGTGTCACTCCAGAAAAAACAGCCTCACCGGCCTCTCACCTCACTGCAATATATATGTGCAATCCAACATATCATCTAGATAACTCCACCGGTTTCTGATAGTGCCAGGAACGTGTCAATTTTCCTCAGATCCTGCAATGCCCCCCTCAGCTCTTGAAAACATAAATCAATTCCGTGATAATAAATCAAAGTGCCTGTGTCACTCCAGAAAAAACAGCCTCACCGGCCTCTCACCTCACTGCAATATATATGTGCAATCCAACATATCATCTAGATAACTCCACCGGTTTCTGATAGTGCCAGGAACGTGTCAATTTTCCTCAGATCCTGCAATGCCCCCCTCAGCTCTTGAAAACATAAATCAATTCCGTGATAATAAATCAAAGTGCCTGTGTCACTCCAGAAAAAACAGCCTCACAGGCCTCTCACCTCACTGCAATATATATGTGCAATCCAACATATAATCTTGATAACTCTACTGGTTGCTGATAGTGCCAGGAACGTGTCAATTTTCCTCAGATCCTGCAATGTCCCCCTCAGCTCTATATGCACAAGTCCTCCGATAGTTGGATCCTGGAATACCTGATATCGGGAAGATGTATGCCGGGTGACAGCGACAGGAAGAGCTGACAGGAGCCGAGCCGTGCAGCCTATGGATGGGCTGAGAGTGGAGAAGAAGAGGCGGGCGGAGCTGCGTATGTGTGTGTGTCAGCGAGCCCTTTTTACATTAGCTCGCTGGCACACACACATACGCAGCTCCGCCCGCCTCTTCTTCTCCACTCTCAGCCCATCCATAGGCTGCATATATTGATATTTATAGCGCGAAGGACTTCTGATTTTATTTGATTATTCAATTAGCCCAGTTACAATACCACATTTGGGTGGCAGCACTGACAAGTCTAAAAATTTCAGGCAGAAGACTCTTGAAGGTAGCTTTCAAAAAAGGAAATACAATTTTTTGAAGTTTTACATTTGAGCGTTTTAAGATTTTCTCCTTTTTAAGATTTTCTCAAATTTTTAGCTTTTTTTGTCGCTGTTTAAATGACAATTGCGCGGTCATGCAATGTTGTACCCAGAATTTTTATCATTTTGTTCCCACAAATAGAGCGTTATTTTGGTGGTATTTGATCACCTCTGCGGTTTTTATTTTTTGATAAACAAATAAAAAAATACCGGAAATTTTGAAAAAAAAAAAAGTTTTTCTTTTGTTTCTGTTATAAAATGTTGTAAATAAGTACATTTTCTCCTTCACATATGGGCACTGATAAGGCGGCACTGACAGGCACTAGGGATGAGCCGAACGCCCCTGGGTTCGGTTCACACCAGAACCTGCGAACAGACCAAACGTTTGTGTGAACTTTAGAACCCTGTTAAAGTCTATGGGACTCAAACGCGTTTGAAATCTAAAGTACTAATTTTAAAGGCTAATATGCAAGTTATTGTCCTAAAAAGTGTTTGGGGACATGGGTCCTGCCCCAGGGGACATGTATCAATGCAAAAAAAGTTTTAAAAAACTGGCATTTTTTCAGGAGCAGTGATTTTAATAATGCTTAAAGTGAAACAATAAAATTTAAATATTCCTTTAAATTTCGTACCTAGGGGGGTGTATAGTATTATATGCGTGGAAAAGGGGCGCTAGAGAAAAAAATTAATAATGTGTATATTATGTGAATAGGTGTAACCTATCCCAATATAGGCATCCATACCATAGCAAACTAATTGGTACACCTATTGTGAAATAAGTGATCAAATAAGTAAACAAATATATGGATTGTATATGATTGACAATGTGCAGTGAACCATAAATAAAACAATAACACGCTGTATAACATAGAAAGTGCTCCGTGCTCAAAATCTTCCAAGTGATAAGATCCACCTTCACCAATAAGGACACCTCAAGTGGGGATGGATGGCTCCTTACCAGATGATGTTGACCTATTAGTTAAAATAAGGTCAATAGAGCTTAGGTATCAGCTACTTCCCATGGAGATTCCAATACAAATGGCAGATGATTGCGGATATCATAGAGGAAAGAAAACAGCTCCCATAGTGTAAAACTATTTAATTGTAGTAATAGATAAAAAATCACAGTGCCAAGTGGCCTCTTACTTGAATAAGTGCCCGTATCCCGGCACTGAGGCTGTGAGCTTGAATAAATATGGAGAGAGGTAGAATGCCGGCGTGTCTTTCAATGCTGACAGCTAGGAAACCAGAGAACCGGATGTTGTTGGTCAATGCGTGCCCAGGTACCGCCTCGACGTACGTTTCGATATTGTCGTCATCAGGAAGCGTACCTGGCGCACGCTGTGGGCTATTGATATAGGTCTGTCAATCACCAGATGGGAGGGGCAATTCGATAGAACAACAGCCTCTGTTCCGGTTACGGCAGCCATATTTAAAATTGCGATGTACAATCGTAACACAAGATTCAAAAACACCATCGTAACAAATTCGATATACAATCGTAACGCAGATTCAAAACAATATTAACAAACTCAAATGACAAACGTATCCACAGATGATGTCAATCACCAGATGGGAGGGGCAATTCGATAGAACAACAGCCTCTGTTCCGGTTACGGCAGCCATATTTAAAATTGTGATGTACAATCGTAACACAAGATTCAAAAACACCATCGTAACAAATTCGATATACAATCGTAACGCAGATTCAAAACAATATTAACAAACTCAAATGACAAACGTATCCACAGATGATGTATCGAATACATATAAAAGTCCATAGATACAAATGAGTAATGACTGTCTCCGATCTGCAATATTGAATAGAAGCAGATATGCATATACATACAGAATAGAAATGCATGAATACTAATGGGTAGTGTCTACCTTCAGTATGAGTGGAAACAGACCATTCGCATATTCTGCTAATGTGTAATTAAAATAATCATATGAATTAATAAAGAATATTTTATTATTATTAAAACCAACTTAAAATAAATTAAAATATATAAAATGTTTTAAAATATATATTTTAAAATTTACATGGGCAATACTGGACCTAAACATTTGAATTAAGATGACCCACCCCTCATTACTCATCAGTCAAAAAACAATTGAGGTCCAGCTCTATGTTGAGGCCCTGGGGCCTCATCGTCCTAAGGCGATGGATCCACTGGGTCTCATTCTGGGATACTGCCTTGGTCAGGTCTGTTCCGCGCCAATGATTGGTGATCCTATCTATCCCATAAAAAGTTAGTAGACTAGGATCTCTATTGTGGTGGAGATCAAAATGTTTTGACACACTATGATCAGAAAAACCTTTTATGATGTTGGCCACATGTTCATTTATTCTAATTTTAAGTTCTCGGGTGGTGCGGCCAACATATTGGAGGTTGCAGGGACATACCAATACATAAGTAACATACCTGTAATGGCACGTGATCAATGGTTTAATAGTGTATTCCTGGTTGGTTACACTAGATTTGAATTTGGTAACCTTTTTTCCTTGCCTTTTAGTCTTTTTGCATGATCTACATCGGGTGCAGTAATGAAAACTGGACCCATCAAGGAAGGTAAGGGGTTTTGCCGGGGGATCTGGGACATTGGCCGCAACCATATTCCTCAGACCTGGTGCTCGTCTATATATAAAGGTGGGACGTGTAGGTAGAATTTTGGCCAGATCAGTATCTTTAAGTAGGATTGGCCAATATTCTTTAAATATTTTTTCTATGTTCTTATATTGCCTGTGATACCCAGACTGAAATGACACGTCCTCTTTTCTTGGTGGTTTGGTCCTACTTACTAATAGGGCTTGCCTGTCCATATCCAAAACTTCTTTTTGGGCCTTCTGTCGTTTGTTTGGGCAGTAACCCTTTTCTACAAATTTAGTAGTTAGTACCTCTGACTGTTGTTCATAGTCCACTATATCATTACAGTTTCGCCAAATCCGCATAAATTGTCCCTTTGGTATGGCACCCAACCATTTGGGGTGATGGCAACTGGAAGTTGGTACATACCCATTGCGGTCGGTTGGCTTGAAATAAGTCTTAGGGCCAGATTCAGGTAGATGGGAGCATCTTTGCTCCAGAGTAACGCTTCTCATTTACGTTACTCTGAAGACCCTTTCAGCGCAAGTACTGTTATTCACATAGCAGTTGCGCGTAAACTTGCGCCAGAGTAACGATAATGCGCTGGCGTAACCCGACGCAAGTGGAAGTGGGTGTGATCATATGTAAATGATGGGCGGAGCCCAGCGCAGAGGCTTACGTTCAGCGCATCATCCACGGAGCATGCGCAGTGAGTGCGGCTCCACTCGCCCCCTTGTGCGCATGCTCACAACTTCCGTCGGCACCACTTCCCGGGAAACGTCAGCGCAATGCGTTCCGCTGGGCGCTTAAAAGCGCAGGCGGAAACGCCATTCCGGCGCAAAAGTATATCCATTTCCCCCCACCCCAGGGAAGATACTTTTGCTCTGTAATGGCTGCTCCCGCTACCCCCAGAGAGAGGAGGAACCTTAATTTTAATTCCCAGGAGGTCTCGGTTATCATCTCAGCGATGGAGTCTGTGAATGATTTGCTTCATGGGAAAAAAAGCCGCAAGACCAGCCGGGAAAGGAAGCAGGGCATCCTGGAGTCCATTGCTGCCAGGGTGAATGTCTTGGGGTATTCCACCCGGACTGCTGGGGACATTCAGAAAAAAATAAACGACTTGCGGCGCAATGGCAAGGTGTCCACCATCAGGAGGCATGAGAGGGGCACAGGTGGTGGTCCCCCATGTCCTGTCACCCTGACCGCGGAGGAGGAGGTGGTCGCACGCTGCCTGGAGAGGGAGCAGGTGGAGGGGGTCCCAGGCTATGACTCCATGGAGGAAGGCTCCAGGACAGGTAAGTGTTTTTTATCCCCTATTTGATTTGTTGCATTTGGGGGGGGAGGGTACATGTGCCAAGTGTGTGGGACCACCAACATGTGTCTGCTTTGTGTCATCCACAGATGACGGAGCTGGGCCATCATCGGTCAGCGTCCATTCCACCCCATCCCCCCCACGCCATCGTGTGCCCGAGCCCCTGGGTGGTGAAGAGGTGGTGGAGGAGAGTGGCCACACCACACCTGCCGAGGTCGTTGAGGAGGAGCCTGCTGTGGCAGAGCAGGACTTTACTTTAGTTTTGGAGGTCTCCTCCCCTTCTCCTGGGCCATCTGTTATCCCCTCCCCCATCCTTGGAAGCCCCTCAAGGGTGACTCCTTCCCCCCGGGGACAACCATCTTCTGGCCCCAGGAAGGCGACCCAGAAGACCAGGGGGGTGTCTGATGTTGTCCAGGACCAGTTGGCGAGGGATCACGCCAGACAGACTGAACAAATGGGGGCCATAGTTGGCCACTTACAGAAAGTGTCTGACAGCCTGGGCTCCGTTGCCCAGATAAGCAACGCAGTCCAGGATGTCAGCTGTAATTGCGCTGCAGTGGTCACCAGTTTGGGGGAGGTGCATGGTGAAATTACGCAACTCACTGCAGCCGTCCAGGCCAACACTGCTGCCATCCAGGGTAACAGTGCTGCCATCCGGGACCAGGGGAGGCTGAGTCGGCGGGCCCAGCATTACCAGGTCACCCGTCAGCTCCGGGTGCAGGCCCAGACGAACTCATACCTCGGCCGGATAGCCATGGCCTTGGAGGGCATGCAGGCCACACCTGCCAGGAGTGGCCCACCTGGGGATCAGCCACCTCCAGATGCCCCCCCACCCCCACCCACTCCATCCAGGCAGCTGAGGAGGCAGACAGGGGCCCCCAGAAGAAGCCCCCGGCATCCCCGATGAGGCCTTTTTTTTGTTTTGGTTTCTATGATTTGTTTAAAAATACTCAGGTCATGAGTTTTTGTTTATTTTTTATTCTTTATTTAATACTCAGGTCATGAGTTTTTGTTTATTTTTTTTCTCAGGTTATGAGATTTTGTATTTCTTTTTTTACTGCACACGGTCAGGAGTGCAGGGGACAGTGTGAATGGTGTGTGAATGTGAGAGGGTGGCACTCCTGACAGTAAGGGGTGTCACCCTCGGCCGTGGTGGTGAAGTTAACCCCACGGCTGTATGAATGACGTGTGAAAGGTGTACAGTATGAATGGACAGTGACATCATTGGGGCCTTGACGCTGGCGTTGCTGCTCCCAAGTCCTACATGCTGGACTTGGGCTAATCCAATGCGATGTGCATGTGGTGTGTGTGATCTAGGGACATCAGTGGTGTACACGCGTGCACTGTCTGTGTTATTAATGTTTTGGTTTAGTGTCCAAAGATGCCTACGGCGAGGACCCTCCTGACTGCTCTTCCATCAGCAGACTGGGTGTCCTCTGGCAGGTGGGGACTGTGTGGGTCGGGGGTCAGGTCATCACGTATGTCAATCTGCAGGCCTTTTCTCATAGCAAAGTTGTGCAGAATGCAACATGCATCGATGATCTGACACACAAAGGTAGGGGAATACAATAGGGCACCCCCAGACTTATCCAGGCAGCGGAAACGGGACTTCAGGAGCCCAAATGTTTGCTCCACCACTGCACGGGTTTTGATGTGTGCTTCATTGTATTTTCTCTCTCCTCTGGTTTGGGGGTTCCGGAAAGGAGTCATTAGATGGGGTCCTAGTGCATATGCAGAGTCACCTGTAAGGTAAAAGACAGGAGAATGTTAGTCATGCATGTGCCACTTCTGTTGTGCATCACGGGAGGGGATAGTCATGCCTGACTCCCATGTCACTCACCAACCAGCCAGCTGTCCCCATACATGTTCTGGTTAAATTCTGCTGGGATGGGGCTCTGATTGTATATGAAACTGTCATGGCTGGACCCGGGGTGTTTGGCACGGACGTGCCATATGAGGCGTTGGGCATCGGCTATCACCTGTACGTTGATGGAATGCCAATGCTTCCGATTGCGGTATATGTGCTCTGTGGCACTGGGGGGCTGTAGGGCCACATGTGTGCAATCAATGGCCCCCACAGTGCGTGGGAATCTGGCAATGTTGTAGAAATCTGTCATTGCCTTCTGCCGCAGCTCCTCAGTGGTGGGTCTGATGAACTGGTTGGACATGCGTCTGAGGATTGCAGGGACAACCTGGTGCACACATCTGCTTATGGAGGACTGTGACATCCCAGCCACCACTCCACTTGTACGCTGGAATGATCCAGTTGCAAGGAAATGAAGTGTTGCCAGGACCTTCACCAGTGGCTGCACTGCTTGTGAGCGGTGTGTCTTGCTGGTGATGTCATCCTGCAGGGTTGTGGTTAGTTCAAGTATTGCATCTGGGCTGAATCTGAAGAGGCGATACACCTCCTCATCCCCCATGCCAAAGAGGCTCATACGAGTGCGGTATATCCTCTCACGTGCCCGCCTCCTTCGTTCCGGGGACCCATCAGTAGTTCGAGGACCACAATTGCTCCTGGCATGTTGGCACACAGAGGTGTTGTCCTTGCAAGTGTGGTTGTTCAGCTAGCTCCTATCGTCGGTAACGCTGCTGTAGCTGCTCTCCTGCTGACCTCTGACCGTCTGGAGTAAAGATAAAGCAGCCTTTTGTAGAAATAACTTTGCGCCGGACGGACGAGATACGCGCGGCGCATGTAGCCAGCGTATGGTGCTTATCCGTTCGCGAATCGGGAAATCTCCCTCATTTGCATATTTGCAGGGGAAATCAATAGGCGCGACTGATGCGCCAAACGAAATTATGCGCTGACGATACTCTGGCGTCGGAAAGTTCCTCTGGTTGCAAATGCCGCGTCTTCGGGCGCATCTAGTTTGGTGGGTACGGGCACATAGAAACGACGGCGCATCTTCACAGTTACGCGGCGCATATCGAAATACTACAGCGCAAGTGTTGCTGAATCTGGCCCATAGTGTGGATCTGGTTACCTTGGTTTGTTAAAATGAGGTCCAAATAATGAATTGAGGTCTTACTGAATTCAGCGGTGAAGCTGAGACCGTAGTTATTATTATTCATTTTGGCTAAAAATTGTTCTAAGGAGAGTTGAGACCCCTCCCATAGGAGTACAATATCGTCTATATACCTCCGGTAGTAAACTAGAGAAGTAGCATTTTCTCTGTGAATAGTTTCCTCCTCCCATCTGTTAAGTACCAGGTTTGCCACCCTAGGTGCATACCGAGCCCCCATTGCGACTCCTCTAATCTGCTTATAAAAATTCCCTTGGGCCCAAAAATAATTGTTTCCCATGGCCAATAGGAGTCCCTTAACCAAGAAAGCGACTTGGGCTGGGGGTATTGAAGATTGGAGTTCTAATGCTTGTCGGACTGCTGAAATTGCATCAGGTTGGCGAATGTTGGTATAGAGCGATTCAACATCGACCGTGACCAACCATGTATTTTCAGAAACTGTAAATGCTGCTAAGGACTTGATAAGTTCTCTGCTATCCTTCAAATAGGATTTACCTTGAATGACCAAGGGTTGGAGATAAATATCTAAGTACTCTCCCACTCTGGAGTAGAGTGAACCTATTCCACTAACAATAGGCCTCCCAGGTGGGTGAGTTTTATTTTTGTGGATTTTCGGAATTGTGTACAGTACAGGTGTACGAGGTACTTTTGGGACCAGATAGTGTGCCTCTTTTTCAGTGAGGATGGATTGTGTTAAACCATCTTTGACCCAGAGGGTAAGCTCAATTTTGAGTTTACCCAATGGGTCTCCTGAAAGGAGAGAATAAGTATCTGTGGCACTCAGCAGACGTTGGATTTCTCCATAGTAGTCTGTTTTATTGAGTATTACCACTCCACCACCTTTATCGGCTGGGCGAACTACTATGTTTTTGTTTTTCTCTAAAGCTTTAATTCCATCCGACACCAAGTTGTGATTACTAGTATGTTTTATATTGGAAGATTTGATGTCCAAATCTTGAATTTTCCCTTGTACAATATGTTTAAAGACCTCCACATGGTGGTGGGTCCCCTTTTTTGGATTAAAAACTGAACTGTTCTTTAACCCACTATGTTGAAACATTGTGGTATTGGTTTGGGATTCATATGTGGGTTGCTGGGAAAAATGTTTTTTAATATTAAGTTTCCTCACAAATTTTTCCACATCTATGAAAGTCTCAAATTTGTTTAGGTTTTTACTTGGAGCAAATTTTAATCCTTGTGACAATACTGTTAACTCTGCCCGAGATAGGTCAACACCTGCCAGATTAAAAATTCCCTCTCCTAATTGTCCCTGGGTCTTTTTCTTTCTGGTTCCCCCTCTTTTGCCTCTGGGCCTGAATGTTCTTGCTGGGGTTGTGGAGTATTGGTGGGAATTTTGTAGGGCTCGTTCCAGCCCCTCCATTCCCCCCCCGGTTGTTGTCCAGAGTTTTGTGCATGTTGTTTGCCTCTATGATTACCCCTAGGTTTGCCTCTAGGGGGTCTAGAGGCATATTGTGGGGGACCTTGGTAATAGTTGGTATAATTATAATCCATTGGACGATTGTCCAATGGGGCATACCTGTTGTGAGTGGGTGCCATATAGGGAGTAGGGTAGTAGTTATTTGGGGGCCCTGTTGGGTAGCTACCGTGGGGTGGAGGTGGTGGCCCCCTACCTCCCTGTTGAAAAGGTCCTTGAGGTGGAGTTGGTTTTTTGATTTTTTTTGGGGTAGAGGATTTGGCTTTATTTTTATTGGTTGCTAAAGTAACCACATTTTGTATATCTGAGTCTCTCTCCATAGAAGATTCTTTGGAACTACTTGTGTCAGTTTTGATCTGCCACTTGTAGACCTTAGAATCATGGTAATCTTTCGTATCTCTATGGTATTTTTTAAGTTTTTTATTTTTGATGTTAGTATCATATTTGGTCAAATGAATTTGCAAGGTTTGGGCCCTTTCCAAATACTCTTTGGTTTCCATTAAGGGTGCCATAGACGTTTTAAGATCAATAATATGAGCTTGTGTGATGGCATTTTTTGCCTTGCGTCTTCTAATCATTAATTGCATGAGTTTCTGTTCACATGCGTTAAAGAATTGGAACCATTCATCTGCTAATGTAAGATCTTCTAGACCATCATTGGGGTAAACATCCCATCTGAGTCTCCTGGGTGTTTGATTTTTAAGGATATACATCTCAAAGGATGCTATGTCCCACCAAGCCCGAATCTGCTTTTCCATATTGAATTGGAGCTGCCTGAAGCTCTTTTCAAGATCCAGATTGGGGCTGGGTTGTTGTTGAAATATATGCTCTATATTGGTTTGACGACTTTCCATAAAATTGAAAATGTCCATGGCTGCGTAGAAAAGGCTACAAAGTAGCCTAGTGATAAAGGTAATGTGTGGGAAATCTCGCGCCAAAGAGGGGGAGGGGTGATGAAAATAAGTAATAAAAGCTGCTCCCTAGATAATACAGAGTACTGAATTATAACTATTATATGCATGGGAAAGGGGCGCTAGAGAAAAAAATGTATAATGTGTATATTATGTGAATAGGTGTAACCTATCCCAATATAGGCATCAATCCCATAGCAAACTAATTGGTACACCTATTGTGAAATAAGTGATCAAATAAGTAAACAAATATATGGATTGTATATGATTGACAATGTGCAGTGAACCATAAATAAAACAATAACATACCGTGTTTCCCCGAAAATAAGACACCGTCTTATATTTTTTTTTCCTCAAGAAATCACACTATGGCTTATTTTCGGGGGGTGTCATATTTTTATTACAGAAAATAAAGGTTGCCTACCTGAACCACACTTGCGCTTCTTAGCATTTCCTCTGTCCACCTGTAGACTGAGATTATCGTATTCTGCACGCCATTTTTGGACCATTCGGATATCCAACTTCTTCTCTTTGCACTCATCTTGTCTTGCTGTACAGAAAGATAGGCCAGCAAGGCTGATGTGGAGCAAAGTGGAGCTGGGGTGATCTCTTTGGGCTCAGTAGCAGCTTTTCCCCCTATCCCCTGGTGTTTGTGTGGGGTGAGAGAGGGGTTTGCTGGTCGGTGCTGGGAGAAGCTTTACAGCTTTACACAGCGTTCTTCTCCTCACTTCAGTTCCAGTTCAGTACTGTACGCCTATCACGTGTTGTTTCCCGCTCCGCGCCGCGCCGTTACGCATACGACACTACGTCTTATTATCGGAGATTCGCCACGTCTTATTTTCGGAGATTCGACACTACATCGCTACGTCTTATTTTCGGAGGGGTGTCTTATATTTCGATCTTGTGCCGAAATCCCGCTACGGCTTATTTTCGGAGTACGTCTTATTTTCGGGGAAACACGGTAGAAAGTGCTCCGTGCTCAAAATCTTCCAAGTGATAAGATCCACCTTCACCAATAAGGACACCTCAAGTGGGGATGGATGGCTCCTTACCAGATGATGTTGACCTATTAGTTAAAATAAGGTCAATAGAGCTTAGGTATCAGCTACTTCCCATGGAGATTCCAATACAAATGGCAGATGATTGCGGATATCATAGAGGAAAGAAAACAGCTCCCATAGTGTAAAACTATTTAATTGTAGTAATAGATAAAAAATCACAGTGCCAAGTGGCCTATTACTTGAATAAGTGCCCGTATCCCGGCACTGAGGCTGTGATCTTGAATAAATATGGCGAGAGGTAGAATGCCGGCGTGTGTTTCACTGCTGACAGCTAGGAAACCAGAGAACCGGATGTTGTTGGTCAATGCGTGCCCAGGTACCGCCTCGACGTACGTTTCGATATTGTCGTCATCAGGAAGCGTACCTGGCGCACGCTATGGGCTATTGATATAGGTCTGTCAATCACCAGATGGGAGGGACAATTCGATAGAACAACAGCCTCTGTTCCGGTTACGGCAGCCATATTTAAAATTGCGATGTACAATCGTAACACAAGATTCAAAAACACCATCGTAACAAATTCGATATACAATCGTAACGGCAGATTCAAAACAATATTAACAAACTCAAATGACAAACGTATCCACAGATGATGTATCGAATACATATAAAAGTCCATAGATACAAATGAGTAATGACTGTCTCCGATCTGAAATTTTGAATAGAAGCAGATATGCATATACATACAGAATAGAAATGAATGAATACTAATGGGTAGTGTCTACCTCCAGTATGAGTGGAAACAGACCATTCGCATATACTGCTAATGTGTAATTAAAATAATCATATAAATTAATAAAGAATATTTTATTATTATTAAAACCAACTTAAAATAAATTAAAATATATAAAATGTTTTAAAATATATATTTTAAAATTTACATGGGCAATACTGGACCTAAACATTTGAATTAAGATGACCCACCCCTCATTACTCATCAGGTGTATAGTATGCCTGTAAAGTAGCGCTTGTTTCCTGTGCTTAGAACTGTCCCTGCACAAAATGTAATTTCTGAAGGAAAAAAGTAACTTAAAATCACTCACCTTAGGGTCTGGTATGGATATTAAGGGGAACCCTGCATCAAATTAAAAAAAATTATGTGGGGGTTCCCCCCAAATATCCATTCCAGACCCTTCAGGTCTGGTATGGATTTTAAGGGGAACTCCACCCCAAATTAAAAAAAAATGCCGTGGACCCCCAATGACTTTTCTCTCAATTGCCGGGAGCCGACAATTCATTATAGCCGCAAGTGATTTTAAATTACTTTTTTTCCTTCAGAAATGACACTTTGTGCAGGGACAGTTCTAAGCATGGGAAACTAGTGCTACTTTACAGGCATACTATACACCCCCCCCCCCCTAGGTACGAAATTTTAAGTTTTTACGTTTTATTGTTTCACTTAAAGGAATTATTAAAATCACTGCTGCCAAAAAAACTGCAGTTTTTAAAACTTTTTTTGCATTGATACATGTCCCCTGGGGCAGGACCCAGGTCCCCAAACACTTTTTATTACAATAACTTGCATATTAGCCTTTAAATTTAGCACTTTAGATTTCAAACGTTCGAGTCCCATAGACCTTAACAGGGTTCTAAAGTTCACACGTACTTGCCGCGAACACCCCAAATAGTTTGCTGTTCGGCAAACTCGAACTCGAAGCTCATCCCTAATGGGCACTAACCATTTATCTATTTCCTTCCACTTCACAATTATGTGCCACTTTGTGTTGGTCTATCACATAAAATCCCAATTAAATACATTTGCCTTTTTGGTTGTAACATGACAAAATGTGGAAAATTTCAAGGGGTATAAATATTTTTTCAAGGCAATGTACATCCGCCTAAGTGAGTATGCATGTTTGTTTTTTGGAAAAGAGTGCACTTCTCTTTTAACAAAAAAGAAAGCACGTAATAGAAGTTTATTGATTGGATTTGCATGTGCTTGAAGTGAAACAACATCCAAAAGTAATGGATAGAAAATCACAGGGAGAGATTTTGTGCAATGGCGCCAATGGTAGTAGATGCCAGTCACTATTATTAGACCTTGGAAAAAGTCACGTGTCCAGTGATGTAACACGTAAGGAGGAGCCATCACCCTCAGTGCTGTGTGAGCATGGACAGCCAAGTGAGGAGCTCTGTTATGCAACTGACCTTCCCTATATGTGATCATACTGTATTGCGGGGCATGTGTGAGTGCAACTGTGTTTCTATTACAAATATGTTGTTCCCAGTTCATTTGCGCAATGAGTTTTGTCACTCTTTTCTTTTTGAGCAACACAGGTCTATGAAGGATTGAAAGTAATGAAGGTTTGAAAGCAATCCATCACATCATTGGAGACTCTAATCCTCATCATCTGGGTATCGTTGTCCTGATTTCTATTTTCACCAAGGACTGGTGTCTGACTTTTTTTTTAACTTTTATTTGGATATTTGGAAATCACTTTCATTTATTTTCGGAACCACTTTATTCATTTATTTTAGTGGATGTTCACTGGATATTAATATAATTGTTTACCGTATTCTCTGGATTATCTTCTTGTGAGATTTTGGGGTCCTCAACCTCAGCTTATTGTAGATATTGTAGAAGGCCTGTAACATTGCATGTGTGTAAACACTGCTCTAGGTCAGTCTCCAATCTCCACCTCCACTAAAACACAGACCAGGTGCTGGCCCCATCTACCATGGATTCCAATGAGCCAAAAAAATTCTGGTTGGCCGCACCACCAGTAAAATCACCTTTATTTCAGCAAGTCCATAAAAACATATCCAAAGACACAAATAGAGGGGAACAGCATCACCGGCAAAGTGATAGCTTATATCTCTGCGATAACTTTTTGTAGCCTTCCCCTAAACCATAATGTAGAACAATCTTTCAGGTCATTTGAGAGTTGTTTTGAGGCCCCCATGTTGCCACTCTTCAGAGGAGAGTCAAAGAGAACAACTTGCAATTGGTCACCTTAAATACTTTTTCTCATGATTGGATGAACCTGTCTATGAAGTTCAAGGCTTAATGAGCTCACAGAACCAATTGTGTGTTTCAATTAATCAGTGCCAAGTTTTTACAGGTATTCAAAGCAAAAAAATGACAAGGGTGCCCACATTTTTTGCACCTGTCTAATTTCGTTTTGATGCATATTGCGCATTTTCTGTTAATCCAATAAACCTTCACTACTGAAATATTACTGTGACCTTCAGGTATTTGATAGATCAAAATGAAACTGCTGATCTAAACACCCAAATATTTATAAATGACAATCATAGAAATTGTCAGGGGTTCCTAAACTTTTGCATACGACTGTATGTGAAACAATTGGTTTGCAGTTGTCTGTAACTTTGTCCTTGTCTAGATGATACAGTTAGAAATTGGGGTGTAGGGTAAATATATTTGCATGTATAAAGATGTGTTTTTACATGGGTGGTGGTTTTATTTATTGGGCAACCAGTAACAAAAACTAGGAGTGAACCACAGCAGGAGCAGCATTGGGGAGATCATAGAAGGGGTACCTTTTTTTTAAATAAATTATTTCTTCAACTTTTGAATCTATTATCATTTTGTGCTGCAACTCAAAGCCCCTTGGGGTACCATTTCTGTCTACCTGATCATATAAGGGGTTTCCTAGGCCAGGACAACGTGCGTAAACTTTAAATTTGAATGCTATAATCTTCTAAATACGGAATTACTTATCATTAGAGATTTGTTTTTATACTTGCATTACCTGGGAAGATATCTTGACTTAGTTTAAGTCATATCTTCCATTCACTGCTGCTTCATTTAGCCCAAGATAAACAATATCTAAAAAATAGTTGCCCTTTAATTTGAAATGAGATCCTTTTTTCCATTAAGCTTGCCTGGGGCCTCAATGCTCTCCATAACCATGGAGGGTAGCGGTGGAAACTTAGGATGAGTTACAATCTAATATCATAAAATAGAAGATGAAGAGACACTAGAGATGCCATGTTTATCACAGCAGCCAAACATCAGATTATATTACTAGAAGATTTAATGAATGCAGTGTTCCGAAGAGACCTGGCGGAAAAGACTTACTTAGCATGAACATATATCCCAAGCTTCAAGGTTCTCCTACAAATTAATAAAGCAACATTTTCCAGAAATAATAACCAATGCCTCTGAGTCTTTCTTTTGAAGGAAACCATGTACTGGTAGAAATAGAATGCCATAGCTGATCTTACCTTCTGAAGCTTTACGTTAAAGAACATGCGTATGTATTTGTAGATAGCATAACAATTTTCTGCTTATTGACATGTCTTGATTCTACAAGGGCATATTTTTTAGATTATATAAAAATTGTGGCCCAGATTCACAGAGCGATTACGCCTGCGCAACAGGAGATGCGCGTGCGTAAGTCTAAATGTGCGCGTGCGTTTCGTTGCGCGGCATCCCCAGAACGAGATACGCAAAAAATCTACTTTTTTTTGTCCCGCGTAATTTCGTTAGACTGGCGCATCCGTCCGCGCAAAAGTGCGATAGACACACCATTGATTTGCTAGTCAAATATGCTAATGAGGGACTTACGGGGATCCACAAAACAACGTTGGGGCAGCGCAGGCGACGCAGTGTGCGCAACAGCAAAATGTCCTGTCTAAAATTAGAGCTTATAAAAGCTGGTCTAAAAAAAGAAAAAAAGTCTACTTGTTAGATAAAGCAACACTGTTAGTGAGCACCTCAGCAGTCACACGTGTTGCTCAACAATCTGTATGCCAACATGCCAGGGGCATCGTCGCGCATAGCTATACTACTGACTTTAGATGAACAAAGAAGGAGGAGGGCACGGAGGATGGCACGGAGGATGGCACGGGAGAGGATATACCGTACCCGCATAGACCTGTTTGGCATGAGTGATTCAGAGGTGTATCGCATCTTCAGATTCACCCCTAATGCCATCCTGGAATTAACCACAACCCTGCAGGATGACATCACCAGCCCAACACACCGCTCACATGCAGTGCAGCCACTGGTCAAGGTCCTGGCAACACTCCATTTCCTTGCCAGTGGCTGTTTTCAGCGTACAAGTGGAGTGGTGGCTGGGATGTCACAATCCTCCATGAGCAGATGTGTGCACCAGGTTGTCCCTGCAATACTCAGACGCATGGCCAACCAAATCATCAAACCCACCACTGAGGACCTGCGGCTGAAGGCAATGACAGATTTCTACAGAATTGCCAGATTCCCACGCACTGTGGGGGCCATTGATTGCACACATGTGGCACTCCAGCCCCCCCAGGAGACAGAGCACATGTACCGCAATCGGAAGCATTGGCATTCCATCAATGTACAGGTGATAGTCGATGCCCAAGGCCTCATATGGCACGTCCGTGCCAAACACCCAGGGTCCAGCCATGACAGCTACATATACAATCAATGCCACATCCGAATGGAATTCGATCAGAACGTGTATGGGGACACCTGGCTGGTTGGTGAGTGACATGGGTGGCAGGCATGACTATCCCCTCCCATGATGCACATCACAAGGGGCACATGCATGACTAACATCCTCCTGTCTTTTCCCTTCCAGGTGACTCTGCATATCCACTGGGACCCCATCTCATGACTCCTATCCGGAACCCCCAAACTCCAGGAGAGGAAAGATACAATCAAGCACATGCTCAAACACGAGCAGTGGTGGAGCGCACCTTTGGCATCCTAAAGTCACGTTTCCGATGCCTGGATAAGTCTGGGGGTACCCTCTTGTACTCCCCAAACTTCGTGTGCCAGATCATCGGTGCATGTTGCATGCTGCACAACTTTGCAGAAAGAAAGGGCCTGCAGATTGACCTACGTGATGACCTGACCCCTGAACCAGACAATCCCCCCCTAACCGAGGTTAACCCGTCTTCAGAGGGAAGAGCAGCCAGGAGACAGCTCACATTGGGCATCTTTGCACGTTAAACATACACATTAATCATGGCACAATGAGAATGCATGCATGCACACCACTGTGGTCCCTAGCACACACACCCCACATCCACATCAAATTGGATTGGCACCAGTCCACCATGCTGGACTTGTGAGCAGCAACGCCACGCCAAGGCTCCAATTATGTCACTGTACATTCATACACCATTCACACGGACCTGGGGATCACTTCTCCCTGGTCCTGGGGAACCCTTCTCCACCAAAATTGAGGGTGACACCCCTTTTCCGGCAGGAATGTCACCCCCACATTCACACAGCATTCACAACCCCAAAAAAAAAAAAATGACCTGCAAAATCAAAAAATTTCCAGCAAAAAAAAAAAAAAAACATTTGAAAAAAAAAAAATTTGGGGAAAAACAAATTACTGCCCTCTGCGTGAGCCACGCCTGGGGCGCCTCCGGCCACGGCCCCCGGCTTCTCAGGGGAGACTCATGGGGAAGGGGTAAAACCGGGGAAGGAGGATCAGCCCCTGATCTCTGCCCACCTCCAAGGCCACGGCAATTCTGTCCAGGGCAGCACCAACTGTTGCCGTGTTGGCCTGGATAGCCAGGGTAAGGGCCCTCACATCCTGCCCAACGCCTGCTGATGTCGTCTGCAGTTCATTTAGGCAGGTTGTGAAAGCCCGGGAGTGGGAGTCCAGGTTCCCCAGCGTATCCTTGATGGAGGACAGGCTCTCCTCCATCCGCACCAATGTCTGGCTGACCTGTCCCAGATGGCGGGTCTGGAGGAACTGGTCCCTTCTCAGGGTGGCGGGCAGGAGATCGGCCAACCCCCTTGTGGTCTGGGATGACACCCTGCCTCCAGCTGATGCTTGTGGCCGGGGAGAAGGGGAGGCCCTTGTGAGGGGAGCCATGTTGGGGGAGGAGGGGGGGGGGCTCCCCCTTAGGGAGGCCTGCCTGCTGGCAGCCAGAGGGGAGGAGTCCTCAAAACCCAAACGTCCAGTGCCTGACATGGACTCCTCCTCCTCATGATTCTCCTCCTCCTCATGATTGTCCTGCTCCTCATGATTGTCCTCCTCCTCTTGAACCTCCTCCGCGGACTCCGGCCTTGTTGGGGGGGCCTCATTAGGCTGCTGTCCTGGGGTTGGTGCGGTCAGGCCAGATGGCCCTGCACCCTCCTGCACATCTGTGGATGACACAAAACATTCACAGGTTGGAGGATCCACACACTTGCCACATATTCCCTTTCACCCCCTCCCCCACACATGCTACACACCTGATATTAAAAAAGATAACAACTTACCTGGCACCACGGGCTGGGGACTGGAGTCAAAGCCGGGCAGGCCCTCAACTTCATGCCGATGAAAGGTCAGGGCCACAGCACGCTCCTCCGCTGTCAGGCTAATACGGCATGGTGGGCCCCCTCCTGTGCCCCTGGCATGGGCATGCATTCTGGCCAACTTCTTTTTGACCAGACGCCGGAGGTCATTGATTTTTTTGTCAATCCCAGACCTGGTCCGTGTCTCCCCCTGCCCCGCAGAATTCACCTGGTCAGTGATCCTATCCAAAATATCCCTCCTCCTGGCCGGGGTGGTGTTGGCACTCTCTGGGCCGTGGAGGTAACGCTCATACTCGCTAATGGCCCGGGCAAGAATCTGTTTTTCCACAACTGTAAAATTAAGCTTTCGTTTTCTCTCAGTCATCCTTCCAAAAAAAACCAGTCCCAGTCAACAAAATTCACGCACACAAACAAGCACAACCAATCACAAAAAAACACACACACAGAGAGAAAACTACTCACCAAGAAACAGTCCCCAAAAAAAAATACAGCAGGAAAAGAAACAAAAATAAATATATCAATCAAACAAACAGTCTCTCAAACACTTATCAAAAACCACTTTCAAAAATCTAACAACAACCACTTGATCACACAGAACACTAATCTGACAACTACAAAACACACCGCAACGAACAACAAGAACAAAAGCACTTTGTTAAATGGGAAGGGACAAAGGGATGTACTTTTGCAAAGGAAGTGCGTTTGTGTGTGTCTATTTATACTGTTTGCGTAGTTCACAACGTTGCCCTAGTCCATTTCCAATTTCACTGATTGCGCCGCTCCCGAGTTGTGAGCATGCGCACATCGGAGCTGACATGGTCTCGTTCAAGCGCGCATGCGCGAGCCGGCCGGCCCTTCATTTGCATGGGGTCACGGCTCATTTCAATGTAACACGCCCACGTCCCTCCCAATTTGTATTACTCCTTCTTACGCCTCTGGAAAAACTTTACGTATGCGCAATTTCCTGCGCAAAAAGCTACGAGAATAGGGTGATTACGCGGCAAAATTGTGCACGTCTAACGTAAAGGCGGTGCGCTACGCCGGTCCAATAATGCGCAGATGTACGTGAATCTGGGCCTGTGTACTTAAGCGCTGATGTGAACAAAAAATATTAAAAGATAAATCAATTATTAAAGCTGCAACTATTTCAAAAGTGAACTGACCTCACCATATAGTGCTGAATTAATAAAGTAATAATGCGCTAAAATCAACCTTCCAATATTACATAAACGTAAACAAATTCGAATGGCATAAAAACAATGGGCCAGATTCACATACACTTAATATTGCGCTGCGTAATCGAAATACTCTACGCTGCCGTATTTTACCAGGCTCTACACCGAATTCTGGTAGATTTTTGCCCATACGCTACGGCGGCGTAGTCTATTTTTCGCCGCGTAATGGAGATACGTCGGTGCAAGTGCTTTGTGAATTCGGGCCATGGTATTCTTGTTTTTTGAAACAGTAATGCCCTGTACACACGATCAGTTCGTCTGATGAAAACGGACCGATGGACCCTTGTCATCGGACGAACTGATCGCGTGTGGGCTCCATCAGTTTTTTTTTCCCATCAGTGAAAAAAAATAGAACCTGTTTTAAAATTTTCGTATGGTTAAAAAACCGATAGAAAAAACGATCGTCTGTGGGGAAATCCACGGTCAAAAACCCACGCATGCTCAGAATTCTTCTCAGCACGTCATTGTGTTTTACGTCACTGCGCTGGACACGATCGGATTTTTAACCGATGGTGTGTTGGCAAGACTGATGAAAGTCAGCTTCATCGGATATCTGATGAAAAAATCCATTGGTTCCATTTCATCAGACGAACAACCGATCGTGTGTACAGGGCATATACAAAAACACAACTCGGGCATAACATTCTATTTTTGGCTGAGTGGCTAATATAATTCCTTACCATGCTCCCAGAACATTTTGCCGTTAGACTAATTTACACATAGATTACCCCCTCTATGGCTAATGTCACATGGAAGATACAGGAAAATAGACTGATGAGCGTTCCACGGATAGACCTCTCCATTTGACTTATTGCCTTTGAGGAACATTCCCCCATCGCACTGGACATGGAGGCACAGAATCCCTATTTTTATTCCGCTCTCTACCTATTGCCCCCCCCCCCCATTTTTTTTCTCCCCCCCCCCCTTTACCTTTCCTTACCTTTCCTGGATACTCTTATTGTGTTTGAGAGTTTTCCTAAACCCAGGAACTTAAAATCACTAGGAGGATGACATTGACCAAAGTGGATATCATATTTTCATCGCCCGATTGCAGAAGCTCCCTCCAAAAACAAAAATCTGTATGTGTATATTCTGGGTGGGAGAAACTTTCAATCCTATACAGTGGCGTAACCAGAGTTATGGGCGCCCGGGGCAGAATTTTTTTTCGCCCCCCCCCTTGTATAATCATCCACTCTGGTTATAAGGATCTGTAATGTATCCCTCTCAGGGCTTTCAGCATGTAAGGGGTAAATTATTGCAGGATTAATCATTTAACCCCTTACTGTAAGGGATTAACAGACTGACCCCCCCCACAACCACAGATTCCCCATCATAGACTGAACCCCCCCCCCCCACAATCACAGATCCCCCATCACAGACTGACCCCCCCACAATCACAGATCCCCCATCACAGACTGACCCCCTAAATAACAGACCTCTCATCACAGACTGATCCCCCCCAATCACAGATGGATCCCCCCTATCACAGATAGACCCCCCACAATCACAGACCCCCTATTTAACAGACCTCAGACAGTAACCCCCACCATAGTGCAGACCTCAGACAGTAACCCCCAGTAGTGCAGACCTCAGACAGTAACCCCCCCCCCAGTAGTGCAGACCTCAGACAGTAACCCCCCCCCCAGTAGTGCAGACCTCAGACAGTAACCCCCACAATAGTGCAGACCTCAGACAGTAACCCCTATAATAGTGCAGACCTCAGACAGTAACCCCCAGTAGTGCAGACCTCAGACAGTAACCCCCCATAATAGTGCAGACCTCAGACAGTAACCCCCAGTAGTGCAGACCTCAGACAGTAACCCCCATAATAGTGCAGACCTCAGACAGTAACCCCCACAATAGTGCAGACCTCAGACAGTAACCCCTATAATAGTGCAGACCTCAGACAGTAACCCCCAGTAGTGCAGACCTCAGACAGTAACCCCCAGTAGTGCAGACCTCAGACAGTAACCCCCCATAATAGTGCAGACCTCAGACAGTAACCCCCAGTAGTGCAGACCTCAGACAGTAACCCCCATAATAGTGCAGACCTCAGACAGTAACCCCAAGTAGTGCAGACCTCAGACAGTAACCCCCATAATAGTGCAGACCTCAGACAGTAACCCCCACAATAGTGCAGACCTCAGACAGTAACCCCTATAATAGTGCAGACCTCAGACAGTAGCCCCCAGTAGTGCAGACCTCAGACAGTAACCCCCATAATAGTGCAGACCTCAGACAGTAACCCCTATAATAGTGCAGACCTCAGACAGTAACCCCCAGTAGTGCAGACCTCAGACAGTAACCCCCAGTAGTGCAGACCTCAGACAGTAACCCCCCATAATAGTGCAGACCTCAGACAGTAACCCCCAGTAGTGCAGACCTCAGACAGTAACCCCCATAATAGTGCAGACCTCAGACAGTAACCCCAAGTAGTGCAGACCTCAGACAGTAACCCCCATAATAGTGCAGACCTCAGACAGTAACCCCCATAATAGTGCAGACCTCAGACAATAACCCCCAGTAGTGCAGACCTCAGACAGTAACCCCCAGTAGTGCAGACCTCAGACAGTAACCCCCAGTAGTGCAGACCTCAGACAGTAACCCCCCATAATAGTGCAGACCTCAGACAGTAACCCCCAGTAGTGCAGACCTCAGACAGTAACCCCTATAATAGTGCAGACCTCAGACAGTAACCCCAAGTAGTGCAGACCTCAGACAGTAACCCCCATAATAGTGCAGACCTCAGACAGTAACCCCCATAATAGTGCAGACCTCAGACAGTAACCCCCATAATAGTGCAGACCTCAGACAATAACCCCCAGTAGTGCAGACCTCAGACAGTAACCCCCAGTAGTGCAGACCTCAGACCTCAGACAGCGGCGTGTGTTGTTTCCCTCAAGCGCGGGCTCCTCCTCCTCTGTGGGTGTGAACAGAGAGGAGGGCCGCCGCCGGGTGTACCAAGATGGCCGCCGCTCCGGAGCTAGGCCGAAGCCGGGGACTTTCCTAGGCCGAGGCTCCGGAGCGCTCCGCGGAGCCGGTGGATGGATTCGCCCCCCCCCCCCCCATTTTTCGCCCGGTGCGACAGCCCTCCCTGCCCCCCCCCCCGCTACGCCAGTGATCCTATATACCTCTCATAACCCATTCTCCAATCCATATTTTCTCCTATATACAAGATGCTCTACAAGCTCACTAGTTTTTAATAACCATTTCTGTGTTGTGATGTTATAAACTTCCTGAGCCAAAGACTGACCTATAACCACATGTCTCACCATTATGTACCCGCAAATATGCAATTCATATGTAAGGTTTAATGTCACAATTTGGCACAAGATTGGGGCGAATGCCCACTGTTCATTTGCTATAATAGACTTTGATGAGAAGATTGTAACATTGACTGTGTATGTGTTGTTTAAAACCAAATAAAATTAGTTTTGAAAAAAAATCCTTACCATGTTGTTAAAGCTTTGGGATTTTACTCTCATGCCGCGTACACACGGTCGTTTTTTGCGATGGAAAAAAAAACTACGTTTTTTAAAACGTCATTTAAATTGATCGTGTGTGGCCAAAAAAAAATTCCAACATGCTTGAATTTTTTGTGTCGTTTTTCAAAACGTCATTTTTTGTGTCATAAAAAGTGATGGTGTGTGGGCAAAACGACGTTGAAAACAACGTTTTTAAACCCGCGCATGCTCAGAAGCAAGTTATGAGACGGAGCTTCAATGGAAAAGAGTGCCGTCGAACGTGGTGTACGTCACCACGCTTTGCTAGAGCTTTGTAGAAAAACGATGGTGTGTACGCAACATCGTTTTGGAAAATGAAGTTTGAAAAACGTCGTTTATTTTCATGATTGAAAACGTCGTTTTTTTTCATGATTGAAAACGTCGTTTTTTTTTATCGCAAAAAACGACCGTGTGTACGCGGCATAAGACCTAAATTTACCATTAGATAGCATAGGCCTTGGCTTATAGGAGGCATAGACAAAGAGGTGGCTTTTGCTATTATAGCTATAGTTTTTCCTATCATGAGTAGACATACATATGTAGCACCCTCCTAGGCTAAGGATGCTAGGTAAATTTAGTGTGCCCGTGATCTCGTGCTTTGGTCTGTTCTAGCTTCTCAATCTGAGGATTTGATTGATTCTCCCTGGTTCTGTTGAGAACTTTTCAGAGCTCAGTTTTGGGAAATTCAAATGCTCATGCAGGGCTTTTACCTTTGCTCCAGCCAATCCTTGGGGGGGGGGGTGTACCCAGATAGTGGTTGGGAGATGGGAAAATATCTGTGGGCCAAAGCTGATCTGTTCTACCTCTGGAGAAAGGGGTGCCATGTACTTCAGGGGCTGCTAAGCTTTGGGGCCTTCCTGTCTAGCTGCTGGACTAATCCCTCCCTTGAACGTGACATTTTGGAGAATCCTATACCTCGTTATCCTCCCAGTTACAAGTTTCAGCAATACATTTAAAACAGTGAGTGAATGAACTTTTTTACTGTTACTGTTACTGTCAGGAAAGACGTCTGCAGAGTACAGCTGCTGTCCCCCACTCAAAATGGCCGCAGGCGCTCCTGCAAATGCGCATTTCACCGGAACTGGCGCCAATCAGCCTTTTTAAACAGAACTGTGACACTGAATGGTTGCCGCTCGGTCTACAGCGTTTACCTGAAATCTTGATACCTGTGTGACTTCTGATACCTTTCCGGCTTATTCCCTGACTACGCTCCTGTCTGCTGTTTTGTACCTGATCCACTCGTCTGTTTCCAAAGCCTGCATGTGACCTGACTACGCTCCTGCCTGCTGTTTGTACCTGATCTGCCTGACTACGCTCCTGCCTGCTGTTTGTACCTTATCTGCCTGACTACGCTCCTGCCTGCTGTTTGTACCTGATCTGCCTGACTACGCTCCTGCATGCTGTTTGTACCTGATCTGCCTGACTATGCTCCTGCCTGATGTTTGTACCTGATCTGCCTGATTAGGCTCCTGCCTGCTGTTTGTACCTGATCTGCCTGACTACGCTCCTGCCTGCTGTTTGTACCTTATCTGCCTGACTACGCTCCTGCCTGCTGTTTGTACCTGATCTGCCTGACTACGCTCCTGCATGCTGTTTGTACCTGATCTGCCTGACTATGCTCCTGCCTGATGTTTGTACCTGATCTGCCTGATTAGGCTCCTGCCTGCTGTTTGTACCTGATCTGCCTGACTACGCTCCTGCCTGCTGTTTGTACAGTACCTGATTTGCCTGTCTGTTGCCAAAACCTGCCTGTGACCCGTCTACACTCATGCCTGCTGTTTGTACCTGATCTGCCTGTCTGTTGTCTACCGGGCTCGTCTGACTCTGCTTCCTGCTGTGCATCCCAGCTGGCTATCTGCCACGTCTGCCAGCCTATCTCACCCGCCTGCTGTCAGCCAAGTCCGGCTTCAGCCTGTTAGTTCCTGGCTACTACCTGCACAGACTTCAGGACTGATCCTAGACACTCTTACCCCACTGCTCTCTCACCATAACCAGCACTCAAGCTGGAGCCGTAGGAGAGTTCTTCCTCCACACATCAGGCTCACCCACCAGGTACGTGACAGTTACTGTGTGCCTGGCTGCCTTTGCACTAACTTTGGGGACAATCTGTGGAATGCATTGGTTCCTGGGGGGAAGGGGGGGGGGGGTATATAACGCAACACAGACATGCCATAAAACTTTACCTAAACATTGTCACAATCTTTTTCATATTGATTAGTAGCATACAGTCCTCAGGCTAGCCTACTTTTGTGATTTGTAACTCTATGCCCCCAGCTGCTTATACATACCTTCCATACTTGCAGGCTGGAGCAAAAACAAATCCCCCTGTAAATCCCAAGTCAAAAATGGTCAGACAGGACACAGGACAACACTTGGGTAAAGAATTGGCAACTCAGGCTTTATAGCCGAAGGGGAGCACATTACACGCTACCCCATACCTGAAAGTACTGGCTATGTCACTTTGCTTGGTCATGCATAAATCACAGGTCACACATTATAAATCACAAATCAAAAGTGTATTATATTGGGCTTCTATTGAACATTATTGCTCATATCGTGGAAACCATTCATCAATAGAGTAGTGTGGGTAATGCATATATTTTTTATGCCAGATGCAGACTGATACATTCTTGTTTCCTGCAAAAGCTATACTGTTCGCCTTTTTTTTTCGTGGCACCTGTCTTTTCTTTTTAAACCATTTTATCTTAATAATTATGGCAAAGTAAGAGAAAGTTGGGAAGTACAGTACCACTGTTGGACCTTAGTGGTTATGAATGCCATTGCATTATCCTCAGCTAATTCAGAGCCATCAGAGCACTGGGACCAATGCCAATGTATACCCAATGCATGGCTGCATTGTCTCTCTGTGATGTTTGGGTAAAGCCTTTGCACAATGCAGCACTGTATCACACAAAATAAAACTGCCCTGTCACCAAAGCTTACTAAATAAATACAGCTGGCTGGGTGATATTTCTCACCAGTGTCCTGATGGCATGAAGTGTCTTTTCAAACAGTCCTGATTTGTTTTTCTAAAGAAAGAGCAGCTGCGGAATAGTAGAGGGAATAATGCTGACTATAGCAAGCGCGGCATGAAAATGTTTCAGGAAATGCATCAAAAGAGCTACCTTTTCCATATAACAAACATGAAAATAATGACGAGATCACTTTTACTGGAACTCAACTAAAAAAAAAAAGATTTTTTGGCGATCTGAATACTTTGAAGTCCAGAGGTGGGGTTTGGGTTCTTTTAGACCCATGATCCCTCCATAAAGAGTACCTGTCACCACCTATTACAGTCACAAAGGATGTTTACATTCCTTGTGACAGCAATACATTCCTTGTGACAGCAATAAAAGTGATAAATTCTATGCATTAAGGTGAAAAAACATCAGATGATGCCGCCCCCCAGCCCCCGTTTTACTTACCTGACCCTTCTAAAGTCCCACGCTCGCCCCCGTCATCCTCCTTGAGTCAAAGTCTGGCCGTTGATTGGCTGCACTGGATGGATTGAAAGCAGCGTAGCCATTGGCTGGCTCTGCTGTCAATCACATCCAATGATGTGGCGGGACTGGGCCGAGTGATACAGCGGCGGCTATGGCTGCACTCCCGTAACAACTCCACACTATGCAAGTTCGCTCGCATATCTGTGTGAAGTTGTTGCAGAGAGGAGCCAAGACAGCCTCTGAGGGACCCCAGAAGACTAGGATCGGGGCCACTGTGTGCAAAACTAACTGCACAGTGGAGGTAAGCATAACATGTTTGTTATTAAAAAAAAAAATAATGTATTTTTCTGACCCTTTAAGTACACAGTGGTTTATTCACACGTTGATATTGTGGTCATTATTATTATTATTATAATTCAGGATTTATACAGCACCGCCAATAATATTTATTTTCTTTTTTCACATTATTTTACACATTTGTATTTATTTATTTTATCTTATTTTGCATGGATCATAATTTTGGTCTATTAATTGGTAGTAATGATTACCAGCTAGGGGTGAGCAGAGCCAAGTTCTTTAGACCAAAAACAAAATATATATTTTTAAGTTTTAGTTGCTATTTGATAGAGTTTGACAGAACCTCTCTGTCACCATGGGTTTTAATGAGCTAAGAGGCAGGACAGTTGCTAGAATGGTGTAAGTCCTCTCCTCCGACATACAGCATGTGCATAGAAAAAAGCAGAAAGAATCAGCAGGCTGACCAATTCCAAATAGGCATTAGGTTGGCTATAGTGGCTCCAAAGTCCTAACTGCTCATGGCATTTATAAGTGACTTCTAGTGTACTCATATTTCCTTCTTAAAGCAGAGGTCAACCCAAAAGGGGAAGCTCCGCTTGTTCACACCCGTCCCTTCTCCACTGCCACATTTGGCACTTTTTTTTTGACAGGTACCCACTCCTACTTCCGGGTAAGATCACTGTATCTAAAGAGATGCTGGTAGGGTAATCAGATCCTGTCTAAATTGTCCCTACTAGATATATGAATGTGTGTTAGGGACCTTAGGTTGTAAGCTCCTTGAGGGCAAGGTCAGATGTGAATGTATAATGTATATGTACAACGCTGCATAAATTAACGGCGATATAAGTACCTGAAATAAATAAATATAAATAAATATCTTCTGGGGACCTGTGCGTGTCCCAGAAGGCACCTACCTACTGCCTTCTGGGACACGCACAGGTCCCCAGAAGACGTTGGGACCTTTCAGAAAGCGCAGCGTGACTTGTGCATGGGCAGGAGGAAACCGGCAGTAAAGCCTTCACATTTCCCTTAGTGAAGATGCCGTCGCCTGCAACTGAAGCCGATTGCCAGATGGGCTCAGGGTGGTGACATCGCTGGATGCCTGAACAGGTATAGTAAGTGTCCTTATAATAAAAGTCAGCAGCTATAGTATTTGTACTGTACTGGTGGAAGGCAGTGATACCTGTGAATGCATGCCGTGGTGGTGTTGGTGGAGCCCTGCACAGCTGCATCCATTTCAAAATTTGATCCCCCGCTTGCTGTCACAGGGAAGTGGGGTGTCGGGAGTAAGGGGGGGAGCTGCTGGAACATGTTACATGTTACTCCCTAAATAGGAACATTTTCCACAGGTGAACCTATCCTTTAAAATATGTTTGTATGACCAGCTGTCTATTCTTTTTTTTTACTGAATTGCAAGATATTTTTTTTTATCTAGTAAATCAATACGAAACCTAATTTTAGTTGACCACAAGATGAGCGTGTCCCAAATTCATAATTAATGCTTGGCTTACAAGACTTGCTGAATATTTCAAACATTGAAGCCAATATAAAAAGAAATAATTCATAAAAGTAAATAGCTTTATTGATTTCAAGAGAATAATACATTCTGTTGCTGTTCTCCTTGCATAAACTTTGCTTCTATCAGTGTGGGAGACGCTTTAAAGGCTGCTTGGATAAAGTTAATGACAGAGAATCCCGCAACAGATGAGCTTGATGACTTTTGAATGCATGTGAGTTCAACAATATTGATAAATGTGTTTTGCTCTATTTTAAACAGAGAGAACTATGTATTTCTATTTTCTTTTGAGCCTGACATTCAATTTGAGACCTTTCATGTGGAGTGCTTGCTACAGTGTATCAGCAGTTTTATATTTTTCCAGCTTACAAGGAGGCTGTATTAGACCTTTTTTGATTGAAAGGTTCAAGGTGAGAAAGTGTCCACAAGAGTTATGCCGCGCACACACTACTGTTTTTCATGACGAGAAAAATGCAATTTTTTTAATTGGTCATTGAAAATGATCGTGTGTAGGCTCCAGCGCATTTTTCTTGATGTGAAAAATGGACATTAACCTCCCTGGCGGTGTTCCCGAGTCTGACTCGGGGTTAGATTTATGTGCTACGATCGGTAACCCCGAGTCAGACTCGGGCTCGCCTTGCAGCATCCACAGAGACTGTTTACTTACCTTCTCCGTGGATCCAGCGATGCATCCGCGCTGTGTGAGCGAGCGGGTGCTCGCTCGATTCACACAGCGTCCCCGCGCGCCGCCGATCTCCGTTCCCTGCGACGTTACGATGCACGGGGACGGAGAACGGCGCCAAATTCAAAAATTTAAACAAACACTATACATACAGTACACTGTAATCTTATAGATTACAGTACTGTATGTAAAAAATACACACCCCCCATGTCCCTAGTGGTCTGCCCTGTACACTACATGTCCTTTTATATAATAAAAACTGTTCTTTCTCCCTGCAAACTGTAGATTGCCCATAGCAACCAAAAGTGTCCCTTTATGGCAAAAATTGTTTTAGAGCAGCTAAAAAACAGCGATAATAAATCAGAATCACTTGCAGAATTTAGCGATAGTGATTTATGGGGAAATTCGTCATAAAAAAAAAAAAAAATGACAGCAAAAATTCTGCAACTGAGCAAATTTCAGTGATTTTGATTTGATTACATTATTGAAACATTTTTACTATAATTATATTATTATTTGTTATAATTTTTTATAATTATTTATTACATTATAATTTTTAATAAAAAAAAAAAATCATACCCGGGATGCCTATTAGACTCTTGTTTGGTCAGATTTAAGTGAGTTATTCCTAAGAATTACAAGCCTACAGTATAAAACGCCAAATTCCCTTGCAAATAATGGTACCGCTTTCAGCACCTAAAATCTGAAAGAATCATACCAGCAGGGAGGTTAAAAATTTAGAGCATGCTCGTAATTTTTCCCGTCATTTTTCACGTCGCCGTCTTTCACGACAGGAAAAACGGCCGTGTAGGCTTTAAGGACGGGAAAAAACGTACATGCTCAGAAGCAAGTTATGAGACAGGAGCACTCGATCTGGTAAAACTAGCGTTTGTAATGGAGATAGCACATTCGTCACGCTGTAACAGACTAAAAAGCACGAAGACTGAAAAGCGCGAATCGTCTCTCACCAGACTTTTACTAACACAAAATCAGCAAAAGCAGCCCAAAGGGTGGCGCCATCTGAATGGAACATCCCCTTTATAGTGCCGCCGTACTTGTTGTACGTCACTGCACTTTGCTCAAGCATTTTTTTTCACGATCGTTTGTATGCAAGGCAAGCTTGACAAGAATCGCGACGAGAAAAACATTTTTTCTATGACATTAAAACCGGTCGTCTGAACGCGGCATTAGTGGTGGAGCACAGTGGCTCTTACACATGTGCAGTTGGTTTAGTTCAAAATAATTTTTTTAACACATTTCGACAAATTCATTAATTTAGATATTTTCTGAGTTAACCAATTTGTAAAAAAAAAAAAAAAGTTTAAGAAATGTTTTCAAATATTCGTAAATTATAATATTAGAAAACTAATAAATTCATAAATTTGAAACATTTTCGTAAAAAAAAAAAAGTTTAACAAATGTTTTCAAATATTCGTAAATTATAATATTAGAAAACTAATAAATTCAAAACTTTGGAAATTAGTAAATTCTAACTAACAGCCACATTTGAAAGGAAATTCCAATACCTATATTTTAATAGTTAGTTATTGTTAGTTAGTTAGTTAGTTATTCTTTCAACTTTTCAGATCTTCTTTCTTATTTTAAGATTTTCAAATTTTAACATTTCTACATTTACAAATTTACGAATTGTGATCGAAACGAATGACCTGAAAAAAAAACAACAAAATAAAAAAAGAATGAAACTAAAACGATCACATTTTTCGGCAGTGCACATGTCTAGTGGCTTTTGGTTGTTTCATATAAAGGCTGAAGCATAGACTTGTACTACTTAAAGGATCACTAAAGGATTTTTTTTTTTTAGCTAAATAGCTTCCTTTACCTTACTGCAGTCCTGGTTTCATGTCCTCATTGTTTGTTTTTGCTTTGAAGTTGCTGTAATTCTGCTCTCATCTCCACACTTCCTGCTTGTCTGGCTCCTTATGAAAAATCTCATGGCAGCTTTTCACTGTGGTCCAAGCTGTCATTACTGTGTGTCTAAAACTCCTCAAATCAGATTCATTTTAAAAACAAAACACTGCCCTGTATTTGTTTGTTTTTGTTCTGTGTGTCTCTCTACTTCACAGAAACATTAAACCAATTTAAACGTGAAACTAAACGGCAGGCACATTATATGATTGATTTTTATCTATTTTTAATCATTTTTAAAAGGAATCAGTTAACTTTTATGTCTCTATACCCTGTAAACAGTCATTTCAGCAAAAAAATTTTTTTTCTTAAAGTGACCCTTTAAGCAGGCCATACATGGTCGAATTTCGAACAAATTTCCTTTTTAAAATCATAATTTTATTTTTTATTTTTTGATCCGATGGTGCCCCCATTGATTTTTGAAATTCGGCCAACCAAGCATTCAATTTCACCTCATGTTACTACAGAAAATAATTTTCGTAGCCGGAAGTCTTCTTTTCTTTCCAGGATATTTATTTTCTTGCACATGTGCATTCCTTTTTCTATTACATTTCTCACACGATTCTCCTATCATTGATTAGAAAATCGTTTTTTTTCAAAAAATTTCAAGCATGTTTGAATGATTACATAAATATGATTGCCGCAATAACATCGGCTGTTGCTGCAGCCCACTAATGGTGTGAATTTCGAACAGAAATACGTTTTTACATGTTAACCACTTAAGACCTGGACCATTATGCAGGTAAAGGACCTGGTCCCTTTTTGCGATTCGGCACTGCGTCGCTTTAACTGAGAATTGAGCAGTCATAGGATGTGGCTCCCAAACAAAATTGGCGTCCTTTTTTCCCCAAAAATAGAGCTTTCTTTTGGTGGCATTTGATAACCTCTGCGGTTTTTATTTTTGCGCTATAAACCAAAAAAGCGACAATTTTGAAAAAAATTCTATTTTTTACTTTTTGCTGTAATAGATATCTCCAAAAAATATATAAAAAACATTGTTTTCCTCAGTTTAGGCCGATACCTATTCTTCTACATATTTTGGTAAAAAATCGCAATAAGCATTTATCGATTGGTTTGCGTAAAATTTATAGCGTTTACAAATATGGAAATAGTTTTATTGCATGTTTATTAATATTTTTTTTTTTTACTACTAATGGCGGCGATCAGCGTTTTTTTCCGTAACTGCGACATTATGGACACGTTATGGACACATCGGACAATTTTGACACATTTTCGGGACCGTTGTCATTTTCACAGCAACAAGTGCTATAAAAATGCATTGTTTACTGTGAAAATGACAATTGCAGTTTGGGAGTTAACCACTAGGGGCGCTGAAGGGGTTAAGTGTGACCTCATATGTGTTTCTAACTGTAGGGGGCGGGGCTGGACGTGTGACGTCATTGATCGCCTTTCCCTATATCAGGGAACAGACGATCAATGACACTGCCACTGTGAAGAATGGGGAAGGTGACATCGCGGGACACAGGCGGCAAACTGGTCTGCGGGTCCCACGGGCGTGGTCACGGAGCTTCCGACCGGGTCGCGTGCGTGCTCCAGTGGCCACCCCGTGGCTGGGCTTAAAGAGAAACTTACAGGTACGCGATTGTGCCCAGCCGTGCCATTCTGCCAACGTATATCTGCGTGAAGGGGTCCTTAAGTGGTTAAAATTCTTGTAATGTACATGTTTTTTTCTCAACAAAATTTGAGTTTGACACATACTGACATATAATACAAAGTTTTTTCACCAGTATAGTAATATTATATTATATTTATCAGTGCAGCACGCATTTTTATATCTAATTTTAGATGACCACAGAATGCAAGTGTCCTAAATTCATAATTAATGCCTGACTTCCAAGCCTTGTTGACTATTTCAAACAATGAAATGGTTATTAAAATGAATAATTCATAAAAGTAAACAACCATATTGATTACAAGAGAATAAAACATTCGGTCGCAGTTATCCTTGCATAAACCCTGCCTTACTGGTAAATATTGGATGTCGTAAAAACATTTTCAAGCACCAAATTAAAGTTGCAAGTGCTGGAGTATCTTCTGTGTGCACTGATCATCTGGAGAAGAGGGTCTCAGAGCATATAAGAGGGAGCTTAGTGCTGGTCTATTCGGTGGTCTGTTTGCTAGTGCTCAAAGAACAGCCAGATGTGGGCAGCCAATCAAAGTCTGCAGAATTACTGACCCTTTTTATAGTGTGAAGACCTACAGTAGGCTTCATGCACACTGGGGCCTCTTCTAAAAGCTTTTTTCTTGGCAGGAGAAACACAACTAGGCTGTTAGTAGATGGAGCAATGTTCTTTCCTGCAACCACTTGATTCTTCCATCAACCCAGTTAGGCGTGGTGGTGATAAAGCGCCGCTAAAAATAGCGGCGATATACCGACGTATTAACCGCGATATTCGGCCACTAGCGGTGCGGTTTTAACCCCCGCTTGCGTCCGAAAAAGGGTTAATACCGCCCGCAATGCGCCTCTGTAGAGGCGCATTGCAGGCGCTATTACCGCGGTTTCCCATTGATTTCAATGGGAAGGAGCCGAATAGGAGCGGTAAACACCCCTCTCCTATACCGCTCCAAAGATGCTGCTAGCAGGACTTTTGGAGCGGTCCGGCTAGCACAGCGCTTCAGTGTGAAAGCCTTCGGGCTTTCACATTGAAGACTACAGGACAGGTTTTTTTCAGGCGGTATAGCAGCGCTATTTTTAGCGCTGTACTGCCTGAAAAACGCCCCAGTGTGAAAGGGATCTTAGTGTTCATGGGAAAATGCCTCCCATGGAGCCATTGTGTTCTCCTGGTGTGGAGGTGGGGGAAGCCTTTCCCCCCAGGAGAACACAGTGATAATTGCTGGCGGCTATAACAGTTGCTACCGATACTAGCGAGAGAATCTGGCAAGATGCTTGTACCCAAGTTGATTGATTGATCAACTTGGTACATTCAGCCTGCCCACTATTGGTTCAAATCTCAGCAGGTTCCTTCGAACCTGCAGACTGTATATGGTCAGCCTTATACTTTTGCTGCTTGCAGGTAGTCGTTGCAAGTCTGGTAGACCAGGATTTCAGATAGTTGGTTTACTGCTGTGCTTTAGCAGTGTCTCAGATCGCCACTAAGGGACCATCCTTTCTATTATCAGAGGCCAGTTTATGGAAGTCTGAAAGAAGTACCAGAGCAGCCCTTTTCACTAGCTGGGGACGGTGAAGAAGTGGGAAAGCTTCAGCAAGTTCCAAGCCAGGGACCCAGCAGGTTAGTGGGGGTGACGCTTGAGGAGTATACAGCGGGTTAGTTGTGGAAGAGCTCAGAGGATCCAGTGATGACTGGGACTTTGAAGTCTAGTGAGAGACTGGAAGCTCAGTTAGTGAAGATCTACAGTGGGATGCTGTGAGATCTAAGAAAAGACCTATACCAAGTTACTGTGAGTTACATGTAAGGATTACTATTGACTGTCACAAGTTCAGTTGCCATAGGAGACAGCAGTTCTACAAATACAGTGATCGTATCTGGCTGGAAGGCCTTTAACCTGTATAGCTGTCTGCCCATTTTGTTCCGGAGTCTGCCAATTACCATTGCATCTGCCTAAGGGTGTCCTGGCCCTAACCCTGTTAAGAAACAATAACAAAATGTTGTTTGCATTTAAAAAGTGACTGGTGCCCAATCATTCTATCTTGCATTACACCCACTATGCCTCGTAACCCACTCTACAAAGAAGGATGTCAGCTCTCCCTGATTCTAGAGGTCACCACTAGGCCTTTGGAGGCTCTAATAGGCTTCAATATATGGGATTGGGTCACAGAGTAACACTGATCCTCCTTTTGGGCCAATCAGGAAGTGGGTTTTTGACCAGGTCACGAGATTGGCTGAAAGGACAGATCATCCTATTGGATGCCTAAGAGGGGGAGGGGCGGGGCTGAAAGCCGCCATGGAGGAGAGAGCTAGGAGCCAAGGCGCTGCACCAAGCAGCTGCCACCCTCCACAATAGGGTAAGTGCCAGACTGACCAGCAAACTGCGGGGGGAGATGGGTGGTTGTTTGCCGCCTCCCCCCCAAAAAAAACACCACCCACCACAGGGTACAAACACACAGCTGGATGAGCTAGCTGAGTGGCTCAAAGAAAGGACACGCCTTCTCCCCCTCCCCTCTCCTCTTCTCCAGTAGAAACAGAGCTCTGTAGATCTTCAGTCAGCAGGACAATTGCACAGCTAGTGTTGGGCTTTCCTATTATATTCACAACTGTACTGCATGCTCTGAATCTTGGCAGCACACTATATTAAATGTGTATTTGTAAAATATGGATTTACACATAAAATAAAGTCTTGGTATTAGTTTATCAACTGCTAAATTAAAAAAAAAAATTTACTTAAACCGCAACAGTTTTTTACTTTGAGAACTGCATTGTAAGGTGCATTTTCCTGGTGCAAAATCACATTTTCTCTTATATTGGTTTTGAGCAGACAGAGCAAGGAAAGATGATTTCTGATGATATGCCATTAGAGAGCGCACATTTCTGTTTCCTTAATCTAATAAAAGGACATTGTTTAACAAAAATACACAATGCCGAACCTAGTTAAGCTTTCCAGACATGAGAACAAATATTGAGAGAAGGAGTGTCTGCCCAACAGTTCTTATCTAGGGCACAATGTAAAATGCCACGCTTGTTAATCTTATAAAACTTTCTTCCTTTCCAAAGTGATATAGTATACAAAGTCAGCCAGTGAGATCATCTTTATATTACTATATGTGGTGTATTAGTGTTAGTAACCCTAGACCAGGAGCAGCTGAAGGATGGCACCAGCAATATGTATAGCTAGTAATGCTTGTTTGCATTATCTGTTGTCAGACCGGACTGTCGATTACCTTTTCTGACATCATGTGGTCCACATGCATGTAAGATTACGCAGTTTTTATATATGAATAAAAGTATTTAAGCCACCCTCATCGACAGCTGCTGCCCTGGATCCTGTTCCTATATCCTGTGTGGAATATGGGTATGCCCGCTCTACCAAAGGTGTAAATTCTTGAAAGCATTGGGCTCACTTTCACTTGCTTTAATGTTTTGAAAAGTGATCTGATTTTGCTGGGAAACGCATGACATCCTTCTAGAATGGTTGGACATATATATATAGAAAGACAAAAGTCAAAACTGATGAGAGGCACGGAACCAAGTGCTGGGGTCTTAAAATACCCATTTTCAGAATCTAACTGTTGAATGATATCTCAACATAATCATGTAGCAACGCAACCACATATCAGAGCCAGATTAATATCCAACTTGATTTAGGAAGGCTAAGTGGCTCACCACATCTGAACAACTACCCTAAATGCCCATAAACACGATCAGACTTTTCAACAACAACGGTCCGACGGACGTGTTTTATCGTGAAAACCGACCGTCTGTATCCATCGGACAATTGTTGTTGGTTTTTCAACAAACAAATGTTCGCTGTGCATGCTCTCAAATTTTCCGACAACAAATGTCCGATGGAGGATCATTCGATCGTGTGAACACAAGTTAATCGGACTAAAGTCCAAAGTACAAATACGCATTCTCCGAACCAATGCTAAACATCAGACAACAATAGCACAAGTTTCCTAAAGGGTGGCAGACTGGCAGTTAAGAGATGAAAAACCATGTGATTTAGTGAATGTTGGCTGAAAAAGTTCTGCCGTGGGTACTGCTGTGTTTAGGCATAAGTTCACGGCCAATGCCCCTTTGGAGAAAAATTCACGGAAAAGTCAGATTGAAGTCCGATCGTGTGTATGAGGCTTTAAAGATAGTAGCTACAGGATACAGTTGGCCGGCTATTTCCTTGAGTTAGATATATAGGGAGATATCTACCATCCTCACATGACATGGCTGAGCACCAGGACATGCCTTGATCCTCATTCGAAAATCTGCACATGCTCTGTACTTTGATGTTTCATCCGTCTCCATAAAAGAGTGAGGGATTGGGACTTCCAGGGGGATTCCCCAACAGGTTGTAAATGTAACCTCTCTCTGCATGGTAACAGGTCCCTCTGAATGCTCTCTTGTTGATTTATAGGGAGCCATCTATGGTTAACCAATACTAATCCCTTCATACTCTGCTACTACAAATATACAGCAGTCCTATTGCTTAATAATATTATTTTTATTTGCTTTGGCAATATTATTACATGCAACATTACTATTGGGGAAAACATGGAACAATGGCAGGCTTGTGAAGTGTGGTCAGCCATAGAAAACAATGCTATTATGGCTAGTGATCGTTTATATTTTACTAAGGAATATGCTCCTCATCCAGTGAAAACAAGTGTGAATTGACATAATTAATGTGGTTTCCATAATTAATACAAATATTATTTTGTTTTCTAGCTTTCAGCCAAATCAGAAATCTATGGGGATGGCATGAATCCTACCATCCTACCAAAGCAATCTTTTACGTGCATGGGTTTTGGTGAAAACAAAGCTTCAATAAATCAGCGACAATTTCTTTTGGGTTCAATGTTTATAATTTCAGAGTGAAATAATATTATTACGCACAGAGTGGTGGGGGTCAGACTGGCCCAGACACTTCAATCCATGTTCATTCATTAATGTCAGAAGTGAAGCACACAGAGGTTGTCGGCATTGAGCTATTCAAATGTGTTTTTTTCAATTAAATGAGAAACATTTGTTTGTAGGGAGGACTTCATTTTGGTGATTGCGTGTATGATCATACACTATATTACCAAAAGTATTGGGATGCCTGCCTTTACACGCACATGAACTTTAATGGCATCCCAGTCTTAATCCATAGGGTTCAATATTGAGGTGGCCCACCCTTTGCAGCTATAACAGCTTTAACTTTCTGGGAGGACTGCCCACAAAGTTTAGGAGTGTGTTTATGGGAATGTTTGACCATTCTTCCATAAGCACATTTTGTGAGGCCAGGCACTGATGTGGACGAGGAGGCCTAGCATAATAGGAATCGGGAATGGGCACTAGTGCAATAGGATGTTACCGACAGTCTCTTTCCGATAGAAGGTAGTATAAAGAGATCCATCGGAATTCAAAAAGAGTCTCAGATCCAGATGGAATACTCTAAACATCAGATTGCACAGTGAATTCTCACAATCTATATGATGAGGCCATCAGGGGAACTGCTTAGTCTCATCCAACCAAAAACAGGAAAACCACCAACGCCAGAAAAAAATACTCATAGTGTAGTATTTATTGTAAATCACAAGTTCTAAATATTAAAAAGCAACTATAATCCACAAAAGTAAATTGCATAGGCAAAAGTAGGTATGTAACAGCGACTTACATCAAATACCGCCAAACCACAAATAGAGGAATGGTGGCTGCACCTTGAGTATAATGCAGTTGATACATGTAGTCCATAAAGTGCATAAAAAACATAGGGCAAAGATAACTTACACAAGGTACCACCACACTAAGAATGTCGGCTGGACCTCAAGCATGTAAATTAAGCTCTTCGACTGTTTCGCACCATGCACATCATCAGGAGCATCGGAAGAAATAGTTGATGTTGAATAAGAGAGTTTAGTCCCACGCTAACTTATTTTGGGTTCCTCTTGGAAAAAATAGACATTTACTATAACAAGATAACTGCCAACCTTACATTTAATAAATAGTAATAGTTAAAAAATGATGTGATATCAAAAATCTCAAAATGAAAATTCATTTCTAGCAACCAAATATAAAAAAATACCTTGCTAAGTGTTTGGTTTATGTAGATAATTACCGCTATGATGCTAAATGTAATATAAAGGCGTTTCAACTCTTAAAAACACTTAATGGGATTTCCCCCCCCCCCCCCCCCGTTTTCTAATCTGGAGTTACAGGTCTTGGATTAGCGGCTAGTCTAAGTTGGGTGCATGTTATTTATAAGGTGCTATGTTTAGCACCCATTGAACCCGGAGAATGACATTCCAAATGGAGAATCAAAATATCATGTCTTAAAAATAGAAATAAATTGCATTCAAGCTCTTCCAATGAGGAAGCAGTATAGGTTACATAGTTGCAGTATGAAATTTAAGACTGCGTGCCGATTTATACTCTGTAATCTGGCCCATGATTCTTTCCACTCTACTGAAAGAGCACTCTAAATTTAAACACAGATAAACAGTTTAGGTGACTGTAGCTATTTGCATATTCTTTTAACAGAAGCTCTTGGACTGGATTTACCGAGCAGTTGCCTCTCAACATTATTTATGCGGGTGGTGGCCAACTCGGCCCGGAGTTGGATAGCAGTGCTACATCATGCAACTACTTAGGCAGTTGTCAGTCCTTGGACCCTGAAATCTCTTCAAATGTCAGAAGATGTCTTGTGACACAGCTCTTCAGTCCTGGCAGACCACAGTGTCTCTATTGATCTGTCCCTTCTCTTGTTTCCTCATCCCACCAATGGAGTAATGCACTCACTAAATTGTGAAGTGGAACTCATTTTTTGAACTGTATCAGTGGTATAAAAAAAGAATGCTCAGGGTTGTGACCAATGGAGATAGAAACAACTTAGAAAATATGGCTTTGCTAATTAGAGGGCATAAGGCTAAATATACCGTTTTAAACAGTAACTCCACTTTTGTTGAGAAAAAATAAGTTAGAGCAATACCCCCCTTTGTGACCAATTTACATTGCAAAGAGTTTCTGGTGCTGGTGTTCGGAATTCAGAATTGGTATCAAAAGTGAAGTTCCGTCGCCGCCATCTTGCTACACCCAGCACTCCTCCACAGTAAGGGTACACTGAGAGGGGGGCAAGCGGACATCTTGTTACACCCACAGGAGTTTTGCATTCCACCATTATTTTATGCCCAGTAGATGGCTGGAAGAGCCCATAAGAGCCAACAAGTTTGAGGCCTGGAGCAAAAATAATTTCTTGTCCTGGAGGAGAAGTTCCCAACCTGAAGGCTGCTGCTCTTCTGGGCAGTCCAGCTGCATTTTTGCTTTGCTAATCAAAGTCCCAGCTTAGTTAACTGGGGGGGCCTATTCTACTGAATTTTGCTGGAGCTGATTGAAGGGTTTACCTGGGGATCTGGTCTGAAGAGTATGACTGGTATTGTTATCGGGTACAACAATATGTATATAGATCACCCCAGGGCTGCTGATGTTGTACGCAGAGGGGACCCCTTCTGTTTCTGGTGCATATCACTTTCGCACCCGCTCCTCATGCCGGCCCAAGTCCTGGCCTGCACATTGCCTTCCCTGGCGAAGTGATATCTCTCTCTCCGCTCATGGCGCTTTGCTCTGTTCTCGGACAGAGACAGTGAGACTGGAGAAGAAGCGGTGAGAATGAACGGCGGTGGCAAAAGAAGGAAGCAACTGACATCTAAATTAGTTTGTGACTGACACTCCAGGCAGCAGCAGCATTATCAGGGAAAAAGTGCCTCAACAGGTGTGTGCTTGCTTTGGAGGGGTGATTCAAGATCTGCTAGATCACTGTATCTGTCTGCAGCAGCATCTATATATGCATGTGCTGCCTGCAGCCAGTGTCACTAATGCCATAATGTGCTGCAGCCAGTGCCACCCATGCCACCAATGCCTTAATGTGCTGCAGTCATTGTCACCCATGCCATAATGTACTACCAACAGTGCCACCCATGCTGCCAATGCCATAATGAGTGAGTGAGTGAAAAACGTATAAAGCGCAAACACTTGCGAACTGAATCGCCTCTGGGTGCTGTTTCCATTCCTTCGATAAGGAAACGCTTTGCCTCAAAAGAGATGAGTTTTAATCATTCTCCTGAAAGCCAAGTGGTCCGACTCCAGTCGGATGGTGGTTGGTAGTGCATTCCACAGTCGCGGTCCTTGGACAGCAAATCTCCGATCTCCTTTGGATTTGTATCTTGCCTTGGGTATGTACAGTAGGTTCTGATTTGTGGATCGCAGAGTGCGATTGGGGTTATGGGCTTTTATTTTTATGCATAGATATTGGGGAGCCAATGCCATAATGTGCTGCAGACAGTGCCACCCATGCTTCCTGCAGAGACAGTGCCACCCATGCTGCCAATGACCTTATGGCATTGGCGTTATGGGTGGCACTGTCTGCAGTGATAAATATCACTTGAAGACAAATCTGCACTTTGTTTCAAAGCAGGTCTAGGGATGGGCCAGGGGTGGGGCTGAAGGAGGGACCAGGGGTGGGGCTGAAGGGGGCCCCGTCAGGTAGGCTGTATGGGGCCCCCATGATTTCTATCAGCGCCCCTGGATCACCCTGAGAGGAATGTTTTTTCTGAACAAAAGTGGAGTTACGCTTTGAGTTCACTATGAGCAAGATTTTCCCACAACCTATGCAACACCATATGCTCTTATTAGTCCATGTCCTCCTATTACACATTCAGCTGTTGGGGGCTTTCCACAAAAACCACTGGACCTCAACCACCCTCCATCCAGCTGTTTGCAGGATAGGGCTGAACAATACAATTGTGTGCCCCCTAGAGGCCACTCTACTCTAGGCCTTTCAAAATGCACATGTGCTCAGTGTGCTCTCCCAGCATTAAATGAGGTCAGTATTGACGGCTCTGTATGGTTCAAACCATGCACCTGCACAGCTGAACGCAAGGAGGAGCGAATGCACTTTGCACGTGCACAGATAGTACAAACCAATAGTACAATTGTTTGTATATAGTACATTATAGTACAAACAATTGCAATGTTCAGCAAAAGGCAGGGCGGAGGGGGAGCGAGGGACCGATGGCCTTTGGGAAGGGTTCTCAGCACCTGCAAATATAATAGGAGGATGTGGACTAATTAAAAATAGGATGTGTTAGTATGTACTAATACGAGCATGTGGAATTGCATTTGGGGGAAATCTTGCTGTAGGTGAACTAATACTTGTTTTCTACTCTTGTGATGGAAGTGATGACATGTTAATGCTATAAAGGCTCTGCTGTGCCATATGTTGTGTAATAGTTATTAGTGAGAATAGACTGAGAATAGACTACCATTTGCAGTACATATCAAGTCTAACCTGGAATATGTATTGGATGAGTAATACAAGGCCATAGAACTTTGAATAATTGCTATAAATCCTGATAATGACGGTAGGCTTAGTCATAGATAAAGTCATGCTTATCTTGCAAATAATACAATGTAAGCCAAAAAAGAGTAACATTCTTGACGTGATTTAAAGGGTGAATAAAAGGAACAAAGAACTCGGGAAGAATGCAAGTTCTAAAGCCAATACTAATTTGTTTCCTATTATGGTATCTTAATGATCGTTACTTTTATGTTGAGGGAAAGGGAATAGTGATAGATGTAATGACTCAAGCAGCTGAGATGGGGCTTGACATCATATAGGACTCAGGATCCAAAGAAAAGAAAGAGTATAATACATTTATCATGGTCAGTGATGCATGAATCAGACACTGGATTAAAGCCACATCGAACTTTCAGTTTACGTCGCTAAACACATTTAATGTGAATCAACAAAAAAGGTGTGCAAAGTGTTAAAATTTGTAAAAAAAAAAGAAGCATGCCCACGGCCAGCATGCTGCATGTAAGGACCCTCGTAACAAGTGATTTCTATGCAGACATCTGGCACATCCACTGCTGAGTCAGTGTCAGAACTCTCCAATCAACAGGGAGCATGAGCTAAAGGTCTGACTCAGTGGGGAGCATGACATACCTCTGCAGAGAGACCACTGCTTCACATTCCACTCCCACCTTTGCTCCACCCCCAATAGACAGTGAACAGGCAGAGGCGTCCAGTGGATGCATGTAGACTACCAGACATATGCAGTTCCATTTTAATCACTTAACCCCCGGACCAAAGACCAGAGCACTTTTTGTGATTCGGCACTGCGTCGCTTTAACTGACAATTGCGCAGTCGTGCGACCTGGCTCCCAAACAAAATTGGCGTCCTTTTTTTCCCACAAATAGAGCTTTATTTTGGTGGTATTTGATCATCTCTGCGGTTTTTATTTTTTGCGCTATAAACAAAAATAGAGCGTCAATTTTGAAAAAAATGCAATATTTTTTACATTTTGCTATAATAAATATCCCCAAAAAATATATAAAAAAAACGTTTTTTTTCCTCAGTTTAGGCCGATACGTATTCTTCTACATATTTTTCGTTAAAAAAAAATCGCAATTAGGGTTTATTGATTGGTTTGCGCAAAAGTTATAGCGTTTACAAAATAGGGGGTAGTTTTAGGCATTTTTATTAATATATTTTTTTTCAGTACTGCGGAATTATGGCGGACACTTCGGACACTTTTGACACATTTTTGGGGACCATTGGCATTTTTATAGCGATCAGTGCTATAAAAATGCATTGGATTACTACAGTATACAAATGCCATTGGCAGTGCAGTAACACTAGGGGGCAGGGAAGGGGTTAAGTAAGTTCCTGGGTGTGTTCTAACTGTATGGGGGGGGTGGGACTGACATGGGGAAATCACTGATCTTCTGTTCATACATTGTATGAACAGAAGATCAGCATTTCCCCCGCTGACAGGACCCGGGAGCTGTGTGTTTACACACATAGCTCCCGGTCCTCGCTCTGTACCGAGCGATCGCTTGTGCCCGGCAGCGATCGTACCCCCTAGTGGCTGCAAAAGTAGCGGCTGGTTGGCAAGCAGTTAAATGACTGAAAGAGGAATTCCTTAGCCCAATCACACTGGGGAGGGTGTTTTTTTTTTTGCGCTATAAACAAAAAAAGACTTGACAATTAAAAAAAAAAAAAAACAATATTTATAAACGGAGATGCGCCGTGTCCGGGTGACACGAGCACAGCAGGATCACGCCGCTGCGCGGGCTCGCGTGTGCGATCCCCCTCCTTCTGAAGGACGTTCCTTAACGTCCACTCAGAAGGAGAAAGCACCCACCCGGCCGTATATGTGCAGTGGCCGGGTGGAAGGTGGTTAACCAATCTTGTTTTTTGTACAATTCTCCTTTAAGAGGGCGTGGCAAGGGGCGTTTCCTAATACCTGCATACTTTTGCTGATAAGTGACCATCGTTCTCATCTCAAAAAGTTGGAAGGTATGTATATGTGTAAAGCGCTGCGTAAAAGTAAAATCGTTGTATTGGAGACAGAGACACACAGAGACATACAGAGAGCAGTTCTTATGGAAGACAGAGACACACAGAGACATACAGAGAGCAGTTCTTATGGAAGCCAGAGGGCAAAATTAGGTAATTATACAGTTATATATATGTTCTTATTGTAAATAGTGTGATTAGAACTGTATACTGATTTAGCTGTGTGTTCACTTGTAGTTCCACCAAACCTGAATCACTCATCACTTATCAAACCCAAAGAGAGAGAGAGAGAGAGAGAGAGAGAGAGAGAGAGAGAGAGAGAGAGAGAGAGAGAGAGAGCATTTTCTGTTATACTTTATTCATCACGTGTTTTTGTACATGGACTGTCTGCTGCAAAGCAGCAGTATTTTATATGAAGAAAATATAAGTTATTAAAGAAGTTATTTTAAGCATTTGGTGTGCTCTTTAAACTTACTGCTTCCATAGAACGGCGCTAGAGGAATTTCAGAGTAATAGACAGTCTTGTTGGATTGAAAAGTCAGAGATATCACAATTCTTCTAATGCCACAACGCATGAGGCACTTCATAGTGCTGCGCCTGCCACAGGCACACAGCATTCAAAAAGTGCATAAATCTGCAATGTGAATGGCAGAACACTAGGGATTTTTTTTCTTTAATTATTAAAAAAAAAAGTAAATAAAAATAACACTTAATTTAAAGGGAAGAAAAAATACAGTTTCCTAAGAAATACAGTTGTTTAATTAAAGCTGTTAATTTATGTCTTTAAACTACATGGAAAACAAGTGGTTCAGCCCACATTGTAATGAGATCAATAAATCAAGTGTGATTGCCTTGAAGGAAATACCTCAACCAAGCTTCATGTGTAAAAAACAAAGGATGGGGAAGTGCACCATGAGAAGCGCAAAGTGCCTGCATTGCAAAATGAGTGACAGAGTATACAAGTTTGAAATATAGATGTAATTATATGTGTATCATGTTTAATGAGGCTCTCTGCTTTAATTCTGAATTTTGAGGCAAGCACTGCTCAAATACTTATATGTGAACATATTTACATGTGAAAGGATTTGTAATTGTGTTCGACAAATTTATGAATCCAGACCCCTAGTTTCACAGCACAGGAGGCTCCAGGACCTCCTTGCAGACTACCATGCAGTTCATTTATAGAGAGTGGTCCAGGACCTGCCCCATTTTGCTGATGGGTCAATAAAGAGCCTCTAATGGAAAAAAAATAAGCCAAGAAACACTGGGACTTTGATATGCATGCTTGAGTTTGTATTAGGGTTGTCCCGATACCACTTTTGTAGGACCGAGTACAAGTACCGATACTTTTTTTCAAGTAGTCGCCGATACCGAATACCGATACTTTTTTTTAAATGTGTCCCCAAATGCAGCCATGTCCCCCCACATATTGCAGCCATGTATGTCCCCCACATATTGCAGCCATGTATTTCCCCCACATATTGCAGCCATGTATGTCCCCCACATATTGCAGCCATGTATGGTCCCCCACATATGCAGCCATGTATGGTCCCCCACATATGCAGCCATGTATGGTCCCCCAAATAATGCAGCCATGTATGGTCCCCCACATAATGCAGCCATGTATGGTCCCCCACATAATGCAGCCATGTATGGTCCCCCACATAATGCAGCCACGTATGGTCCCCCACATAATGCAGCCATGTATGGTCCCCCACATAATGCAACCATGTATGGTCCCCCACATATGCAGCCATGTATGGTCCCCATACCTGTAAATATGATGCCGCCGCCGCCACCGCCGTTAATCCTCTGCATTACAGCATAGCGTAGCGCCGCGCACGCATTACAAGCTTCCGTTGTGAATACTTGTAAAGTGCGCGCCGCCATGTATAGACACTCCCCTTCTCGGGATTGGACGGATCCGTCCAATCTGTGGCAGAGACTTGATCCTAAGTTCGAGTGACACTCTGGCTGCCAGGCTGGTGAGAGAGGCCTGTCCAGGTGCACTGTACCCAGTCCGGCTGGAGTGGCAAAGTAATGTGTTGTTGGAAGCAGGGCTGTTTCCCGTATTCAGTTACACCTGAATCTGCTGTCTCCTATTTGCTATCCCTTCACCTTTCTACTGTTTAATCGTTTTTACCTGGCTGGGTAATAAAAGCACAGAAAAGATGTGGACATTCCCTTTACTACAACTCTCATCAAGTACCCTAGACGGCGGAGATACAGAGGTAACATGCCACCCAAAACAAACCAGCAGCTCCTTTGGGGGTAGTGCTACATGTAGTAACCTGTGGGTCTCAGTAAAAATTCTGGACCTGCCTCACCTCTTTACTAACCCCTCCACTTTTACTGGGCAGACTAGACATCTTCACTTTTGATACCGTCACCCCACCCTCCTTACTGTGGATAATCAACTCTTTTTATCGGGCACCAACAATTAGACTCTTAATACAAAACACATACTAAAGTGTCCCTGTGTAGAAGAGTTTTTTATAATCACCTTTCCATGGTTCAAGGATTTGAGAACTCTGGAAGTGTTGGATACCTGGTTCCCCAATGCATACGTTCTTCCATCCTTCAACCCGTAGGTCATTGCTTAGTGTTGTAATGATGTGAGGCTTAAAGGATGGAAGCAACAATTTGTGGCACACCTAGACTATGCCTAGACACGGTGGAGTGGCGTCACATTTACAATTTTTTTTTGTAATTATGGAATAAAAAGTCTTGTTCTTTTAATCCTATTTTTTTTTTGTGGCACATATAAAGTCTCATTCACCTATCCTCACCCCGTTTAGGGAGGGTATCTATCTATATGTGTTGTTCGTTTTGGGGTAGTGTTCACTGAGAAATATTAACTTTGGGCCAGATTCAGGTAGGACTTACGCTGACGTATCTCGAGATATGCTGACGTAAGTCCAAATGTGCGCCGTTCTATCTTTACGGCGACTCCCGACGCTAGATACGTCGAAAAAATAGGCTTCCTACGCCCGACGTAACTTGCCTACGCCAGCGTATCGTGGGCGCATATTTACACTAGCCGCAAGGGGCACTTCCATTGATTTACGCGTCAAATATGCAAATGACCGAGATACGCCGATTCACGAACGTACTTGCGCCCGTCGCTGTGATATACGCCGTTTACTTAAGGCGTATGTCCGGCGTAAAGTTATTCCACACAAAGGTGGCGCAACCCATGCAAAGGTATGGACGTCGGAACAGCCGGCTTCTTTTACGTTGTTTACGTAGTACTACGTGAATCGCGCTTGGCGTAGATTACGTTCACGTCGTAGGCATTGAGCCGACGTATCTTAGGGAGTATATGCGACGTGATTCTGAGCATGCGCCATTTAATCGGCCATTCATTTGCACGGGGTCACGCTTAATTTAAATAGATGACTCCCACCTCCTTCCTACTTTGAATTAGGCGGGCTTACACCCGCCAATTTACGCTACGCCGCCGCAACTTACTGAGCAAGTGCTTTGTGAATACTGCACTTGCCTCTCTATGTTACGGCGGCGTAGCGTATATTCGATACGCTACGCCTGCCTAAAGAAGCGCCAATCTATCTGAATCTGGCCCAATATATATACTCCACTGAACCCTAAGCATTTTTTTTTTTTTTTTTTTTTATTTTAGCAAAGGATTTCTTTTTAAATTGCCTTTTCAGTCAATTTTTCTTTAGTGGGTGGAGGCTTTCAATTGAATAGACCATCAATTTTCATGCAAGGTCAGCTTAAGTTTAAATTTAAAATGTTCATGTTTGACTGGCATTCACCATTAAATTAAGTTGATAATTTATAAGGTTCTTCTAAAATGATCTGTTATGGCACAAACTTGTCATCATCAGCCCTGTAGGTTTGTGACAGCTGCTTTTATTTTGACGTCATTCGGTTTATGATACCTCTATAATGTGGTTAGATAAGCTTGTCAGAGTATAATTTTCTCTCCGTTCCAGCATGCTTTGCAGTGACATGGACAAATTACGTGAGGGGATGGCTTAAGTTTATTTACAATAGATATATGGTCGGTAACAAGTTTTTTATACATGGTGGCTGGTTCTCCCTCTTCTGCCTCTTTCTAGATCTTGGCAGTCTTGGTGAACTCTACAAAGATTTTTTCAGTGTTTCTCCAATTTACAGTGCAAGAGCTATCCTAAACCTGCCATGTTAAGTTATCAGTAAGTGTTAGCGACTTTTTTTGCAGCATTTATGCGTTGTATGTGTACACAAGGTCTAGTAAAGTAAATCTAGACTTGCACACACAAGGCCGCCAAGTATTTAGCTTCCCCATGCTTCCTCTGCCAACACAGACTGTAGGCTCAGACTGGACATTCCTATGTGCATTCGGAAACTTTTCGTTCATATATACTTACCTTGCCCCAGTGTGACAGAGCTTTGGACTGTTAATTAGAAATTTGGACAAGGAGTGCTACACTGTGGGAAAACAGGTGGAATGTCACATTTTCCTATAGCAATGGGTATTTATGTCACCACCTAGAAGCAGAGTGGAATGCTGAAGCCCGCTGTCAGGTGATGTCACAGAGTCGGTCCAGGCTCGGGCAAGATTTCACCAATGAAGTCAGGATCTTCCCACATGCCTGGACCAGCACACAGCTCAGGCTCTCAGAGAGCCGCTGAGAGGCTGAGCCAGATGCTTCCACCCCCTCCACAGCCCAGCGCTCCAGTGAGTGTGGGGGCAGAGCAGAGACCTAGTGACTAACAGTCATCAGCTCCCTGCTTACAGAGCTGTGAGAACGGAGCAATCAGCGGTGTTCAATCGGTCGATTCTCAGTGTAAGAGGGGTCAGGGGACAGATGAAGCATTGGTCCACCTGGGTAAGTATGATTCTTAAAAAACAAAAACAAACCCATAAAATTCTCTTTTAAAGTCTATATATTAGATAGATAGATCGATAGATAAAAATAATTATTATTACATATTATTATTATTAATATATATTACTGTATATACACGAGTATAAGCCGAACCGAGTATAAGCCGAGGTACCTAATTTTAACACAAAAAAATGGGAAAACATACTGGCTCGAGTAAAAGCCTAGGGTGATAGGGTCAACAATGCCTATTTGCACGCCTCACTGTGCCCATTGCAATCTCACTGTGCCCAACCTCACTGTGCCCAACCTCACTGTGCCCATTGCAACCTCACTGTGCCAACCTCATTTTGCCTAACCTCACTGTGCCCATTGCAACCTCACAGTGCCAACCTCACTGTGCCCATCCTCACTGTGCCCATTGCAGCCTCACTGTGCCCGAGTCAGTGTACCTAAAATTATTGACAGGCTGCGGGCATGCATTATTTGTTTAAAAGTCGCAGTCTCCTTCTGGTCTCTTCCGTGATAGGCGTTTCTCAGCAGACACAGTTCCATTTATCACGGAGGACGTTCTCTCATCCTCTGACTCAGTTTCCCAGCAGACACTGTGTTCAGTGTTCCGCCAATCATGGACAATCCTCTTGTCCGAGAACGAGAGAACATCCATGATAGGCAGAACTGTGTGTGCTGAGAAAGCCTATCACGGAAGGGACCAGGAGGAGACCCACCGTGACTTTTAAACAATGGACGCCCGCAGCCTGTCAATACTTTCAGGTACACTGACTAGAGTAAAAGCCGAGGGGGGTATTTTCAGCCTTAAGAAAAGGGCTGAAAAACTTGGCTTATACTCGAGTATATAAGGTAATATTATTCTTATTATACTAATAAAAGATTTATCTAGTGCCAACAGTTTATGCAGCACTTTACAACATGAGGGCAGACAATACAAATACAATACAGTTTAATACTTGTTAAGCTTGTTAGCGTTTACAATCTAAGAGGTAGATTTGTTGTTTTTATTTCTTTCAATAGCTTTTTTTATAAAGAGACTTGTTCTCTGGTGAGAAGAAAAAGATACATTGGGGGGCATTTATCAAGCAAATTACCAACAACAATTAGTTGCAGATTAGGTTGAGTCTCCATCAGCAATATCTTTGAGACAGTTTTTCGCACCTGTGCGACTGTATTCCTGGACAGCCAGATGAAACAGTTTGCAAAGTTCAAAGGCAGATCTTTGAGAGAAGATAAGGCACATTTATATCCTAAGCAGAAGTATAAAAAAGAGAAGGTGGTCAGGGTCAGGTTTTATTTAGTCACAGTGTGAATTTAGAGCAGCCAAAAGAGGGAATTGATGACTCTATGACCTTGTAATAAATATGTCCCACAATATCTCTCTTTGCTCCTGTTCAGTGTTGCTTTGTTCTTTTTTCTTGGTACAGGGGCAGGTTCTAACCCTAATGATCACTGTGATTGGCTATCATAGTGATTACATGTGTAGGAGCCGGTCTTACCGACTGTTGGATCAGTCTCTGTGCTGCAAGTGCACAATCTAACATGCTCCGAACACAAACACATGCTGCATGTATGGGGTGCCATGGAAGAAAGCTCACTTCCATGGCGTTCTACAGATGTGTCCAGCAAGCAATATTCCCCAGCTGGAGGGGGGGGGGGTCTGGTACCCTAGATTTGACTAGTAATGGGGAAAGGACAAAGGATATGCAAACTGGGGAAAGTATGTCCCAATATTATGCAAATAAAATGTTGAAAACAGACCGCTTTATCTCTGTTTTGGTGGGAGGTCTGTACCTAAAACTGGTACCCGGCTTGGCCAGGGAGGACGTAGGAAGTGTTTTGTCAAGGTACTGTGCATGTGATGGTGAAATGCATCCTTTATTTTCCCCCTTTGGGAGCAAGGCTTACACTAATGAGAGAATATGCAGGAGACATGTCAGTGGTTCCCAGAAATGTAACCATGGCTCAAGTCCTGCGGCAACGAGTGGGAACAGAGTCCCTGCACTTTTTTCACAGCAGGAGCGTAGTTCCCTTTGCAGGACTAGAGCAGCCGAGCCGCCTGAGCCAATCCTTCACTAAGCGGCGATGCCCAGCTCGAGTCACTGTCAGGGGCAGGCGAACCTTAGTAATCCTTTATGTTACTGGCCGTTTCCTGTATATGGATTCATCAGGTAGTGTGCAGGTATTTCGTCACTTCCTCGATGCCGCAATGTCTCCTGGGAGCTTTTGTCATTGTTCCCAGGAAAAATTGCGGAGGTCTGCCGCAAATTATCGTGGGCCTTAGGGTCCTTTCACACGGAGCGGACCGTTTTTGATCCGCTTCGTGTGTGTCTGTCGGCTCAGTGAGGATCGTCCATAAATCCCCTCTGAGCTGTCGGCGGACAGGGCGGTCCCCGCACACTGTGCAGAGACCGCCCTGTCTTCCCTCCGCTCTCCCCTATGGGGAATCGGATGAATACGGACCGTCTGTCCGTATTCATCCGATCTGTCCGCCAGACGGAAGAAAAATAGGGTTTTCTTCCGTCCAAAAAAGCGGATCTTTGCAGACGCGGATCTTTGCAGACGTTAGCGGATGCATCATCCGCTAACGTACGCGATCCCATAGGGATGCATTACAAGTCCGTAAATGGACTTGTAAAAAACGGATGAACGGTCCGTACGTGTGAAATGAAAAAAAAACATGCGGTTTAGTAAATATGCATATGAGCGTATCATTTTTTTTTTGGTGGGGGAGTGGATCTTGGGTGGGAGTTCCCACACTTTTTTCCCCAGGACTTGACCCCTGAATGTAACGATGTATAGTTTTCTTGGCCCTGCCTACATACTGATTACACTGGGGGAGTCAAACTCTCCCATTGCAATCTGCAGGACTGAATTGTCAATTTGGCAGCTTAGTCCTGCACAATGCAGGAGGGCATCTCTCCCGCCTCTGCCTGGGCCTCACACTGGGTGAGCTGGAGCAGATCCCTGTGCTAGTAGAAGCAGGAGATCTAAAGTACATGAGTAAGCTTGGAAACGTTCCTTACTTTCCCTCTTGTTGGCTCTTCCCAAAACACCTTGCAGTAAGAAGTTCCTAAGAAACTCTTGATATTATATATTCCTTCAAAAAACCTGCAGAACTTGGCTCTAAATGTGTGTTTAATCATGTTTATACGTAAGATTGTTTTCATAAATTTGGTTTCTCACTGTACACGTCCTTCTCGGTTCCAAATTCCACTTGATTGGCCACCTCTCCCTCTACAAACCCAAACTTTATATTTTACAACTTCCTCTTTCATAAAGGTTAACGCTGGTGATCAAAGAAAAGAAACGGGACATTGAATTTTTACACAGAGAACTTCCACACAAGTATGCAGAAATGTTGTATAATTTATAGGATTAAAATGCATGCCAAGAGCTGAAAACCCAGCATATGAATGATGCTTGCATGCATGGATATTTTCCATTCTCCGAAATGATATGTTATTAATTACCACCTTATGTAACATGTGCCAGCTTGCCAAGCATTATTCCTTCTCCTGACAGACCAGGGATTGTGGAGCTGCCTGCGAGTGTGCAGATAGATTGGACGACGGCTACCCGGTCACAGCAACGCAAATCCCGTGTAAATATTCCTAAATTATATTTGGCTAGCATGGCTAGCACAAAAGCATTTAAAAACACACTAATCTGCACTTGTAAGCGTATTTTATAAATCAGTGTGTTACTGTGACAGTATATTATTTTTATCTATTTATTTGACTTTTATATGAGTTGCAATACAAATTGCAGTTCAGTAAATCCAGTAATTCAAGAAATTATATTAAAGTGCTTGTAAAGGCTCACTTTTTTTCCTATAAAAATAATAAACATGTTTTACACCGCTCTGTTGCAGTGGTTTTGCACAGAACAGCCCAGATCCTCCTCTTCTCTGGTCCCTCTTCTATGATCCTGGCCCCTCCTGTTCAGTGCCCCCACAGCAAGCAGCTTGCTACGGGGGCACCCAAGCTGAGTTACAGCTCCCTGTGTTCATTCAGGCAGGGAGTCCCGAACAGGCACCACCCCTCTCTCACCTGATTGGCTAGCTGACATTGATTAACAGCAGTGGGTGTGCCTCAGCCAATCAGCAGTATAAAGCAGTCTTATGACTTCTATCAGTGTCTTTCTAAAGCTTGTAGAATGAGTTTTCTTTCTCCTCTGATTGTCCTATGAGGCTGCAGGACCCCTGACCCTCTGTTGATTGGCCCTATGCTGATCACATGCACCCACCAAAACAAAACAAAAAACTGAGCATGTGCAGAGTGCCCCCAAGGCTTTGTACTGTTAGGAGATGAATTGGGAAAAGTGGAAGATTTACACAATACAGAGGATTAACCTCTTACATTCCACAGTGAGCATGCTTTATTGCAAATATGGACTGATTTTACTGTCGTGGGTTTAGTAATCAACTCTTGGTCTGAGCCACCCAGTCTGACAATACACGAGCATACCGAGGATCTGTCGTTTTGAGAGTCTGAGAAAAATGGGACTATTCGACTTTTTTTTTTTTGATCGATTGCCAAAGCAACAAAGGCAGTCTTTACTGTAAACATTTTACTAAAGTAGATCCAACACTTTTACAGAGAAAAATGTAAGTAATGATATACTGTAGTTACATAATAATTAGAGCACATGTGTGTGCCTGTGAAAAAGGAAGCCTAGAGGTTTTGGTGGTGGATTCTGTTTAATATCGATCATCGCTGAGAGCCAAGTTTCAGTTACAAGTGACCCTTTGAGGAACATCTTGCGGCTTTTATTGGTTAAGCTGTTGAAATAGGCTTCATATGCCAGCAGGAAACTGCTGTTTAAAATGCTGATATCAAAGGAAAACTTACCTCGGCAGTTGAACAGTCTCCTTTGTTGGTAAGAGAATATTTATGTTGTGCTTGGTACGGTTATATAACATTTCTTCAGGTTACAGAAGTTGGAATGCAGATGATCGCTCCTTGTCAGTAGCACATTCATAATGAGAAAGCAACCGTTCGACTGAAAGCCAAAGCACAAGTTGTCTTTGTATTTAAAGGAAACTATAATTTGTGTAATTGGTTATATTAGTGGGCCTACTTACACTCATTCATTAAAAACTAATATAAGCTTTAGCGAGTAGAGTACCCTGGACAGTTAGCCCCGGTGCGTGAGGCTCCGGCATTTAGGTGCTGGTGGAAAGCACAGGTGCACCATCCACCAAACTCTATGAGAGACTGACAGCTGTTGCAGTTGGATAGGGCACCAAACCAGGGACCATAGGTGTGTGCACAGGGTGTGCCGGGTGTGCCCAGGCACACCCTACTCACACTGTGTTGCACAGATTCCCTCTGCTGCTTGGCTGCAGAGAAAGGGACTCTGGAAACTCGGGGCCGGATTCAGATACATTAGAGTATCTATCCGATGGTGTAGCGTTTCCTCTTTACGCTACGCCTCCGCAAATATTATGGGCAAGTGCCTTATTCAGAAAGCACTTGCTCCATAATATGCGGCGGCGTAGCGTAAAGTGGCCAGCGTTAGGCCGCGCAATTCAAATTTGTGATGTGGGGGCGTGATTCATGTAAATGAATCATGACCCCACGTAGTTGACGTTTTTTTTGGACGACGCATGCGCCGTCCGTAGATGTTTCCAGTGCGCATGCGCAAAATCACGTCGCTATTTGTCAATGTAAACGTCGTGAACGTAACTTATGTCGAGCCCCATTCCCGAACGATTTACGCAAACTACATAACCGACGTACAATTTGACGCTGTCCCGACATCCATACTTAACATTGGCTGCGCCTGGCAATAGCAGGGGTAACTTTACGCAGCACTAACGCTTACGCAAACAACGTAAACTACGATGGCCAGCCGCAAGTACGTTCGGGAATCGGCGTAAATAGCTTGTTTGCATATTTTACGTGTAAAACGACGTAAGCCCCACCTAGCGGCCAGCGTAAATATGCAACTAAGATACGACGGTGTAAATGACTTACGCCGCTCGTATCTTAGCAGAATTCCGGTGTATCTTGTTTTCTGAATACAGAAAACGCCGGCTCAGAATAGACTTTACGCGGCGTATCTATAGATACGTCGACGTAAAACCTATCTGAATCTGGCCCTCTGTCTTCAGCCTCTTTCTCGAATGAATGAATGAATGAATGAAAACTTATATAGCGCGGCACATGCAAAGTAAATCGCCTCTGGGCGCTTGTTGTTCCTGTCTCCTTTGGAATCAAAAGAGATGCGTCTTGATCTTTCTCCTGAATGCTAAGTGGTTCTCCTCCAACCTTTCTCGGTCTCAAAAGTGAGATATCTCACCAAAACCCGGTAATGGTGCTCTTAAAAAATTGTAAAAGAAAAAATGATTGTGAAACGTAATAATATATATATTTTTTTTAATAAACTACTGACAGTCCCTGCCCACTGACACTATCCACTCTTCTACTGAAACTGTCCATTGCACAACTGCCCCATATATATACTGTATACTGTATATATCTATCTATATATATATATATATATATATATATATATATATATATACATGTGTGTTTGAGCTTTGGGGTACACACCCTAATTTAATAGGCTGCGCACACCTTTGCCAGGGACGACCCGTCTTTTAGGGGTGCCCGGGTGCCACTCCCTCTCTGGTTTGTGCAAAAGTTATAGCGTCTACAAAATAGGGAATAGATTTATGGCATTTTTTATTATAATTTTTTTTAATTATTAGTAAAGACTGCGACATTGCGGCGGACACAACACTTTTGACACTATTTTGGGACCATTGTCATTTATACAGTGATCAATGATATAAAGCAGTAGATCCCTATCATGTTTTTTACATAGGCATCTCCTCATTCTGCCTGTTCGTCCCACGATCGCGGGACACCAGCGGACATTGAGTCCACGGGAACCGACAGCACGGTCACGCAGTATGTCAACTAGCCCGCAAATTAAAGGGGACACACAGGTACGCCCATTTGCCCACCGATGCCATTCTGCTGACATATATCGTCGTGCGGTGGTCAGCAAGTGGTTAAATTGTAACACTTTAAGCCATGAATAACAGCACAGTGCTGGTACTGTGGGATTCTTCTCTTCCTAAGTGGTAATAAACCTGGTTGATCCTGCCAGTTCCTGTGCCCCCTGCCTCTGCTGACCACAATAATCAAGGCTGTCGAGCCCTGGTTACCGTGGTCAGTTTACGTACCTCTGTCAGCCACAGTTCTCCTCTCTTCCTCCCTGTCAGCATTAGAGTGCTTTGCTCTCCTCCCCACCCGCCTCTATTCAGCGCATATCAATGTATCCCATGCAGATATGCTGTCATTAACAAAAGTGTATGTGTTTGTTTAAAATGAAAAGGCTAAATACCTTTAGTCACACCGCAGCGGTGCGGTCATGTGACCCCCTTGTGATGGCCGGCCTATGAAGAGAAGCGGGAGGGGCTGAGATTCCCATTTGCTGGCCGACTAATGTCACAGGGGAATCTTGGCCCCTCCTGCTTCTCTCCATAGATCGAAGCCGACCAGCACAGGGTGATCACGTGACCGCACCGCTGCGGTGTCAGAAAAGGTATTTCGCCTTTTCATTTCTAACAAACACACTTTTATTAATGGCAGCATATCTGCATGGGATACATGTAAAGTCATATAGTGACAAACACTTTAAGGCCCCTTTTTACACATGCGGACCATATGACCGATCTTTCATCCATCCATTTACGGATGAAAAAGGGACATACAGTGATCCCTATGAACATCCGCTGACACCCAATCTCATTGGTCTCTGCAATGCTCCGATTCTGCAGACAGAGGAAAAACCCTATTTTTCCAACTGTCTGCAGAGCTGATCGGGTGAATACAGACAGACGGTCCGTGTTCATCCGATCCCCCCATAGGGGAGAGCGGAGATCTGACAGGGAGGTCCCTGAACAGTGTGCAGAGACCGCCCTGTCATCTGTCGGCTCAGCGGGGAGCGATGGGCTTTGCTGCTTAGCTGCAGACAAGAAACAGGAAACTTTATTATACAGAGAAATGTCATAGAGTATTACCATAGATGCAGCTACAAACTTGTAAACACTGCCATCTACTGGATGAAGAATATATTTGTAGTTGTTGTACAAAAAATACATGAACTGTGTATTCCAACACTGTGTCCAGGATCCCCCCAGCCACCCCTTATGCCCCGTACACGCGGTCGGACTTTTGACCGTGCACGGACAAAAAGAGAACAGGTCGCCCGTGTGTAAGAGGCATAATACTTACTTGAGTCTGATTTCAATCTAGCACTGTGCATGACAGCAGCAGCTCTCTCAGCTCTCTTTCCCTTCTCACAGGGCAGAATGATAGCAGCAGTAGCCATGTACACCCCCCCCCCCCCCCCCGTAGTATGTGGCTTGCTCGGAAGGCAGGAACACAGGCAGGACCTCAGAAAAAGAGGATTGGGGTTGCTCTGTGCAAAACCATTGCACAGAGCAGGTAAGTATGACATGTTTGTTATTTAAAAAAAAAAATAATTAAAGTATTAAAATCACTATAAATTAAGATTTTTGTGCATTCAGCTATAAGAAAATATTTTGCAGGTAAAAGTTGGTTTAAAGGCAGTCATGCACATTTGTTGCATTTCTTTGCAAAGTAGAACTTTAGCCTTTGACACTTGTGTGTGCAAACCATAAACTTAATAAAGGTTAGCTTACCTAGAGAATATAATTCAAAGGTGTTCTAGCAAACTCACTCATTTTTTAATTATAACAATAATCAGTGACAGAAAACAAGTTTTTATATTCCTTTTTTTTGCAGTCTTTCCATTTAATGTGGTTAATACGCCCTTCATGTAGGTATCCCAAACGTTCTCATTTTATATGAACTGTTTAAACTGTTTTAAATTACATTGAGGGCCATTGTCTGCACTAATTCTTCTGGAATTCCCCGCTGACAAATTTCCTTTTCAACATGCCAATTAAAGCAGAAACCAATTTTTTTTCTACATCTTTTAAAAGTTCAAAGAAACAGTTATACTTTCATTCCCTGATCGGAGCTCCTATTATACCAGGAGAAAGGGTCCGTACAATTGCTGGTGGCATGCATGATGTGCTCCTGCGTGAGGTCTAATTGGTCTTCTACAAAGCTGGGATCAGTGCATTAGTGCAGATTCTCATATTATAGCATTAATGTCAGGCCCCAAAAGAGGCTGACGTCTTTTTTCAAGATTTTTAATAACCAGGTGTTAATATTAAATGAACTTCACTAAACTGGTTCCTGTTGTGAAAGTCACAACCCTTCAGAAAGGCTCAGTCAAAATATGTCCTTCATTGTTTGATCACTCCAGAAGTTCATTTATTTTAAACAAGTACTTTTATTTTATTCTTTTATACAGAATAGATATAGTGTTCAGTGATTTAATGCCCATAAATGGTGTGTCTGTAAATAAGAATATATATCCTATACCAGGGGTCTCCAAACTTTCTAAACAAAGGGCCAGTTTACTGTCTTTCAGACTTTAGGAGGACCAGACAGTGGCCTTTGAAAGTAGAAATTGTCCTGGCGTCAACAATGCATCTTTGATATTAGTTGGAGGAATAGTGCCCCATCATTGGTATCAGTGGGAGGAATGGTGCCTCATCATTGGTATCAGTGGGAGTAATAGTGCCCCATCCAGTGGCGGCTGGTGCTCAAAATTTTTCGGGGGGCGCAAAGGGAAAAAAATTGCAGTCTCACTGTGCCCAAACGCAGCCACGGTGCCATGCCATTAAACCAGCCACTGTGCCATCCATTGTCACCACGGTGCCATGCCATTAAACCAGCCACTGTGCCATCAATTGTCATCACTGTTCCATGCCATTAAACCAGCCACTGTGCCATCCATTGTCACCACTGTGCCCATGGTCGCCGCTGTGCCAATTGTCCCCACTGTGCCCTGGAAATTGCTCCCCCGCCCGCCACTTACCTTTACTGGAGTCAGGCATCCACGTCCCACGATGTCTTCTCCCGCCCTCAATGACTGACAGGCGTCTTAGCCAATCAGGTTACCGGTAGCCAGAACCGGCCAATCTGATTGGCTGAGACGCCTGTCATCTTATCTAAGGGGCGTACAGTCTGTGCGCTCCGAGAATAAGCTTCCGGGACCCGAGGGCTGTACTTGGAAAGCCTATCAGAGCTGTTGGCTCTGATAGACATTTCCGTACAGCCAACCAGCTGGCGTTATTCAGATGGCCGGACATGAGCGGCAGCGGCGATAATAACATAGATTTGTGCAATGCATGAATCTATGTTATTAGACTCAGTGGCGGTGAGAGCCAGAGGGGGCGGCGCTCCAGCGCCCTCTATGGACGAACCGCCACTGGCCCCATCATTGTTATCAGTGGGAGGAATAGTGCCTCATCATTGGTGTCAGTGGGGGAATAGTGATCCATCATTGGTGTCAGTGGGGGGAATAGAGACCCGACATTGGTGTCAGTGGGGGAATAGTGCCCCATCATTGGTATCATTGGGAGGAATAGTGACCCATCATTAGTGTCAGTGGGAGGAATAGTGACCCATCATTGGTGTCAGTGGGAGGAATAGTGACCCATCATTGGTGTCAGTGGGAGGAATAGTGACCCATCAATGGTGTCAGTGGAGGAATACCGCTCCATCATTGTATTAGTGGGAGGAATAGTGCTCTACCATTGGTGTCAGTAGGAAAAATAGTGTCCCATAATTGCTATCAGTGGGAGGAATAGTGACCCATCATTGGTGTCAGTGGGAGGAATAGCGCTCCATCATTGTATTAGTGGGAGGAATAGTGCTCTACCATTGGTGTCAGTAGGAAAAATAGTGTCCCATAATTGCTATCAGTGGGAGGAATAGTGACCCATCATTGGTGTCATTGGGAGGAATAGTCCCCCATCATTGGTATTAGTGGGAGCAATAGTGACCCATCATTGGTATTAGTGGGAGCAATAGTGCTCCATCATTGGTATCAGTGGGATGAATAGTGACCCTTCATTGGTATCAGTGGAAGGAATATTGTCCCATCATTGGTGTCAGTATGTAAATAGTGTCACATCACTGGTATCAGTGGAAGAAATAGTGACCTATCACTGGTATCAGTGGGAGTAACAGTGCCCCATTGTTGGTATCAGTGGATGGAATAGATCCCCATCATTGAGGTCAGTTTAAGGAAAAGTGCCCAATCCTTTGTGCCACTGGGAGAAATAGTGACCCATTTATTATGTCAGGAGTAGGAATAATGCCCCATTGTTGGTGTCAGCTGGAGGAATAGTGTCTTACTGCAGAAACCAACACTCTTAGTAGCATTATTCTTCTAGTACTTCACAACGTTCTCTGGCCCCTCCCACCGCCCTCTTTGTCACTACCAGAAGTGACAGTTCCTGCAAAAGACTTCAGCTGATAATTTCTCAGAATCAGAGTGGCAATTGGTGGTTCATGTTGATGTAAGCTTTTGAATGTCATATGTTAGCCTGCAGTTTCCTGCCTGTGGATTCTTACCTCCTTCCTGCCCTCATTCCTTTCACATGTGTGGTTTGGCTGTGCTCACCTATGGGCATAGCCTGCTATTCTGTGGGCTTTTATTTCCTTCCTTTCTATCAGTTTTTACTAGTTTGCTTGCATATATAAGACATGCTCAGTAAGGTCCCTTTCACACTTATACAACTTCAAAGTTGTGCGATTTTGCCGCGATTTAGTGGCCGCAATTTTGCCGCGATTTTGGATCAGTACAACTTCGACTTTGCCACAACTTTGGCATGAATCAATGAAAACATACATGGTGTGAAGCAATTCCTTTTCCTACCATTGCAGTTGTCATTGCTGCTGCAGCAGTAGCAGCGCATGAGGAAGAAGAGGAGGAGAAGCAGAGGCGGAGAAGACGTCAATATTGGGTACATCCCATCATTGCCAATCGTGAAGATAGGGGTCAATTTTGGGTCCTCTATAATGAAGAATGAGAAGAATGCTACTTACATTGGTGATCAGTGAGTAGAATGTCCCTAAGGCCGCGTACACACGAGGAGACATGTCCGATGAGACAGGTCCGATGGACCGTTTTTATCGGACATGTCTGAAGGGATATTTTGGTCTGATGTGTGTACACACCATCAGACCAAAATCCCTGCGGACAGAGAACGCGCTGACGTAGAAGACACCGATGTGCTCAAACAAGGAAGTTCAATGCTTCCACGTATGCATCGAAACAATTCGACGCATGCGCAGGATTTCTGTCCGATGGTTGGGCGTACTAACCATCAGACATGTCCGACGGACAGGTTTCCAGCAGACAAGTTTCTAAGCATGCTTAGAAACTTTTGTCCGCTGGAAACCTGTCCCCTAGGCCGTACACACGATCGAACATGTCCGCGGAAACTGGTCTGTGGACCAGTTTCAGTGGACATGTCTCCTCGTGTGTACGCAGACTTACATTGGTGATCAGTGGGAAGAATGTTCCCTTCATTGGTGGTCAGTGGGAAGAATGTCTCCTTCATTGGTGGTCAGTGGGAAGAATGTCCCCTTCATTGGTGGTCAGTGGGAAGAATGTCCCCTTCATTGGTGGTCAGTAGGAAGAATGTCCCCTTCATTGGTGGTCAGTGGGAAGGATGTCCCTTACATTGGTAGTTAATGAGAATAATGCTTCTTACATTGGTGGTCAGTGAGAATAATGCTTCTTACATTGGTGGTCAGTGAGAATAATGCTTCTTACATTGGTGTTCAATGTGAAGAATGTTCCCTTCATTGGTGGTCAGTGGGAAGGATGTCTCTTACATTGGTGGTCAGTGGGAAGAATGCTTCTTACATTGGTGATCAGTGGGAAGAATGTCCCCTTCATTGGTGATCAGTGGGAAGAATGTCCCCTTCATTGGTGACCAGTGGGAAGAATGCTCCTTACATTGGTGATCAGTGGGAAGAATGTCCCTTACATTGGTGGTCAGTGGGAAGAATGCTCCTTACATTGGTGGTCAGTGAGAATAATGCTTCTTACATTGGTGTTCAATGTGAAGAATGTTCCCTTCATTGGTGGTCAGTGGGAAGGATGTCTCTTACATTGGTGGTCAGTGGGAAGAATGCTTCTTACATTGGTGATCAGTGGGAAGAATGTCCCCTTCATTGGTGATCAGTGGGAAGAATGTTCCTTACATTGGTGATCAGTGGGAAGAATATTCCCTTCATTGGTGGTCAGTGGGAAGAATATCCCCTTCATTGGTGGTCAGTGGGAAATTGTCTTTGTAGTTTATCTTGTCTTTGTAGTTTGGGTCACACAAATTATAAATAGCTGGGCACTCACGGTTAAATAGAATGATTTGCTCATTATTAAGGACGTCTCTTTTTTTTACCTGTTTGGAAAACATTGTTCCTGAGGGAATAACCAGGAAGTGAATGTGTGGTGGAGAAATGTGCTTGAGAGGGGCTACTATGCTGAAAGGATTGGGTGGGACAAGGATTAAAAAGCTGCCTGTGCTTACAACGTTGTACTGAAATCGTACTGAAATCGTGTCTATATTATTCAGGTACAATTTGCATGCTACTTGAGGGTTTAACTTTGAGGTCTATGGACATCAACTCGCATGGAAGTTGGACCAAAGTAGTGCAGGGACTACTTCGAAGTCGGCACTACTTAAAGTCGTGCCAGTATGAATGGTGTTCTTTGAAAATCATGGAGAATGACTTGTCATACGATTTTGCAGTACAAAATCGTGGGACAAGTCGTATAAGTGTGAAAGGGGACTTAAAGTGGAAGTTCACCCAAAAATAAATTTCTAATAATACCTTGAGCTGACCGGTTAGACTGCGGGGAGGCTGGGTTTTTTTTTTTTCATACATACCTTGTTAGCAGTGTTTCATCCCTCGGCTTCCAGGTACGATTCTAGCGGGGTTGGGCGTTCCTAGTTGATTGACGTTCCTCTGACCGCCGCATACTGCGCGTCACGACTTTCCGAAAGAAGCCGAACGTCATTGCGCAAGCGCCCGTATAGAGTTGGCTCTATACGGCCCCTGCGCAGCGACGTTCAGCTTCTTTTGGAAAGTCGTGACGCACAGTATGCGCCGGTCGGAGGAACGTCAATCAACTAGGAATGCCCAGCCACACAAGAATCGTACCCGGAAGCCGAGGGACGAAACACCACTAAAACAAGGTATGTATGAAAAAAAAAAAAAAAAAACAGCCTCCCTGCAGTCTAACCGGAAGCATTGAACTTAATTTTTCTCAGCACGTCGTTGTGTTTTACATCCCCGCATTTGGACACGGTCAGATTTTTGACTGATGGTGTGTAGGCAAGACTGATGAAAGTCAGCTTCATCGGATATCCGACGAAAAAATCCATCGGATTATATTCCATCAGATATCTGATCGTGTGTACAGGGCTTTACTGCACTTGGATGTAAAAAAAGGAAAAGGAAAAAGAAAGGAAAAGTAACTGCACTTGGATGGATATATATATATATATATATATATATATATATATATATATATATATATATATATATATATATATATATATATATAAAATGGAAAAGTAACTGCACTTGAATAGAAAAAAAGGGAAAGGTAATTGCACTTGGATATATATATAAAAAAAGGGAAAAGTAACGGCACTTGGATATATAAAATAAGGGTAAAAGTATCTGCACTAGGATATAAAAAAAAAGGTAAAAGTAACTGCAGTTGAATAGAAAACAAAGGGAAAAGTAACTGCAGTTGGATATATATTAAAAAAAAGGAAAAATAACTGCGCTTAGATATAAAAAATAAAAAAGAGGAAAAATAACTGCACTTAGATATAAAAAAAAGGGAAAAGTAACTGCACTTGGATATATATATATATATATATATATATATATATATATATATATATATATATATTTAAAAAAAGGAAAAGTAACTGCCCATGAATAGAAAAAAAAAAGGGAAAAATAACTGCACTTAGATATAAAAAAAAGTAACTACACTTTGATATAAAAAAAAGGAAAGGTAACTGCACTTGGATATAAAAAAAAAGGAAAAAGTAACTGCACTTGGATAAATAAAAAAAGGGAAAAGTAACTGCACTTGGATATAAAATTAAAAAAAAAAAGGAAAAGGAACTACACTTTGATATAAAAAAAAGGAAAGGAAACTGCACTTGGATATAAAAAAAAAGGAAAAAGTAACTGCACTTGGACTTAAAAAAAAGGGGGGGAAAGTAACTGCACTTGGATAAAAAAAAAAAAAAAAAAAGGAAAGGTAACTGCACTTGCATATAAAAAAAAAAGAAAAAGTAACTGCACTTGGATATAAAAAAAAAAGGAAAAAGTAACTGCACTTGGATATATATAAAAAAAAAAGGAAAGGTAACTGCACTTGGATAAAAAAAAAAAAAGGGAAAAGTAACTGTACTTGAATAAATAAAAAAAGGGAAAAGTAACTGCACTTGGATAAAAAAAAAAGTGAACATAAGTATGAAAAAAAGACAAACTTCTGCTTTAAAGGAAAACACAATTTAAGAAATATTTCTTCCCTTCCAGCACGGTTTTCCTTTAACTGCCCTTCGCTGAGTTCCATGACAGATCTGATCAGTGTAAACTCTACATAGTTCCAATTCATCCAATTTTAATAGACTCCTGGGATTGTGTAGCCGTGTCTCTCGCAGCTTCAAAATTTAAAAATAATAAGCTGTTTCTCATTTTGGAAATCAAATAAGGGCCTATTTTTAAGCATGTGAGCCGCAGGAGATGCATGTCAGGAGTCCCGAGAGCGCAGTAAAGTCGTGCGAGATGAGGATCATGCACGAACCCAGCCCTTTGAGATGCGTGATTTTCATGTGAGTAATGACTTTGTATTTGAAATAACTGTAGAGCGTTCTATTGCCTAACCAGCGGCATCCTGGGATATGTCTGCCTTCAGTTGGAGCGTCTCAGCGTCTGCTTCTTCTAATGCAATACCTTTGCCCTCAGCCTAATGTGTTCCACAATGTTCTTATCCACAACCAAAATATCATTGCTCTGTATAATAGGGGAGATTGGAGGAAGCTAATGGTCCCGACCGGCTTCTGAAAACACTGGTCGCCTGGCTGTCTCTGATTTCATAATAGGTCTCTGACCCTGAACAATCATGCAGCAAGTGAATCCAGAGGACTCCTGTTCTGAATATTTCTTCTGGTCAGTGATGACATTTTTGTATTAGTTTAACCTCTTCAGCTCCGGAAGGTTTTACCTCCCCCTTATGACAAGGAAATTGTTTGCGTTATGGTGCTGCAATATTTATAACTGACAATTGCGTGGTCGTGCGACACTGTACCCAAAGTACCCAAAATAATAGAAAAATGTCCCCACAAATTTTCTTTTGGTGGTATTTAGAGCTGCACATTTCTGACTAAAATGAGAATCACAATTTTTTTTTGCTTAGAGTAAAGATCACGATTCTCGTGGTGTAACATCATCATTCACCTTAAACAAAAGAATTGGGCTAACTTTACTGTTTAGTTTTTGTTCATTAATTAAAGTTTTTATTTTTTTCTCAAAAAATTGCGTTTGAAAGGCCGCTGTGCTAATACAGTGTGACATAAAATATTGTAACAACCACCATTTTATTCTCTAGGGTCCCTGCTATATATATATATATATATATATATATATATATATATATATATATATATATAAAAAGTTTTGGGGTTCTAAGTAATTTTCTAGCAAAAAATACTGATTTTGTAAGCAACAAATTTCAAAAAAGGTTTAGTCTTTAAGTGGTTAAACTGACCTCATTTACAGACAGAAGTTCATCCCTATGATCTAAAAGAACTATATGTCACAATGTTTCTCTTTAGCGATGTTGTGAGAAACTTGGCAGGCTGCCTGTTTTTTTTTTTGACAGCTGTCAGCTTGATCAGAGATTGCTCTGCACTGAATCGAGGAAATACTTTTTTAAGATGGGGGGGGGGGAGGTAGAATCGCAATCTCGATTCCTTAATGATTAATCATGCAGCTCTAGTGGTATTTGATCACCTCTGCAGTTTTTATTTTTTGCACTTGTAGCACTACCCCTGTAGGATAAGGTGACCAGATTTTTAAAATGAAATCCAGGGACATATTTTCTTTTTACCAGTAGTAATGGTGGCAATCAGCGATTCTCTGCCCGTCGCCACCGCTGCCCGCCTCACAGCCTGTCAAGTCTCACTCTCCGGGCTCCGACTACTACTGGGTGGGGAGCGGAGGAAGATCACTCCACCAGGGAAGGCAAGGAGATAAGCAGACAGGCGGTTGGCCGGGACTTGAGCCAAGGCAAAAGAACACACGAGTGGAGCTGAATGGGCATGCAACCGAAACTGAAGACATCATCGGAAAGGGGCACAGATAATGGGAAAAAAATACACCCCCTCCCCCCAAGCCACTAGGAGCGGCGGAGTGGGGGTGTGTAATTATGCCGCGTACATACGACCGTTTTTTTTGGGTTGTAAAAAATTAAGGGCCAGATTCACAGAGCGATTACGCCGGCGTTACACAAGATGCGCGGCGTAAGTCTAAATTTGCGCATGCGTTTTGATGCGCCGCATCCCCAAAACGAGATACGCAAGAAATCTACTTTTTTTGGACCGGCATCATTTCGATAGACCGGCGTATCCGTCCGCGCAAAAGTGCGCTAGACACACCATTGATTTGCTATTCAAATATGCAAATAAGGGAGGTACGGGGATCCACAAACGTAAGTTGGTGCAGCGCAGGCTACGCGCTGTGCGCAACAGCTGCACGTCCTGTCTAAAATTAGACCATATAAAAGGTGGAATAAAATTAGACAATCCGTCTACATGTCAGCTAAAGGAACACTGTTAGTGAGGAGCTGAGCAGTCACACTTGCTGGACAACAACCTTTATGCCAACATGCCAGGGGCATCCTTGCTCATAGCTATACTAATGACTTTAAATGAGCAAATAAGGAGGAGGGCACGGAGGAGGGCACGGAGGAGGGCACGGAGGAGGGCACGGGAGAGGATATACCGCACACGCATATACCTCTTTGGCATGAGTGATTCTGAGGTGTATCGCATCTTCAGATTCACCCCTCATGCCATCCTGGAATTAACCACAACCCTGCAGGATGACATCAGCAGCCCAACACACCGCTCACATGCAGTGCAGTCACTGGTCAAGGTCATGGCAACACTCCATTTCCTTGCCAGTGGCTCTTTTCAAAGAACAAGTGGAGTGGTGGCAGGAATGTCACAATCCTCCATGAGCAGATGTGTGCACCAGGTTATCCCTGCAATCCTGAGACGCATGGCCAACCAAATCATCAAACCCACCACTGAGGACCTGCGGCTGAAGGCAATGACAGATTTCTACAGAATTGCCTGATTCCCACGCACCGTGGGGGCCATTGATTGCACACATGTGACACTCCAGCCCCCCCATGAGACAGAGCACATTTACCGCAATCGGAAGCATTAGCATTCCATCAACGTACAGGTGATAGTCGATGCCCAAGGCCTCATATGGCACGTCCAGCCATGACAGCTACATATACAATCAGAGCCCCATCCCAATGGAATTCGAACAGAACGTGTATGGGGACAGCTGGCTGGTTGGTGAGTGACATGGGTGGCAGGCATGACTATCCCCTCCCATGATGCACATCACAAGGGTCACATGCATGACTAACATCCTCCTGTCTTTTCCCTTACAGGTGACTCTGCATATGCACTGTGACCCCCATCTCATGATTCCTATCCGGAACCCCCAAACCCCAGGAGAGGAAAGATACAATGAAGCCCACGCCCAAACACGTGCAGTGGTGGAGCGCACCTTTGGCCTCCTGAAGTCACGTTTCCGATGCCTGGATAAGTCTGGGGGGACCCTGTTGTATTCCCCAAACTTTGTGTGCCAGATCATCGGTGCATGTTGCATGCTGCACAACTTCGCAGTGAGAAAGGGCCTGCAGATTGACATACGTGATGACCTGACCCCTGAACCAGACAATCTCCCCCTAACCGAGGCTACCCCGTCTTCTGAGGGAAGAGCAGCCAGGAGACAGCTCACATTAGGCATCTTTGCACGTTAAACACACACATTAATCATGGCACAATGAGAATGCATGCATGCACACCACTGTGGTCCCTATATCACACACACCACATCCTCATCAAATTGGATTAGCACAAGCCCACCATGCAGGACTTGTGAGCAGCAACGCCACGCCAAGGCTCCAATTATGTCACTGTACATTCATACACCATTCACACGGACCTGGGGATCACTTCTCCCTGGTCCTGGGGAACCCTTCTCCACCACAAAAGAGGGTGACACCCCTTTTCCGGCAGGAATGTCACCCCCACATTCCGAAATCATTCACAACACAAACAAAATAAAATTGTCCAGCACAAAACTAAAAATTTCCAGCAACAAAAAAAAAAATCCCCCCAAAAAACAAAAAAGTCCTAAAAAAAAAAATCCATAAAAAAAAGGGGGGGAAACCAAATTAATGCCGCTGGCGTGACCCACGCCTGGGGCGCCCATGGCCACGGCCCCGGCTCCTCAGGGGAGACTCATGGGGAGGGGGGGTAATCCAGGGAAGGAGGAGCAGCCCCTGGTCTCTGCCCACCTGGCGGCCTGCCCTCCAAGGCCAAGGCAATTCTGGTCAGGCCAGCACTTAGTGTTGCCGTATTGGCCTGGATAGCCTGGGAGAGGGCCCTCACATCCTGCCCAACGTCTGCTGTAGTAGTCTGCAGTTCGTTTAGGCAGTTTGTAAGAGCCAGGGAGTGGCAGTCCAGGTCCCCAAGCGTCCAGGTCCCCAAGCGTATCCTTTATGGAGGACAGGCTCTCCTCCATCCGCACCAAAGTCTGGCTGACCTGTCCCAGATGGTGGGTCTGAAGGGCCCTCTCAGATTGGCGGGGCCACCCCCTGGTTTTCTGGGACGACTTCCTGCCTCCAGCTGATGCTTGTGGCCGGGGAGAAGGGGAGGCCCTTGGGAGGGGAGCCCTGTTGGGGGAGGAGTGGGAGGGGCTACCCCTTATGGAGGGCTGGCTGCTGCCAGCCAGAGGGGAAGACTCCTCCAAACAGGACATGGTGGGCCCCCTCCAGTGCCCCTGGCATGGGCTGCCATTTTGGCCAGCTTCCCACAGACCACACGCCGGAGGTCATTGATTTTCTTTACGATCCCCTCGCGTGTCTGGGTCTCCCCCCCCCCCCCCCCAATGCATTTACCTGGTCGGTAATGTTCTGCAAAATCTCCTTCTTCCTGGCCGGGGTGGTGTTGGCACTCTCCGGGCCGTGAAGGAAACGCCCATATTGGGTAAGGGCCCGGGTAATAATTTGTTTCTCCCCCAAAGAAAAATTGCTCTTGCGCTTCCTCTCAGTCATACTCATACAACAACTCTCTCCCAAACAATCACCAAAAATCACTCACAAAAACAAGCAGGAAAAATCAAGCAAAAAAACAAACAAACAAAATCTATCAACCAAAAAGTCTCACAAGCAGTCACCAAAAGACACTATCAAATAGATTCTACAAAACACTAGATCAAACAGTCAACAAATTCCACAAAGACAAGTCACAACGCAACAAACAACAGAACAAAAGCACCTTGCTGTATAGGAAGGGATACAAAGGGATGTACTTTTGCAAAGGAATGGCGTTTGTGTCTGTCTATTTATGCTGTCTGCGTAGTTCACAAAGTTGCCCGGGTCCACTTCCAATTTCACTGATTGCGCCGAGTTGTAAGCATGCGCACAGAGGTGCTGACCATGGTCTGCTTCATGTGCGCATGCGCGATCCCGCCGGCCCTTCATTTGCATGGGGTCACGGCTCATTTTAATGTAACACGCCCACGTCCTTCCCAATTTGAATTACTCCGCCTTACGCCTCGAAATACTACGAGGATACGGTCATTGCGCCGGTCTAACGTAAAGGAGGTGCGCTACGCTGGTCAAAATATGCGCCAATGTACGTGAATCTGGCCCTAAGTTTTTAAGGGTCTAGCAAAAACAATGTTTTTTTCAACCCGATCATTAAAACGGCCTTGCCTACACATGATCGTGAACAAAAAAAATGCTCTAGCAAAGCGCGGTGACGTACAACACGTCACTATAAAAGGGAAGTTCCATTCGGATGACACCACCCTTTGGGCTGCTTTAGCTGATTTTGTGTTAGTAAAAGACGATTCACGCTTTTCTGTCTGTTACAGCGTGATGAATACCAACAGAGAACAAGTGTACAAGAGCAGTAATGTCCTTAGATGTAGCTAAGGCTTTCGATAGTGTGGCATGCTTTAGAAGTTTTTGGGTTTGGTCCAGCTTTTATTAGGTGGATTAAAACATTGCATAATGGTCCTAGTGAGGGAACATCAGGAAATTGGTAAAATGTGGAACCCGTGGTTGGAAGAAATGGGATACCCCGTGTAAAAGAAAACCCAATAAAGTAGATAGCTAGCAATAGGGAGGGGGGAGGGGAGAGAGGGAGAGGAGGAAAAAATAAAAGGTGGAAAGCTGAAGATAAGTATGAAAAATATGTGAAACAGAAATGGGAAAAAAGATTATATGAAAATATATGATTGTAACCAACTGTTGTTTTATAAATGTTGAAGAAAATTAATAAAGAACATGAAATAAAAAAATAAAAAAACGTGAAAAAATACAGCATGTTCGAAAAAAAAATTGCCCATTTTTTAGAACCCGAAAAATGTTCTGAAGCCCACACACGATCGTTTTTAATGACATTAAAAAAAACGTCATTTTTTTAGAACCCTGGGCTGGGCTACGTCTGGGTAGGGATGAGCCGAACACCCCCCCCCCCCGTTCGGTTCGCACCAGAACCTACGAACAGACCAAAAGTTTGTGTGAACTTTAGAACCCTGTTAAAGTCTATGGGACTCGAACGTTTGAAATCTAAATGACTAATTTTAAAGGCTAATATGCAAGTTATTGTCCTAAAAAGTGTTTGGGGACCTGGGTCCTGCCCCAGGGGACATGTACAATGCAAAAAGAGTTATAACAGGGACAGGGACAGTTCTAAGCATGGGAAACAAGCGCTACTTTACAGGCATACTATACACCCCCCCCCCAGGTATGAAATTTAAAGGAATATTTCACTTTTATTCTTTCACTTAAAGGAATTATTAAAATCACTGCTGCCAAAAAAACTGCAGTTTTTAAAACTTTTTTTGCATTGATCCAGGTCCCCAAACACTTTTTATCACAATAACTTGCATATTAGCTTTAAAATTAGCACTTTAGATTTCAAACGTTCGAGTCCCATAGACTTTAACAGGGTTCTAAAGTTCACACGAACTTGCCGCGAACACCCCAAAAAGTTTGCTTTTCGGCGAATAGGCAATGTTCGAGTCGAACATGAGTTCTACGTGAACTCGAAGCTCATCCCTACTTCTGGCCAAAGAATACTCAATACCCCAAATCCGCTACCCACAGTCAAGTGGGAAACATGCAGCACAGCTGAACTGGAAGAGAAACCAATAATTTGAGATAATCATTCTGAGCTAAACTACAGCTCAGATAACTTAAATTTACAAATAGCGCCTACCTAACAGGTAGGCGCTATTTGTCTTTTTTTGTTTATAGTGTGTAGCGACACACTATAAACAAAAAAAGACAATTGTGAAAAAAAACAACAATATTTTTTAACTTTCTGCTATAAAACATATCCAATTAAAAAAATGTAAAAAAAAAATCGAATTTCTTCATCAATTTACTGCAATATGTAAAAAAAATCCCAATAAGCGTATATTGGTTAGTTTGTGCAAAAGTTATAGCCCCTACAGACTATGGGATATGTTTTTTATTTATTGTTTTACTAGTAATGGCAACAATCAGCTTTTAGCAGGACTGCAACATTGCACAGGACAAAAGTCCTGACACTTTTTGGGGACCAGTGACACCAATACAGTGATGAGTGCTAAAAAATATGCACTGTCATTGTACTAATGAGACTAGTTTGGAATGCGTTAACATTAAGGGGCGATCAAAGGGTTAAATGTGTTCCCTGGGAGTGCTTTCTAACTGTGTGGGGGATGTGCTTTAACTGGGAAATGACAGAGATCCATGTTTCTGCTTAGCAGAAACACAAGATCTCCATCTTCCCCACTGACAGAACATTGCTCTGCCTTGTTTACATAGGCAGATCGCCATTCTGCCTCTCTTGGTAATGATTGCCCGGGGCCGGCAAACATCGCACCCACTGGACCTGCTGATTGGCTCCCGCTGTGTCTAATCACAGTGGAAGCGGGTCACCGGTGGCGCGTGCCTCAGAATGGAAATCAATACCCGTACAGGTACGTGATTTCACGCTGAAGGGCTGCCTTGCTGCAGTAAATGTACATGGGGCGGTTCTGAAGTGGTTAAAGTAGTAATAAACCCTCAATACTCACATCAAGCACAGTAAAGTAAATGTTCCCTGGTAAACTTTTTTTTTAATTTGTACCCAAGCACTAACATTACAACTTTCAATACTTCCTGTTCTCTCAGCGCTGCCTCTCTGAACTTCCAGTCTTTACAAAGAGTAATGCCCTGTACACACGATAGGATTTTCCATCAAAAAAAGTTGGATGTGAGGTTTTGGTCAGATATTGCGACCGTGTGTAGGCCCCATTCAACATTTTCTGTCAGAATTTCCGCCAGCAAAAGATTGAGAGCAGGTTCTCTATCTTTCTGACGGAAAAAGTTTAGTATGGAAAATCCGCTCGTCTGTATGCAATTCCGACGCTCAAAAAAAACACGCATGATCAGAATCAAGCAGAAGAGCCAAACTGCCTATTGAACTTCATTAATCTCGGGGTATGTCTTGTACGTCACTGCGTTCTAGGCGGTCGGAATTTCCGATAAGATTTGTGTGACCGTGTGTATGCAAGACAAGTTTGAGCCAACATTCCGTCAGAAAAAATCCAAGGTTTTCTTGTCGGAATTTCTAATTGTGTGTACGCAGCATTAGGGTCCTTTCACACAGGCTTGCCTGTAATACGGGCAAGCTGATCCCCCCTGAGCCAGCGGATGGCAGGTCTCAGCTCACTGTGCAGAGATGGACCTGTTTGAGCCCCGCTCTCCTCTATGGGGAGATCGGATGAAAACAGAACGCCTGTCCATCTTTATCTGATCCCATCTGATCCAATCCTCCAGACGGATGGAAAATAGGGTTTCCATCTGGCTGGATTTCATGGGCAGGATCAGATCTGATATCGGCGGTTGTTAGCGGACATGTCACTACTGACACCCGCCGCTCCATAGAAGTGAATGGAGTGTCCGATCAGGTCCACCTGAAAAACAGACAGGTGGACGTAATCGGAAAGCCCATGTTGAAAGGGGCTTTAAAGTTGTTGTAAAGCTTTATTTTTTATAAAAAATAATAAACATGCAGGGCCGTTTTCAGGACAGGGCAAAAGGGGCAGCTGCACTGGGCCCTGTCATTGTTATGGGGCCCAAAGCAGCTGCCTCATACCTGCCGATTATTCCAGTTTAAATTCCCTTGTCCCTTGATGTTTTAGTCCCGTGCTTTGTCCTGATATTTCAGTGTGAAGTTCTGTTATTACTGCTGCTCAGCTTTGCCCTATTGTTGTGTACAAATGACTCACCTGCAGACCCTGTATTTACATGTAAAAACTGGCATTGATATGTAAATATCGGCAGCATCCATATGTAAATAGGGGTGGTATTCATATGTATATCATGTCTCTCTGAGGTCATATTCACCATCACCTATTCTGAATGCTGCCCACTGGGGAAATAAAGGGGTATGCTTGAAAGTCCAGCCTACAAGTGTGGTCATTAAACCTACCATCAACATGTTCTGCAAAGGTAAGCAACTTGCTTTTATCACATTAGTGGTCAGTGTAAACCTCTATTACATTGGTGGTCAGTGTAGGCCTCTATTACATTGGTGGCCAGTGTAAACCTCTATTACATTGGTGGTCAGTGTAAACCTCTATTACATTAGTGGTCAGTGTAAACCTCTATTACATTAGTGGTCAGTGTAAACCTCTATTACATTAGTGGTCAGTGTAAACCTCTATTACATTGGTGGCCAGTCTAAACCTCTATTACATTGGTGGTCAGTGTAAACCTCTATTACATTGGTGGTCAGTGTAAACCTCTATTACATTGGTGGTCAGTGTAAACCTCTATTACATTAGTGGTCAGTGTAAACCTCTATTACATTGGTGGCCAGTGTAAACCTCTATTACATTAGTGGTCAGTGTAAACCTCTATTACATTGGTGGTCAGTGTAAACCTCTATTATATTGGTGGCCAGTGTAAACCTCTATCACATTAGTGGTCAGTGTAAACCTCTATTACATTGGTGGTCAGTGTAAACCTCTATTATATTGGTGGCCAGTGTAAACCTCTATCACATTGGTGGCCAGTGTAAACCTCTATTATATTGGTGGCCAGTGTTGAAACTCCTCTTTATATTGGTAGTCGGTAAAAGAAAAAAAACAGCATTGCCATTGAGGGAGGGCCCAAGAAATGTTTTGCCCAGGGTCCAATCAATATTAAAGACAGCCCTGTAAACATGTGATACTTACCTGCTCTGTGCAATGATTTGGGGTTTTATGTCTGTAAAGCGGTTGTATAGGACACTTTCACATTTCTACCTACAGGTAAGCCCATAATAAGATTTATATTTTCTAAACCTGTACAGTTTAGGAGATATTCACCTTGCATGCAGCCGCGGCGCATGCGCTCTGAAGATCCGATGGATCCTGCTGGAAAATTAGAGCTGCTTGCCAGAAAGAGGAGTCCCGTACGCATGCACATCAACATTTTGGACCATTTCAACTGGTAATCAGACAGGTGCAAGTATAGCAAAGTCCGTGAGCCAAGCCGGGGGTCAAACACTGGAGAGGAGATCAGAGCAGGTCAGGAGGCAAGCTGGGGTCAGGAATCACAACAGGAATCACTTGAAAATATAACACAGGTTCAGGAACAGGGAATCGCTAAAGACAATCCAGTAACTTGGGTCAGACAGACGCAGCCTCGTATAGGCCAGCAGGGGGAACCACCTGTCACAAGATGTGCCTGCGGCGCCCATTTCTTCTACTGGCAAGATTGCCAGTACTTCCATGGCCTATTCCCTGACACAATTTCTCGGATATACACTCTTTCTAGCAAGCTTTGCTTAAAAACAGGGATTTTTAGTTCACACATTCATTGCAATGCATGGTTAAGCCGGCCAACTGCGTCAAAGTAATCCCTTTCTGGCCAGTCCCTACTCTACTCTGTCCTCTGTCCTCCCAAGAGCAGTTTCCTTTGGGGGAGGGGGATACAGGACACTATTGTGGGGGGGTAATGATGTGAAGAGGGTAGAGGACACTACAGTGGGAGGGGGATGGGGGTTGGGGGGTAATTTGAAGGCGGCAGAGGACACCGCTATTGGGAGGGCAGAGTAAACTATAGTGTGTGTGTGTGGGGGGGGGGGGGGTTGATGTAAAGAGGGCAGAGAACACTACAGGGGGAAGCATAGGACACTAGAGGGGGGCACAGGATAGTGCCATTGGGAGGGCAAATGACACTGCTATTGGGGGGGAGAGGACACAACAGTTGGGGGACAATGTGTCCTCTCCCCCCATTGGGGGGTAATGATGCGAAGAGGGCAGAGAACACTGCTTTGAGGGGGCTCAGGACACTAGTGGGGTGAAGGGGGACACGGGACAGTGCTATTAGGGGGAGAGGACACAACAGTGGGGGGGACGATGTGTTCTCTGCCCTCCAAGATCAGTGTCCTCTGCGGGAGGTGAAGTACAGGACACTACTGTTGGGGGGGGGTGATGTGAAGAGAGTAGAGCACACTACAGTGGAGGGGGGGAGTTGGGGGGGGGTAATTTGAAGGGGACTGAGGACACAATAGTGTGGGGGAAGTGAAGAGGGCAGAGAACACTGCTTTGGGGGGACTGGCACGGGACACTACAGTGGGGTGAAGGGGAGCACAGGACAGTGCTATGTGGGGATGAGAGGACACAACAGTAAGGGGATGATGTGTCCTCTGCCCCCCGAGAGTAGAGTCCTCTGGGGGAGGAGGGCAGGGGATATTACTGTGGGGGGGGGGGGGGTAATGATGTAAAGAGGGCAGAGAACACTGCTTTGGGGGAAAGGCACAAGACACTACAGTGGTGTGAAGTGGACAAAGGACACTGCTATTCAGGGGGAGAGGACACAACAGTGGGGGGACAATGTGTCCTCTGCCCCCAAAATCAGTGTCCTCTGGGGAGGTACAGGACACTACAGTGGGGTGGGGGTAGTTGGGGGTAGTTTGAAGGGGAACAGAGGACACTATAGTGTGGAAGATGAATTTGGGGGTGATGTGAAAAGGGCAGAGAACACTGCTTTGGGGGGGTGGGGGCACAGTGTGGCGAAGGGGGACACTGGTATTAGTGGGAGAGGACACAACAGTGGGGGGGACAATGTGTCCTCTGCCCTTCCTAAGATCAGCGTCCTCTGGGGGAGGGGGATACAGCAGGACACTACTGTGTGTGTGTGTGTGTGTGTGGGGGGGGTAATGATCTGAAGAGGGTAGAGACAGTACAGTGGGGAGTGGGGTTGGGGGGGTAATACAAAGAGGGTAGAGAACACTGCTTTTAGGGGACACAGGACAGTGCTTTTGGGGGGAGAGGACACAGCAGTGGGGGGATGATGTGTGCTCTGCCCCCCAAGATCAGTGTCCTCTAGGGGAGGGAGGCAGAGGACACTACTGTAGGGGGGTAGTGATATGAATTGGGTAGAGAACACTACAGTGGGGGGAATGGGGATACAGGACAGTGCTTTTGGGGGGGTGGAGGCAGAGGACACTACTGTGGGGGGAATAGGAAGTAGGGCAGAAGACACAATAGTTTGGGGGAGATGATGTGAAGAGAACAGAGAACACTGCTTTGGGGGGGGGGCGGCACAGGACACTACAGTGTGGCGAAGGGGGACACTGGTATTGGTGGGAGAGGACACAACAGTGGGGGGGACAATGTGTCCTCTGCCCTCCCTAAGATCAGCGTCCTCTGGGGGAGGGGGATACAGCAGGACACTACTGTGTGTGTGTGTGTGGGGGTAATGATCTGAAGAGGGTAGAGACAGTACAGTAGGGAGTGGGGTTGGGGGGGGGGGGTGATACAAAGAGGGTAGAGAAAACTGCTTTTAGGGGACACAGGACAGTGCTTTTGGGAGGAGAGGACACAGCAGTGGGGGGATGATGTGTCCTCTGCCCCCCAAGATCAGTGTCCTCTAGGGGAGGGAGGCAGAGGACACTACTGTAGGGGGGTAGTGATATGAATTGGGTAGAGAACACTACAGTGGGGGGAATGGGGATACAGGACAGTGCTTTTGGGGGGGTGGGGGCAGAGGACACTACTGTGGGGGGAATAGGAAGTAGGGCAGAGGACACAATAGTTTGGGGGAGATGATGTGAAGAGAACAGAAAACACTGCTTGGGGGAGGGGCATAGGACACTACAGTGGGATGAAGGGGGACACAGGACAGAGCTATACGGAGGGCAGAGGACACTGCTAGTGTGGGGACAATATGTCCTCTAATCCCTCAAGATCATTGTCATCCGGGGGAAGGGGGTAAAGGACACAACAGTGGGGGGCGGGGTGTAATGTGAAGAGAGGGCAGAGAACACACAGTGCTATTGGGGGGGGGGGGGGGCAGAGGACACTGCTATTGGAGAGGATAGAGGACACTTCTATTCTAATGGCCAATTTATAGACAGGATCTAATTAACCTACCAGCATATCTTTGGAGTGTGGGAGGAAACCGGAGTACCCGGAGGAAACCCACGCAGGCACAGGGAGAACATGCAAACTCCAGGCAGATGGTGTCGTGGTCGGGATTTGAACCAGCGACCCTTTCTTCTGCTCAGTGAAAGTGCTAATCACTACACCACTGTGCTGCCCTTATAACACCCTCACCTGCCAAGTGAGTTGAGAGGTATCTTGATAGAAGCGCGGTCTTCCCCCGAAGGGTTCCGACACGCTAACAAACACATACACATACTAGGGCCAATTTATAGACCGGATCTGATTAACCTTCCGGCATGTCTTTGGAGTGTGGGTAAAACCGGAGGAAACCCACGCAGGCACAGGGAGAACATGCAAACTCCAGGCAGATGCTGTTGTTGTGAAAGTGCTATCCACTACACCACTGTGCTGCCCCTATACCACCCTAACCTGTCCTATACCACCCCAACCTACCCTATACCACCCCAACCTACCCTATACCACCCTCACCTGTCCTATACCACCCTAACCTGTCCTATACCAACCCAACCTGCCCTATACCACCCTAACATGTCCTATACCACCCTAACCTACCCTATACCACCCTCACCCATTACGTCCCAGAATTTAAATAAGCTGTCCATCGGGGGACATCCAATATCTCCCGAGGCAGCCGGTGTTGGTGGGCAGAGCTGGGGGTGTGGCTGTCTCCTCCACTCCTCCCACAGACTTCTTCACTCTGGCTTATCTCACAGCTGAAGAAGGAGAAAGAGGCGAGGACACAGCAGCCCCCCGGGTGTCTTCATCTCTAGGCATGCTGTAAGTTACTGCACACTGTCACTACATAGAATCCTAACTGGCCCTATACCACCCGAACCTGCCATATATCACCCCAACATGCCCTATATGACCCCAACCTGCCCTATACCACCCCAACCTGTCCTATACCACCCCAACCTACCCTATACCACCCTAACCTGGCCTTTACCACCCTAACCTGCCCTATACAACCCCAACCTACCCTATACCACCCCTAACCTGCCCTATATGGCCCCAATCTGCCATATACCTCCCTAACCTGCCCTATACCACCCTTTACGTCCCGGAATATAAATTCCTCTTCATGTCCATTCTTTTCCATGTCCGACGTTCCCATCTGGTCATCCTTCTCATCATCTAGGAATATTGTGGTGTATATACTTCTAAACCATTCACTTTGCAGCTTTTCATTTTCCTTCTCTTTCTCTTCATCCTGGAATATTAATACCTCTTCCAGTCCAGCCGATTCCACGTCCAATGCCGCAGTTTCCGATTCAGGCGGTTCTCCCTCTTCAAATAGAGGTGGTCCAGTTACCACCTTTTCCAATTCCTCCTCCCACTCTGGGGCGCCCATGAATGTTGGCAATTCTAATGGATGTTCACTCCAATTCAAGTCCACTTCTCCTTCTTCCATGTATACCTTCTTCAGTTTCCTCCGGCAGTTCCCATTACTGTAAAGACAAAAAAAAAGGGTTAACAATGACATAAGAAGCTTTTACAAACTAAACAGAAATTAGCGGCTTTAAAGGCTGACTCCGCCCATAACCGATATCTCAGTATTAAATAAGTACCCAATGGCATCTTATATAGACACAGTAATGGGCAGACTTCCCTATAATAACTTAGGAATTTGCCCTCTCTGGGGTGTAACCAATGTGCCACTTTCTGACACTAATTATGGGGCGCTATTCCTTCCACTGACACCAATGACGGAAAACTATTCCTCCCACTGACACCAATGACGGAAAACTATTCCTCCCACTGACACCAATGATGAGGTACTATATATCCCACTGATACCAATGATGGTTCACTATTCCTCCCACTGACACCATTGATTGTTCACTATTCCTCCCGCTGACACCAATGATGGTTCACTATTACTCCCATTGACACCAATGATTGTTCACTATTCACTGACACCAATAATGGGGCACTATTCCTTCCACTGATACCAATGATGGGGAACTATTCCTCCCACTGACACTAATGACAGGGCACTGATACTAATGATGGGGGCACTATTCCATCCACTGATACTAATGATGGGGGCACTATTCCATCCAATGATACCAATGATGGGGCACTATTCCATACACTGGCACCAATCACTATTCCATCCTATGGCACCGATGATGGGGCACTATTTCATCCAATGGCACTAATGACAGGGCACTGATACCAACGATGGGGCACTATTCCATCCACTGATACTAATTATAGGGGCACTATTCCATCCACTGGCACCAATCACTATTCCATCCAATGGCACCAATGATGGGGCACTATTTCATCCAATGGCACCAATGATGGGACATCATTTACTGACACCGAAGGATATTTCTACTTCCACTGGCCACAGTCTCGCCTCCCTAAAGCCTAAAGGACAGTAAACTGGCCCTTTGTTAAGAAAGTTTGGAGACCCCTGCTCTAAAACCTAAATTTCTTCAGTCTGCCATCGCCGGTGAAGTGAAACCCCATCATTTAAAGTTGCACCAGCTATGACGTCCCCAAGAACTGGGAAGACTTAATTGGATCTCTCACCACCGCTTTGAAAACGGAGAAATCAAAAGTCAGGTTTGAGTTTCCCACCCAACCACGTAAACCTGAGACACCGATTTTGGTTCTACCTTAACTGTACATTGCTGTGAATTAGTTCTGGCATAGACTTTGTTACATTAAACTACTACGATAGATGCAGAAATTGTACAGCATAAAGAAAAAAAAATGAATTGCACCCCAGGAACCCTTTCCTTATTGTTACCCGCAGCCTCAAAACCATCCACCTCAGTCCCACAGACATTCTAAAGCTATAAAATGCACTTATTACCAGCAAAACAGAACTATTGTAGGTGTGTGAAAGATAACTCTGTGCTCAGAGAAGAGCTTTTGCTGCTAAAATCTGGGGACTGAATACAGAGGGTGGGCTGCCAGTAAAGTAGAAATTGGGCCTCTGCTTTGTTTGTTAATAAAATGGTGAAAAAAGTATAAAAACAACTTACCATGAGAAGCATTGTGATACCAAGATCACTGCCACCAGAAAGAGGATGATTCCGGCACTGATGGCCACATAGGGGTGTTCCCTCAGAACCGTGATATAGTGCATCCTCTGGGGTTCCACCTTCGGTTTTTCGGTGTCACCTTGGCTGGACTTCATTGTCGGAGCTGCTTTAGGAAACGCCGTAGTTGGTTGTATTTTTGGTACTGATGGGGAAGGCTCCAGTGATTCCTTGTCCACAGTAGCCGTAGGTTCTTCATCCACGACTAACTTCCTCAAATGGGAATCAAACTTTAGTCTTTTCCTTCCAAGTCGGCTGACCTTTGTTGGTATTGCTTGGTCAGAAAACGCAATCGATGGTTGGTTTTGCGTTGTTGTTTGGAAAGACCCCAGTGATCCCTTGTCCTTAGGGAATGTAGAGCCTTTGTCCTCAGGCAATGTCTGTTCATCCACAGGCAATGTCTCTTTTTCATCCGCAGTCACTGCCTGGTCTTCAGGTGAAGTCACTGCCTGGTCTTCATGTGAAGTCACTGCCTGGTCTTCATGTGAAGTCACTGCCTGGTCTTCATGTGAAGTCACTGCCTGGTCTTCATGTGAAGTCACTGCCTGGTCTTCAGGTGAAGTCACTGCCTGGTCTTCAGGTGAAGTCACTGCCTGGTCTTCAGGTGAAGTCACTTCCTGGTCTTCATGTGAAGTCACTGCCTGGATTTCAGGTGAAGTCACTTCCTGGTCTTCATGTGAAGTCACTGCCTGGTCTTCATGTGACATCACTGCCTGGTCTTCATGTGAAGTCACTGCCTGGTCTTCATGTGAAGTCACTGCCTGGTCTTCATGTGAAGTCACTGCCTGGTCTTCATGTGAAGTCACTGCCTGGTCTTCATGTGAAGTCACTGCCTGGTCTTCATGTGAAGTCACTGCCTGGTCTTCATGTGAAGTCACTGCCTGGTCTTCATGTGACGTCACTGCCTGGTCTTTATGTGAAGTCACTTCCTGGACTTCATGTGAAGTCACTTCCTGGATTTCAGGTGAAGTCACTGCCTGGTCTTCATATACAGGCACTGCCTGGTTTTCATATGCAGGCACTGCCTGGCGTTCATATGCGGGCATTGCCTGGCGTTCATATGCAGGCACTGCCTGCTCTTCATATACAGGCACTGCCTGGTCTTCATATACAGGCACTTTCTGGTGTTCATATGCAGGCACTGCCTGCTCTTCATATACAGGCACTGCCTGGTGTTCATATGCAGTCACTGTCGGTTTTTCATCCACAGGGAATACCTGTTCTTCATCCCTGGTCTTGATGGTAGAAGTGACTGTACGGGGAAACATAGCCATACGCCTGGCTTGAAATTTCTTGCCTACGTTCATGAGTGGAGAATCTGCATAAAGAGAAAAGACAAAGAGGTCATACAAATGTACAGTGACCAAACAGACCAAACATTTTATTGCTTAGGTGTGCATTCGGTATGGACTTACTGTATCTAACACTTACCTGCTACATGAACGTAGATCTTTCTAACCGGTCCGCTCTGTACACCATCCACCTTGACGTGGACCTCGTACGTCCCACTGTCCTCCAGGCGGAGAGGACTGAAGGCAAAAGAACAGTCCTTTTCAATGGCATGGGTGGAATCTAGGTGCAGCTTGATGCCACTGTGCTGCATGATGGTCATGTACTTGTGGGTTCCGGTCGGTGCCATCCTCCATTCTATGTCAATCTGATGAATGCCAGTCACTCCGTCACTGGTGAGATGGCATGGAATCACCAATTTGGAGCCGGCTTTGGCCTCCAGATGGTTGTATGGAAGCTCAGCATGGGACAATGCTACGGAAAGAGAGAAAAATTGTGGTTAATAGTGAAACATTTCCCAAGTTATAATAAATAACATCAAAGTCAGTAAAAAAGGAAATAATGTAAAACACTTTTTTGTGGACCTTAGGTGGATCTGACATTCCTGGGTTTAGATACTTTAACCCTTTCCCTACCAGGGCTTTATTTATTTATTTATTTTTATATAATTTTGGGCCTAAAAATTGAATTTTCGTCTCGAACATTAATTTTAATTTTTTAAATGGACACCCTGGAGTGTAAAATGATGCTAGTTTCCAATAGACCGCTGATGTCTCATTTGCCCTCCGTTGACGCCTGAAACCGGACGTGACGTTAAACATGTCGCCTCCGGGTTCTTTGTGGGGTGGGGAGATCAGCAAAGCAGGGTTCGCTGGTCTCCCTGCGCTCCACCCATGTGACAACCGGGACAGCGGAGCCCAAGAAGCATGGCGGGGGAGGGGGGCAGGAAAAGGGTATATTAAACTGCTAAGATCTCCCGGTTTGCCCAGCACCAAAAAACGTGCCTATAGCTGCGTTTTTATAAAAGCGTTTAGGCGTGTCAAGAGCTTGGGCATGAATTATTTTAATTGATCAGTTTAAAATAATTTTATTGTGGCCATTGAAATGAATTAACGCCCGAGCGCCTAACGTGCATTTAGACAAGGCATGATTTTTTTGTTGTTGCTGCTCCATGAACTTTTTTTTTTTCTCGCCTCTATACGCCTGTGTGTGCATGGACACATTAACCACTTAAGCCCCGGACCAATATGCTGCTAAATGCACAGAGGCGTTTTTACAATTCGGCACTGCGTCGCTTTTACAGACAATTGCGTGGTTGTGCGACGTGGCTCCCAAACAAAATTTGCGTCCTTTTCTTCCCACAAATAGAGCTTTCTTTTGGAGGTATTTGACCGTCTCTGCGATTTTTTTTTTTTGCGCTATATACAAAAATAGAGCGACATTTTTGAAAAAAAAACAATATTTTTTACTTTTTGTTATAAGAAAAATCAAATAAACTAAATTTTAGTCAAACATTTAGGCCAAAATGTATTTAGCCACATGTCTTTAGTAAAAAAAAATCGCAATATTAATAAAAAAAAAAATTAGCTACCTAGCGGCAACAGCGACACTAATACAGCGATCAGAAAAATGATCGCTTAGTGACGCTGGCAATAGCGGGTGAAAGGGTTAACTAGGGCAGTGATCAAGGGGTTAAACCTTTATTTGGGGGGTACGGGTTTACCCTGGACCTAACACTAACTGCCTGTCACACTAACTGTCACACTGACACTAAATGCAGTGATCAGTAAATATATGATCACTGCAATCAGTGACACTGTGACAGGGGGCTGGGGGGGGGGGTGATCGGAAGGGGTTAATGTGCCTATGTGTGTGGTGTCAGTGTAGTGTTGGTTGGACTTACTGTGATGTCTTCTCTCGTCTCAGCGGATTGAAAATACCGCCGAGAGGAGAGGCGACATCACTTCCTCTGCCTGTGTTTACATTATAAAGGCAGAGGAAGTGACACAGCGGAGGCTCAGGGGATTGGCTGGGAGCGATCATGAGGGGGCGGACAAAAACGAACAATCGCCCCCTCGTCCCAGATCGCTCCTGGAGGTAAGACGCCCGCCCCACGCAGCGGAGGGGGTCCCGATCGGACCCCCGACCTGCAAGAAGGCAGGGACGTACATGTACGCCCATCTGCCTGTACGTGCCATTCTGTGGACGTACATAGTCGTGCGGCGGGCGTTAATCGGTTAAGGGGCGCTTAAAGGCAAAGAACAATAAAACGACCCTAAATGTGGGCGTTAATAACGCCCAGAGTCCATGAGGCTTATAAGTGCCATCATCCATTGCAAAAGGCAGGAGGTGGCGGGAGGCGGGTGCATAGGAGAATGTTACATGTTACACCCTAAATATGCGTGTAACATGTAACATGAAGGAGAATGTATCCTTTAATACGAAACTAAACCCTCCTCTCCTTTACAGCCAAGGAAATTGCCATCTACGCCCTCTGTTTGAGCTGCAGTTGCCATGCCAAAGATGGATTGACAGTTGATGGATCGACAGTTTGGCTGAGAACACAAGCAAATGTGACAGTTGGCATTTCCAGCATGCCTTGTATGTAGCTGTGTCGGGAAGGCATTAAATCTGTTGGGTTTAGTTCCACTCAAAGGCTAAAACTCATACACGGGTGATATCCGTATTGCTGCTAATTGAGTCCCTTTGCATTGCGATGGAAATATAGCGCTGCCAATAGTAAATACCACTGGCCAACCAGTGATTCCTTTTATTAGTTGAAGACCCCCCCCCCCCCCCGGTAGGCACAATTCACAAAGCTTTACCCTTAAGAATAATGTTTAAATGTAGCCAATGAAGTGTCATTTTATAAATCACATAAAACTCCATCTACAAAGCCTACATATCAGGACAAGGAGGCTTATGTTCAGAAAAGTGGCAGTTATTTTCACCGAGTCCCATGAGATTTAAAGAAAATAACGGCTCAATGGCTAAAAATATCATCGCTCATCCACACATCCAATCAGAACCACCAATTTACATTGTTTACAAACAAAATCTATCTTAGAAATGAATATATGAACTGACCTGTCCCCAAGTACAAAACGCACAGGAAAATTAGCAGTTTTATTACAAATCTCATTTTCAATATTTATCACAAAAAGATGATAAATTGGAATTAAATAAAGTCTCCTGGATCACAAATATAACAAATGTAACTCGGAAAGTTCGCTAAATATCAGAGAAATTCGCAGAGCAAAGTCACGCGAGTGTTGTCACGAAGATCAACGGTCACTGAATGAGGCTGGCTGCTTGTTCACCTCGAATATAAAGCTTCAGCCTCACTCTGACATCACAGTGGGCGGGGCTAAAGGAATCTCAAGCCTTCCAGCTCAGACTGCTGCTCACTGATTGGCTGACCGATGTTCTGAAGGGCAGAAATCTGTTTCCATAGCAACCTGCACTGATTGGCTGGCCAATGTTTCAAAGGGCAATAATGCGTTTCCATAGCAACCTGTGATCATCACCAGTTACAGTTTAGCCTTGAAGATCCCAGAGGGTGCAACTCCCCTCTATTTATCACAAGGGATGAAAAGCTTTGTTTTAGACATTTGACTGTCATTTTTAAAGCGATATTAACCACTTACCCTCCCCCAGGCCAATTCTGACATTTCTCTCCTACATGTAAATATCATTTTTTTGCTAGAAAATTACACAGAACCCCCAAACATTATGTATGTTTTTTTGTAGCAGAGACCCTAGAGAATACAATGGCGGTCATTGCAACTGTTTATCTCGCACGGTATTTGCTACAGGCTGGACCTCCTCTTTAACCATTTGATCACCCCCGATGTTAACCCCTTCCCTGCCACTGTCATTCGTACAGTGACAGTGCATAGTTTTAGCACCGATCACTGTATTGAAGTCACTGGCCCCCAAAAAGTGTCCGTGCTGTACCCAAATGAAATAGAAATAATGTTTTTCACACAAAGAGAACTTTTTTATTTTTTTATTTTTTGCAATATAAACGAAAACATTTTGAAGAATGTAATTTCTACATAAATGTTAGACAAAACATACACTATATTATCAAAAGTATTGGGACGCCTGCCTTTACACACACATGAACTTTAATGACATCCCAGTCTTAGTCCGTATGGTTCAATATTGAGTTGGCCTTGCCCTTTGCAGCTATAACAGCTTCAGCTCTTGTGGGGAGGCTGTCCACAAGGTTTAGGAGTGTGTCTATGGGAATGTTTGACCATTCTAGAGAAGCACACTTGTGGGGTCAGGTACTGATGTTGAATGAGAAGGCCTGGCTAGCAGTCTGCGCTCCAATTCACCCCAAAGGTGTTCTATTGGCTTGAGGTCAGGACTCTGTGCAACCCCCGTCAAGTTCCTCCACCTCAAACTTGTTCATCCATGTCTTTATGGACCTTGCTTTGTGCACAGAGGGTGGGATTTATTAAACACCAGCTTGCTAATGTAATCATTTGGGTAGCTCCCGCCCTCTGTGCCAAGATGCAGCACATTCTGCCCACTGTGAGGTTGATAGCGGCCGGGCGGAAGGCGCGCGCGAGAGAGAGAGAGCGTCCATCTGCCGTGCCTCTGCCCTGATAGGACTGTGCAGGGGAGTCTGAATGATGAGAGTGAGGCTATGATTGAAAGGGGCATTATGATGATGAGGATAACTAAGGACACTGTTGGACTGCTTTAACGGCTTGCCGACCGACGCACAAATTTACACGTTGACAGAATGGCAGGGCTGGGCAAATGGGCATATATACATGTCCCCTTTAATTTCTCGCCATGCGTGTCGCAATCTCTGTGACCGGATTTGCAGACTTGATGTACGAAGAACGGGAAATGTCAGTGTAAACACATCTCCCCGTTCTTCCTAGAGACATGTCACTGATCGTCTGTTCCCTCTCAGCGGGAGCGGTTAAGTGTGTCCTAGAGAGTGATTCTAACTAAGGGGGCGTGGCTTACTGTGACACAACACTGATCCCGATGACAGGGAGCAGTAATTGGTGTCCTGTCACTAGGCAGAACAGGGAAATGCCTTGTTTTACAAATGCATCTCCCTTTTCTGCCGCTCTGTGACACGATCGCGGGACACCGGCGGACATCGAGTCCGTTGGTCCCGTACGTTGCTTTGCATGCCCGTGCCATTATGCCGACGTATATGTAACAGGCACTCGTCCCCACTTCCGAGAGACCTGGCTGCGGCGAGGTCGCCCAGAAGTTTGGCCCCCCTCTCCTCCTTCCCCCGCCGCCAGGCCATTTACAAAGGACAGCGTGCATGCGCATTAGGGAACCAGCTGTGAAATGGAAACATCGACTGCGGTGCCGACATCGCTGGATTCCAGGACATGTAAGTGTCCTAATATTAAAAGTCAGCAGCTACAGTGTAACGGTCATTATTTTGTGGGGGCTGAACCCTCCTCTTTAACCCTTTGATCGCCCCCGATGTTAACCCCTTCCCTGCCACTGTCATTCGTACAGTGACAATGCATAGTTTTAACACTGATCACGGTATTGGAGTCACTGGCCCCCAAAAAGTGTCGGCTGCATTCACACCTAGGCGTTTTGTCGCCCTACGCCCGACGCTACAATACGCCGGACCGTCGGATTTACATTATTCTCTATGGAGATTGTTCACATCTCCTAACGCCGAACACTGTACGTCGAAAGAACGCTGAACGCCAAAATTCAAACAAGTCCTGGACCCTTTTCCGACGCGCGTATCAGGCGGCTTCGGCGTTCCGCATAGCCGACAATACAATGTAAAAAAAAACGCGGTAAAAAACAACACGTTTTGTCGCCGCAAATCGCGGGACAAAACGCCTATTTCTTGTCACCGCAAATCGCCGCAAAACGCCTACGCGAAGGTGTGAATGCAGCCTTAGTGTCCACAAATGAAATTGAAATAATGTTTTTTACACAAACAGAACTTTATTTTTTTTATAAAACATATAAAAAAATATAAAAAAAAAACAGAATTGACAAAAAATCTAATTTCTACATAAATGTTGGACAAAACATACACTATATTGTCAAAAGTATTGTGACACCTGCCTTTACACACACATGAACTTTAATGGCATCCCAGTCTTAGGGCCAGATTCTCGTAGCTGCGCTTTAAGTTGCGGCGGCGTAACTTTTCTTATTTACGTTACGCCGCCGCAACTTAACACGCCAGTGCTGTATTCACAAAGCACTTGCGTGTTCATTTGCGGCGGCGTAGCGCAAATTGGGCGGCCTAATTCAAAATAGGAGGTAGGGGGCGTCTCCTATTTAAATTAGGCGCGTCCACGCGCCGAACGTACTGCGCATGCTCCGGCCATAGTAAAATCGCAGTGCGCATGCTCCAAATTATGAAGGTGTTTTCGACGTTAACGTAATCTACGTAAATCCCCATTCACGGACGAGTTACGCAAACAATGTAAAAACTTTCAAATTTCCCACGGTCACGGCGTCCATACTTAACATAGGATGCGCCATCTTTGGGCTGCTTTATCTTTATGCCGGAAAAACCTTACGTAAACAACGTAAACGACGACAGGGCGGCGTAAAAACGTTCGGGAATCGGCGTATTAGGCTCATTTGCATAGGCAAATGAGAAAACAACGTAAAGGCCACCTAGCGGCCGGCGTTGTCATTACATCTACGATCCGACGGTGTAATTGTTTTACATCTGTCGGATCTTTAGTGTATCTATGCGTAAGTGATTCTAGGAATCACACGCATAGATACCCAGTAAAAAAAAACTGCGATACGACGGTGTATCTGAGATACACCGTCGTATCTCAGCTGAGAATCTGGCCCTTAGTCCGTAGGGTTCAATATTGATTTGGCCCCGCCCTTTGCAGGTATAACAACTTCACCTCTTCTGGACAGGCCATCCACAAGGTTTAGGAGTGTCTATGGGAATGTTTGACCATTCTTCCAGAAGTGTATTTGTGAGGTCAGGCACTGATGTTGGATGAGAAGGCCTGTCTTGAAGTCTCCACTCTATTTCATCCCAAATGTGTTCTATGGGGTTGAGGTCAGGATTCTGTGCAGGCCAGTCAAGTTCCTCCACCCCAAACTCGCTCATCCATGTCTTTATCGACCTTGCTTTGTGCAATGGTGCTCAGTCATGTTGGAACAGGAAGGGGCCGTCCCCAAACTATTGCCACAAAGTTGGGAGCATGAAATTGTCCAAAATATCTTGGTATGCCGACGCCTTAAGAGTTCCCTTCACTGGAACTAAGGGGCGAAACCCAACCCCTGAAAAATAACCCCACACCATAACTCCCCCTCCCCCACACCATAATCCCTCCTCCCCTCTCCGCCACACCATAATCCCCCCTCCACCAAATGATTTGGACCAGTACACAAAGCAAGGTCCATAAAGACATGGGTGATGAAGGCCTCTTAGTTCCAGTGAAGAGAACTCTTATGCCGCCTACACACGCTCGTTTTTTGCGTATTTTTTTTTTCATCACAAAAAATGATCGTGTGTATGAGGCATAAAGGCGTCAGCATATCATTGCTCTTGCCTCTCACAGCGCCTGAGCCGCGAATCCGGAAGAAACACAGAGGGAAAATGTCAGTTCCTTCAGCGGTGACCTGGAGGCGATTCCGGCGCTTTGTTCATATGCCACATACACACAACCGCTTTTCATGTCATCAAAAAAAAAGTTTTTCTCGACGTGATTCTTCTCAAGCTTGCCTTGCATACACGCGATCGTGATAAAAAATGCTCGAGCAAAGCGCGGTGACGTACAACACGTACGACGGGACCATAAAGGGGAAGTTCCCTTTCGAATGGCGCCACCCTTTGGGCTAATTATGCAAATTTCCTTTCTCATAACTTCCTTATGAGCCTGCACGTTTTTTTCCCCCTCGTTAAAGCCTACACACGACCGTTTTTCACAACGAGAAAAACGACGACGTGAAAAACGTTGAGATAAAATAGAGCAGCTTCTAAATTTTTAATGCTCATTTTTCTCGTCGTGAAAAACGGTCGTGTGTACGCGGCATAAGGTGAGTGTTTCTAGTATGCGGTGCTTGTTAGCTCATTATGCCTTTTGCCGCGTACACACGATCACTTTTTGTGATGTAAAAAAATGTTGTTTTATCTCACGAAACAAAACAACGTTTTTCAAACTTAATTTTAAAAAAGGACGTTGCCCACACACCATCGTTTTCTGAAAATGCTCTTGCAAAGCGCGGTTACGTACAACACGTACAACGGCACTCTGTTCCATTGAAGCTCCGTCTCATAACTTGCTTCTGAGCATGCGCGGGTTTAAAAACGTAGTTTTAAACATTGTTTTGCCCACACACGATCATTTTTTATGACACAAAAGACGACATTCTGAAAAACAACATAAAAAATTGAAGCATGTTCGAATTTTTTTTTGGTCGTTTTTCAGAAGACATAAAACAAAGTTTTGCCCACACACGATCATTTTAACCACTTAATGACTCGACCAATATGCTGCTAAATGACCAAAGGTGTTTTTACAATTTGGCACTGCGTTGCTTTAACAGACAATTGCGTGGTCGTGCGATGTGGCTCCCAAACAAAATTTGCGTCCTTTTCTTCCCACAAATAGAGCTTTCTTTTGGTGGTATTTGATTGCCTCTGCGATTTTTATTTTTTGCGCTATAAACAAAATCAGAGCGACATTTTTGAAAAAAAAAAACAATATTTTTTACTTTTTGTTCTAAGAAAAATTAAATAAACTAAAAAAAATTTTTAGTCAAACATTTAGGCCAAAATGTATTCAGCCACATGTCTTTAGTAAAAAAAAAATCGCAATAAAAAAATAAATTAGCTACCTAGCAGCAACAGTGACACTAATACAGCGAAAATTATCGCTTAGTGACACTGGCAATAAGGGGTGAAAGGGTTAACTAGGGCGGTGATCAAGGGGTTAAACCTTTATTGGGGGGGGGTACGGGGGCTACCCTGGACCTAACACCAACTGCCTGTCACACTGACACTAAATGCAGTGATCAGTACATATATATGAATATATATGCACTCAGTGACAGTGTGACAGTGGGGGGGGGTGATCGGGGGGGTTAATGTGCCTATGTGTCCTGGTGTCAGTGTAGTGTTGTGCAGACTTACTGTGATGTCTTCTCTCCTCAGCGGCGGTTGAAAATACCGCCGAGAGGAGAGATTACATCACTTCCCCCTTCCTGTGTTTACACAGGTAGAGGGCGGGTGGCGGACACGCATTAGCTGGGAGCGATCCGGAGGGGGCGGACAAAAACGAACAGCCGCCCCCTCGTCCCGTCTCGCTCCTGAAGCCACGGGAACCGCCGCATGTACCGGGGGGGGGGTCCCGATCGGACCCCCGACCCACGTCTAGGCAGGGACGTACAGGTATGCCAATGTGCCTGTACGTGCCATTCTGCCAACGTAAATGTACATGCGGCGGTCCTTAAGTGGTTAAATGACGTTTTTAAAAACGTCGTTTTATTTCATCACAAAAAACGACCATGTGTACGCGGCCTTTGTCTTACAGGGTTTTTTTTTTTCATTTTTTGCGGTCATACAATCGCTTTAACACAGCTGCAAATATTTCTCGGAGCCACTCGCTGGTTTTATCCCTTGCTCCCCGGAGTCTCTCTTTAACGTTCGCCCCTCTTTCACTAATGCATAGCAAGTTTCTTTAGCTGTGAGCGCTCTGTAATTATCTTCCCAGGTGAAGCATGAACTGGATTTCCACTCATGTGACAAGTTTAAATAATCAAAAGTAACTCTAGAAGCGGCCTTTATCGCGGTAAGCCTGACATGTGAAGCAAAGCTTTTATATGATGCGCAAATTATGTAACCAAATCCTCAACTTGAAATGTTAGATATCTGAATACACGGGATAGAAGATATATTATATTAGAAGCAGAAAGCGACATGCAGCATAAAGTGGAATGTATGTATTTTTATAATTACGTTGGACAAGGTTAAAAAAAAATAATAGTACCAATAAATATATTTTTATTGCTATTACACAGCCTGTGAAAAACACAGTTTTTTTTTTAATTAGTAAATTTAGTAGCGTTGGTATGTTGGTATCTGTCAGTTATGTAGAATTAAAAGGCTTTTAATTGGTGCACTGTATTACCTACTTAAAAGGGTTGTAAAGGTAAAAAAAAAAATCCCTAAATAGCTTCCTTTACCTTAGTGCAGTCCTCCTTCACTTACCTCATCCTTCCATTTTGCTTTTAAATGTCCTTATTTCTTCTGAGAAATCCTCACTTCCTGTTCTTCTGTCTGTAACTCCACACAGTAATGCAAGGCTTTTTCCCTGGTGTGGAGAAAGCCGTCTGAGGGGGTGAGCAGGAGGGTCAGGATGCCCACTAACACACAGCTCCTTTCTTTATCTGCAAAGTAGAGAGTGTCCTGACTTGCCTGTTTGGCCCCCCCTCCCCCTCAAGAGGCTTTCTCCACACCAGGAAGAAAGCCTCGCATTACGGTGGTGAGTTACAGACAGAAGAACAGCAAGTAAGGTTTTTTTTAGAAGAAATAAGGATATTTAAAAGCAAAATGGAAGGATGAGGTAAGTGAAGGAGGACTGCGCTAAGGTAAAGGAAGCTATTTAGGGGAAAAAAATACCTTTACAACCCCTTTAAGGACCTTCTCAGCTAGTGTCATTAGTACAGTGACAGTTCATATTTTTATCACTGACCACTGCATACCTCCCAACATTTGAAAAATTCAATGCGGGACAAGACAAGTTATTCAATGAAGTTGTTGAGTGGGGGAGGGGGGTTGGCGGCCAAAGTTGTGTTGAGCGGGGGGGGGTGCCGACCGAAGTTGTTGAGCAGGACCAAGGTTGTTGAGCAGGGGGGCACGAACGAGGTTGTTTTTAGCGGGGGGGGGGGCTTCTGGGCTTCTCTCACCTGTGCACAAGATGTTGTCTCTCTCCTCTCACAGCTTTTCTTCATCCTGCCCTGCTCCCCCTTCTTGCACAGCTTCCTGTGCGGGAAAATTAACCCATTCGCGGGACTGCGGGAGGAAGTTGTCTGTGCGGGTAAGGCCCCGTTCACACGGCCGAGGTTCTCGCTAGAAACCAGCGAGAACCTCGCTGGGAGCTGCATTCCAGCGAGAACCTCGGTCGTGTGTACGCTCCTGGCTCGCCCCGCCCGTCGGGAATACCGTCGAGCGAATAGAGAGCAGGCTCTATATTTGCTCGATGGCCCGTCGGGATGAATGGCTGGTTGCCATTCCCGACGGGCGGGTCGCCGATTTCGACGGCCGGGCGAGAACCTCGACGGGCGGAACGATGTGTTCCGCCCGTCGAGGTTCTCGTACGTGTGTACGGGGCTTAAATCCCGCAGAATCCGTGCAGGTTGGGAGGTATGATCACTGCATTAAAGCGTTCCGCAGAAGTTTATATTTTTTCAAATACTGCAGCTGCTGACTTTTAAAATAAGGACACTTACCTGTCCAGGGCGCCCACAATGTGGACATCCCTCAGCTCTCGGGTCGAGGCACCGCCATCTTGCGGCTTCACTTCCTGGTTCCCTACTGAGCATGAGCGACTCACGCTGTGCGATCCCACTGGTCCCTGCTGTCTTCTGAGACCTGTGTGTCTCGCAGAAGACAGTGGGGGGCGGAGGAGTTGCTGGAAGTGTCGTAGATATCTGCGGGTGGTTTGGCTATCTATGCCCAGAAGTAGGAGCAAAATACCTGTATTTTTTACCAAAACTATGTAGAAAAATACATATTGGGCTAAATTGATTAGATTTTTAATTTTTTTTATTGGATATGTTTTATAGCAGAAGGTAAAAAAAAAAAAATTTCAAGGGCATATATTTTATTTGGGTACAGCGTCGCAATTGTCAGTTAAAGTGACGCAGTGCTGTATAGCACAAAAAGTGATTACTGTGAACCAATATAATAATCTGGACTCTTTTATCCTTCACTCTAGCGCTCCTTTCATTAGTACATGTTCTTTTGTGGTTAAAGGTGAACTCTGACCGAACGAGATGGGGTGGGGGGTCATTAAATGTTCACACCAGTACAAAATCAGATGTGACTTGAGTCACACAAAATCACGTGACAAAGAAAATCACATTGTTTTCAGTGGTGCTCCTTCACATCAATGCAACTCACAGAGCAAATTTGGGAAAAGTTCCTGTTGGTCCCATAGAATATGCCAACCACATCCAAGTCGCCTCCAAGTTGCACTACATAATCAGATGATGCCTCTTTAACCACTTAAGGACCCCCGCACGCACATATACAGCCACAGAATGGCACGTACAGGCACAAGGGCGTAAATTTACGTCCCCGCCTAAGTGCGGTTCGGGGGTCCCATCGGGACCCCCTCCGCGGCGTGCGGGGGTCCCCCTGGTTCCGGGAGCGATCCGGGACGAGCGGGCGGATGTCGGCGTTTACCCGCCCCCCCCGCGATCGCTCCCAGCCAATGCGCGCGCTCCCAGTCTCCTGTCACTTCCTCCTCCTGTGTAAACACAGGAAGGGGGAAGTGATGTAATCTCCCATCGCAGCGGTATTTCCAACCGCTGCGATGGGAGAAACACCTAACAGTAAGTGTGCACCAACATTACACTGACATACACACACATAGGCATACTTAACCCCTTGCGATCTGCCCCCCCACCCCCCCTGTCACAGTGATCTAATCACTGCATTTAGTGTCAGTGTGACAGGCAGTGTAAAATCAGTTAGTGTTAGGTTCAGGATAGCCCCCCCACCCCCCCTAATAAAGTTTTAACCCCCTGATCACTGCCCTAGTTAACCCTTTCACTCCCTATTGCCAGCGTCACTAAGCGATCATTTTTCTGATCGCTGTATTAGTGTCGCTGTTCCCGCTAGGTAGCTATTTTTTTTTTCGCAATTTTTTTTTTTTTTACTAAAGACATGTGGCTAAATACATTTTGGCCTAAATGTTTGACTAAAATTTAGTTTATTTGATTTTTTTTTTAACAAAAAGTAAAAAATAGTGTTTTTTTTTCAAAAATGTCGCTCTATTTTTGTATATAGCGCAAAAAATAAAAATCGCAGAGGTGATCAAATACCACCAAAAGAAAGCTCTATTTGTGGGAAGAAAAGGACGCAAATTTTGTTTGGGAGCCACATCGCACGTCCGTGCAATTGTCGGTTAAAGCGACGCAGTGCCGAATCGCAAAAACACCTTGGGTCATTTACCAGCGTATTGGTCCGGGTCTTAAGTGGTTATACAAAACGCGTTGGGACGAGCCCTGCTGATGTCATTGCGTTACCCACAAACTTCAATTTTAAGCACTTGATCCACTTTCTAAATGTGAGTGTTCCCAATTTTCTTTTAATACATTTATACGGATTCACACTATGTGGTGTATTTTTTATTTGTTTTTGGTTATGCTATTTTGAACACTTGAGAGGATTTGGTCTGACAAGTTGGCTGCTTCTGAAGACCGTTTCTTGGTGACATCTCTTGACCAATTGGATTGCCTTACAACTTGATCTGGAACCCAGACGTGGAGGTCCCATATTTTGGTGGTTGCACCATAAGCTTGGTTGACTCACTGAGCATATGCCCATTTGAGTCCTCTCACTCCGGTAAGCCTCCTCAATAACTGGTGGTGGTTTTATTGTCTGTATTCTCACCTTAACATTGATGACACGCTTGGGGGGGGCACTGGAGAGACTCAGAAACGGCCGGAAAGGCCCGAGGACACCTCGGCTGACCTTGGCAAACCTTGTAAAGACTCAGTTCCCGAGGTCAGCTGAGCTGTCCCTGGGCCTTTCCGTGCATTTCCGAAAGGCCCTGTTCGGCTCTGCTAGGCTCCGGCGTCCCCCCACCTCAGGCCAAACGCAGTACTGCACAACACTTTGGCCTGAATCCTGCTCATTTTGAGAGACAACACTTGCAAACCGAGTTAGGATTTTTTAAAATACAGTGCTCATATTGCGAAACACTCGATAACTGTGTTACTTGCAATCCAAGGTTCCACTGTATGTCAGCGCGATATACATAAAATTTTTCTATTTGCACTACATAATCACACTGGGAACCCCAGCATGTTACCCGATCACTAGCCTGCATGGTCGGGCTCATCCACCCCAGCTCCCGTGGGCTGATGTTCCTCCGACCAGGCCTCCCCGGCCTCCTGACTCCTATATTCACAGTCATAGGCATACCTGTAAGTCATTTTAGGAATTGTTACTGCTCTATCTCCTCTCTCCTGTCCCCATACCGAGATTCACCATACCTACCCATTTTAAATCTTATTGTTTTGATATTTATAGACCCCTACTACATACCTGCTCCTGAAGAGTGGCAGTAGCCATGAAACGCGTTGAGCCAATAAGATGCCCTCCTACATACATACCGCTACTGCAACATCTACTACCTCATATACCGATTGGATTTTACCAACCAATTACGGTTATAACCATCATGGAGATATATTTTAAGGATACTGATTTTGTATATTTTTTATATTGTACCCAATATGCCTACGGGGAACCAGTTAGATGCCCCCTTTGTATATATTTAATAGTATCAATAATACCCATCAGTTCCCATATCTACTGGAGTGTGCCAGTATATGCAAGTTCTAAATATTTTTTACCATGGAGACACGCTTCAATTGAATTGGTTTTCCTTTTTTTGCCCCTTTATTGTACTATTGCTATATATGAACCCAAGATGTTATTATACTCTATTACCATATATATATATACTGCCTATGCGATTAAACACTTGACTGCCAATTGCTGCTACGCAATGCTCTCATGTTAACGTTTTTGGGTCTAACGTACTGGCTATCTGCCATATTTAGAGTTGAGCGGACACCTGGATGTTCGGGTTCGGCCCCGAACCCGAACTTTAAAAAAAAAGTTTGGGTTCGGGGACACGGACTTCAAACCCCATTGAAGTCAATGGGACAAAAATGCGTGGGGGTCCCCCCAAATTCAATAACCAGACCCTTTAGGTCTGGTATGGATATTAAGGGGAACCCCGCCGTCAATTTAAAAAAAAAATGGCGTTCCCCCTAAAATCCACACCAGACCCTTATCCGAGCACGTTGACCTGGCCGGCCGCAGAAAAGAGGGGGGGACAGAGTGCGCCCCCCTCTCTTGAACCGCACCAGGCCACATGCCCTCAACATTGGGAGGGTGCTTTGGGGTGCCCCCCAAAGCACCTTGTCCCCATGTTGATGAGGACAAGGGTCTTATCCCCACAACCCTTGCCCGGTGGTTGTGGGGGTATGCGGGCATGGGGCTTATCCGAATCTGGAAGACCCCTTTAACAAAGGGGACCCCCATATCCTGCCCCCCCTGTGTGAAATGGTAATGGGGTACACTGTACCCCTACCATTTCACGAAGGAAGTGTAAATAGTAGTTTTCAGAAAAAAAACACACACACCGTATTACAAATTACTTTATTAATTAAACCAAATAAAAATCCAGCGGTGAAAATAGACGATCGATGCTGCTCCCTGCTTCAATGTTATCTTCTATCCAGCGACGGATGATCTCTCCAGCGACGGCCGGTTGGTCCAGTGATGAGAAGATCCATCCATTCAGAGCACAGCTCCGCGAATGACGCGCCGGAGCTTTGACGTTTCTTTTATAGGGGAGGCGGGCCATGCGTCATGTGACCCCGTCCCCCTCTGACGCACACTCTGCTATGTCACTGGGACAGCCCAGACATGCCCCTTGCGTCAGGGGAGGGACTGGGTCACGTGACGCGTGGCCCGCCTCCCCTATAAAAGAAATGTCAAAGCTCTCGCGCGTCATTCGCGGTGCTGTGCTCTGAATGGATGGATCTTCTCATCGCTGGACCAACCCCAAATTACCCTCCCAATGTTGAGGGCATGTGGCCTGGTGCAATTCAGGAGAGGTGGGGGCGCAGTCTGTCCCCCCCTCTTTTCTGCGGCCGGCCAGGTCAACGTGCTCGGATAAGGGGTCTGGTGTGGATTTTAGGGGGAACTCCACGCCATTTTTTTTTAAATTGACGGCGGGGTTCCCCTTAATATCCATACCAGACCTAAAGGGTCTGGTTATTAAATTTGGGGGGACCCCCGCGCATTTTTTTTTCCCGAACTTCGAACCCGGACCCGAACTTTCACCAATTATTCGGGTTTGGGAAAAACCCAAAGTCCGTACCGAACCAGAACTTTAGAGTTCGGGTTCACTCAACCCTAGCCATATTCAATTGTTTTGTGGTTCCCCTGGGATGCATGTTTCATCAAAAAGTCCCACCCTTGTCTATTTCTGTTCACACTGGAAATGGGATGAAAATCATATTGGAGTGGTGTGAACCTAATCTAAATGTCCAAAATACTCACCTAAATCTGTAGTCATGTGCTGTGCTTGGACTCCAGTGGACCAGGAATACAGTGTTGGGTCACCCATTCTCTTTTCTTTTAAATAGGGTGGGTAGGCATGTTGTGATTTTTATTTTATTTTTTATGCCTGGAAATGGGTTTTGTGGAAACACAATAACCTATAATATGAAAACACACACCATACTTTCCCTTTAAATTAAATGTGTCAGCACTGTGAGTAAAATGATGTTTTATCTATGTATTATATATTCTTTCATTTGATTGCAGGGATAACAGAGTCGCTTGAATTTGCCGTTTCTGGTTGAATTTATTTCTCTATAACATGATACAGCACGTTGATACCTCGCACTGCGCCGTGGGATGAGCCTGACTGGAGCGGATATATTCATAATCCCAAGGCCAGCCTTGACTTGATATTTCAAGATGAGCTCAGCAATCACGGCAGAGATTTATATCCAGAGATAGAATGCTGAATGTCTGCAAATTCTGCAAATTCCACCATTGATTATCTGTCACATTCACAATGCTCATTAGACTTGTAAGAAACATTCTATACAATGACATACAATAATTCATGAAGTCAGCCTGACCGTAGGGGAAGTTCTGTATCCACGCCTTAATAATTATACCTGCAACATCAATGTCTCTTACATATATGCTGATGAATTTGTAGCTGCTCGTCAGATTATTAATGCAGGGGATCAGGACTAAAATTGTTCAAAGTATTGCAAATAATGAAGTTTGTACCAGCTATGCTAAAACAGCAACATAATTTATTAGCGTATATACTGGAGCATAAGCCGAGTTTTTTAGCCCTTATTTTAGGGCTGAAAATACACCCCTCGGCTTATACTCGAGTCAGTGTCTGCTGGGTAACCGAGGATGAGAAGACGCCTGTGATCACGATGTAAACAGGAAGAGCCGTTGACCGGCTCTTCCTCACCCGCGTCTGATAGACGCGAGTAGAGGAGAGCCGATCGGCGGCTCTTCTGACAGGGGGGGGGTTCGCGCTGATTGTTTATCAGTGCAGCCCCCCCCTCGGATCTACACACTGGACCACCAGGGAGTGCTCAATAAAGCACAAATAGTAAAAAAAAAATGTTTTAATGCAATTGATGCCAATCAGTGCCCACAAATGGGCACTGACTGTGCCTAGCAATGCCATCAGTATCACCCATCAGTGCCACCCAGTGTCCATCAGTGCTACCCAGTGTCCATCAGTACCACCTCTTAGTGCCCATCTATGCCCAGTGCCCACCTATCAGTGCTGCCCATGAGTGCCCATCAGTGCCGCCTATGAGTGCCCAGTGCGCCTATGAGTGCCCATCAGTGCCGCCTATGAGTGCCTATCAGTGCAGCATACCAGCGCCGCCTATCAGTGCCCATCAGTGCTGCCTATCGGTGCCCATCAGTGCCACCTCATCAGTGCCCACCAGTGCCACATCATCGGTGCCCACCAGTGCCGCCATATCAGTGCCCATAATTGAAGAAGAAAACTTACTTATTTACAAAAAATGAACAGAAAAAAAATAAAAACTTAATTTTTTTCAAAAATGTCGGCCTTTTTTTTAGTTGTTGCGCAAAAAATAAAAACCGCAGAGGTGATCAAATAACACCAAAATAAAGCTCTATTTGTGGGTAAAAAAGGACACCAATTTTGTTTGGGTGTAGCATGACTGCGCAATTGTCATTTAAATTGCGACAGTGCTGAAACCTGAAAATTGGCTTGGGCAGGAAGGTGCGTAAGTGCCTGGTATGGAAGTGGTTAAACATCCGAGCAGCATGGACATTCTCCTCTAAGCTCTGTGGCAGCCCGGGATTCAGCGACACATACCAGCACAAAGTGACCTGGTTTTTGGATTGGAATAGCATCCAGGATAATTCCAAAATTGCGCCGCGGCTGCAGTGCCTGCCTCTCTCCCCTCTCAGCTCTTATGCCGCGTACACACGATCGTTTTTCGGGCTGTAAAAAATGACGTTTTTAAGGCTCTAGAAAAAACAAAGTTTTTTTTAAAACCGATCATTAAAACGGCCTTGCCTACACAAGATCGTGAAAAAAATGTTCTAGCAAAGCGCGGTGACGTACAACACGTACGACGGCACTTTAAAGGGGAAGTTCTATTTGGATTGCGCCACTCTTGGCGCTGCTTTTGCCGATATCGTGTTAGTAAAAGATGATTCGCACTTTTCAGTCTGTTACAGCGTGATGAATGTGCTATCTCCATTACGAATGCTAGTTTTACCAGAACGAGCGCTCCTGTCTCATAACTTGCTTCTGAGCATGCGCGGGTAATTCACGTCGTTAAAGCCCACACACGTCCATTTTTTACAACCTTGAAAATGACAACGTTAAGAACGACGTGAAAAAATAGAGCATGTTCAAGTTTTTTTTGGTCAATTTTTTAGAACCCGAGGTTGCAATGGGCACAGTGAGGTTGGGCACAGTAAGGTTGCTATGGGCACATTAAATATATTTTTCTTAGGCCCCTTTCACATGGGGCGAATCAGTAATGCTCAGCGGGGATCGCTTCGTTGATCCCCGCTGAGCCGGCGGATGACAGGGCGGTCTCCGCCCAGTCTTTTCTCCGTTGTCCCCTATGGGGGGAGCGGATGAACATGGACGGAAGAAAAAATAGGATTTTCTTCGGTCTGCAAAAGTTTGCGGAGGCAGACGATTACGGGTGTCAGCGGATGCTCATCCGCTGACACCCGCAATCGCATAGGGACCCATGTATGTCCCTTTTTCATCCGCAAACAGATGGATGAAAAAGCGGACATACAGTCCGCCAGTGTGAAAGGGGCCTTATAACTATACGCATATGTAAATTTAAGAGGACACAACATATTATTCAGTTTGTGTGTACGAAAATGCCTTGATGTCTGAGGTCAGAGGAGAATGGTCAGAGATGATAGAAAAGCAACAGTACCTCAAATAATTACTTGTTACAACCAAGGTATGCAGAATATCATCTCTGAATGCACGGCACATCGAACCCAAAACCAGCGACGCAAACAAACTTGAAAAAAAATCCATCAATTGCTGCCACTGTGCCCATCAAACGCAATCACTGTGCCCATCAAACACAGCCACATTACCCATCAAACGCAGTCACTGTGCCATTAAACGCAGTCACTTTGCCCATCAAACGCAGCCACTGTGCCCATCAAACGCAGCCACTGTGCCCATCAAACTCAGCTATTGTGCCCATTAAACTCAGCCACTGTGCCATCAAAAGCTGCCACTGTGCCATCAAACGCAGCCACTGTACTCATAAATTGCCGCCACTGTGCCATCAAACGCAGCTACCGTACACATCAATTGCCCCTACTGTGCCCATGAATTGCTGCCAGTGTGCCCATCAATTGCCGCTCCTGTGCCCCATAAAATGTTGCCAGTGTGCCCATCAATTGCTGCTACTGTGCCCCATCAAATGCTGCCAGTGTGCCCATCGATTGCCGCTACTGTACCCTATCAAATGCTGCCAGTGTGCTCATCAAACGCAGTCACTGTGCCCATCAAACGCAGCCACATTGCCCATCAAACGCAGCCACATTGCCCATCAAACGCAGTCACTGTGCCAGTCAAACGCAGCCACTGCGCCCATCAAACAAAGCCACTGTGCCCATCAAGCGCAGCCACTGTGCCCATCAAACTCAGCTACTGTGCCCATCAAACTCAGCTACTGTGCACATCAAACTCAGCCACTGTGCCATCAAAGCAGCCACTGTGCCATCAAACGCAGCCACTGTACTCATAAATTCCCGCCACTTTGCCATCAAATTCAGCTACCATACCCATCAATTGACCCTACTGTTCCCATCAATTGATGCCAGTGTGCCCATCAAATGTTGCCAGTGTGCCCATCAATTGCCGCTACTGTACCCCATCAAATGCTGCCAGTGTGCCCATTAATTGCCGCTACTGTGCCCCATGAAATGCTGCCCGGCACTTACCTGTCTCGGAGCTGGTCAGCGGCGGTGTCCTGCACGTCTTTCATGTCTTCTTCCGTCCTCTATCAGGTGTCCAATCACAGCGCCGGATGTTTCAGCCAATCAGGTGAAAGGTAACAGACCCAGCAACCTGATTGGCTGAGAGGCGGTTCAGTGCTAGCAAAGCAAAATCCTTTGCTTTGCTAACACACAGCAGAGTGAACAGTGAAGCCCAGCATGGCGCCCGCTGTTCACCTTTTTGGGCACTTAGTAGAGCCTGTGGCTCTAATCAGGTGCTTCCAAAAAACACCCCCACCGCTGTAATTCAGGTGCCCGAAAAGGGGCCGGCACCTGAATAGGGGGTGTCAGCAGCGACCGACGATAGATTCATGGAATGCATGAATCTATCTATAGTAATAGAATGGTGCCAGGAGTGAGGGGGCGGCACCCATGCGCCCCTTATGGATGCCACTGTATCTATGTACAATATATATATATATATATATATATATATATATATATATATCAGCAAGATTATTCAGACCTTTATACATGCACCCAACCACAAATCACATCTAGGTAATGGTTAGCAGGTGTTCCCGCAGAGCCCCCTCTGACAGACACACATTTCATTCTAAGTTTTCAGTTAAAAGAATGTGAGCCTTTCATTGTTTTCTACATTCCGACTTTCTCTCCCTGCAGTTCTAATGGAAACATTATGCCTATGAAATGATTTAATAACGCACATTATACACTGAACCCTTCCCAGTAAACCCCTTGCAGTTTTCCAATATTGCAATGCCGCATTCATAATCCTTTTTTTTTTTTTGGCTTTTTTGAACAAAAGCCAAAACAGCTGGTGAACTGGATGAAAACGTGTAAAATAAGACCGTGTACAAGTCGAAATCCGTAATCTCCTGTACGCAAACCAGTAATAATAGACCAGCTCCGAACTTGAGAAACAAGATGTTGGCTCAGCAGTTTTCCCAGCGTGGAACTCTTATGCACAACGTCGCCCATAATTGACAAGGGCATTTGCAGCACAAATCCATGGGCCGAGATTTACTCGAAAGGCCAAAGGAATCTTGTTATTCTTTTCCTTTTCCATCTCCAAACAAATGCTATTTATAATGGAATGTACAATACAATGCCACAGGCTATGCCAAAGGATTTTGGCAAGCTCTCTTAATCTCAAGTTGCCTTTTCTTCTGTAATCACCAACCTTAGCGTACGGGAAACATAATTGCTTTTCATGTTTACACGGGCATACCTTTACCGTTCTGTAATTGCTTCAGACGTCAATGGCTGCTTTTAATTATGGCTGCTCATCGAATTGTATGGATGTTGCTGTTGATGTTATGGGGCATGATTGCATTAAGGAGACTCAAGGATGTAATTTCATTTAGAATAGTGGAAAACTCAATTTTTGACAGCAGAAACCTAATATTGAGGTAAAAAAGCAACATGATTATTAGAGAGGTGTTCTGTATAGCTGGGGAATATTTAAAAAAAAATCAAACTGATGGTTTACAAGTATGTGTATATCTACATATACTATATTGTCAAAAGTATTGGGACACCTGCCTTTACACGCACCTGAACTTTAATGGCATACCAGTCTTAGGCTGTGTACACACGGAAAGACATGTCCGCTGAAACATGTCCGAAGGACTGTTTCCAGCGGACATGTCTCCTCCGGATTTTCGTCCGACGGTGTGTACACACCATCGGATGAAAATCCCCTCGGCCAGGGAACGCGGTGACGTGGTGGTGACGTTGACGCCGCCACGTCACCACTCCAGGAAGTAAAATACTTCCATGCATGCGTCGAATCCATTCGACGCATGCACGGAGATTTCTGTCCGCTGGTTAGTGTATTAACCAGCGGACATATCCGACGGACATGTCTCCGGCGGACAAATTTCAAAGCATGCTTTAAAATTTGTCCACTGGGAAAACATGTCCGCTAGCCCGTACACACGTTCGGAGATGTCTGCTGAAACGGTCCGTCGGACCAGTTTCAGCAGATAAATTCGATCGTGTGTACGCGGCCTAAGGGGTAGATTCAAGTAGAATTGCCTATCTTTAGGCGTGCCTAGTGTCTGGTATTTATACTACGCCGCCGCAACTTTTTCAGGCAAGTGCTTTATTCTCAAAGCACTTGTCTGTAAAGTTGAGGTGGCGTAGCGTAAAAGACCCGGCCAAATTCAAATGTGGTGGTTAGGGGGCGTGTATTATTTAAATGAAGTGCATCCCCGCGCCGAAGGAACTGCGCATGCGCAAGCCGTGAATTGATCCCAGTGCGCATGCTCCAAAGCTCGACATCAATACGACGTGTAAACGGCGTAAACGGCACTTACGCAAAGCCCTATTCGCGAACGTTTTACGTAAACGACGTGAAAAAAAACGCCGGCACGCCATCCATACTTAACATTGGCTGCGCCTCATATAGCAGGAATAACATTACAACGGTACTACGCTAACGCAAACGACGTAAAAAAAAAACGTACGTTCGGGAATCGGCGTATAGGCTCATTTGCATATTTTGCAATGCCACCTAGCGTCCAGCCTAAAATATGAAAATAAGATTCAACGGCGTAAGAGACTTATGCCAGTTGGATCTTATGGAAATTTATGCGTAACTGATTCTATGAATCAGGCGCATAGATAGGAGGGCCAGACGCAGAAATAAGCCGGCTTATCTGGAGATAAGCCGGCTTATTTCTTTCCTGAATCTGGCCCTTAGTCTGTAGGGTTCAATATTGAGTTGGCCCACCCTTTGAGGCTATAACAGCTTCAACCTGTCCACAAGGTTTAGGAGTGTGTCCATGGGAATGTTTGACCATTCTCCCAGAAGCACATTTGTGAGGTCAGATACTGATGTGGACAAGAAGGCCTGGCTCGCATTCTCTGCTCTAATTCATCCCAAAGGTGTTCTGTCTGGATGAGGTCAGGACTGTGCAGGCCAGTCAAGTTCCTCCACCCCAAACTCGCTCATCCATGTCTTTATGAACTTTGTTTGTGCATTGGTGTGCAGTCAAGTTGGAACAGGAAGGGTCATCACCAAACTGTTCCCACAAAGTTGAGAGCAGTGTTGCCAACCACCAGTATTTTTACTGGCAGCCAGTAAAAAACAGGCAATTTTCTTCTGCCAGTAAAAGTAAAAGGTTGCCAGTAAAAAAATATGGCTGTGACGCTCGGTTTGGTCCAGAGCCGGCTGGGACCATTTGAGTGCTTGCCATAGTGTGATCGGGCGGCTCTGGCGGCGGCGGTGTCTGAGCATATCATGCAATTATTATTATTATTATACAGGATTTATATTGCACCAACAGTTTGCGCAGCGCTTTACAACATCAGGGAAGACAGTACAGTTACAATACAATTCAATACAGGAAGGATCAGAGGGCCCTGCTTGGTATGGAGCCAAATAGAGCGGCCAGAGCCCTGTGTGTTGGCTTGTGGTATGGGAGCAAGGCAGGCTAGGACCAGGACCGTCAGTGCTGTTTAGACTGGAGGGACCACTTGGTTTGACGAGAGACTGTCACTGTGACTCAGGAGGGAACATGTTGTGTCAGTGAGGTCTCATCATTGTCTGTGCAGCTGCACACTGGTGTCAGTGTCACTGTGAGAGTCAATTTTATGTGGGGTTGTGTGGCGCTCGGCCCTCCTGAGGCTGGTCCCTGAGCTATTACTTACTATATTAAAAAAAAAAAAAAAAAGAATATGTTTTTTGCCTTATTATCGGCCTAAATACTCTAATTTGCATTAAAATTGTAATTTAGTAACTTTTGGAATGTCAGTAACTACTTGGCAGTGTCAGTAAGTGTCATGGACCATGAAACACTGAAGTGTTTCTAAGTGAAATTCATAATTCATGCAGGGCGGAGTGGGACTCATTTTCAGCCCTGGAGTTTCATGCCTTAGACAGCCCACTTTGTTCACGACATTATGTTTAGGAGTGCGTTTTTTGTACAGAGTGCGTGGTTCAGGAGTGCGTTTTGTACAGAGTGCGTGGTTAGGAGTGCGTTACGTACAGAAGTGCGTGGTTCAGGAGTGTGTTATGTACAGAGTGCGTGGTTCAGGAGTGCGTTACGTACAGAGTGCGTGGTTCAGGCGTGCATTACGTACAGAGTGCGTGGTTCGGATGTGTGTTATGTACAGAGTGCGTGTGGTTCAGGAGTGCGTTACGTACAGAGTGCGTGGTTCAGGACATAGTGCGGTTTTTGTACAGAGTGCGTGGTTTGGAGTGCGTTACGTACAGAGTGCGTGGTTCAGGACGGTGCGTTACGTACAGAGTGCGTGGTTCAGGAGTGCGTTATGTACAGAGTGCGTGGTTCAGGAGTGCGTTACGTACAGAGAGTGCGTGGTTCAGGAGTGCGTTACGTACAGAGTGCGTGTTTCAGGAGTGCGTGATTGTACAGAGTGCATAGTTCAGGATTGCCTTATCATGCAGAGTGAAGGGTTCAGGTTTTGCTTATGTACAGTGTGGAGGTTGTGTTTATAACTTCCCTGTACAAACTCTGTCCCTAATTCTGCCCCCACAGGGCAGAGCGAAACCTACTCTCTTCTACATTACACAGCACCTGCACCTCTGGGCCCATTTACATTACACTGCATCCTGCATCCCTGGACCCCGTTATATGAGAGATGAGAGAAGACAGAGAGGGTGAGAGAGGAGAGAGAGAGAGAGGGGAGATGAGGGTGAGAGAGAGAGGAGAGGGGTGTGAGAGAGAGAGAGAGAGAGGGGGAGTTAGTGTGAGAGAGAGAGAGAGTGGGTGTGAGAGACGAGAGAGAGAGAGGGGTGTTGTGAGAGAGAGAGAGAGAGGGGTGTGAAGAGAGAGATGAGAGGGGTGTGAGAGAGAGAGAGAGAGAGAGAGAGAGGGAGTGTGAGAGAGGAGAGAGAGAGGGGTGTGAGAGAGAGAGAGAGGGGTGTGTGGAGAGAGGAGAGAGGGGTGTGGAGAGAGAGGAGAGAGAGAGAGAGAGGGGTGTGAGAGAGAGAGAGAGGGATTTTATATGAGAGAGAGAGAGAGTGAGAGGGGTGAGAGAGAGAGAGAGAGAGGGGTGAGAGAGAGAGAGGGGTTGGTGAGGAGAGAGAGAGGGGTGTGAGAGAGAGAGGGGGGGGTGAGAGAGAGATGAGAGGGGGGTGAGAGGAGAGAGAGGGGCGAGAGAGGAGAGAGAGGGGTGGGAGTGGAGAGAGAGGGGAGAGAGAGGACCACGGGGGGTTTGACGAGAGACTGTCACTGTGACTCAGGAGGGAACATGTTGTGTCAGTGAGGTCTCATCATTGTCTGTGCAGCTGCACACTGGTGTCAGTGTCACTGTGAGAGTCAATTTTATGTGGGTGTGGCGCTCATTCTAATTTATTGCCCTCCTGAGGCTGGTCCCTGAGCTACTTACTTACTATATTAAAAAAAAAAAAAAAAAGAAAATATGTTTTTTGCCTTATTATCATATTTATTTGTAGCCTAAATACTCTAATTTGCACTTAAAATTGTAATTTAGTAACTTTTGGAAATGTCAGTAACTACTTGGCAGTGTCAGTAAGTGTCATGGACCATGAAACACTGAAGTGTTTCTAAGTGAAATCATAATTCATGCAGGGCCGGAGTGGGACTCATTTTCAGCCCTGGAGTTTCATGCCTTAGACCAGCCCACTTTTGTTCACGACATTATGTTTAGGAGTGCGTTTTGTACAGAGTGCGTGGTTCAGGAGTGCGTTTTGTACAGAGTGCGTGGTTCAGGAGTGCGTTACGTACAGAGTGCGTGGTTCAGGAGTGTGTTATGTACAGAGTGCGTGGTTCAGGAGTGCGTTACGTACAGAGTGCGTGGTTCAGGAGTGCATTACGTACAGAGTGCGTGGTTCAGGAGTGTGTTATGTACAGAGTGCGTGGTTCAGGAGTGCGTTACGTACAGAGTGCGTGGTTCAGGAGTGCGTTTTGTACAGAGTGCGTGGTTCAGGAGTGCGTTACGTACAGAGTGCGTGGTTCAGGAGTGCGTTACGTACAGAGTGCGTGGTTCAGGAGTGCGTTATGTACAGAGTGCGTGGTTCAGGAGTGCGTTACGTACAGAGTGCGTGGTTCAGGAGTGCGTTACGTACAGAGTGCGTGGTTCAGGAGTGCGTGATGTACAGAGTGCATAGTTCAGGATTGCCTTACATGCAGAGTGAAGGGTTCAGGTTTGCTTATGTACAGCGTGGAGGTGTGTTTATAACTTCCCTGTACCAAACTCTGTCCCTAAATTTCTGCCCCCCACAGGGCAGAGCGAAACCTCACTCTCTTCTACATTACACAGCACCCTGCACCTCTGGGCCCATTTACATTACACAGCATCCTGCATCCCTGGACCCCGTATATGAGAGATGAGAGAAAGAGAGAGGGTGAGAGAGGGAGAGAGAGAGAGAGGGGAGAGAGGGTGAGAGAGAGAGAGAGGGGTGAGAGAGAGAGAGAGAGAGGGGTGTGAGAGAGAGAGAGAGAGGGGTGTGAGAGAGAGAGAGAGAGAGAGGGGTGTGAGAGAGAGAGAGAGAGGGGTGTGAGAGAGAGAGAGAGGTGTGAGAGAGAGAGGTGAGAGAGAGAGAGAGGGGTGAGAGAGAGAGAGGAGGGGTGTGAGAGAGAGAGAGAGAGGGGTGTGAGAGAGAGAGAGAGAGGGGTGTGAGAGAGAGAGAGAGAGGGGTGTGAGAGAGAGAGAGAGAGAGAGAGAGGGGTGTGAGAGAGAGAAGAGAGGGGTTGGTGAGACGAGAGAGAGAGGAGAGAGGGCGTGAGGAGAGAGAGAGAGAGGGGGGAGAGAGAGAGAGGGGTGTGAGAGAGAGAGAGGGGTGTGAGAGAGAGAGGGGGGGGGGTGAGAGAGAGAGAGAGGGGGGTGAGAGAGAGAGAGGGGGAGAGAGAGAGAGGAGGGGTGGGAGAGAGAGAGAGGGGGATGAGAGAGAGAGGGGGAGAGAGAGAGACTGTCACTGTGACTCAGGAGGGAACATGTTGTGTCAGTGAGGTCTCATCATTGTCTGTGCAGCTGCACACTGGTGTCAGTGTCACTGTGAGAGTCAATTTTATGTGGGTGTGGCGCTCATTCTAATTTATTGCCCTCCTGAGGCTGGTCCCTGAGCTACTTACTTACTATATTAAAAAAAAAAAAAAAAAGAAAATATGTTTTTTGCCTTTATATCATATTTATTTGTAGCCTAAATACTCTAATTTGCACTTAAAAATTGTAATTTAGTAACTTTTGGAAATGTCAGTAACTACTGGCAGTGTCAGTAAGTGTCATGGACCATGAAACACTGAAGTGTTTCTAAGTGAAATCATAATTCATGCAGGGCCGGAGTGGGACTCATTTTCAGCCTGGAGTTTCATGCCTTAGACCAGCCCACTTTTGTTCACGACATTATGTTTAGGAGTGCGTTTTGTACAGAGTGCGTGGTTCAGGAGTGCGTTTTGTACAGAGTGCGTGGTTCAGGAGTGCGTTACGTACAGAGTGCGTGGTTCAGGAGTGTGTTATGTACAGAGTGCGTGGTTCAGGGAGTGCGTTACGTACAGAGTGCGTGGTTCAGGAGTGCATTACGTACAGAGTGCGTGGTTCAGGAGTGTGTTATGTACAGAGTGCGTGGTTCAGGAGTGCGTTACGTACAGAGTGCGTGGTTCAGGAGTGCGTTTTGTACAGAGTGCGTGGTTCAGGAGTGCGTTACGTACATGAGTGCGTGGTTCAGGAGTGCGTTACGTACAGAGTGCGTGGTTCAGGAGTGCGTTATGTACAGAGTGCGTGGTTCAGGAGTGCGTTACGTACAGAGTGCGTGGTTCAGGAGTGCGTTACGTACAGAGTGCGTGGTTCAGGAGTGCGTGATGTACAGAGTGCATAGTTCAGGATTGCCTTACATGCAGAGTGAAGGGTTCAGGTTTGCTTATGTACAGCGTGGAGGTGTGTTTATAACTTCCCTGTACCAAACTCTGTCCCTAAATTTCTGCCCCCCACAGGGCAGAGCGAAACCTCACTCTCTTCTACATTACACAGCACCCTGCACCTCTGGGCCCATTTACATTACACAGCATCCTGCATCCCTGGACCCGTATATGAGAGATGAGAGAAGAGAGGAGGGTGAGAGAGGAAGAGGGAGAGAGAGAGAGAGGGGAGAGAGAGGGTGAGAGAAGAGAGGGAGAGGGAGAGGTGGAGGAGTGGAGAGAGAGAGAGAGAGAGAGTGGGTGAGAGATGTGAGGAGAGAGAGAGATTTGAGGGATTGTGAGAGTGAGAGAAGGAGAGAGGGGTTTGAGTGAGAGAGAGAGAGGAGAGGGGTTTGGAGAGAGGAGAGAGAGGGGGGGGTGTGTGAGAGGAGAGAGGGAGAGAGAGAGAGAGAGAGAGTGAGAGATGAGAGAGAGAGAGAGGGAGAGATGAGAGAGAGAGAGATTGTAGAGAGAGAGAGGGTGAGAGAGAGAGAGAGAGAGAGGGGTGTGAGAGAGAGAGAGAGAGAGAGAGAGAAGGTGAGAGAGAGAGAGAGAGGAGTGAGAGAGAGAGAAGAGAGAGATTTGTGAGAGAGAGAGGAGAGCGAGGGAGTGAGAGAGAGAGGGGTGTGACGAGAGAGAGAGAGGGGTGTGAGAGAGAGAGGAGGGGGGGTGAGAGTGAGAGAGAGAGAGGGGTGAGAGAGAGGAGAGAGGGGTAGAGAGAGAGAGAGAGAGGGAGGGGTGGGAGAGAGAGAGTGGGTGAGAGAGAGAGAGAGGGGGAGAGAGAGAGGGGGAGAGAGAGAGAGGGGGGAGAGAGAGAGAGGGGGAGAGAGGAGAGAGAGGGGGATGAGAGAGAGAGGGGATGAAGAGAGGGGAGGGGAGAGAGAGAGAGAGAGAGAGAGAGAGGGGGATGAGAGAGGGGATGAGAGAGGGGGATGAGAGAGAAGAGGGGAGAGAGAGGGGATGAGAGAGGGGTGAGAGAGGAGGGGGTGAGAGAGAGGGGTGAGAGAGGAGGGAGTGAGAGAGGAGGGATGTGAGAGGGGTGAGAGAGAGAGAGTGAGAGAGAGTGAGAGAGGGGTGAGAGAGGGTTGAGAGAGGCTGAGAGAGGGGTGAGAGAGGGGGGTGAGAGAGGGGGGCGAGAGAGAGGAGGGGGGGAGAGAGAAAGAGGGGGGTGTGAGAGAGGAAGAGGGGGGTGGAGAGGAGGAGAGAGAGAGAGAGGAGAGTTTGTGAGAGAGAGAGAGAGGTGAGAGAGAGGGTCAAAGAGAGCTCAGGGGGGAGAGGGGGGTCAGAGAGAGAGGGGGGGTCAAAGAGAGCTCAGGGGGAGAGGGGGGGGGTCAGAGTGAGAGAGAGGGGGTCAAAGAGGGCTCAGGGGGAGAGGGGGGTCAGAGTGAGAGAGGGGGGGTCAAAGAGAGCTCAGGGGGAGATGGGGGGTCATAGTGAGAGAGGGGGGTCAAAAAGCTCAGGGGGGAGAGGGGGGGGTCAGAGTGAGAGAGGGGGTCAAAGAGAGCTCAGGGGGGAGAGGGAGGGGTCAGAGTGAGAGAGGGGGGTCAAAGAAAGCTCAGGGGGAGATGGGGGGGTCATAGTGAGAGAGGGGGGTCAAAGAGAGTTCAGGGGGTCATAGTGAGAGAGGGGGGTCAAAGAGAGCTCAGGGGGAGAGAGGGGGGGTCAGGAGGTCAGAGTGAGAGAGGGGGGGTCAAAGAGAGCTCAGGGGGAGAGGGGGGGTCAAAGAGAGCTCAGGGGGGGAGGGGGGGGGTCAAAGAGAGCTCAGGGGGAGAGGGGGGGGAGTGAAAGAGGGGGGTCAAAGAGAGCAGGGGGAGAGGGGGGTCAGAGTGAGAGATGGGGGTCAAAGAGAGCTCAGGTGGAGAGGGGGGGTCAGAGTGAGAGATGGGGGTCAAAGAGAGCTCAGGTGGAGAGGGGGGGGTCAGAGTGAGAGAGGGGGGTCAAAGAGAGCTCAGGGGGAGAGGGGGGGTCAGAGTGAGAGGGGGGGTCAAAGAGAGCTCAGGGGGAGAGGGGGGGTCAGAGTGAGATGGGGGTCAAAGAGAGCTCAGGGGGAGAGGGGGGGTCAGAGTGAGAGGGGGGGTCAGAGTGTGAGAGGGGGGGTCAAAGAGAGCTCAGGGGGAGAGGGGGGTCAGAGTGAGAGGGGGGGGGTCAAAGAGAGCTCAGGGGGAGAGGGGGGGTCAGAGTGAGAGGGGGGGTCAGAGTGAGAGGGGGGGTCAGAGTGAGAGAGGGGGGGTCAAAGAGAGCTCAGGTGGAGAGGGGGGGTCAGAGTGAGAGAGGGGGGTCAAAGAGAGCTCAGGGGGGTCAAAGAGAGCTCAGGGGGAGAGGGGGGGTCAGAGTGAGAGGGGGGGTCAAAGAGAGCTCAGGGGGGAGAGGGGGGGTCAGAGTGAGAGGGGGGGGTCAAAGAGAGCTCAGGGGGAGAGGGGGGGTCAGAGTGAGAGGGGGGGGTCAGAGTGAGAGGGGGGGGTCAAGAGAGCTCAGGGGGAGAGGGGGGGTCAGAGTGAGAGGGGGGGGGTCAAAGAGAGCGGGGAGGGGGGAGAGGGGGGGGTCAGGGGGGGGAAGTAGAGAGGGGGGGTCAGAGAGGGGGGTGAGAGGAGGGGGGGTCAGAGTGAGAGAGAGGAGCTCAGGGGGGTCAAAGAGAGCAGGGGGAGAGGGGGGGTCAGGGGAGCTCAGGAGAGGGGGGGTCAGAGTGAGAGGGGGGGGGTCAGGGGGGGGTTCAGAGTGAGAGGGGGGGGTCAGAGTGAGAGGGGGGGTCAGCTCAGGGGGAGAGGGGGGGTCAGAGGGGGGGGGTGAGGGGGGAGAGGGGGGGTCAGAGTGAGAGAGGGGGGTCAGAGGAGGGGGGGGTCAGAGTGTCAGAGTGAGAGGGGGGGGGGTCTCAAAGAGAGCAGGGGGAGAGGGGAGGGGGGGTCAGGGGGGGAGAGGAGGGGGGGTCAGAGAGGGGGGGTGAGAGAGGGGGAGAGGGGGGGTCAGAGTGAGAGAGGGGAGGGGAGAGAGAGGGAGCAGGGTTCTGGTCGGTGAACATGTTCACTCACTTGGAATGTTTCCCGGGGCTGGCTCACTGGTTCATTCAGCAGCAGACGAGCACACTTGGACAGCCTCCACTCGTGCAGCTCTCTGCTCTTAAGCGGCCGGTGATTGGCCAGACAGGGTGCATGTCATACCAGAGGCGGAGCCTCGGCCTCTGGTATGACATGCACCCGGCCTGGCCAATCACTGGCCGTTTAATGCGGACGCTACAGGCTGCCGCGCCGGGGGCTACATTTTTAAGGGAGCCGGAAGGCGGCCGCGGGACCGGCCCGCAACCGGCCCGAACCGCACCAGCCCACCGGGATTTGTCCCGGTTCTCCCGATTAGCCACTCCGGGCCTGAATTCATGTATTACAGAAGATGGGACATTACGGATAGTTCATATTCCAGGATGTCTTGAGATTACAGGAGATTTTATTCTGAACCCCAACCAGGTCAATAGACTCATAAGAGATACTCATTGTCCATTGTGTGATAACCCTATTTAAAAGCCTTTTGATTATCAGGTAAATGTCTTATGCCCTGTCTCAACTCTTCAAACAGTTCCATTGTTCTGTGGCTGGCTATTGTGTACATTGATTGCCCCCCTGGGGCTTGTGTCTGAATACACATAAGTCTTTCTATTCAAACCGCCCTGACCAATCTCTGCTGTGTCATTTTCAAGTCCTCATTTGCATGGAAGGTGGACCTGATGGGGAACTGATGGGACTGTAAAAAGGACCAATAAGAAAGCGGTTGTTGGGGGCGGGATGTTCCAAATCCTGTATAAAAGTGTGCTGTGTACTTTCAATAAAGGGTGTCCTGTTTACATCCAGCATTAAGCCTTGGCTCATGTATGGATTATTCTGCGATTCCAGGGATATTCCTACTCGTGGAATATTGGGTGATTTTCTTTTATGGAAGAAGAAGGGAATGCTTGATGGGGATATGTTCTACTACGGTCACAGTAAGTTTTGGGTGTTGTGTCGGTAAATTTCAATCTGGTAGGTTGGCAACAAATGTTTTGGTAGGCTGATGAGATAACACAGTAGCTAAGTAGTTAGGACATCCACCTAGCAGCACTAGGGGCTTCAGTTCAAATCCCAACCACAGCGCTTCTGTCAGGGAACTCCTGTCAGGCGTTTTGCACACAGACTTGCGCAAGCACATAGCCTTTGCCAAAGAATGGCACACAGGCTCACGCATGTGCGCCAGAGCTCACAGTTGCGAGCACGTATGCGCACAGGCGCGAGCACGGGCGCACACGTACGAGCCTAATTCCTTTTGCCGCCAGACAGCCTATTTAAAGGGAGTCTCGGCTCTTGTGCTTTGCTGATTGATCTTCAGCTGTGTTCCTGAAATCCTGCTCTGATCCTGTGTGTCCTCCCAGTATTTAGACCCGGCTTGATCTTGACCTTGGCTCTGTGTTCTGTCCCTGTACTAATGCCCATCTCTGACCCGGCTCCGTTTCTGACTCTGGCTCTGTCTATGATTTGGTACCTTACTGCCCGCCTGCTGACGAACCTGGCTATCCCTGAGACCTTGCTCCTGTCTATGTTCCTGGTTGCTGTTAACTCTCGGTTACCCGCCCGGCTGTTACCTGTTCCTGCTCAGCTCACCACATTCTACTCCAGGCCGCTGAACCCTGCCAAGCTGTTCTCCCGCAACCTCCTGCTCCAGGCACTCGTGTCCCTCTTGTCAATCGGCTTCCTCTGTCTCACCTTCATTGGAGCCAGGACAGGAGATATAAGAGAGGCCGACCTCATCAAATCAGTCTCCCATCCGATCCCTGACAGCTTCCTGCACAGAGTTTGCATGTTCTATTTGTGTCTGTGTGGGTTTCCTCCCACACTCCAAAGGCATGCTGTTAGGCTAATTGGCTCCTGTCTAAATTGGCCCTAGTGTATGTATGGATGTGAGTTAGGGACCTTAGAAATTAAGCTCTCGAGGGCAGGGGCTGATGTAGGGTGACCACATGTCCCGGATTGCCCGGGACAATCCCGCATTTTGCAGGTCTGTCCCGGGTACATTCATTCCAGGACAATACAGTGTCCCGGAATGAAACTGACACAGCCACCCCCCTGGGCCAATCTGATGTCCCCAAAAAAGGGCACCACATCACCTCTTTACTCACTGACAGTACTTGTCCTGGCCGGAAATGCCTGGAGGTGCACAATCCCCGCCCCCTGTTTGTGATTGGAGAAATCATAAATCCTGCCTCTTGTGTCCAATCACTGTGCTGTGATTCGTTACAGCACAAGCTGATTTTTGGGAAGGGAGGGTGTCCCTGAATGGTAGTTTGGAAATGTGGTCACCCTAGGCTGATGTGAATGTACAATATACTGTATATGCAAATTTATGGAGTTTTATAAGCACCTTTAATAAATAAATAAATAAAAACACAGTGATTAATCTTCTCACACTATTTTCAGGCAGGCAGAAAAAATCAGCCACCAGATTTAGGGATAACCCTGATCAGACCTATAAAGTAAATTGCAGCTCAGCTGGTTACAGCAACTCCATATACTAAGTTTAGTCAGCCCAATGCAGAGGCAAACTTAAGGTAAGGTAGTCCTTAGAAATTGTAATTAAACAGCAGAAGTTAAGTTACAAAGCATAGAATTCAGGAAGTTGTGGAAAGAGATGGCCAGCAGACAGGCAGAACTCACAACACAAAGGAAAATTATTTGTTGGTATTGCTACCACAAATTGGCAGCCGGCCTACCGGGAATTTTCCCAGTATCCCGGTAGGCCAGTCCGGCCCTGACCACAATGCTGTTGTTATAAAGTCAAAGGGTATGCTAAGTCAGGGTCAGCCTTGTAAACAAAATGTTTTTTTTTTTGTTTGTTTTTATCGTGCTTAGCTCAATTCCTGCACTAGAGGAGCTTGGGGTCCGAAATTACTAATATGTACAAATCCACAAGACGTATAAACACAAATGCATACAACCACACACAATTCCAATACACACACTCCAGGTCCAATTTGTCTTTTGGTATTGTACCAAAAGTCTCTTAGCTAATATAGTGAGCAGCTGTTCCTGTGTATAAATACATTGCTATTTAATTAATACATTTTTACCGTTCTTGTAATGTTATGTTAGAAGAATCCACCCTATTAATGATTATAGGTTTACCGGTATATCACTAATCTGTAATGCTCATTATCTGCTGTAAAGACTTATTTTCAGCAGTGAGAGCTAATGAGACCTGAAAATAACAGTCATCTGCCTAAGATACATTTTGTTATGGCACTTAACACATGAACTGTAGCCTAATGAATTGAACTTTAGAGAATGTAAGGCCCATTGTATTTAAAAAAAGGAGCCCTTGACTGCTGTAAGCAGAAAATTCCTTTAGGTAATGTTTAAGACCCCTGTTTAGGCTGTTATTGGTTTGGCTGAATTTGAGTTGGCCTTTTAATTTAACAGAAGTGAATTGAAAGGGAGGATTACAGGCCTGAAGATGGAGCAGCCATCTGCGGAGTCTTCTGCCTGCGAGGATCCTTCCTATTGGTGCCACATGCTTCAGGAGCTGATTTCCCTACTTAGGCCCCTTTCACACGGGGCAGTGGAGGTGCAGTGACGGTATAGCGGCACGATTTTTAGCGCTGCTATATCGTTGTATTTACCGCGATATTCGACCACTAGCGGTGCAGTTTTAACCCCCGCTAGAGGCCTAAAAAGGGTTAATACCTCTGTAGAGGCGCTTGGGGCGGTATTACCATGGTTTCCCACTGATTTCAAAATGATTATCGGTAAGATAATGCAGAACATTTTAATGCAGAAAATGCAGAAAAATGTAATACCAGGGTTTGGGCATCTAGCTGCAGCCATAACCCTGGTATAAAACTGCAAAGTAGTTATGTATTTTAGCAGTTAGGCCAGGGGTGGCCAACCAGTGGCCCGGGGGCCATATGTGGCCCGCGGAGCGTTCTGAAGTGGCCCACGACCTCCTGCTCTGAAATGGTGGGTTGGCAAGACCAGATCGCAGGTTGCCGACCCTCCATACCACAGAATCAGTGTTGTGAATGAAGCTGGTGTTAGAGGAAGAAAGCGGCTGCAGAGCAGAGCCCCATAAGCCGATGCTTCCACTACAGCGCCAGCTTTGGCCACAGGTGGAGTCTATGGCAAATTTCAGCTAACCCGCAGGATAGACACAGGTGCACTACGCTGCACCCGCGGTGTGGGTAAACTGCAGCACATCAGTGTGAAAGGAGTGTTGGGCCCTTTTCACACAATCAGCCCAACCAAATGGGACCCTCAATTCGCCTCTATAGAATGAATGAATGAATGAATGAAAAACTTATATAGCGCGGCACATGCGAACTGAATCGCCTCTGGGCGCTTGTTGTTTCTGTCTCTCTGGTCATCAAAAGAGCAGAGTTTTTATCTGTCTTCTGAAGGTCAGGTGGTTTTCCTCCAACCGAATGCTGGTTGGTAAAGCATTCCATAGTCTGGGACCTTGGAAAGCAAACCTTCTTTCTCCTTTGGACTTGTATCTGGCTTTGGGTATCTTGACCAGATTTTGGTCGGTGGATCGCAGAATGCGACTGGGGTTGTGGACTTCTATATTTTCGCATAGATATTGCGGAGCCTTCCCATGGATGCACTTATGTGTCAGACAGAGTGCTTTGAAGGCAATTCTGTCTTTTACTGGCAGCCAGTGAAGGGTTCTCAGAGAAGGTGAGATTGATTCCCATGGTTTTTTTCCAGTCACAAGTCTGGCGGCCGTATTTTGAACGACTTGCAGACGAGTGATTTGGTACTTGGGGAGTCCGAGGTAAAGGGCATTTGCATAGTCCAGTCTGGAGTTTACAATTGTTCCCACCACGACTGCTACGTCTTCTTTGGGGATAAAAGGAATAAGTCTGCGTAGTAGGCGCAGCAGATGGTGTGATCCGCTGACTACTGACCCTATTTGTGCGTCTATTGTCATGTTGGTGTCAAAGATAACTCCGAGACTTTTGACTTTGGAGCTAGGGGTGATGATCTGGCCCAGAATGGGGGGAGGTGTCCAGGTTGTTGCAGGTTGACTCTTGCGACTGGCATGAAACAGAAGAAGTTCTGTTTTGGAGCTGTTGAGTTTAAGATAACTCTTTGTCATCCAGTTTTCTATCAAAGAGAATACAATCTCTAAACTGAGATGATGTTCCTTTTGTTTGGCAGAATGCGAAAGTACAGTTGTGTTCGTCTGCATAGGAGTGGTAAAGCAGCTTTTGGCTACTGATGATTTCGAAGAGAGGGCGAAGATAGATTTTGAAGAGCACCGGTGACAGGGGTGATCCTTGAGGGACTCCACATGACACCGTGCGTTTTTCGGAAGTAAAAGGTCCTAATTTCACTGTTTGTGATCGGTTTTCCAAAAAGAGCGACAGATGTCTGTTTACGCCCACCTACCTCCAATCCGAAAAACAGAAATTAGTTTGTCCCCTTTCATCTGGGTGGATCAGAGGCCTATACAGTAGCCGTGACCTGTCATTTGCCCGCTCTACTCATTGTGGCCCTCGACTGGTTACCAAGTTGCTTAAGTGGCCCTCGCTCTTCAAAAGGTTGGGCACCCCTGAGTTAGGCGGTCAACAAGTGGGTAATATAGGCTTCGTTCCTCCCAGCTAAAATTTGAGGTGGCGCCAGGTCTGTGTGAGAGACACCTGTCCGGGGGCATCTTAGCCACTCAGTCTCATAGGAGAGGCGACGTGTGAAAATTTGTGCTACTAAAGGCTGATCTGCCTTGTGTATATCCAGGCCTGACATTGAACGTTTCTCTTCCCTCATCAACCTATTCTTCCTTCACCAAAGTTGATGTTGGCTAATGTTGGCCTGGAATTAAAGCATTGAGAAAATCTTTATTGACTGTGTGGACCTCCGTTTACTACTTAGTTCTTCTGGTGCATGCCTAGACCAAGCTGGGGTAACTTAATTTGCCGATCCCAAAGCAATCTAGCGGCTCCTTCGGGGTAGCGCTATATACCAAAAACAGATGAGCAGGGTAAAGGAAAACATGTTATTGCAATCTTGCAGTGGTGGTGCCTGTCCTTAAGCCCAGGTTCACACTGGTGCATTTTGACATGTGATTTGACATGTCAAATCACAGGTATTTGCCCACAATTGCTGGCAATGGCACCGCCCTGCACAAATGTCTCTGTAATCATGGCCGAAATCGGGACTGACAAGCGGGAGTAAAATTATGCGAGTTCAGCTGAAGGGGCACGGCTTCCCTCCCGCTACCCAGTGTGAACGGGAGCTTAGACAGTCTTGCAAAAAATTACACATTGATGTGCTCATTGCCAAAAGTATGCCTAGTTCACTCTGATTCCACCAAAAAATATTTCTCTAAACTTCAATATATTTCAGTGGGTTTCAATTATTTATTTACATTTGCTTCTTAAAATTGGGCTTTAAAAAGACTCAACTCAATCTTTTTTGCATATGGTCAGTTATTGCCTCTGGCCTGGGTTTCACAAATGCAGTATTTGTGCAGGTGGGAATCTTTTACATTTTTGTTATATGTTGGGCCTCAACTTTTTGTTTTTAGTTTTTCCGTTCATTACAGTATGGATTATCAAGTATATTAACTTTTGGGTGGCACTTTAGGTATCTACACAGGAATTTAGGCATCGCTTTTGAGGTAGATAGAATACGTTGGTAAAGTTTTAGGCCGCGTACACACGATGAGACATGTCCGAGGAAACCTGTCCGACGGACCGTTTTCATCAGGCCAGGCTAAAGTGGTCTGTTGGTCTGATGTGCGTACACTAGACATGTGCATTCGTTTTCATTAGAATGCATTTTTGTCCAAAAATCTGTTTTTTTCGTTATCGTTTTAACAAAAGATAACGAAAGTGCAAGAAACGAAAACCGAAAGATCCGACATAAAAAATGCTTTATTTTCGTTTTCATTGCGGTAAAAATTCGATATAGAGAGATTCGACATTATAAGGAAAAGATTCGACATTATAGGGAAAATATTTGACACTATAGGAAAAGATTCAACATTATAGGAAAAAGATTCGACATTATAAGGAAAAGATTCAACATTATAGGGAAAAGATTCGACACTATAGGGAAATGATTCAACATTATAGGGAAAAGATTCGACATTATAGAGTAAAGATTCGACACTATAGAAATAATAGATTCGACATTACAGAGATTAGATTTCGATCTATGAGAAAATAGATTTGACATTATTACTAGTCATACAACATTAGAATTCTTGTAGGCGGAATATTCGAACGGAAATGTACGATTCGACGTAAAGATTCGACGTTCTGTCGAATATTCCTTTGACCATTCGACAGAAACCAAGTATTATTGGATTTTCGGACGAATGCTATTCCCCAACGAAAAACTAAATGAATCAAAACGATTTTCGGGAGTAACTAATACATTTATTTTCCAAACGAAAACGAAAAAACGAAACGAAATATTCCAGTCTGCACATGTCTAGCGTACACACCATCGGACAAAAATCCCCTCGGACCAGAACGCGGTGACGTAGAACACAACGACGTGATGAAAAAACGAAGTTCAATGCTTCCAAGCATGCGTCGACTTGTTTCTGAGCATGGGCGGAATTTTTGTCCGCTGATTTTGTGTACTAACCATCGAACATGTCCGACGGACAGGTTTCCAGAGGACAGGTTCTAAGCATGTTTAGAAACTTTTGTGCGCTGGAAAACGGCCGTACAGACGATCGAACATGTCCGCTGAAACTGGTCCACGGACCAGTTTCAGCGGACATGTTCGATCGCGCGTGTACGCCCTTTCAGAGGACTTTTTGGTTCCAGTTTGCCCAAATATGTTCGATGGTACGCAATCTTGTCCCTGTGGTTAATCCGGGTGACCATGAAGTGGGGTGTTTTAAGTAGTTTTTAAATGGTTACCTTTACCTAGCACAACATCCAACCTGAAATGTAAACCCTATGGATCCTCCTCTTTTTTTAGCACTTCTTCTTCCATCTGGTAGGCTCAAGGCTCTTTGTATGTTTACTTTTAGTCCAAGATTTTCTTCTCAAGCCTGTAAATGAGTTGGCCTTGACCAGGATTATGTTAGTTGCATCAGCAGCAGCTGCAGTGTCTAAGACCATTGACCTCCAGGTTAGCCTGATTAGAAGCAAGACAGATTCCATATTCCTCCTAATGACAGGAGATCACCAACGTCAATGACTCCTCCTCTGCATATTTTACTGTTGGGCGTGATATAAAAATCAAGATCTCTGTGCCAAAAGCTACTGATCCGTATAAAACCTATCCTATAGCTTAATCTGCCTGAAATCCAAAGAATGTAATTAGTGAGATATGCAGCCAGGCATGACTTTAAGTGGTAATATAACACTTTAGTAAATCTCAGCATGAACGGTGCTATGATGGTAAACAGGAAGTACAGAGAGGACCAGGGGACCTTACAGTCTGAAACCAGATCTCCTTTGGTGTCTGAGATCAAGCATTTGGGTTATTAACTCCTTGTATTTAAATTTCATTATTTAATATTGTATTACGCTGGTTCAAGCCTCTAAAATACAGGCTTTGCATGAATAACACTCGCAAATAAACAAGAAAGGTGATCCTTACAAAGAAATCGGGCTTGGGAAGTTAAAAGAAAAAACCTCAATTCACTTAGGTTAATAGAGTTTAACAATATAATAGACGTTGTTTGGGTTTACAGTAAAATAATGTAGACCCCCTCCTTGCTTGTCAAGTTACTAGCCGATAAAGAATTCTTTCTGAGAAAAAGTCCAGAATTGTGTAATATAATAAAAATAATTTATATCTTAAGTTTCCAGTAAATACGTTTAAATGGCTGAATGCAAACATGAACTTTTGGTATTTGTTCTTTTTAAATTACTTTTAACTTGATTTGTTGGGGTTTTGACCTTCAGGTGATGACAAGGTAGGGTTACATTGCCTGTTAGGTAAAATATTTATGGCTTAAAGTAGCTTTGGAGTAGCGCAGAAAGTGCAGCGTCTATGGGGTACACAGTCTACATGAAGAACCTAAGTTTAACCACTTCCATACAGGGCATTTTCACCCCCTTCCTGCCCAGACACATTTTTAGTTTTCAGCGCTGTCGCACTTTGAATGACGATTGCGCGGTCGTGCGATGTGGCTCCCAAACAAAATTTACACCCTTTTTCCCCATAAATAGAGCTTTCTTTTGGTGGTATTTGATCACCTCTGCCGTTTTTATTTTTTTTGCGCTATAAACAAAAGAATGTGTCAATTTTGGGAAAAAAACACAATGGGCCAGATTCAGGTACATCTGCGCATTATTGGACCGGCGTAGCGCACCGCCTTTATGTTAGACTGGCGCAATGTAGCGGCGCAATCACCCTATTCTCGTCGCTTGTACACAGAAATTTGCGCCTGGGCAACGTTATTTCAGAGGCGCAAGGCGGAGTAATACAAATTGGGAAGGACGTGGGCGTGTTACATTGAAATGAGCCGTGACCCCATGCAAATGAAGGGCCGGCCGGCTCGCGAATGCACGCTTGAAGCAGACCATGGTCAGCACCTCTGTGCGCATGCTCACAACTCGGGAACGGCGCAATCAGTGAAAGTGAAAGTGGACTAGGGCAAATTAGTGAACTACGCAAACAGCATAAATAGACAGAGACAAACGCACTTCCTTTGCAAAAGTACATCCCTTTGTATCCCTCCCTATACAGCAAGGTGCTTTTGTTCTGTTGTTTATTAGCGTTTGTTTGTTTGTTTGTTTGTGACGTGTCTTTGAGAGTGATTTTTGTCTTTTATGTGTTTTCTTTGTTGTTATTTTTTTGAAATTATATTTTTGCTGGCCATTTTTTTTTTGGTTCTGTTTGTTTATGATTTGGGAATGTGGGGGTGACATTCCTGCGGGAAAAGGGGTGTCACTCTCAATTTTGTTGGAGAAGGGTTCCCCAGGACCAGGGAGAAGTGATCCCCAGGTCCGTGTGAATGGTGTATGAATGTACAGTGACATAATTGGAGCCTTGGCGTGGCGTTGCTGCTCACAAGTCCTGCATGGTGGACTGGTGCCAATCCAATGTGATGAGGATGTGGGGTGTGTGTGCTAGGGACCACAGTGGTGTGCATGCATGCATTCTCATTGTGCCATGATTAATGTGTGTGTTTAACGTGCAAAGATGCATAATGTGAGCTGGCATGAGATGGGGTCATGAGATGGGGTCCCAGTGCATATGCAGAGTCACCTTGAAGGGAAAAGACAGGAGGATGTTAGTCGTGCATGTGCCCCTTGTGATGTGTGCATCATGGGGGGGGCCAGTCATGCCTGCCACCCATGTCACTCACCAACCAGCCAGCTGTCCCCATACATGTTCTGTTCGCAATCTGTGGGGATGGGGCTCTGATTGTATATGTAGCTGTCATGGGTGTCATGGGTAGTGTCATGTGTTGGGCTGGTGATGTCCTCCTGCAGGGTTGTGGTTAATTCCATGATGGCATGAGGGGTGAATCTGAAGATGCGAGACACCTCAGAATCACCCATGCCATAGATGTCTAGGCGTGTGTGATATATCCTCTCCCGTGAAGATTGAAGAGTGAAGATTGAGGGGCTTGTATCAGCTAAGAATATTGTATTAGATTAGATTAAATTGAAAAGTTTATATAAGCCAAAAAAAATATTTAGAAAAAAAAAAAAAAAAATCCTGTGCTCTCCTCAGTGCCCTCCTCCTTCTTTGCTCATCTAAAGTCAGTAGTATAGCTATGAGCATGGATGACACTGGCATGTTGGCATACAGTTTGTTGGGCAACATGTGTGACTGCTCAGCTCCTCACTAACATTGTTGCTTTATCTGACATGTAGACAAACTTTGTAATTTTAGACCAGCTTTTACATGGTCTAATTTTAGAGAGGACATTTAGCTGTTGCGCACAGCGCGTATCTTGCGCTGCACCAACGTTCTTTTGTGGATCCCCGTAAGTCCCTCATTAGCATATTTGAATAGCAAATCAATGGTGTGCCTAGCGCAGTTTTGCGCGGACGGATGCGCCTGTCTAACGAAATTACGGTGGACAAAAAAAAGTAGATTTCTTGCGTATCTCGTTTTGGGGATGCCGTGCATCGAAACGCACGCGCACAATTAGACTTACGTCGCGCATCTCCTGTTACGCCGGCATAATCGCTCTCTGAATCTGGCCCAATATGTTTTACTTTTTGATTTAATAAATATACATTTTTTTTTTTTTTTTACTTTTTTTCTACTCAGTTTAGACCGATATGTATTCTTCTACATATTTTTGTTAAAAAATTGCAATAAGCGTATTTGATCGGTTTTCGCAAAAGTTCTAGCGTCTACAAAGTAGGAAATAGAATTATGGCATTTATTTATTTAATTTTTTTACTAGTAATGGCGGTGATCTGCGATTTTTTTTATTGTGACCGTGACATTGCGGCGCACACATCGGACACTTTTGACACATTTTTGGGGCCATTCACATTTACACAGCGATTTGTGCTATAAAACTGCACTCATTACTGTGTAAATGTGACTGGCAGGGAAGGGGTTAACACTAGGGGGTGCTGAAGGGGTTAAATATGTACCTAAAGTGTGTTCTAACTGTTAGGGGGAGGGGACACACAATGGAAGGAGATCGATGTGTGTTCCTCTGTACTGGGAACACACATCAGTCTCCTCACCACTGACAGGCATGGATCTGTGTGTTTACACACACAGATCCATGTTTCTGCCGTGATTGCGCCGCAATCGCGGGTGCCCGGCGTGCACGCGCACCGGGTCCCGAGGAATGTGACGCGTGCCACCTAGTGGCCGGAAAATGCAAGGACGTCATATGACGTCCAGTCTGAAGGACGAAGGGTCCCCATCGACGTCATTTTACAATGGCTCGGTGGGGAAGTGGTTTAGGAACATAGATTAAAACACCATAAAACCCAGGAGCACTTTATTAATTGTAAGGCCCTTTGGTAAAACCAAGGTGAAGATAATCAAGATGAATGAAAAGATAATTCTTCAAGGATACTGGCAGGTTTTATCCGAGCACGCCCAAGCCCATCGCTACCCCATACCTCCCAACATTTTGAGATGGGAAAAGGAACACCTACTAACAAACATATGTAGGCATAGGACACGCTCCCCACCACGCCACTTAACCACTTGGTTCCCCGCTCATCGTCAATTGACGGCAGCTTAGGGGATCTGAATATCCAAGCTGCCGTCAATTGACGGCATCGCTTTCTCCGGCCACTGGGGGACGCGCGCGCGCGCACCTGGCGCGTCCCCGAGATGCCGATGCGCGTGCCTGACGGTCGCGATGTCCGCCGGGTACCCGCCGATCGGCAGTTTTAGAGCAGGGACGTGGAGCTCTGTGTGTAAACACAGAGCTCCACATCCTGTCAGTGAGAGGAGACAGATGCTGTTTCTCTTGTACATAGGGAGACAGCATCGGTCACCTCCCCCAGTCACCCCCCTCCCCCCACACAGTTAGAACACACCCAGGACTCACATTTAACCCCTTCCTCATCCCCTAGTGTTAACCCCTTCACTGCCAGTCACATTTATACAGTAATTAGTGCGTTTTTATAGCACTGATCACTGTATAAATGTGAATGGTCCCAAAAATGTGTCAAAAGTGTCCGATGTGTCCGTCGAAATATCGCAGTCCTGAAAAAATTCGCAGATCGCCGTATTACTAGTAAAAAAAAAAAATTGTCAGAATTCTATCCCTTATTTCCTAGCCACTATAACCTTTGCGCAAACCAATTACTATAAGCTTATTGCGATTGTTTTTTTAACCAAAAATATGTAGAATACATATCGGCCTAAACTGAGAAAAAAAAATATATATTTTTTTTTAAATTGGATTTTTATTATAGCAAAAAGTAAAAAATATTCTGTTTTTTTTTTCAAAATTGTCGCTCTTTTTTGTTTATAGCGCAAAAAAAAAAAAAAACGCAGAGGCAATCAAATACCACCAAAAGAAAGCTCTATTTGTGGGGAAAAAAAGGACGTCAATTTTGTTTGTAAGGCACGTCGCACGACCGCGCAATTTTAATTTAAAGCGACGCAGTGCTGAAAGCTGAAATTTCGCCTGGGCAGGAAGGGGGTATATGTGCCCAGTAAGCAAGTGGTTAAAGGAGAATTAACCAAAAAAAGTTTATTAAATCCACAAGGGCTTCTTTTTACCACTACTATTCCTTTATATTTGCTTTTTACAAATGCAGCAATTTAGAAATTGGATGAAATGTTTAGCACTGGAAAACACTTTTTGAAACATAAAAACTGCATTTTATATACAACTATATAGATCAGACCAAAATGAAGGACAAATGAGGAGGAAAGAGTGACAGAGGGACATTGTTCTGAATCAGGGACAGTCCCTCGAAATAAGAGACAGTTGGGAGCTATGCTACCCACCAGTAACTAAAATACAAACATGAACCGAATTGAGTGGAAAACCACTTACCGTATATACTCGAGTATAAGCCAAGTTTCTCAGCACTTTTTTTTGTGCTGAAAATGCCCCCCTCGGCTTATACTCGAGTCACCTTTTTGCGCCTGATCTCCCGGCCGGCCGTAGGTCCCCTGGACCCCAAACACATGTAGCCCCACTCTTCCTCTGTGTGCAAAGTTTGTTGTCCGGGGGACCTACGGCCGGAGAGCACCGATTTTTCAAAGCCGGACACCCCTTCCATAGACTCCCATGTTAAACGTGAGTCTAGTCATGGACACAGTGAGGCATGGGCATAGTGAGGCATGGGCACAGTGAGGCATGGACACAGTGAGGCATGGACACAGTGAGGCAAAGTGAGGCACAGTGGTAAAATTTGGTGCCTCCGCTTATACTCGACTATATGTGGTAAATAATAATAATAATAATAAATAATAAAATACTGAATTGAGGTGAGAAGGTGTGGGGAATCAGCTTTGTCCCATCTAGGACAGATATACACCTTTGAACATATACTTTATGGACTTCTTACACTGTGATCTGCCTACTGTAGACTTTATTTGGAAGTGCAATTCATCTTTTTATTATTGATGTTATTAAAGTGATTTTTGATGGGCTGTGTAACGTATTCGGTGCATTCCCGTGCAATCAGGCATATTTTTGCCTATAGGGACACAGCGACTGACATTCTAAAAACCTGTTTGGCTAGCAAAAAACAGGCATTCAGGAGGTGGCAGCATTGCCTTCTGAATGCCTATCAGCTGCGCCTCCATAGTCTGAAAACCAATCCACCACAAAGCACTGTTGAGAAACCAGTGGAGGTATAAATGGCCCTGTAAATGATCCATCAGGTTTACTTTATATTTTTGTTGGGGGGTAAATAAAAAGGGGGCTGAGCTGTTTTTTGTTGTTTCCCAATTGACCCCCATGCTCCAAAGACAGCTGTATGGAGTATGCACATGCCAGGGCTACGATGATTTGTATTGTAGCAGAAATTGTCCTCCATGTTGCATTCAATGACAAGTAGTGCCCCGTTAATGCAACCAATTAAAGTGAATGGGGATGCACAACTGCGTACAGTGCATGCAGTAGCTGCATTGGTGCATTGATCCAGGCTTTTAAGGATTAATAACAGTGGTGAGGAGGCAGCATATCGCCTTCACACTGCCGTCATAGGTGTGCACCCCAAAGCGCAAACACACACGTGTGTGTGTGTGTGTCTATATATATATATATATGGCCCTGGAACATTGAGCTTCCTGCCAGCACTGTGAAAGAGAAGTGAATAAGCACTTCTCTTATGGTGGGAAAGTGCTCCGATAAAAGCACAGCGATAATGCTAATGCACACTAGGTGATTAGGGTGTGCCCAGGCACATCTGGCACACCCTGTGCACACGCCTATGTTGCCTGTCAAACACCATCTGTCCACCACTGTAGATTTCTCCATAGAGGGCAACGCTTACTGCATAGCTCCCAACTGTCCCTGATTTAGAAAGACGGTCCCTGATTTGGAACAAAGTCCCTCTTTCCTCCTCATTTGTCCCTTATTTTGGTCTGATCTATATAATTGTATATGAAATTTACTTTATCTTTCAAAGAGTGTTTCCCAGTGCTAAACCTTTCATCCAATTTATAAATTACTGCATTTACAAATTTCAAAGTTCAATATAAAGAATAGTAGTGGTAAAAAAAAGTACTTAATTAATCTATATATATAATTCCTATTTAAAGATTTAAAGAGGATATAAACATCTCTTGATTGTTTGTGCCTATAGGTAAGCCTATAATAAGGCTTACCTATAGGTACTGTATCTACAGGGAACATTTACTGATATTTACTGTATACGCCACTGATGACATCATCGGGGCATGCGCTTTGAATGAACGGAATGCAGTTTCTTCAGAGCTCTGTGCCATAATAGGCAGCTCCTGCACACATGCATGGGAGTAGCTGTCACGTACCTATCGGTTAAACCTTACGTTAAGCAGTGTTTCTCAATTCCAGTCCTCACGCCCCCCCAACAGGTCATGTTTTCAGGATTTCCCTCAGATGAAAAGGCTGTGGGAATTACTAAGGCAGTGAAACTGATCAAATCACCTGTGCAAAATAATGGAAATCCTGAAAACCTGACCTGTTGGGGGGGCGTGAGGACTGGAATTGAGAAACACTGCGTTAAGGTGACCAGATTTTTAAAATGAAAACCGGGACATATTTTTAATTTTTTTACTAGTAATGGCGGCATTCAGCGACTCAATAACCATCGCCACCACCGCCCGCCCTACAGCCTCTCAAGTCTTACTCTCTACTGGGTGGGAGCAGCACCAGGGTAGCACCCTGGGTGGGTCACTCCACCAGGGAAAGCAAGGAGAAAAGCAGGCAGGTGACTGGCTGGGACTTGAGCCAAGGCAGAACATGCAAGCGGAGCTGAAGAAATATTCCCTCCGCTCCTAACAGCACATGATTATCACAAAGGGGCACAGATAATGGGAAAAAATACACCCCCTAAGCTAATAGGAGTGGCGGAGTGGGGGGGGGGGGGGGGTGTAGTTAAGTTTTGTTTTTTTATTCTGCACTTACTGGACTGTCTTTGAAATTGCCCCAGCCCCTGTTCAAATCCAATCTGGGGACAAAACCAGGGACAGACTTAGTCCGGGGACAGTGTCCTCAATTCAGGGACTGTCCCCTGAAACCTGGGATGTCTGGTCACCCTACCTTACGTGCAAAGTAAAGGCCTCTCGTACAACCCCTGCTAAGGGAACACAATGTTGTAACAGTGGCCGCAAGAGCATGGTGGTGTATGGGTGCCTGGATTATCTTCTGTGTGGTGGATTTGTCACCAGGGTGGACAAGCAAGTTAAATGACAAGTGTTGGCAAGCCAGCATTTTCTGGGCTGGTGGCAGCAGGAAGCAGGGACCAGGCAGTTGCATGCAGTGTAGAAGAGACACAGGGTGCATGGTCAGACAAGCCAGGTTGGTAACAGACGATCAGATGCAGGTATAGACAGCAGGCAAAGAATGGTCAGGATGCAGGCAAGGTTTGGCAACAGGCTATCAAGCAGAAGAGAGATTAAGCTAAGTCAACAAGGCAAGCCAGGGTCAGGATAATAGATAGCAAGTGTAGTCAGAGGAAGCTGGGTCAAACACAGGAATCAGATAAGGATCACACAAACAGGTATATAGGGTAGAAGCTGCGGATTAGACAGCAAAGCACTAGTGCACCTGCTGCACTTATATATGGCATTTGCGCTCCAATGTGTATTGGCTAATATTTGTGTGCATGCGCACATTTGTGTGCCTGACAGGATGGGTACTTGTGGGATTGAGCATTAGTGTTCGCCCTTCAGTACCAGCACGTCCCTGACAGTGACGTCACGGCCCTGTGGCTCCAGCCACTCACACAGCCGGAGTCCGGGGACCCAAAAGAAAGATGGGCAAATATGGGTGTGGCCTCCAGCGGGGACAATGAGGGCTTAATTTGCAGGTAAGTTTCACATAATGTGCTAGTATGCGATGCATACTAGCAAATTGTGTCTTTATTTTGCAGGTCACCAAAAACCAAAAAAAGTGACAGTGTTTACTGCCTCTTTAATGTGGTGTGGCAGGGGGCGTGTCCTATGCCTACATACTTTTGCTAATGGGTGTCCCTCATTCCCATCTCAAAAAGTTGGGAGGTATGTTATTATAGATGAACTCTAATACAAGACAAATATTTCCTGGCTATTTAGGAAAGAGGTTGTGCCACAGCTCAGTTGGCTCTGATGAAGAGTCGATACCTCGAAACGCGTCAACCATTTTTACTGTGGGACATTTCATCTGTAATGTGATAACATGGACGGAAATCTGCTAATAATTTGATATGCTGTAACCAAGCGTGTGTTTGTGAGTATCACTTTTTGTTTTTTTTACAATAAAGTACTTTATTGAGGATATTGCACTAGTCTGGGCACCCTCTGTTTATTTCTCAATTTCAAGACCAATAGTAAAGCTGTTTTCACACTGCCATGCTGAGGTTTGCTTGCCGTGCGTATGCAGCACAGTATACCCTTGGTTGTTGTGTGGAATACTTATGGTTTCCTATGGGCTTCTATTATGTTCTGCATTTTGGTGCATTTTCTGAAAGAGTCCTGCATGAGGCATATTTGGTGCGCTTTTCAAAAAAATGCACCAAAAACACAGGATGTGATAGAAGTTCATGGGAAACCAGCATGAGAACCGCGGACAGCAGTGTGAAAGGGGCCTACATTTTTGCAGCGGTATTGCACCAAGCATAACTAATTGTCAGCTAGTGATATGGGATGCATGTTTGACTATTGCTGCAATTCTTGTAACATCCACTAGATGGCATAATTATAAAGAAGAAGGGGGGTGATTGGGTAAAGGGAGGGGTGGGCCAGGGGAATAGAGGGGGATAAGAGAATATAAGGGAATTGCACTCACATGGGCCACATCCGTATATATGATCAAAAAACAAGAAAAACAATAACTGTGGAGAGGTATTGATGGTCGGACTTTGAGGCCAAGGAAATAGTTAAAAAATAATTTTAATATTACCAATTAAACATAACAGTATAAATGCATAGTAACAATTATATAGAAAAAACAACAATAATACATATACATAAGAAAACCGTTGTGTACAAAATCCCTAAAGTTGCCGACGCACGTTTCGTGCCGAATGAGTTCAAGGGCACACACCACAATCAAGTAGTCAAAGGTAAGGTAGGTACTTGCTTCAAAAGAGTCCTCAGATCTTGGTATAGATCTTTAATTGACAACAAAGTCAGGGTAGAAATCGCTTAACGATTCATGTGAAACGTGACACTATTGGCAACCTCCATTCAATAATGAAAGATCCTGAAGCCAGCTGGGACATATAACCAGTGTAGATTAAACTTGAATTCCTCCAGGTGTATTAAACACGTCTATTTTTTGAGGCTTAAAGATTTAAGCCAGGTTTTCAGGTGGTTGTTTAAACGTGAGGTCCGTGTCCCAGGGTGTTCATCAGAGTGAAACTCTGATGAACACCCTGGGACACGGACCTCACGTTTAACTCAGTGGAGGGAGCTTTCTGCAGCATATTTGGCATATAAAGAATCACAGTATATATAAAATAATAATGCAAAGTGGTGGGAGGGAAGCTTCAGAATGGCAAAACAAAATATTACAAATTATTTGAGCAGACTGCAGTTCCTCTTTAACCACTTAAGGACCCATTCACGCCGATATAGGTCAGCAGGATGGCACGGCTGGGCACATCAACGTACCTGTACCTGTTGCCCTTTAAGCCCAGCCGTGGGGTTGCGCACGCCGTGGGCGCGTGCACACGACCCATTCCTAAGCTCCATGACCGCGGCCGCGGGACTTGTGGACCCGATCGCTGCTGGAGTTCCGCAATCAGTCCCCAGGGATGAAGAACGGGGAGAGCTGTGTGTAAACACAACTTCCCCGTTCTTCACTGTGGTGGCGTCATCGATCATGTGTTCCCTTTTATAGGGAAACACAATCGATGTCACACCTACAGCCACAACCCCCTACAGTTAGAAACACACATTAGGTCACACATAACCCCTTCAGTGCCCCCTTGTGGTTAACTCCCAAACTGCAATTGTCATTTTTACAGTAAACAATGCATTTTAACCACTTGATACCCGCCCACCGTCAAATGGTCATAGGAAGCTGCTAGGGGCGCGCGCGCACCCGTCGCATCACTGAGAACCCCGTGCGTGTGCCCGGCGGCCGCGATGGCCGCCGGGCACACGCGATTGCCGAGTAACTGAGCTGGGATGTGGAGCTCTGTGTGTAAACACAGAGCTGCACGTCCCTGTCAGGGAGAGAGGAGACCGATCTGTGTCCCTTGTACATAGGGACACAATCGGTCACCTCCCCAGTCAGTCCCCCTCCCCCACAGTTAGAACACAAACTAGAAGAAACATTTAACCCCTTCCCTGCCCCCTAGTGGTTAACCCCTTCCCTGCCAGTTACATTTATACAGTTATCAGTGCATATTTATAGCATTGTTCACTGTATAAATGTAAATGGTCCCAAAAAAGTGTCCGATGTGTCCGCTATAATGTCCCAGTCCCGAAAAAAAATCGCAGATCGCCGCCATTCCTAGTAAAAAAATAAATTTAAAAAAATCATAATTATGTCCCCTATTTTGTAGGCAATATAACTTTTGCGCAAACACTATACGGTTATTGCGATTTTATTTTTTAGAAGAATACGCATCGGCCTAAACTGAGATAATTTTTTTTTTCTTTTTTTTTTTAATGGGATATTGCAAAAAGCAAAAAATATTGTGTCTTTTTTCAAAATTGGCACTCTTTTTTTGTTTATAGCGCAAAAAATAAAAACCGCACGGGCGATTAAATACCACCAAAAGAAAGCTCTATTTGTGGGGAAAAAAAGGACGTCAATTTTGTTTGTGAGCCACGTCGCACGACCGCGCAATTGTCAGTTAAAGCAACGCAGTGCCGGAAGCTAAAATTTTGTCTGGGCAGGAAGGGGGTGTAGGTGCACAGTAGGCAAGTGGTTAAATGCATTTTTTTGCTGTGAAAATTACAATGGTCCAAAAAATGTGTCAAAATTGTCCAAAGTGTCCGCCATAATGTCGCAGTCACGAAAAAAAACGCTGATCGCCACCATTAGTAGTAAAAAAAAAAAAGAATTAATAAAAATGCAATAAAACTATCCCCTATTTTGTAAACGCTATAAATGTTGCGCAAAGCAATCATTAAACGCTTATTGCGATTTTTTTTTTTAACCAAAATTAGGTGGAAGAATACGTATCGTCCTAAACTGAGGAAAAAAATAAAATGTTATATATTTTTGGGGGATATTTATTATAGCAAAAAGTAAAAAAATGTGGAATTTTTTTCAAAATTGTATTTTTTTATATAGCGCAAAAATTTAAAACCACAGAAGTGATCAAATACCACCAAAAGAAAGCTCTATTTATGGGGAAAAAAAGACGTCAATTTTGTTTAGGAGCCACGTCGCATGACCGCGCAATTGTCAGTTAAAGCGACGCAGTGCCGAATCGCAAAAACTGGCCAGGTCCTTTAGCTGCCTAAAGGTCCGGGTCATAAGTGGTTAAACCTTGTCTGTTTAATCATACAGACTTGCAGCTAGCTATTCAGTGAACCATTGCTAGATGAAAGTAATAATATACTTTAAAAATTTCCTGTAACTGTGTGCAATCTAAATCATTGTATGAATACATGTTTGTGCACTAGGCAAAGATTATACTAAACAATGCTTCAGTCAAATAAAGTTACACAACCTTGTTTAATTAAAGAGAATTACGACCGAAAGTAAACACTGGAAATGGTCCCTACCATAAAAAATACTATAATAGCCCTGTACACAATGTGCCGGTACATAGAGGGCTGTGTGCCTTGTTTTCACTGCAGGCTGTGGTTCTTAGCCTGTCTTGTATAGAAAATATAATAAAAAAAATGAGAGCAAATGTAGACAATGAATGGTTTGTGGATGATCGGTGGATACCTAGAACCTACGGTACATTGTACTGGGCTTCTAAAGTCTCTAACAAAGCAAAGCCTGATCCAAATATCGTCTGCCAAGTAAATAATGGATCACATATCAGGAAATGCTAAGGTATACCTGTGATAGAATTTCGAAAGATGTTGTTCCATTAGACACATTGCCCTTTTTTTGGTTCATGAATTTTTTTAATTAGAAATAAAAATGGATCCTTAACCACTTAAAGGATCACTAAAGGATTTTTTTTTTTTTAGCTAAATAGCTTCCTTTACCTTACTGCAGTCCTGGTTTCATGTCCTCATTGTTCGTTTTTGCTTTGAAGTAGCTGTAATTCTGCTCTGATCTCCACACTTCCTGCTTGTCTGGCTCCTTATGAAAAATCTCATGGCAGCTTTTCACTGTGGTCCAAGCTGTCATTACTGTGTGTCTAAAACTTCTCAGAACCAATCAGATTCGTTTTTAAAACAAAACACTGCCCTGGATTTGTTTGTTTTTGTTCTGTGTGTCTCTTTACATCACAGAAATATGAAACCAGTTTAAAAATGAAACTAACCTACAGGTATATTATATGATGGATTTGTATCTATTTTTAATCATTTTTAAAAGGAATACGTTAACTATTATGTCTCTATACCCTGTAAACAGTCATTTCAGCAAATACAAATTTTTCCTTTAGTGACCCTTTAAGAGCCGGACCATTATGCAGGTTAAGGACCTTGCCCCTTTTGTGATTCGCCACTGCGTCGCTTTAACTGACAATTGCGCGGTCATGCGACATGGCTCTCAAACAAAATTGGCGTCCTTTTTTTTCCCACAAATAGAGCTTTCTTTTGGTGGTATTTGATCACCTCTGCCGTTTTTATTTTTTGCGCTATAAACAAAAATAGAGTGACAATTTTGAAAAAAAATTCAATATTGTTTACTTTTTGCTATAATAAGTATCCCCAAAAAATATATAAAAACATTTTTTTTCCTCAGTTTAGGCCGATACGTACTCTTCTACCTATTTTTGGTAAAAAAAAACGCAATAAGCGTTTATCGACTGGTTTGTGCAAAATGTATAGCGTTTACAAAATAGGGGGTAGTTTTATGGCATTTTTATTCATATTTTTTTTTACTACCAATGGCGGCGATCAGCGATCTTTTTTGTGACTGTGACATTATGGCGGATACATCGGACACTTTTGACACATTTTTGGTACCATTGTCATTTTTACAGCATAAAGTGCTATAAAAATGCACTGATGACTGTGAAAATGACAATGGCAGTGAAGTGGTTAACCACTAGGTGGCGCTAAGGGGTTAAGTGTGCCCTAAGGGAGTGATTCTTACTGTAGGGGTGTGTGTCTGAAGGTGTGACGTCACTGATCGTCGTTCCCTATATCAGGGAACAGACGATCAGTGTCACTGCCACAGTGAAGAACAGGGAAGGTGTGTTTACACGCACCTCTCCCCATTCTTCAGCTCCTGTGACTGATCGCGGGACACAGGTGTTGATTGGCTCCTCGGGTCCCGCGGGCGCGGTCACGGAGCTTCGGACTGGGTCGTGTGCGACCTACGGCTGGACTCTTAAAGGCAATGTACAGGTAAGTGCCTGTGCCCACCTGTGCCATTCTGCTGATGTAAATGTGCAGGAGGAGGTCCTTAAGTGGTTAAAGGAGAAGTACAGCCAAAGCTGTCTGGTTGTATCTCTCATATGGCTCACAGGAGTGTAGTTTGTTCTGCAGTCCTGTGACCCGTTTTCAGCAGATAACAGGCTGAAGCACGCTGTGAACTGATGGACTGACACTCAGCTCGTCCTCACAGTGAGCCGCTGAGAGCCTACAGAGTCAACAGATCTCTGCTAAGGGAGTTCTGAGAACCGAGCAATCAGCAGTGTTTGATCGAATACCTGTCAGGTTTTTATTGTTCCCATCAGGAAGATTCACCATCTCTATTTGTCCTAAAAAATGTTTACCTTTAGTTATGCTTTAACTTCACCTTGTGATCCTGCCCGTAACACACTTCCTGTCCTAGTGCAATGATGCTCATTCATTTCACTGTTTCTTTGGAGAAGCAGCATTGTCACACTAGAAAATAAAGTATTTTAGGACTACATGTCTCTCATTCAAAATGGACGGGGGGGGGGGCTTGGCAAGGAAGATTAAAGCATAAAGCATTTCTTGGGCTTGGCAAGGAAGAAGTTGTGGCAGACTAATGCATGAGAGAGGACAGATATGCTACTTGGTCTGCCAGAGCCTTTAAGAGACTTTGCTTCAGAAAGAGAGTCCTGAGTAGTGTTGCTCACGAATATTCGCATTGCGAATATTCGCTACGAATATTGCATATTCGAGTATTCGCGAATATCTCGAATATCGCGGCGAATATTCGCTATTTCGAATATTCGATATTTTTCAAATTTCGCAAAAAAATTCGCAATAAAATTCGCAATAGCGAAAATTCGCAATTTTTTTTTTTTATCAAATATCACGAATATTCGATATTAACGAATATTCGCAACCGCATATGTGAAATTTCGCTTTTTATTTATATAAAATATACGGAATATTCGTAAATATCGAATATTCGTGATATTTTATAAAAAAAAAAAAAAAAAAATCGCGAAATTTCACATTAGCGAAAATTCGCATTAGCGAAAATTCGCATTGGCGAAAATTCGCAATTTTTTTTTTTTTTTTTTATAAAATATCACGAATATTCGATATTAACGAATATTCGCGAATATTCTTCGAAATATTCGCGAAATATCGCGAAATCGAATATGGCGTATTCCGCTCATCACTAGTCCTGAGATCCAGAGCTGAGAGACTGACAACTGGAACATGATTTCAGAGGACATTAGACCATCCAGTCATCTGGACTGGATTCCTGTGTAACAGGAGTAGTGCGCTGAATCATTTGTGATTATCTTAACACTGACACAGTTAATGCAATAGAGAGCACTCCTTACTTAGCAGCCCATTAGCCAGCCATTACACACTTTTAAAGTGATTGCTTCATGTGCACCACCTCACAAAAGGGCCCCAACATCAGCTGGCTTAACCTTTTACACTAGGCGCCATGTATCACTACAAGGGTGTTGTGCACACAAGGGTATTTACTTATTTGGGTTAGTTATTGCCTATACCTTTATAGTTCAGCTGATCACCATCTTATCGTTCAGCCTTCACATTTTCCCTATTACAGCATACTTTAACCTGTTCAATTGCCTGGTTGTTGATTTATGCATTGACCACATTACCATAATACATTCTTTCAGTTTAAAATCTAGTTGCTTGTGGCCTATGATCTGTAATAGCATACTGTCTTTAAGTTACACAGGTGTGTCAGTGGGGTCTGAGCAGTTTAAAGAGTCATGGCAGAATAGGGAACCCATTATACCGATACCACAAAGTTATCAGTACTCGCTATTTGCGAGTACTTGACCAAAAATATCTGTACTCGTACTCGCCAGTAAAAATGATATTGGTGCAACCCTATTTTTTTTAGCCATTCAGAGGAAGCCTTGTATTTTTATCGATGAATACAAGGCTTTCCTCTAACTGACTGAGGTACTGTAGAGAAAGTTACATCATCTTCCCACCTCTCCACTTCAGTCAATCAGAGGAAGCCCTGTATTCATTGATAAAAAAATACAAGTCTTCCACTGAATGGTTGAGAAGCACTCAGCCCAACCCGATTTTGTTCCGGCAGCAAACGGGAAGTATACAGTGCTACATACTGTATGTAAAGCAAAGGAAAAATAAGGTGCACCAAACTAAGTTTAGAAGTTAAGCCTTAGGGAGATTTAATAGGAAAACAGCCAAATGGGTACTCACATAACATGAGAAACAAAGTGTGTGATTATTAAGGTCCTGGGTAACTGCGGGAGCTCCGTGGTGAGTCGATGGATATATGGCATCGGCAGGATAGATCTGACAGCTGGCCAGGTCTCTGCCTCGCGGAGCTGAACCGGATGTGACGTCAGGGCATTGGGATGAATCAGGTGACGCGTTTCAAAGCATTCACTTTTTCCTCAGACCTGCTGAGTGGCTGCAGGACGTATCAGGCCGCATACACACGATCAGACTGGTCCGATGAAACTGGTCTGCAGACCAGTTTCATCGGACCAATTCGATGGTGTGTATGGCCCATCGGACCGTTGTCCATCGGACGAAAGTTTTAAAACTTGCTTTAAAATCTGTCCGACGGATTTGATGGTTAGTACGCCAAAGCATCGGACCAAAAACCTGCGCATGTTCAGAATCAAGTCGTGTGTTCTACGTCACCGCGTTCTGGTCTGATCGGATTTTTGGTCCGATGGTGTGTATGCACATCAGACCATCAGACCACTTCAGCCTGGTCCGATGAAAACCACTCTGATCGTGTGTACGTGGCCTTAGTCTTATGTAGACTGGCTCGAAGGCGGGCCAGAACACCACAGGGGGAAGCAACAGTCTAGAATTTAAATATTGATTAAAAATTGGCAGAAGACACATATTTAATAGTAGCAATGAGAGCCCTTGTAAAAGAATTAAATAGGGCAAGAGAGAACAATGGGATTGTTGCGGTGCTAAAGACGTATAAACAAAAATAAGTAAAATAATTATTTTTGAAAAAATAAGTGAAATATTTATTTTATTATCACATATATGTAAAAAAAGGGTTCATATAAGAGCAAATATCAGAGCAGATATTAGGGATCGTGGGTCACTGGTTTCCCAAATTTCATAAAGTGGTCGTCACAGGGTAATGTCCCATCCCTACATGTTTTTAGGCTTCCTCAGGGGATTTAATCTGGGACCACCAGTCCATAACCCAGCTCTAACATGAAATATAAAAACACAGTAACAAGCGTTAGAAACTGCATATCATATACAAACATAGCCAAAGCAACCTTTTAATTAATGCGTATGTCCCATCATGGCTCGCGAAAGAAAACACCAGATACCCACCTTTACCCAGCCTAGACGAGGGGCTTTAGCACCGCTACAATCCCATAGTTCTCTCTTGCCCTATTTAACCATTACCGGGATGAGGTGCGTACTTCACTAGAATCACGCGGATCCTCTCCAATACTTGTAAAAGAAGAAAATAAATATAAAAAAGGAATACAAATTTTAAGTAGGTAAATTAAATAAAAAAATAATTAAATGTGTGTCTTCTGACAATTTTTAATCAATATTTTACTAAGAAATGTATATCCGGTTATTGTATGGTGCCCACAGTTATTAGGTTGCTGTATGGACCATTTAGTTCTGGGCTGTTACTTCCCCCTCTGCCAGTCTACATAAGACTGACAATTCCTGCAGCCACACAAGTCTGAGGAAAAAGTGAATGCTTTGAAACGCGTCACCTGAGCGTTCTACGCTGCGCTCTACACTTGTTCTATCCACCACCAGGCAGAGACCTGGCCAGCTGTCACATCCATCCTGCCAATGCTGTATATTCAGTGACTCGCCACGGAGCTCCTGCAGTGACCCAGAACCTTAAAGGGGTGTTCCAGCCCAAAATTGGGTTTATTAAAAGTCAGCAGCTACAAAAAGTGTAGCTGCTGGCTTTTTAATAAACACTCACTTACCTGCTCCTACGTTCCAGCGGCGCGCCGACCGGGGCTCCGCTCCTCTCCCCCCCCACCCCAGCCGGCGTCTCCATCCCGACTGTGGGCACCCAGCCGTGACAGCCTTTGGCTTCACGGCCAGGCACCCACTGCGCATGCGCGAGCCGCACTGCGCATGCGCACGTGGCGCGGCTCGCCGCTGATTGGAGAGGCAATCGCATGGGACCTGTCAGTTGCCCATGTGATCGCCTACAGGGAGGGGCTGGTGTAGGCGATTAAGGCTTAATCGCCTAACCAGCCCCTCGGCGGAAGCAGGAAGTGGGACAGGAAGTCCCACTCCTACTGAAGCCCCCACTCCCCCCCCAAAAAAAATTACATGCCAAATGTGGCATGTAAGGGGGAGGGGATTAAAGAAAAGTACATTTTTAAGGTGGAACTCCTCTTTAATAATCACGCTCTTTATTTCTCATGTTAAAACCCTTTTGGCCGTTTGCCTATTAAATCTCCCTGTAGCTTAACTTATACACTTAGTTTGATGCACCTTGTTCTTCCTTTGCTTCCTTTTCAGAGAATTGCTTCGCTCAGAGGGAAGCTGCTACGAGTGTAGTTTCTTTTAACTTCCAGGACATTGTGAATTTTTAACTTCCAGGACATTGTAAACGTTTAACTTTCAGGACATTATGAACTTTCTAATGGACTTTGTTCTTATGATAGTACACTGTTTTCTTTAATAGATCCCGAACTGTCTATGAATTTTTCTTGCGCCATTCTTTTTTGTTTGTCTCTACATACTGTATGTAACTAATGCCACTACAGTATGACACAGCGGTCAAATAAATTAGTAACAGAAATAGGCCCAAACAAACTATTTAAGCTGACAGGAAACCTGGATTTAGGCTTGAATGTGTGGGCCTAAGATTACATGAGCAAAACGATCAGGAGTCATATAACAGCTGCACCTTGGCTAAGGCTGGCCATGGCCTATAAAGCCCATAGAGGACTTTATTATCGAGGATTGAACACAGGGTACACATATCCTTAGATACCACTCTGTGTTGCAGCAACATAAGCTCACTATGTGGCTGTAATGACTCTCATGACGAGGCCTTCAGTTTATGCTCCTCACTCAAAGAAACCAGCCCATGGAGAAGGAATGTGGAGCTATCTGCTATTCAGTCACTGCTAAGCTCAGCAAATTCACACCTCATAATTCATAGACTGACATTCACACACATCACCCCTAGGTGTCTGTTTCATGAATAGCTCATGCACACGGCACAGATCATTACCAATCACTAGTTCCTTCACCCTGAAAACAACATTCCATATTCTGCCCATGTTTCAGACTACTGTATATCCGGCCTGCATTGCAAATGAGAATAGAGCCGTTGTTTTAGGCTTTTACATATGGGGGTATGGGGGGGATATCCTACCTTATAGCAGGATGTTGTATTAGCACACCTATTATTTGTATTGCTTAGACCCTAAAGAAGGGGGTACACCCCAAAAGTACTAAAAATGTGGATGTTAGTGCAAATAAAATAGTATCACAGACAGTACTCATTGTTTTTTTTTTTATTGCAAGTGCACTAATATGGCTACAATCACCTCTAGCATACCTTGTAGAATTCCAAAATGTATTTATTCCTTACTAATTAAATCACAAATAGTACATTAAGATGTTTTAAAAGCTCCTTCCTCAAGATAGAATGACACTGACTTTCTATGGGTCTAGTATGTGTGCTGGCAGTATGTACTGCTACTTATGGAAAGTGGGAAAAACAACTGCGCTAATTATCAAAGAAAAACAAAAAACAATGTAGCAGCCAGCACACAGACAAACAAAGTCAAAGTGAACGTGGAGAAAGAAAGTGCAGCGCTATACTAATTAGTTTTGTGAAAATGCTGCCAAATTCACATGACATAACAATGTGAAATCAAACAAAAATTGTATGTAAAAGCATAGTAAAAGACAATTGTACTCAACATGTGTGGAATACTGATATAGTCCATACATATGTTGGCAAACTGATGAGTGAAAAAACCAACCAAACAAAATAAACAAAAATGAATAGTTCATAGGTGTGTCCCAAATGGATGAATGAAATCTTCACATATGATGCCAGTTCAAGGAAATTAAGACAACAATGATGGCTTGTCTGTAGCAACCTTCAGACTATCAAAATCAATGGAAATGGATACTCTTACCAGCTGTGGTGGACTCACATGTTAGTACTAACAACAAGTCAGATCAGGCATGGTGGTCACAGCGGACCCTGGGCTCTGTGCGTGAAAGGTTTTGCAGCGATGGTCACTCCAGCTGAGATGATGGATTCAATCTTGGTCGGATACCTCACTTCAGCACCATTGGGAGCATTTCTTTTTTCTTTTTCCCATGCCACATGAGCCTGGCCATCCCTCCATTGGCCTTTTGTTATCCGGGTTCCTGTTGGTTGGTTTTTTTACTCATCAGTTTGCCAACATATGTATGGACTATATCAGTATTCCACACATGTTGAGTACAATTGTCTTTTACTATGTTTTTACATACAATTTTTGTTTGATTTCACATTGTTATGTCATGTGAATTTGACAGTATTTTAACAAAACTAATTAGTATAGCGCTGCACTTTCTTTCTCCATGTACTGCTACTTAGTTGTATGGTGATACCCATATAGTACATCGGCACCTATACTGAAGGCACAGGTCTGTACGGTGTGGTAAATGGATATTTTCTGATATGATATTTTGTGGCACAACTTTCAACTATGCTTACTTTGGACATGGATAATTAACTCTAGAGAGCAACTACAGGAGAGTCAGCTCACAGCCTGGGAAATCAGGACGCAAAATGAACGGCAAGCACCCACACCTTTGTCTTTTTGCCTGATTTATTATTGAAATCAATGGAAACGTGTATAGCCTTTGTAGGATCTTTAAAGAATAAAGCTCTCTGGAGGTCTGGATGTGCCCATTTCCCACAAACATTAAATTGCATTATAAATTTCCCCTCTATTCTTCCTTCATGCTATATCTGAAATTCACATATGGGCTTATCCAGGCCTTGTGGATTGTTAACCAATTTCCATTTAAAACCTTGTACGGCAGAGGTAGGCAACCTCAGCACTCCAGCTGTTGTAGAACCACAAGTTTCATGGGACACATCAAGATTCCAACAGCCTGAGATGTGAATCCCAGAGGGAGAGGCATGGTGAGATTTGTAGCTTCACCACAAACAAGGTTGCTTAGCCCTTTGAATGGCTTCCCAAACATCTGAGGCCATCCACAGTGGATCCTAATTGTACCAAACCTTATAAAGCTGGGACACATTTTCCAAATGACTTACCTCCTCACACCTCACACTGCTTGGGTAAACTGCTTCCCCCTTATTAAAATCACAGACTTTGGGAGGCCATTCCTGGAGGACTCCAATCTTTATATAATGCCCTTAATTTGCCTGGACCCATGCATTCTTAAACCCCTTATATGTGGCAGTGGAAGAATGAGCTGGATGAAACTCAACAAGAGCTGAGCTGGTATGAGATATGTTCTGGAGTTGCTAAAAGCTCAACAAATATACAGTAATTGTCCTAGAAAATTCTTACAGGGTACTGATGAGATGGTATATTGCCCCAGCCGGTGCAGATTGTGAAATCTAAAAATGTAAGCTATCTAAACCAAGACACCTCATGTCTGAGAAAAAGCTTGTAAATAACAATTATTTTCAAAGCAGACAGACATAAAGTATAAAAAGACCATTTAGTTTCACACAAAATAAGTTAAAATCCTTTCAAATCAAATGCATTGCCCTGCACATATACAGATAATAATAAACGTTCTTGTTACTAATGATCCACAAGGGTTTCATATTGTTGTCATAGTATTGAAATAATGCACTGGAAGCTTCTTGCTTGAAGCAATAATTTTGCTTTTATGGAGGATTACAGAACATGTCTTACAGCATGAGAATCATGAAACAGGATCTAAACACAAACAAGTACACATTTGGATACTACTTTGTATCATAGAATACACACTATAATACTGCAGCGCCACCTTCTGCATAGATAAGTATTATACATACAGTATATAGTTCACAGTACGTTACATTACATGCTGTTGTCCTTACAACACCCCTTCTCAACAGCATATGTGTTGTCAAATTATATTCAGCTTCTTCTGGAAATAACTATGACGTTCCTTCAACAAAGGCTTGGTGAGTGCATTGGAAGTCATATCCTCTGGCAGGCAGTATTGGATGTCAATAACACCTTGCTTTTGATTGTCCCTCAGTCCCTTTGGTCCTAGGATTGACCCCTTCTGATTGTGTAAGCTTTATACAACCCTGGTTGTTTTCAAAAATGAGAATTGGTTTTGACATGTCTGTCCCAATATCCTCAAAAAGTTGATAAATCCATATTGCTTCTTAACATGCGTGTGCTGCTGCAATGTACTCTGCTTCAGTTGAAGATAGAGTGACAGTTGCTTGCTTTCAAATAGACCAACTTATGGTCCCTTCCCCATACTGAAAGATGAATTCATTTGTGGATTTGCAGTCTGTGCAGTCACCAGCCCAATCAGCATCCATATCCAACCAGTTTTGGATTGGATGTTGCTGGTATCCGTAACTTCATCTGAATTGTTCCTTTGAGGTATTGCATCACTCTTTTTACTGCATTTCAGGCCGCGTACACACGGCAGAGAACCTCGACGGGCAGAACACATCGTTCCGCCCGTCGAGGTTCTCTGCCGGCCGTCGAAATCGGTGACCCGCCCGTCGGGAATGGCAACCAGCCATTCATCCAGGCGGGCCGTTGAGCAAATAGAGAGCGTGCTATTTCCGACGGGATACACACGGCAGAGAACCTCGACGGACAGAACACATCGTTCCGCCCGTCGAGGTTCTCTGCCGGCCGTCAGATTCGGCGACCCGCCCGTCGGGAATGGCAACCAGCCATTCATCCAGGCGGGCCGTCGAGCAAATAGAGAACGTGCTCTCTATTTCTGCTCGACGGGATTCCCGACGGGATGCTCGCCGAGAGCGTACACACGGCCGAGGTCCTCGCTGGAATGCAGCTTCCAGCGAGGTTCTCGCTGGTTTCCAGCGAGAACCTCGGTCGTGTGTACGCCGCCTCAGTCACATAGTACATACACATAGTGCATAGTATACCCACTGCTGCGGCTATGTCTGGTCTTGTCACAGTGGCAACAAATAGCTGCTTACCGATTGCTCTGCGATATGTGTCATTGTTGGGTAGCAAGTTTTCTGCTTCATTGCTCTTTTGATAACCTGGTTCCATGATCGTTTTTTAGAGATTTTCTGAGATAGGTTGAGAAGATAACGTCCATCTTCTTCTCTCTATTTGCATTCCCAGATAGTAGCTAATGTTCCCTAGCTCTTTGATTTCAATATTTTCTTTCAGCTTGTGAACTATCTCATTGTAATCCCCTTCTTGTTCAAAACAGGTTATAATGTCATTGACATAGATAAGGATGTATATCCATCTGTCTTCTTGATTCCTGGAGTAACGACAGGGGTCTGCTTTAGCATTCCTCTCTAGTAAGCACTTCATTAACTTTCTCCTTGCTCAAACTCTGGTGGGGAACTTGATTTAGACAATGTGATTTCCACTTTTTGTTCTGACTACGGCTCAGGTTAGCTTTGAACAATCTTTTATTCTGGTTTGCTTGGCATATTCACTTCACAGCTTTCAGGGATTGATATTTCTGATGATGGGCTCTCATCAAAATAAATACTATGGCATATTGTCACTTTGTCAGTCTTTGGGTGTAGGATTCTTTAACACTTAGTTTGCTCGCTGTAGCCTACTAGAATGCCCTCTATGGCTCTATTCTCCAGCTTGGATCGCTTTTCACTTGGACTATACGCATATGTTTTACATCCAAACAATTTTGATTTCCCCTATGCTAGCCTTTGATTCATGTCACATTTAGAATGGAGTACTTTTAATGGCTCTTGAGAGTAGGCTGTTGTGTAGGTAGGTTGCAGTCGTGACGGCTTCCCCCAGTACTTGTGAGGTAGGTTGGCATCTGACATCATGCTTCTGCCCATTTCTATAAGGCCTCGTACACACGATCAAATCTGTCTGCTGGAAACGGTCTGCTAGACCGTCCCAGCAGACAGATTCGATCGTGTGTACGAGCGAGCAGACGGATTTGGCCACCCGACAGATTGGAAAGCATGCTTACCAATCCGTCGGCTGGGAACCCGTCCGCCCGACATGTCTGCTGGTTAGTACGCTAACCAGCAGACATGTCTTCTCGCACACGTGCCGAATGGTTTTGACGCATGCGCGGAAGTGTTTTACTTCCTGGTGCGGTGACGTGGCGGCGTCAACGTCACCGCCACGTCAGCGCGCTGTCTGCTGGCGGGGATTTTGGTTTGCTCGTGTGTACACGCGAGCAAACCAAAATCCAAACAGACAGATCTGTTCAAATCGGTCGTTCCGACCGATTTGAACAGATAGATTGCCTCGTGTGTACGAGGCCTAAGAGTACGATTTTTCCTTTCTGCTGACTACACATGCAGTTGCTGTGGAACGGTGCAGGTTTTTTTTGGGGTTAAAACAGTTGATGAAGAGGTCACATATTGCCTCCTCACTGCCTGTAAAAGGCCTTCTAAAAAATAATCTTTAGAGGGGACCACTAGTGTAAATGAACCATTAGAATGGACTTTCTCCCACTTCTTATGGTGCCTCTAGAACAGTGTTGCCAACCGTCCGTATTTTTATGGACAGTTCGTAAAAACAGCCACTTTTTCCACCGTTTGTAAATGTCCGTGGTTGCGGGAATGTGCCAGTAAAAATAGCCGAGATCGGTTTGGCTTGAAACTGTGCATGGAGATTGGAGGCAGGGGGTGATTGGAGTACGGGGTGATGTTTTTTTTTACCTTAATATCTACCTTAAATCACATTGCTATTTGCCTAGCATACTTGTTTGTAGCCTAAATACTGAAATTTGCACCTAAAATGTAATTTAGTATCTTTTGTGAAATGCCAGTAAAAACGTGGCTGTGCCAGTAAATTTCAGGTGTTGTGCCAGTAAATTTCAATCTGGTAGGTTGGCAACACTGCTCTAAAACAGGAAGTGAACGGAAACCTCCCCATTATGACACAGACATCTATGCCCTACCCAATCAAAAATATTCAAACGTTTTGGCTTTATGTTTAGTTTAACCACTGATCTTTTTTCCGTTGGCTCAGGCCAGCCAATGGTCTTTGTACATTTCTTGTATATAAACTAATTTTTATCTGCATGTACATGAAAATGTTTTATCTTTCATCTTTTTTTTTTCTCCTTTTATCAAATTTCCCCTGAGAGGTCATGGTTACAGACTCTCCTGCAAGAAAAGAAGAAAACTGTTGTGATGGAAACTCGATAATCACAAAGACCTCATTCTCCTGTTCAGACCATCAGCTGAGCATGAACAGCTATCAACTGAAACTGAGCCCAGAATTACATGTTCTTGCTGCCGTCTTGGGTTACAAAGCTGAATTCTATCAATTAAAGCCTATGTTCATTGCAGCTGCATTACAGAAAAAATCTAAAGGAGATTCAATCTTCACCCTTCACCTTGGCTAATTTTACGGGGTTACCATGTTTCATTCTTGACTATACTGTAAGAGAAAGGCTTATAGATGGCGGCAGAAAGAACAATTCTTGAAAGTAAACTATCGTAGCAGCTGTGTTCCCATAAGAACATTACGCCTCTTGGAAACAATGATCATTTGAATAATGAATAAAAGGAGTTTGCAGTAATTTAAGAGATTGTCACCTCCTCCTTTGGTCCCTCACCTCTTTTCTGCTTATATCCTGCATTCCAGAGCTTACTGCCACCAGCTACATCACTGGTATTAAGTTATGCCCACTGGTACTCGTCCCTCTTCCATAGATTTTGTATAGCAACCCAAAGAACCCCCCACGATTATTACTACCTCTTTGATACAGAACATTTGATTGTTTTCAGTTTAAAGACAGATTCAAGAACTTAGAAAAGTTGCATTTGAAAATAGTGTGCATGTAAGCAGTTGCTGATAAATGTTGGGGTTGAGTAAGTATGTTCTCATGGCTGTTTAAGGGGGAATGGTTTTCCTCAGTCGTAGAGTTTCCTGGGCATTTCTGGGTGTTTGATATAAAAAGGGGGAAGGCTTTTCTCCGGTGTCTGGGGACTGTGGTCTGCACGGGAAGTGGTCAACATGCAAATCTGAAAGATGTAACCAGTAGTAAGGTGTGTAGTACCCTCTTCCACATTATGGACTTTCACCTTGGGGAAAGGAATGCTCCAGGCAGCCTGGATCTAGTTAGCTGGGAAAGCACTGTTATTGAACTGTTGGACTGTGATTTCAAGTGTGTCCAGTAAAGTTTTGTTCACCATTAAAAGCCTGGTGAGAAGTTACAGTGCATGGTGGTACATGGTGTATCTAGAAGAACAGGGCCGGTAAACACATATGGGGGTGAAGAGGAAGTAATAGAAGGCCATCTTCAAGGGTTAACTCAGCAGAGGAGTTGGCAGGAAGTGTATAATTACCATGGGTAACCAGGAACTGGTGGGAATGTAATGGTAGCCAGACAGTGGAGAGTGTTACCAGGCATGGGTGACGGGTCCTCCGGTAGAGAGGGGAGTTGGTGCTCTGACTCCTTCTCTGTGATTGGCACCCCAAAAGAAATCTGGACCAAACCTGCAGTACAGACACCCTGTGGACCTAGCTGCAGGTATGGAAGGGGAAAGAGTTAAATAAGTATATGCATGATGTCCGTGCTTAGTGCAGGGCAGGACCCCATTCTGTCACTGGGAGTGAGGGGCCAGAAAAATGGTGGACTGGTGACACAGGCTCAGCGGTGACCCCCTCTAAATGCTACATTCCGAGGACAAGATGTGCAGTGATATGGGATGGTTCACAGGAGGAAGTTGCATGTGTTACACAGCTGCAGAAGGTGCACTCCTCACTTCTAAGGTGGGGTTCTGCCTTTAGTGAGCATGTACAATGAGAGAAATACCCCCACATGATAGACGAGTAGGCTCCCCCCACATGCATGTCAGAATTTGAAATTAATGCATAATTTCATAATTTTTTTTAAAAAAGAGCTTGAGCCCTATCCGGTAACCCCTCCTCCCCAAACAATTCCCCCTCTGGCTATTTAACAAAAGAAAAAAAAATAGGTCTCTGCTGTAAAAGAGGTCTTGAACCATGAAATGTCCCTATCTTTTGAGACCTCACCTTCTCCCCCCTCCTATGCTGTTATCTGGTAGTGCACTTTTGTACATACCACTCCCCTGGTGAAGCTGGTGGGGGTGCTCTGTTCCCCTTTATATTCTGGTACAGGTGAGGCTTTGAGAAGAAGGTGGATGAGAACTGGCTAAGCCAGAGACTTACGTCAAGTAGGTCTGTAATCTGAAAAAGTAGCAGACCTTTTGGACTTGGTGATTCCATGTGAGGACCCACTGCTGGGGGACTCACGAGAGCGCATGTGGAAAGATAGCTGGACTCTAATTGTTCATGCAATGGCACTATGATTTTGTAAAGAAGTTAAGATGTGAAACTGCTCTGCCTAATCGTTCTTCAGTAAAGCATTGAAAAGCACTCTGTGTGCACATTCTTTATTGCGGAAAGGGGGCCTGGGGCCAGGAAATGTGAGTATTGATAAAAGATGGACCTCCAGCATGTAGCATCTGTGACAGAATGTGGCAGGGCCACTCGTAAAAGCAGGTACCTCCTGTGCCCCCATCTAGAGAAGAAGCAGACCTGGGCCAGCTTGGCGGGAACCTCTGCCCAATCCAGGTCCTTTACATGCCTAATACTTTGTATTCACCTATAACACTTTGCTTTATGCTGCATCCAATGCATATACTTATTTGATATACAGTATGTACAGCATGTTTAATGTATGATGTAGCCATGTTGCTATTTATACAAAATGCGTAGTCCTTTGAATACATTAGCATTACAAAAATTGAATGCGAGGCTAGTACACTGATTTTCAAATGCCTTAAATACCCACCTAAACACACATGGGTCTTGAGTCTTCTTGCTTTTTCACTGCAAAGATGGGATGGTGCCTACATGCAGAGATATGGGCACATGCCACTGGGTCCATCTGCAGGATTCTCACAGGGTCCTCAAGCAGCGTTGTGATAATGTCTCAAAGAGGGTGGTAACAAGAATGGTCGGTGGCATGCCAAGACTGCAACAGTGGATCACCTACAGTATCTTCACTCCTGGTAGAGGAATCACTATGGGTTACATGATGCAAGGTCTATTTAATTGAAAAAAGGGTTTATGAAAGTTTTTTTTTTTTTTTAACAAAATGTGAATGGGCGGGAGGGGGCTATTGGATGCGTTATAAGGGGAAAATGGTGGCCAATTTTGCCTGGAGATTGGCTTGATTACGTGCCTGGAGTTCAGCTTTATTGCAGATTGGATGTATCACTTTTGTAAGTCAAAGAGTCCATATTTTGGATACAGATCATGTTTTGTTTGGAAGCTTTTCTAGCATCTGGATCGTAAATCGGAAATTTGTAAGCTCAAATTTCAAGACAATGAACATCCTTAGTAAATACAGCAATTTTATGAACAGAACAAAAGTAATTAAAGACATACAAAATATTAGTGCGTTGGAGTATCATGGGAAAGAACTGGATCGAAACAAAACTGAGCTAAATGTTATTTTTTTTCTCATCACAATAAAGGTTATCAGGAGTTACTGACATCCTCGTCGGTGTGGTTCCAGAATTGTCATGTTTTCATTGAATCGTTGCAGGTGTGCAGGATACAAGCTTCATAATTCTATTATTTACCGCTCTCCATGTATAGAGTCCTGCCAGAATGCTTCCCTGTCTATTGTTAGGATGTGACCCAGACTATAAACTAGACTGTGATAAAGGAAGAAAATCTCTCTCGCTTAAATGCTCACAAATTTGCTTAAATTAGCAGTTTTGTACAACTAAATGTGAAAAATCATAAACCGCACCCCATATAAGAGATTATGCATGCAACTAATTATATACCGGTAAATAAAGTCTTTAGCATCTTTAAAGGAGTTGTAAAGGAATTTTTTTTGCCTAAAATTAATGTCTGCAAAGTAGACAGACAGAATACTGTAATGATTCTGTTAAAAAAAAAGAGTAAATACCTATTAAATTCCTTCATCTATATCACCTCCGGCGTTCTAGTTTCTGTTCTTTCATTGACTTCCTGGTTTGCGACGCTCGTTCGTGTAAGAACTACATTTCCCAGTATGCATTGCGGCACGCCCAGTAATTCACACCTCCTTGAAGTCTCTTACACGTAGAGAGCGTCCTGACGCACAGATGTAGTTCCCAGGAGGGAGCGAACACGTCACTGACCACCGCAGTAAAGCCTCCCTTCACGGTGGTGAGTAACAATCAGACAAGCAGGAAGTGAACAGAACAGAGAAGAAATAGAGCAACTTTTGAGCAAAAACGAACAATGAGGAAGTGAAAAGAGGAATGTCTGCAGGTAAAGGATGCTTATTATGAAACATTTTTTTTCCTTTACAACCCCTTTAATTCTAAAGATGTGCCTAATTATACCCAGTAAATATATATATATATATATATATATATATATATATATATATATATATATATATATATATATATACTGTATATATATAATTTGCCATGAGGTACCATGTTGAACTTCCAGTGACCAGTATGAGAGAGTGAGAGCAATAACACCAAATTTAACACACCTGCTCCCCATTCACACCTGAGACCTTGTAACACTAACAAGTCACATGATGACACCGGGTAGGAAAAATGTCTAATTGGGCCCAATTTGGACATTTTAACTTAGGGGTGTACTCATATTTGTTGCGGTTTAGACATTAATGACTGTGTGTTGAGTTATTTGCAAGGGAATTTGCACTTTGAAAGGGAATTTTCCCCAGGGCTTAGTGAATGAGGTGAAGTTTCACTTTGCAAAGAATACACAATGATGTGCAAAACCCATGTCTATGTAGTTTGGAGGGAAATCGGAGTGCAAAGAGGAAACCCTCACAAGCACAGGAAGGACATGTAAACTCCATGCCCTGGTTGGGATTAAAACCGAGGACCCTAGTGCTGCAAGGTAGTTGACCACTATGGTGAGTCCCTCAATAGCAGTACAGTCAAAACTGAACAGTTGTTATGGCTAATTGCTCTCATTTTGCATATATAGTAATGTTTAGCATTTTTTATCACTGACAGCAGATTGCATGAAATGTTCTCTGTTTTCAGTGGCTGTAACTTTAATCGTTCCCGCAGATGGCCTGAAAAGCAAATATCCCAAATCAGCTGTGCTCCTCAAGGTCAGGCAGAGAATACCCGGGGAATATTAAATTGCAGTTTAGAATTCTTAGAGTTGACAGCCTTTTATGTCATTTATTTTTGTAAAATTATAGGTAAAAACTACAAAGCAGTGTCTGCAAGAAGTGGTATGAGCAGTATCCAGTGTTGCAAGGCTATTTAAACCCTTTTGAACAAGCATCTGTTTCTTTGAGACTTGATAGGCCATATTCAGCCATTCTAACCAGATTGTCTTGCCCCAGTTACATTAAAATGATGTCCCTTTCACAAAGGCTACAGTCTATTTTTTTTTTTTTTAGCAATTATTAGTATGGAAATCAGGGCAAATGCCACAATGCCACTCTATATCAGAATGTTTGTTGGAGTATTGAATATCAAGTTTGCTTCTTTGAAAGGTTACTCTATGAAGCCAAAACCTCTAGAATGGTCAGTATTTCATGCTAAAGTTTCTTTACAATGGGACTCTCCCTGCAAGGGTTAAATACTCATTTTTAATCCAAGGAAAAAACTGGCACATCAGTGAGAACTAACTAAAGAGTATCAATTTAATACCAAAGAACGGTATAAAAAAGCTACATGTTTCGCCCATTCAAGCCTTAATCATGGCTCAAGATTAATATTAATGTTTGCCTAGGGTACCATTAAACAGCAGTTTTACTTACCTTAACCCTCACTCGCTTTCTTTTGACACTCTGGGTCATTGGTAGGCTTTTAGCATCCTCACTTACCATGCAGAACTGTTAGTCCTGCATTGTACATGATGGTGTCAGAGTGTGACTACCAAACGGAAACTCCAAAGAGAAGTGATTTTAGGGGGGATGGTTGCACAGAGGACAATAACCTGCAGGGGCCAGAGATAAGTAAGTAAAAAGGCTTTTAAATGGTACCTTGGACCAAAATGAACATTTGATCCTTGCAGTCCAGAGGGAACCCCAATGCAGGAGGTATGTGTTGACCAGGGCCAGTCTTTGGGGTGTGAGAGCTGAGCGGCCGCACAGGGCACCATGGGCAACAGGGGCGCCATGCGGCCATCACAGCTCGCAGAATGTGAATTGCCACCCGCCATCCCGTTCCGCCCGCTCTACTGAGCCGACAAATTGCCACCACTGTTGGCAACCATCCGTGAATCGGGGTGTCCTTGAAAGTCCGTAAGCTCGGGCCGGGCGGGCATTCCCAGTAAAGTAATGGCGCTGCCCGGCGCCATTTTTGAATAATCGATCGGGACAGTGTCTCAAGTAGTGCATTCGCCATAGGAGAACTCGGCCAAACAGGGGTGAGGGACAGGGACTGATGTGCTCTGTCCACAGTCCACCATCATATAACTTCTCCTCCACAACATCAGTATGCTGTGTCCTCCTCCTGTGCCCCTTTCACCTCTCCACATGTTAGAGCTGCCCTGAAGGCGGACAGAGGAGGAGACCACTGTAAGGGGGTGAGGAGGACACTATCGTATCCTCAGCCTCTGTCTGGATGTTGGGGCATTTTGGTGGGCATGATTTTTTTTGGGGGGGGGGCAGCATTTCATTCTTCTTTTGTACCAGGCAGCAAAACGTCTTGGGGGCGAGGGGCGAAGATGGGGGGCGCCACAGGATTAGCTCGCACAGGGTGCCTGAACACCTAAGGCCGGCCAAGGTGTTGACGTCAGAATGCAACTGCTTGATGGAGTGCTGAAAAGAAACAGGTTTGGGGGACCGGCTGCAGGGAGAGGAAGTACATGAAGGAGCAAGTAATAAGGTAAGAAAAAAAGGCTTTTTTAATGGTACCCTAGGGAAAACAAGCATTTGACCCTGGAGGTCCACACACTTAAAAATAATGGACTACGTATAGAACAGTTCTTATCCTAACCCCAGAGTCATCTAGAATCCATGACGAAGATGACAAATGACGCACAATCTTCACACTTAACCCCTAAGCAAAATTCCCTTTACAAATCAAAATTCTCCCTAAACAAAAAATGTACCCTCTTCCGGTGCAAATCCTCCATCCCAGCTCAAATCTGCTCCCTCCCCAAATCTCCCATCCTAGGACAAATCCTCTAACCCCCAAATGTTCCCTCTGAGCATAAATCTTCTCCCAATCCAAATCCCTCTCTCCCAGCACAAATCCTCCAATATATCCTCTCCTAGCAATAATACACCCTCCCTAATTTTCCCTCCTAGCACAAATCCCCCTAATCATTCCTACTAGCACAAACCCGCCCCCCCCCCATATTTTTCATGCTAACACAAATCCATCCTTCTAGTACTAATCCCCATCCAAATCACCCTTTCTAGCACAACCCTCAACTGTGCCCAGGGCAGTCGCCCCTCCTGCCTACCACTTCTCCAGCCCTGCCTAACCTCCTTGCCAAAAGATCTCTTGTTTTAAAGGAAAGTTTTTTTTTTTTCCCAGGCTTTTATCTTTAATTTTCACTGGGTGATCCTGACAGTGACACATTTGTTTTTTTTCTATGGTAACAACACTCACTTAATGCAGAAGCAATCTTTCCATGCTAGGTTGCTCTCCTGTTTTGAAATTAATCTTGTCTTCTCTCATCATCTCAATTACATAGGAAGGATGTGTCTTGTAGTGCACAGAAGAAAGTTTGGAAGGCTGAAAAGATTGAGATTTCAGTTTTGTGCACAGATTTCTGACAAAATCAATAGCTATTTTACTGTACTTGCTGACAAAACATACCTAATCCAGGAACCAGAAGTACTGGTGAACTTTAATATATTAAAATTTAATTCTTATGTTCAGACATACTTTAAAGTATATATTTGGGCAAAAACATTTAGAACATTTCTGCAATAAATGCACGTTTCCTTATGTTTTGTCTCTTGATCCTGCAAGAAATCCAGGGAGCTCCTGACTTGTTTTAGTGAGTTGACAAAGTTGCCTCTGCTGCACTGAAATCCTAAGAAGTGTTGATGGCCCTGTCCAGTTCTCCCCTGCTAGACTTCAAAACACCCCAACACTTGAGATTTCTGTGCAAGAGGCTCTGTGTTGTCAGATCAAATAGAAAGTTCAGAGCTCACTGGATTTCTGGTAGACCAACAGGTATTTTTCTGGATTGCGAGTAACTTGGTCTGAGAATGTTTTGCAAGACAATTTTTTTAATAAATGTTGACTTGATAAACTATTGATTAAATGTAACCATATTGTCAAACTTAGAAGCACCTCTCTTCTCCTTTATACTCTGGAGCTCCTGCTGGATTTTTGCTTCTAATCCCCTTGTAGAAGCTTCCATTTGTGGATGGACATTTTATGGTTACACAACCTATTACATTGCTATACAGGAAGTCCCCGAGTTACAAACATCCCACTTGCAAACGACTACTACTTATGAACGGGAGGCAGTGTGGCCACTTTTCGAGGGCGGACACATTCGACTGAACCTTTTTAACGGTGGGCACATTTGTTTGGGACCTTTTTCTATGGCGGGCACATTCGACGGAACATTTTCTACGACGGGCACATTCGACTAAACTTTTTCAATGGCGGGCACATTCAACAGAACATCGGAAAACAATGTATCTGTCGTTCTGCACACGCTGTTCCGACTTACGAACATATTCGACTTAAGAACAAACCTACAGTCCCTAACCCGTTCAGAGCTCGGAGACTGCCTGTAATCTTTTTATATAGACTGTAAACTGAAGTACTTATGAATAAATGGTTGTGGAATGAATCATTTGAGTTTCCATTATTTCTTATGAGGAAATTTGCTTTGATATACAAGTGCTTTGGATTACATGCATGTTTCGAAAACGAATTAAGCTCGCAATCCAAGGCTTTACTGTATTTTCAGGTTTGTAAATCTGAATTTTACTTATTTTTTTAATTAGCAATCCTCTAAAAGGATGTTGGATTACAGCAGCAAAAATAAAGGAATTTGGAGATTTGGAAGGGGCTGGGAGCTATAGAAGGGACTTTTTTGAGCCAAGCATACATACTTGAATATAATTTATTTATTTTTTAAACTGAAGTTTAGTGTCACTTAACCTCCCTGGCGGTCTTCCCGTGTGTGGCACGGGGTGAGATTTTTAAGCTAAGATCGGTAACCCCGTGCCACACACGGACTTGCCTCGCTGGATGCAGAAAAAAAGTTTACTTACCTTTTCTCTGCGATCCAGCGATGAATCTCTGCAGTACACGGCGGCCGGATGTCCGCCTGATGCTGTGTGTACCGCCGATTCCCTTCCCTGTGAGCGTCGCGACGTAGGGGGGGGAACAGCGCCAAATTCAAAAATGTAAACAAACACTATACATACAGTACACTGTAATCTTATAGATTACAGTACTGTATGTAAAAAATACACACCCCCCATGTCCCTAGTGGTCTGCCCTGTACACTACATGTCCTTTTATATAATAAAAACTGTTCTTTCTCCCTGCAAACTGTAGATTGCCCATAGCAACCAAAAGTGTCCCTTTATGGCAAAAATTGTTTTAGAGCAGCTAAAAAACAGCGATAATAAATCAGAATCACTTGCAGAATTTAGCGATAGCGATTTATGATGAAATTCGTCATAAAAAAAAAAATAATGACAGCAAAAATTCTGCAACTGAGCAAATTTCAGTGATTTTGATTTGATTACATTATTGAATAATTTTTACTATAATTATATTATTATTTGTTATAATTTTTTATAATTATTTATTATATTATAATTTTTAATAAAAAAATAAAAATAAATCATACCCGGGATGCCTATTAGACTCTTGTTTGGATAGATTTCAGTGAGTTATTCCTAAGAATTACAAGCCTACAGTATAAAACGCCAAATTCCCTTGCAAATAATGGTACCGCTTTTAGCACCTAAAATCTGAAAGAATCATACCGCCAGGGAGGTTAAATGTCCACGATGAAATACAAGCTTTGAGTCTGTGGCTTTGTGTCAACTGTACTAATACTTCCAAGGGTGACGGTTCAAGAGTGGCCTACGCATTAGCCGTTGATGATTTGTAAGGAAAATAGGTACAGAGTGTTCACTAGCTGCACTTGGTGATTTTAAAGGCTTCTCACAGAAAAATAATAAACCTTCCTTTTAATTAATGTGGATTTCTTTATTTCATTGTTGTCATAGTACAAAATGAGACTTAACATAATACCATCACCTGTTTTTTTCCCTTTCTTAAAGTCGTTAACACTGATCGGATCCCTGAAATGTACTCATTAGGCGAAATGCTTACCTGAGATTTGATCTTTTCCTTTGATGTGGTTTGATGTATAGAAAGGGTCACAAAACTGTCAGGGGTGCCAGTACTTTAACTGATGTAAAGGAACAGGTGCAAGTGTTTTCCACTTTACTGGCATAAAGCTAGCAGCATCATCGATATACATGCCAATGAAGGTCTAGTGTGACTCTGGGACAAAACAAAACCTTCCATCGGCATAGTATACTAGTGTAGCAAGCCTTTGTTGGAGTCACAGTACAAAATATGCCAACCAGCAGAGGGCACCGATGAAGAAAAAGGCATCCAAGGGGCACTGGGACTGGTTTGAGATCATAGAAAGTGGTGAGAATACAAAAACATTCAGAGAGCTCATTGGCTGGAGCTAGGCTGCTCACAATAGACAGGGCTACCCTCCAGTGGGTATTCAGAAAAGAACATGTTCTAATGGAAGGAGCACCAGAGCAAAGGATAAAAGAGCCCAGATTATTTTATTGGTTTACATTAACCACCTCTGGAAAATGTACCCCCCTTCATGACCAGGCCATTTTTTGCGATACGGCACTGCGTTATTTTAACTGACAATTGCGTGGTCGTGCAACACTGTACCCAAATAAAGTTGATGTCCTTTTTTTCACACAAATAGAGCTTACTTTTGGTGGTTTTCGATCACCTCCACGGTTTTAATTTTTTTGTGCTTTAAACATAAAAAAGACTGATAATTTTGAAATAAAAACAGTGGGCCGGATTCAGGAACGAATCACGCCGGCGTATCTCCAGATACGCCGTCATAACTCTGAGTGAGCGGCGTCGTATCTATGCGCCTGATTCTTAGAATCAGTTATGCATAGATTTGTCTTAGATCCGACTGGCGTAAGTCTCTTACGCTGTCGTATCTTAGTTGCATATTTACGCTGGCCGCTAGGTGGCGTTTCCGTTGATTTACGCGTCGAATATGCAAATGAGCTAGATACACCGATTCACGATTTGCGACCAGGCGTTTGCTATATGAGTCGTACATAAAGTTAAGTATGGACGTCAGGCCGGCGTAGAATTTTCCCACTTTTACGTCGTTTGCGTAAAGCGTTCGCGAATAGGGCTTTGCGTAAGTTACATTCACGTCAAAACCAATGAGTAGTTGCGGCGTAATTTTGAGCATGCACACTGGGATACGTCAAAAAGCGTCAATTTCGTGGGGTCACGATTCATTTACATGGATCACGCCCCTATCTGCCTATTTTGAATTAGGCACGGTTACGCCGGCCCATTTACGCTACGCCGCCGTAACTTTGGACGCAAGTGCTTTGTGAATACAGCACTTGCCTGTAAAAGTTGCGGAGGCGTAGCGTAAATAGGATACGCTACGCCTGCACAAAGTTACGCTCTTCTACCTGAATCTAGCCCAATATTTTTTACTTTCTGCTATTAAAACAAATCCAATAAAAAAAAAAAATTGAATTTCTTCATAAATTTAGGCCATTATGTATTCTGCTACAAATTTTTGGTAAAAAAAAAAGTCCCAGTAAACGTATATTGATTGGTTTGCTGAAAAAGTTATAGCGTCTACAAACTATGGGATAGATTTATTATTTTGTATTCATTTTTTACCGTCTTTCCTCATAGCTAAGGTCCTCCATTCCCCTAATTAGCTTTGCTTCCATTCTCTGGACTCTCTCCATCCTTCCTGAGGACTGAACTGGGCGGCATACTCAACATATAGTCTGTTGGCTTTCCTTCCAGCAGCTTGGCATTGCATGTCATTGCTGAGTCTGTCATCTACTAGGACCCGAAATTCCTTTTCCATCCTAGATTCCCTCAGAGGTTCTACCGCTAGCGGGTAACTTGCGTTCGTATTTTTGGCATCCAAATGCATTACCTTACATTTTTCAACATTAAACCTCATTTGCCATGTAGTTGTCCACTCCATTACCGTATTTATCGGTGTATACCACACACTTTTTTCTCCTTAAAATAAGGGGAAAATCATGGGTGCGCGATATACGCCGATATCCGCTTCCCGCGCTCCGTTTGAACTGAGCCGCCGACATATTCGGCCAGGCTCGGCTTCGCTCGTGATCACGCATAAACGGCACAGAGCGTGAGCACGAGCAAAGCCGAGCCTTGCTGAATGTACCCGAGTGTACTGCACTCGGTATATGTCGGCAGGGGCGTTCAAACTGAGCGCGGGAAGCGGGTATTCGACTCGAGGCGCTCGCTGGAAAAGCCGGGAGGACACCACTGATGCCGAAGACGGACGCTGGACTGGACAAGGCCGCCGATGAACGCCGCTCAACGCCGGAGCGTGCAATACCCCGATAAATACAGTATTTTGTTTAGGTCTTCTTGCAAGGTTTTCACATCCTGCATACGTTATTGCCCTGATTAACTTTGTATAATGCGCAAATACTGCGATCAAGCTGTTTATTCCATCCTCTGTATCATTTAAAAAATAAATTTAACAGGATTGGTCCCAGGACCAGACTATTCCAAGTACTCACCATTTATCACCACCCTTTGGACTCGCCATCCATCCTTTGGTCTGCCACTTGCTCCATTAGTGCATGTTCTTTTCTAGTAACAGGACCAAATGGGGAACCACTGATTTTTTTGGCCAACTATGACGTTGACAAACATGCCATACTAATTTCAAAATGTCATACTGTAAGTGCCGGTTCACACTACCGTGACTTGGGATCCGACTTGTGTCGCCACAAGGCGCGTGACATGAGAAATTCAATTGAAGTTAATGAGAGCCTTCTTAATGTACACTACTGAAGTCACACTGACTTCAGAAAAGGTTCCTGTACTACTTCAAGGCGACTTCCAGGCAACTTGTAGGCAACCTGTACTCATAGATTTCAATGGAAGTCACATCTAGTGTTGGATCACCGTCCGACTTTGAAGCAACTTTACAGGAAAGTGCTGATTATTCTGTGATTGGCCACAGCCAAAGTCGCCTTCCCTGGAGGCAACTTTAAGACGCGTTGTAAGTTTCCCCAAGTCGCGCTGAAGTTGCCTTGCAAAGTCATGCTGTAAGTCAGGTTGCCCCTGTGTGAACCGTCTCTAAGAAGCATGCTTTTATATTTAAAGTCTATCCAAAGCCAAAACTGCGTTTCTTTAGTTTTGGATAGAGTGTGAAAAAGTTAGAACCCATTTCACATTTTTATTGCTGTCTGGTTCACTACTGGGAAATTATCCCTCTCTGTTTCTCATGATGACCATTGCCACTAGAACAAAGAGTGATGAGAAATCCTACATTTTCCATTGTTATTACTTTTCAGTGGCCCATTTCTGAAATTTTTCAATAGGGACACCTAAAGTGAAAATTGTCTAAGGCCTCGTTCACACGATGAGATATGTCCGCTCAAACTTGCCCGACAGACAGTTTAGAGCGGACATGTCTCATCCGATTTCGGTCCGATGGCGTGTACACACCATCGGATCAAAATCCCCGCCAGCAGACAGCGTGGTGACGCGGCGGTGACGTTGACGCCGCCACGTCACCGCTACGTCACGCACCAGGAAGTAAACACTTCCGCGCGCATGCGTCGGATCCATTCACAGGATACGACGCATGTGCGGGAGGATATGTCCGCTGGTTTCCCGTACTAACCAGCGGACATATCCGACGGACAGGTTTGTAGCGGACAGATTTCAAAGCATGCTTTGAAATTTGTCCGATGGACAAACCTGTCCGCTAGCCCGTACACACGATCGGATTTGTCTGCTGAAACGGTCCATCGGACCGTTTTCAGCGGACAAATTCGATCGTGTGTACGCGGCCTAAGGCCCCCGTACACACAACCGAGAAACTCGACGGGCGAAACACATAGTTTTCCTCGTCGAGTTCCTTGTTAGGCTTGTCGAGTCCCTTGCTTTGCGTACACACGTTAAAGACCAAATCTCCCCGTTCTCAAACGCGGTAACTTCAACATAGGGGAAGTTTGATTCCATTGGCACAACCCTTGGGGCTGCTTTTGCTAATCTCATGTTACTGAAAAGTTTGGTAAGAGACATTTTCACTTTTCAGTCTGTTACAGCGTGACAAATGTGCTATTTCCATTACAAACGCTACTTTTACAGAAGGTGCGCGGGTTGTAATAGGTATGGTTCCTGACAGGTACTCTTTATGGAGAGATGCGGTGTCAATAAGACCCCACATCTCTCCTCCAGGCTGGTAAGCATGAGATCGTGAAAAAAAATTCACAGATCTCATGCTTTCAGCCACGATTGCGGCTTTGTTTACATTCCGGTACCGGGGCATGACGTCATAACATCGCGCCCGGGCCTCCGACGATCATAGAGATGACTGGTGCCCATTTGGTCACCAGTCATCTCTATGCCTCCCATCTGGCCCAGCAGATTGTTTCCCTGGGTCTCCGGAGAGCCCGGAGGAGCACCGGATGGCGACGGGAGGGGATATAAGAAGAATCCGCTATGATCGCTCTTATGGTGCACAGAATCGCCGGCTAAAGAGATGCACCCATCATTCAGATATCCCCCACTGAATTCCAGGACGTCATATGATGTCTTTGCACTGGGTAACATCATATCAGATTTGAACATTCGTAACAAGAAGGATGTATAACTTGTAACACAAAGAATGAGCAGGATGAGCTTTGCATATGTTTTTCTTTAATCATGTAAGTGAACCCATCCGCTCTAGCCAAGATTCACTATATTTGCATGAGTCATCAGATAACTAAGTATCATTTTTGAAGACTAACTCATATGTGATATTTTTCTCTGTTTCTGTTTCTACCTTTACATTTTTTTTATCTTCAGCTGGAATGGAAAATCATTTTCTGGGAAAAGTGAAGTCAGGCTGTAGAGTGGCTCAGCTTTATAGATGGTGTTAAAAGGGGATAAAACAGATCTGGTTGCTTTCTCAGCATTGTTCTAAAATAGAACATTGTGTGACAGAGAGAGATTCCAAATTCTATGCACAGCTGCTCATATGGGATCCTGGAAAAATGCCTACACAATATTCCACAATGTTTCTAGAAGTTTTTAATATTCAAGGCTGTAGATTTTTTTTGGTGGGAAGGTGGTTCAACCTGGGACACCTAGAGGTAAATAATTAGGTGGTGCGCACAGTGTGACATGATGACATGTGGGTGTGGCAAAATTGAGCTAACACTGGGAGGGGCTTAAAACTTGAGCCCACTGACTGTACATTGTAACATATTGCACAGACCTTGTACCCCAAAAATATTCTTTAATTACTTTGCCACATACAAGAGTCAAGCAGAGATCAGGAGTGTGTAACACACAGAGCACAGGGTTCAGAACTGTATAATGCATAGGTCAGTAGAGTACCACAAAAAAAATGACTTACCCTCCCCAATCCAAAATCCCCCCAGTAAAGATCTCCTCCCACCCACTATTACTATTATTACATTATTACTATTTCTCCCCTCACTACAAATCTTTATAGTTCCTTGACCTGGGTTCACACTATTGAGAATTGGATGCGGGCTTCCCCTCATCTAATTGGCACGTCAGAACACTGTGACCGGCTCTCAATTGAACCGGTTCACACATCTCCGGAGTGGCTCAGGTGAGAATTGCACAGGAGTCCTTTGTGTCTTCTGGTCCATTTCAGGTCCAAATTCAGCCAAAAATGTGGACTGAAATCTGACCTGAAATGGTAAAGAGAGACACACCGGACCCCTGCTGTAAGCCGCTCACAACTGGGGCCTGAAATTCAGATTGTGAATACACGGCATAAGGCTGGGCGTTCTTGACGTTCGTAATTTCTGACAACATTTGTATTACCGTGTGTATGCAAGACAAGTTTGAGACAAAACCGTCTGGAAAAAAAAACCAACGGTTTTGTTGTTGGAATGTCCAATTGTGTGTACACAGCATTACAGTTCTTCCTTAGTAGAGTCCCCCCCCAGTATGGATCTCCCCCCATTACAGATTCCCCCCATTACAGACCTCCCCCACCAGTAAAGCTCCTCTCAAGTACAGATCTCCCAACCTTTATAGCTCTCAGAAGTACAGATCCCCTCCCCAAACAGAACAGCTCCCCCAGTTCAGATTCCACCCCTTTACCAGTACAGGTCTACCAGTACAGGTCTACCAGTGCAGTGCTACCAGTACATATGCCCCCAGCCGAGCTTTCCCATCAAATCAACCACCCCAGTTTAAATCTATCCAAGTATAGCTCCGTATAGCTTAGTAAAGATCTTACCCTCACTAATACAGTACCCCAGTACAGATCTCCCTCCCTCCCCCACCAGTACAGTTTACCCCAGTACAGCTATCTCCATCCAGTACATATCTAACCCCACCACCACTACAGATTCCTCCTCTTGTATAGATTACCCCTCACAGACAGTACAGCTCCCCCCCCCCCCCCCCAGTGTGGACAATCCTTCACCCATCAATACAGCCTACCCTGATGCAGCTCTCTCCCCCAACTAGTCCAGCAACTCCAATATGGAACTAGAAGAACCCTTGGGGTAGCAATTTATTTTTTTATCAGAAATGCTAGTTGTGCCAAGCTGTGCCATTTTTCAGGCATACTTTTCTGTAGGTGTAGCCTGAATAATGAACTTGGAAGGCTACAGTGTATTTAGAAAGAAAAAGCCAAGTCATGCAATAGTTTGGGTTTGCTCTTAAAAGGTTGTTTAGGATTAGTGATGAGCGGAATACGCCATATTCGATTTCGCGATATTTCGCGAATATTTCAAAGAATATTCGCGAATATTCGTTAATATCGAATATTCGTGATATTTTATAAAAAAAAAAATTTGCGAAATTTCGCTTTTTTTTTGTGTGACTTTTAATATCGAATATTCGTGATATTTTATAAAAAAATAAAAATAAAATCGCTTTTTTTTTTTTGGATAAAATATCACGAATATTCGATATTTACGAATATTCGCTATATTTCATTAAAAAAAAAAAAATTGCGAAATTTCGATAATGCGAAATTTCGCTAGTGCGAATGCGAAATTGATTGCGAACTTGATTGCGAAATTTGAAAAAATACGAATATTCGAAATAGCGAATATTCGCCACGATATTCGAGTTATTCGCGAATACTCGAATATGCAATATTCGTAGCGAATATTCGCAATGCGAATATTCGTGAGCAACACTATTTAGGATCAGATGGAAAAGAAATATCTGTAAAAAGCCTGCCACTACAATTGACTCTAAATAGGTAAAGTCTTGTGGAAAGTCTTATAACTACTAAGGGGTGGGGGTGGGGGGCAACTCCATATGAATGTCCATATGCAACATTAGATACAGAAAGTGGGATGATAATATTACACATGTGTTCCTAATTCAGTCAAGGAGTAGAAGTATAGACATATGTTCATAATTTAGATGCTAAATGGGCCTGTAGATACAAGACGTTTACAGCTAATTGCTGGTTTCTGACTGGAATTTTCCCTGACAAGACACAGTAAGCTTGTGGCTGTAGATAAATGTGGACAACTGTCACCTCACTGCCCACCCCCCACCCAATGAGGTGACAGTTGCCCCCCTCCCACCCATCAGGTGAATCCTTCCAACTTGGCAACTACAAATCAATAGGAAGGGAGAGGTCATTCGACATTGGGGTACCACACTGTCTGAGACCAATAGGTTGATAGGGAATATGTTTTATCTATCACAAGATCAAATACACAGTATCTCACAAAAGTGAGTGCACCCCTCATATTTTTGTAAATATTTTATTCTATCTTTACATGTCACAGCACTGAAGAAATGACACGTTGCTACAATGTAAAGTAGTGAGTGTACAGCTTGTATAATAGTGTACATTTTCTGCCCCCTCAAAAAAACACCTTTCGGGGGAGGGGGGGTACCTTTTTGACAAGTACACACCCCCCATTTCCGATAAATCTCGCTGCGGGTGAGATTACTTGGAAGTTCGGCCTCCCTCTTCCTTCCCCCGCCGCCGGACCATTCGGAAAGTGCAGCACGCTTCACATATGCACAGTAGGGAACTGGCTGTGAAACCGATCGGCATTACTGCTGGTTTCCCTTACCACAGTGGTTCTCAACCTATCTAGTGCCTTGACCCCTTGATAAAATAAAAAATTAAAAAGTTGGTGGGGACCCCTAACAGTAAAATAATTTTCGTAGCATGGGTTGTCAGCACCCAAGGCAAGACAAGTAATTTGCGTACCATGCCGTGAACTGAATGGGTGGCCACAAAGATGCTGAGTGGGCGGCCCCTGGGCTCCAGGGACAGCCCAACTGGGCGGCCACAAAAAGGCTGGGAGAGTGGTGCAGGCTTCAGGAACAGCCCGGGATTCGGTGACCCCTGGCAAATCATCATTCGACCCCTGAGGGGGTCTCGACCCCCAGATTGAGAACCACTGCCTTACCATGAATGGTGGTGGCAGCACCCGAGAGGCAATGGAAACATGTTAAAAACTAACATGAGATTTTAGTAATTGAGTTAAAAAATCCTATAAAGCTGTGTATGTAGCCTGTCGCAACCTTTTTTAATACAGGACATCACGTATATATCTGTCAGAATCGCCAATCATACTTTTAGGATAGGCCTTTCGATCAAGGGCGAGTTGAAAACGTCATCTGGTCACACTTGGATTTCTTGAGAGGAGAGTTAGAATGTGGAACCAATTAGCAGCAATCAGTGAGCTAAAATTGCTCATGTGCATGCATTTAGGAACATCTGTTTTATGTATTCTATCTTCTAAACTTCTGCAATTCAGACTCTTGTGGCCGATCATGAAGTATGTGCCATGGGGAGTGGTTTTAAGGTTATAACCCAGCACTTCCAGAATACAGGCACATAGAACGTTGACAAGACATTTGTAACAGTCATCTTGAGATTAGCTGCAAATGTGCTGCAGCTTGTGCTGTCTGTTAAGGAAAATTTAGAAATGACATAAAAAAATACTTTGCTGATTTAAAAGTACTCTAAATATAGAAGAAGCGGAACAGGCTTAGACCAACAGCCATTAACAACTTCAGTTTTGGAAGGTTTTAACCCCCTTCCCGACCAGGCCATCTTTTGCGATACGGCACTGCGTTGCTTTAAGGCTGCATTCACACTTGGGTGACCTACTGTAATCGCAGCATTTTTTTCCAGGTACACATCTCTATGCCGAACGCCGAAGCCGCCTGAAAAAAAAGGTCCGGGACTTGTTTTGAGCTTCAGGCGTTCGGCGTTTCGGCGTTCAGCGTGGAGATGTGAACCATCTCCATAGAGGGGAATGTTAAATTTCCCCTCTAGCGTCTTTGGGCTGCATTTGCGTTCTGCTTCAGGCGACAAAACGCCTAGGTGTGAATGCAGCCTTACTGACTGTGACGTTGTACCCAAATACAGTTGACGTCCTTTTTTTCCCACAAATAGAACTTTCTTTTGGTGGTATTTGATCACCTCTGTGGTTTTTATTTTTTGCGCTATAAACAAAAAAAAAATTTTGAATAAAAAAACAATGGCCCAGATTCACAAAGCACTTACACCGACATATCTCCAGATGCGCCGAGTAAGTACAAATATGCGCCGTCGTATCTGTGCGCCGAACCCACAAACTTAGATACGCCTAAAAACAGACTTCATCCCACCGACGTAACTTGCCTACGCCGGCGTAGAGTGGGCCCATATTTACGCTGGACGCATGTGGCTTTCCCATTGATTTTCTATTCGATTTGAGCACCAGCCGCCACTGCAATGGGGAGAAGGTTTACCTTCCAACATGACCATGACGCAAAGCACACAGCAAAAATTACCACACGTTGGTTGAAGATGAATGTCCTTGCATGGCCTAGTCAGAGCCCAAACTTAAACCCCATTGAAAATCTGTGGATTGACTTGAAGACTGCAGTCCACAAATGGTCACCATCAAATGTAACTGAACTTGAGCAGTTCTGCAAAGAGTGGGAAATATTGCAAAGTCTAGATGTGCAAAATTAGTATTGACAAATCCCAACAGAATAAAGGCTGTAATTAAAGCAAACAGGGGTCCAACAAAATACTGACATATGGGGGTGATCATTTTTCCAACTCAATGATTCTGTCTTTGAATTATTATTTTTTTTCTGACATGTTTCACATCTTTCACATGGTTGTTATAAGTTGCACTGGGTAAATACAGCTGGATAAAACAAAAACTGTGCCTGTCTGCATTTCAGGCTGCAAAGCAACAGCACGTGTCTATTTTATATTCTATACCCACTGTATATGTTTTATTATATTTATATTTGGATCATTTTGCCTAAGCAGTCAAAAATGTTGGCTAAAATGAAATCAAATTCAGTTTTAGCAAAATCGCTCTTCTCATTCCTAACTAATCATATTAGGGTGACACCTATATATACTCTTCTTTAGGTCAATGATGTTAGAAGAGGTAGAGATTTTCATCTCATACCTCCCTGTAGCTTGGGACCCTGCTGAGTGAGTAAAGGCTTTAGGGGTGGGAACCACAAGCTTCTTTGGAGTACAAGCCATTCTTCTTGTGTTGGAATTTGCATTGCAAAGCGAACTGGTCCATGCTGGTTCTTATGTACTTACTGTATGTTTAGAGCAATCTACCTTGATCATCTGTGAGTTCTCTAAACCAGTTTGATCGCCTTACAGAAAAGAGAAGGCTCTAAAGAGATAATGGGGTTGATTAAGTAAAGGCAAGTAGGCTGTTCACTTTTCAAGATAATTTTCAGAGCTTAGTAAAAGTAGTGAAGTTATGCTGAATTCCATCATCCAATCATGTACAAGCAAAAAATGTATTTTTTTTTACTTTCCTTGCATTTAATTAGGTATCCTTTGCGTAGTAAAATTCCCATACATTCACAAAGATCTGGGACGAATTCCCTTGCAAAATGCAACTCCCTTTGCAAAGTGAACTACCAGTTTGACATTTGTAAATCAATCTAGAATCAAAAATAGGGAAGGAGTTGGGTAAGGGGAAGAAAGAGGGGGGGGGGAGGAAGGAAGGAAGAAAAAAGGGAAAAGAAAGAAAAAGGAAGAAAGGAGGAGAGGGGGAAGGAGAGTGTGAAATAGGAAAAAGGAGCAGAATACACAGGGAAAGCACTTACATTTGCCACATCCGTGTATTAGATATATGGGAAAAGCACCTAATCACCGAAGTGAAAAGAATGGCAGACTTTGAGGCAGTGCGGAAGTACGTTAAAAAATATACTTTAATATAGAACTAAAACATCCAATTTTACAATATATATAAAAAAAAGAATATTGAGCATAGGATATAACCATATGGATTACAGATTCATAGATATTGAAACAAATCCTTTGAAGTTGCCTACGCGTTTTGCCGTTGGGCTTCTTCAGGACGAGACAAATAGGATTTTTTGGGGAGAATACAGATATTGTTGTATAATCTGAAACAATATATATGACATTAGTACAATATTGGGATTTTATTTCTAATTTGAACACAAAAAGAGCAACATAATGCAAAATTTAAAAATAAAAATAAAAGTCATGAGAGAAAATAGTTACATGTATACATATATAAATACAGTGTAGCTACGTCATTAAATCAATCAATCAATCGTAAATCAATCTAGACATTTCAGAGAGAATCTAGAGAATTTCAACAAATTAGTTCATTAAGAAATATTTGAATTAACGAAAACATGTTTAACATTTTTTTTTTCCAAATATTAGTAAATTTTAATATATGTAAATTTGAAGTTCGAAATTCTAAAATCTGAAATAATAACTAACTAATAAGAAATTAACTATTACCAATTATTAAATTATAGGTATTGGAATTTCCTTTCAAATTTGGCTGTTAGTGAACGTAACAAATGCAAATTTATCCGAAATAACGAATGCCAAATCTAAATGAATGGAGCGTAACAAATTAATAATAATAAATAATAATAATAATAATAATAATGAAAACTTTTTATTATTATTATTTATTATTAACTTGTTCCGTTCTCTTAGTTTGGATGCAGCATTTGTTATTTCGGTTAATTTGTAACTTTCGACAAATTCGTATATTTTACATTTACTAACAGCCAAATTTGAAAGGAAATTCCAACACCTAAAAATGTATTTACATTATAAGCATCCCTGTCAATAGTAAATGGTTTGACTCAATTTGTAGGAGAGCTTTTTCTTTTGGAAAAAGTACAGACTTACTGACTGGATCACCAGGTCAAAATAAAGGAAAGAAAACCTAAAAAATAAAAATAATGCAGCCATCACATTTAAGATTTGCTAAGCCGTAATATAATACATGTTTGCTTTTGGGTTTAATGCTTTCATTTTTTTGTTCTGAGATTTAACGTAATTAAAGGGGTTGTAAAGGTTCTATTTTTTTTCCTAAATAGCTTCCGGATGCTTTCTACGTTGCAGATAGAGAAAGGAGCTGTGTGTTAGTGAGCAGGAAGTGAGACAGAAGAACAGGAAGTGAGAATTTCTCAGAAGTAATTAGGACATTTAAAAGCAAAATGGAAGGATGAGATAAGTGGAGGAGGACTGCACTAAGGTAAAGGAAGCTATTTAGGGAAAAAAAAATACCTTTACAACCCCTTTAAGGTGGCGTCTGGAGATCATAATAAGAACCCAGCATTCTTTCAAGCACTTTTATACACCAGTAGAATTTTGTACAAAAATGTTTTATTTCTGAACCTCATTCGACTTTCTAATGGTTAGTAGGATCAAATTAACATTCATTTTTGACCTGAATAATGAGAAGATTTTCTTGAATGAACCAAATTCTAACTGCAAATGTAGTTTCCATTAGGGGAAACATGGTACATATTGTAATGTGAATGTTGTAGGCACAAAATGAATCTGTTTACTGCATCTGGGATTCCATTCAATTATCAGAACTGGACATAATTTGAAGGGTTTTCAAATGAAATTAGTTGATAGTAGGATCATATTCTCTTTTGAGAATTTCCATGCAAACGTTCAGACAAAATACTACTGGTGTATGGCCAGTTTTAGCATCCCAAACCAAAGTAGATAAAAGGAATTAATTAAACTTATTTAATTAAACCCCCTCTCGGCCAATCCCTCCACCATCTTCCAATTCAACAAATTCAATTAAAAATACTAACAGCAATTTACAAAGCCACCCACCAGGGGCGGATTGACAACTCACGGGGCTCACAGGCAATAGGAGATTATGGGGCTCCCGGGCAATAGGAGATTATGGGGCCACACAGTATACACACTCACATACAGTATACATACACAGTATACACACACAGTATACATACACACAGAATACACATACACACACTGAAAAGGTACTATAGAGGCACTTGACCCTTTGTTTTAGATTGTAAGCTCTAATGAGCAGGGCTCTCTGATTCCTCTGCCATTGAATTGTATTGTAACTGTACAAATAATAATAATAATAATAATAATAATAATTTAATGAGGAAGTAAACCCTTATGGGTTTTCCCCTGCAAAGTAAAAGCATAATGGGCTAGTATGCATCACATACTAGCCCACTATGTGGCACTTACCTGCAAACAAAGGCCACACTGTCCCCGATGTCCCATCCATCTTCCCCCTTCTTACTTTCCGGGGCTGTGGACTCTGGCTTTGTGACTGACCAGAGTTGCTTGGGAGCCGTCAATCACGGCACTTACAAGTGAATAAACGGCACAGAGGACCGTTACTTCACAGCGCATGCAGTGATGACATCATCGGCACACTACAAGCTAAATATCCCCTAAACAGCGCACATTTAGAAGATATTTCTCCTACCTATAGGTAAGCCTTATGCCACGTACACACAACCATTTTTCATGTCATGGAAAAAAACTAAGTTTTTCTTGACGTGATTCCTCGCAAGCCTGCCTTGCATACCCACAATCGTGATAAAAAATGCTCGAGCAAAGCACGGTGGCGTACAACACATACGATGGCACTATAAAGGGGAAGTTCCATTCGAATGGCGCCACCCTTTGGGCTGATTATGCTAATTTCCCATCTCATAACTTGCTTCTGAGCATGCACATTTTTTTCCATGTCGTTAAACCCTACACACGACCGTTTTTCACGAAGAGAAAAAATAGAACATGTTCTAATTTTTGAATAGACATTTTTCTCGTCGTGAAAAACGCTCTGGAGCCTACACACGTCCGTTTTTAACGACCAATTAAAAAAAAAATTCTTGTCATGAAAAACAGGCGTGTGTACGCACCATTATTATAGGCTTACCTATAGGTAAAAGTGACAATTGGGGCTTTACAACCACAAAAAAAACAAATGAAGGTTTCTAAAACCCCTTAGGCCGCGTACACACGAGGAGACAAGTCCGATGAAAACGGTCCACGGACCGTTTTCATCAGACATGTCTCCTGGGATATTTTGGTCTGATGTGTGTACACACCATCAGACCAAAATCCCCGCGGACAGAGAACGCGGTGACGTGGCGGTGACGTTGACGCTGCGACGTGCGCAAACAAGGAAGTACAATGCTTCCACGCATGCGTCGAATCCATTCGATACATGTGGGGGATTTCGGTCCGCTGGTTAGGCGTACTAACCAGCGGACATGTCCGACGGACAGGTTTCCAGCGGACAAGTTTCTAAGCATGCTTAGAAACGTTTGTCCGCTGGAAACCTGTCCGCTAGGCCGTACACACGATCGGACATGTCCGCGGAAACTGGTATGCGGACCAGTTTCAGCAGACATGTCTCCTCGTGTGTACGCGGCCTTATGCCGCGTACACACGATCATTTTTTGTGATGAAAAAAAACAACGTTTTCTGTGAAGTAAAAAACGACGTTTTTGAAACGTCACTTTTCAAAGACGATGTTGCCTACACACCATCGTTTTTTCACAAAAAGCGAGGTTACGTTCACCACTCTTTTCCATTGAAGCTCGCTTCATAACTAGCTTCTGGGCATGCGCAGGTTGAAAAACGTTGTTTTAAACGACGTTTTTGCTACACACGGTGACTTTTTGTGAAACAAAAAACGACGTTTTGAAAAACGACACAAAAAATTCTAGCATGCTGGAATTTTTTTTTGGTCGTTTTTTTGAAGACAAAAAACGACCTTTTGCCCACACACGATCAATTTAAATGACGTTTTAAAAAACAACGTTTTTTTTCATCGCAAAAAACGACCGTGTGTACGTGGCATTAGGGAAAAAGAGCCTTGACTGATGGGGGCATGGCCAGGTACTGGACAAGGTGGTGGTCACTTAAGGATTGGTTAATTTGGGGGATGGGATGGGCCTGAGCTCAGGTGAAAATGATCATCCCAGGGAATTCTGGGTCTTTTCGTAAACAAGCTGGGAAGAGCTGCCCACCCTCCCACACCTTTTTTCTATGGTATGTCATAGCTTGCTGTGGTTTTCTTGACCTTGCCAGCATAAAATGGCTGTAATGGGCCATGCCCTTGATGGACACCGGAATTAGGCGGCCTGTCCAGCACTTATGGTAAGGGTAGGCCCCTCCCCCCTTTTGGAATTGTGTGCTCACAGTACAACTGGTTATAAAATGTTTAGTGTTCAAAATGTTATGTTTGCTTTTAATAAAGCTGTGGCCTTGCCCTTTCTAACCTAATGGTTGTAAGAGTGTTTATTTAATAGGGGCAAGGGAGGAAGGTTTTATGTACATATTTATTGCAGTAAGGGGTACCTGGGCTCATTGCGCCTCAGCAGTCAAGGCATTTGTCTTTCTCGACCAGCAAACAGATAATGCATTGTTCTGACTGTATCAAAACGCAAGCAGATTTTGGAACTCTGCATAGTCTAAAGGAAATAATTGAATTTCGAGACCGGTAAACAGAAATTGTAATGGTGTAACCATTAAAGGTTTTCCAAATTGCGCACAGCTTTTCAAAGAGGGCCAGAACTACTCTCGGCATTGTTTACTATGCCTTTAAACGCCAAGTCATTCAATACAGATGGCTAATGTTCCTCAGACACTTCAAGGAATTAGTTTCTCCAGAAAGACATTGTTTACGAGACACCCTAGGCAAGTAAAAACATTGTACAGAAGTTCCCACTACAAGTGTGAGACTGAGCAGAACCCAATCTTGTTTACCAATCAGTAGAACATTTAATAGTGTTTATTGAAGGCTGGGTGTACCGCAAACATTTCTCCGACCGAGATTTGGAGCTCCATTGTTCTAAGCAATAAACAAAATCACCAAGCTCAACTTAACTGGCCCAATCAGCTAGTTTTAACAACTGGATATTGGAAATTGGAGGAAATGAACAATGGGGAGAGAAGTGGGTCCAGATGGATGGATGGATGGAAAGAAAACAGGTCCTTGACAGTTTTATTTGTCCAGGTTAAAGAGCTGTGTTTGCAGAAAGCTATGCGGTTACAGGAAAAACAGGACTCAAGTATTTTTATGTTTGTTTTTTAGTTTAGTTTTTTTTTTTTTTCAGTTTGTAGATAAAACATCTACTACTAAGAAAACCAAAACTCATAAAAAAAGTTCTACATTTATTGTGCTTGTTGTAAAGGTGAGATTTCCTTCTTCTTTTTTATTTTTTTTATTTCTTTTTTTAAATGTTACTGTGGGGTTGATTTGCTGGCAAGTGCAAAATTTGGTGCAGCTGTGCATGGTAGCCAATCAGCTTCTTTTTATGTAACCTTTGTTTATATTTGAAAGATATTGTATGGAAAATTTTTTAATAAAAAAACAATTACATAACAGTCAGGCCGCGTACACACGAGGAGACATGTCCGCTGAAACTGGTACACAGACCAGTTTCAGCGGACATGTTCGATCGTCTGTACGGCCTAGCGGACAGGTTTCCAGCGGACAAAAGTTTCTGAGCATGCTTAGAAACTTGTCCGCTGGAAACCTGTCCATCGGACATGTCTGCTGGTTAGTACGCCCAACCATCGGACCGAAATCCCGCCATGCGTCGAATTGATTCGACGCATTCGTGCAGTGGCGGCCCGCCCATAGGGGACGCACGGGCGCCGCCCCCCCTCCCGCAGTCACAAAAAAAAAAAAGCGGGCCCTTTAAGAACTTTTATTCAGCTAAAATGTCATTTTGACATTTTAGCCAAAGTTCTAGCGGCCATCTATAGAGGGCGCTGCATCGCCACCCCCTCTCGCAAATAACACACGTTCAATGCAATGCATTGAACGTGTGTTATTGTTGCCAGCTGCCTGGTCTATTCAGATAACCGGACATGGGTCGCCGGTTACCTGAATAGCGGCAGCTGGTTGGCTGAGGGGAACTGCCTATCAAAGCCAGCGGCTCTGATAGGCTTTTCCAGTACCGCCCTCCGGCTCTCGGAAGTCTATACTCGGAGCGTAGGCAACCTGCGGTCCTTGCATAAGACTGACGGCCGTTTCAGCCAATCAGGTTCCCGGATTCTGGTTATCAGGAATCTGATTGGCTGAAGCTTCTCCACGGTGGCAGAAGACATCGAGGGAGGACATGGAAGCGTCAGGTAAGTGTTTTTTTTACAGGGAAAGGGGCATCATGGGGCACAGTGGCATCATGGGGCACAGTGGCATCATGGGGCACAGTGGTGACAAAGGGCACAGAGGCGACATTGAGCACAGTGGCATGGGGCACAGAGGTGACAATTAAAGGGCACAGTGGTGACAATTGATGGCACAGTGACTGCATTTGATGGCATGGCACAGTGGTGACAATTGATGGCACAGTGACTGCATTTGATGGCATGGCACAGTGGTGACAATTGATGGCACAGTGACTGCATATGATGGCATGGCACAGTGGTGACAATTGATGGCACAGCGGCTGCGTTTGATGGCATGGCACAGTGGTGACAATTGATGGGCACAGTAGCTGCGTTTGATGGCATGGCACAGTGGTGACAATTGATGGCACAGTGGTGGCGTTTGATGGCATGGCACAGTGGTGACAATTGATGGCACAGTGGTGGCGTTTGATGGCATGGCACAGTGGTGACAATTGATGGCACAGTGGTGGCGTTTGATGGCATGGCACAGTGGTGACAATTGATGGCACAGTGGCTGCATTTGGTGGCATGGCACAGTGGTGACAATTGATGGCACAGTGACTGCGTTTGATGGCATGGCACAGTGGTGACAATTGATGGGCACAGTAGCTGTGTTTGATGGCATGGCACAGTGGGGACAATTGATGGCACAGTGGTGGCGTTTGATGGCATGGCACAGTGGTGACAATTGATGGCACAGTGGTGGCGTTTGATGGCATGGCACAGTGGTGACAATTGATGGCACAGTGGCTGCATTTGGTGGCATGGCACAGTGGTGACAATTGATGGCACAGTTGCTGTGTTGCATGGCACAGTGGTGACAATTGATAGCACAGTGGCTGCATTTGGTGGCATGGCACAGTGGTGACAATTGATGGCACAGTTGCTGTGTTGCATGGCACAGTGGCTGCATTTGATGGCATGGCACAGTGGTGACAATTGATGGCACAGTTGCTGTGTTTGATGGCATGGCACAGTGGTGACAATTGATGGCACAGTGGCTGCATTTGGTGGCATGGCACAGTGGTGACAATTGATGGCACAGTTTCTGTGTTTGATGGCATGGCACAGTGGTGACACTTGATGGCACAGTGTCTGCATTTGGTGGCATGGCACAGTGGTGACAATTGATGGCACAGTGGCTGCATTTGGTGGCATGGCACAGTGGTGACAATTGATGGCACAGTTGCTGTGTTGCATGGCACAGTGGCTGCATTTGATGGCACAGTTGCTGTGTTTGATGGCATGGCACAGTGGTGACAATTGATGGCACAGTGGCTGCATTTGGTGGCATTGCACAGTGGTGACAATTGATGGCACAGTGGCTGCATTTGGTGGCATGGCACAGTGGTGACAATTGATGGCACAGTGGCTGCATTTGGTGGCATAGCACAGTGGTGACAATTGATGGCACAGTTGCTGTGTTGCATGGCACAGTGGCTGCATTTGATGGCATGGCACAGCGGTGACAATTGATGGCACAGTTGCTGTGTTTGATGGCATGGCACAGTGGTGACAATTGATGGCACAGTGGCTGCATTTGGTGGCATGGCACAGTGGTGACAATTGATGGCACAGTTTCTGTGTTTGATGGCATGGCACAGTGGTGACAATTGATGGCACAGTGGCTGCATTTGGTGGCATGGCACAGTGGTGACAATTGATGGCACAGTTGCTGTGTTGCATGGCACAGTGGCTGCATTTGATGGCATGGCACAGTGGTGACAATTGATGGCACAGTTGCTGTGTTTGATGGCATGGCACAGTGGTGACAATTGATGGCACAGTGGCTGCATTTGGTGGCATTGCACAGTGGTGACAATTGATGGCACAGTTTCTGTGTTTGATGGCATGGCACAGTGGTGACAATTGATGGCACAGTGGCTGCATTTGGTGGCATGGCACAGTGGTGACAATTGATGGCACAGTGGCTGCATTTGGTGGCATGGCACAGTGGTGACAATTGATGGCACAGTTGCTGTGTTGCATGGCACAGTGGCTGCATTTGATGGCATGGCACAGCGGTGACAATTGATGGCACAGTTGCTGTGTTTGATGGCATGGCACAGTGGTGACAATTGATGGCACAGTGGCTGCATTTGGTGGCATGGCACAGTGGTGACAATTGATGGCACAGTTTCTGTGTTTGATGGCATGGCACAGTGGTGACAATTGATGGCACAGTGGCTGCATTTGGTGGCATGGCACAGTGGTGACAATTGATGGCACAGTGGCTGCATTTGGTGGCATGGCACAGTGATGACAATTGATGGCACAGTTGCTGTGTTGCATGGCACAGTGGCTGCATTTGATGGCATGGCACAGTGGTGACAATTGATGGCACAGTTGCTGTGTTTGATGGCATGTCACAGTGGTGACAATTGATGGCACAGTGGCTCGTTTGGTGGCATGGCACAGTGATGACAATTGATGGCACAGTGGCTGCATTTGGTGGCATGACAATTGATGGCACAGTGGCTGCATTTGGTGGCATGGCACAGTGGCTGCACGTGATGGGCACAGTGAGGCTGTAATATTTTTTTTTGTTTGCGTCCCCCCAAAAATTTTGAGCACCAGCCGCCACTGCATGCGTGGAAGCCTTGAACTTTCGTGTTTGAGCATGTCGGTGTCTTCTACGTCACAGCGTTCTCTGTCCGGAGATTTTGGTCTGATGGTGTGTACGCACATCAGACCAAAATATCCCTTCAGACATGTCCGATGAAAACGGTCCCCGGACCAGTTTCATCGGACATGTCTCCTCGTGTGTACGCGCCCTCACAAGCTGGGTATAAAACAGGGATCCTCAAACTACGGCCCTCCAGATGTTGTAGAACTACACATCCCATGAGGCATTGTAACACACTGACATTCACAGACATGACTAGGCATTATGGGAATTGTAGTTCCTGAACAACTGGAGGGCCGTAGTTTGAAGACCCATGGTATAAAAGAACAAAAAAGTCCAGTTAGGCCAGTGGTTACTTTGCCTCCACACTGTCAACATAGGATGGTCAATCGGACCCTATGTTGTATATCATGATCATTGCCTAACTCAGTGGTTCTCAACCTGCTAGTGCCGTGATCCTTTGATAAAATTTCCCAGGTTGTGGTGACCCATAAGGCCCTGTACACACAATCAGACATGTCTGATGAGACTTGTCTGACGGACCGTTTTCATCAGACAACTCTGAACTTGTCTGTTGGTCTGATGTGCGTACACACCATCGGACCAAAATCCGATCAGACCAGAACGCGGTGACGCAGAACACAACGACGTGATGAAAAAACAAAGTTCAATGCTTCCAAGCATGCGTCGACTTGATTCTGAGCATGAGCAGACCAGTTTCATCGGACATGTCCGATCGTGTGTACACGGCCTACTCAAACAATTGTAATTTTGCTACTGGGAGATTTAACCACTTGCTGGCAGTCACCCCATTAGGTTAAAACTACAAAGGAGATTGGTAGCGGCTCAGTCATGTATTAAAATCGCTATCAATTTATCGCTATAAGTAGTAAATGATTTCTAAAAAGGTAGATCAAATGGCTTCCTAAGTAAGCTACATCAGTAAGGCATGGTAGTGATTAATGTTGCATAATCGTACTTTGCTCCAATCATGTATGATTAATCGCTACAAGATGCTACTTGTATAGCTTACTCCATAGGGAGCCATTTGTTCCATCTGTTTTAGCAGTAATCTGCTATTCCTAAGTGATCATTTGCTAGTGGATTTAGAAGCACGAGCTATGAAAAATCTGCTGTATTCCTTTACAAAAAAAAAAAAACTAAACAAAACAAAGCTCCTGTATAGCTCCAGCCTAATGAAATGTCTGCAGTTGAAAACAAAAGGTTGAATCTCTAGCAGTAAAAGATTAAAATTGTCTGTGTAGCTCTCTTGTAACAGGCGGACACTACTATTTAGTGTAAGGTCCATTTTAAACACATGCTATCGGCAGTCAGTCAATACCAAGTTATCTGTCCATAGGTAGAAGATACTGGTATCATTAGAAGGGCAGCTGATGGGGGGGTGGGGACCACCAGTCCTCCTGTAGGGGGCCTGGGCACACAGGGGGCCCAGACAGCACAGGAAATTAGTGTGGTGGTCGGGCGGAGGGGCAATTACAGAAGGATGTCCTGTGCGACTCTCTGCTGTAGCTGAAAGCCATTTTCTCCCTCTCCTGCCGTCTTTCAACTGCTGCAGGGAGAGACACAGACCGTAGCGCTGCAGGCTTCCCTGTCCTGTAAAACAAAAACAAATTGTTAAAAGAAGAAAAGTAAGAAATCATTTTTAAAAATTGTAAAATAAAATAATTGTAAAAATGTTAAACATTTACTGCGGCAGGGTGGCTCTATTGCGTACCTGTACATCGTTTCATGCAATAGATACTGTGAATCGATCGCGGGTAATACGATGTATCACTGCACAGAGAGGCAAAATGGAGATCTGCCCATGTAAACAAGGAGGATCCCCATTCTAAAAGGGGTCGATATGGAGATCTGCTGTGTCCCATTGAGCCCATCCCCCACACAGTTAGAACACACCCAAGGAACACAGTTAACCCCTTGATGGCCCCTAGTGTTAACCCCTTCCATGCCAGTGTCATTTATACATTGATCAGTGCATTTGTTTTAGCACAGATCATTGTAATAATGTCACTGGTCCCCAAAAAGTGTCACTTGAGGTCAGATTTGTCCACCGCAAGGTCGTACTCCCGCTTTAAAACTCAGATCGCCGCCATTACCAGTAAAAACATGTAGAAAAAGTCTAGACCTCTATCCCTTATTTTGTAGACACTATGGCCTGGATTCACAAAGGATTTACATCGGCGTATCTCCAGATACGGTGATGAAGAAAAGAAGAGAGGACGGCCGCACTCCAAGGATTTTCAAACGAAAAAAGTTGTCTTTATTGTAAATCCAAAAACATGTACAGTCACCGCAATCACAGAAAACAGGACAGTCGACGCGTTTCGCACTCAATCAGTGCTTAGTAATGAGCCATGACTAAGCACTGATTGAGTGCGAAACGCGTCGGCTGTCATGTTTTCTGTGATTGCAGTGACTGTACATGTTTTTGGATTTACAATAAAGACAACTTTTTTCGTTTGAAAATCCTTGGAGTGCGGCCGTCCTCTCTTCTTTTCTTCATCACCATTGCTATTTGCATCGCCAGCACCTTGGTAATCCAATCATCCTTGATCGTCTACAGGTCTCACCTGGAGTGGTGATTCCCTTTTTTTTGTATCTCCAGATACGCTGCCGTAATTTCAAATGTGCACCATCGCATCTTTGCGCCGATTCGCCAAGCGAAATACGTCCAAAAACATGGCTTCAGTCGTCTGACGTAAATTGCCTATGCTGGCGTATCGTTGGCGCATAGTTACGCTGGACGCATTCGACGTTCCCATTATAAATATGAAAATGAGTAAGATACACCGATTCACAAACGTAGATGCACCCGTCGTAGGCATTGCGCCAACGTATCTTATGGAGTATATGTGACGTAATCTGAGCATGCGCGCGCATGCCCAGTTTGACCGGCCATTGCTTAGCATGGGGTCACGTTTAATTTAAATAGATGACGCCCACCTCTTTCCTACTTTGAATTGGGCAGGCTTACGCCGGACAATTTACGCTACGCCGCCGCAACTTACGGAGTAAGTGCTTTGTGAATACTGCACTTGCCTCTCTAAATTACGTCGGCGTAGCGTATTTGAGGTGCGCTACGCCGCTCTAAAGATATGCCGCCCTATGTGAATCCAGGCCTATAACTCTTGCACAAACCAATCAATATATGCTTATTGTGATTTTTTTTTAATCAAAAATATGTAGCAGAATACATATTGGCCTAAACTGATATATATATTTTTTTGGATATGTGTTACAGCAGAAAGTTAAAAATATATATTTTTTTCAAAATTGTCTGTCTTTTTTTGTTTATAGCACAAAAAAAAAACAGCAGAAGTGATCAAATACCACCAAAATAAAGCTCTATTTGTGGGGGAAAAAGGACATCAATTGTGTTTGGGTACAACGTCACATGACCACGCAATTGTCAGTTAAATCGACGCAGCGCCGTATCGCAAAAAATTGGCCTGGACATTAAGGGGGTAAATCCTTCCAGGGCTGAAATAGTTAAGAATTTTTTTTTTAAATGTAAAAAAGAATTGAAAAATGGTTCATTATTTTGGTTCTCTGTTATGTTTGTGTCCACTGATGATGATTTTAGTGTATTTTAGTGAAAATATGGTCTTGATATATTGAGGGTGGGTGGGGCCCTGCCAGGTACGTTGTACGGGGTCCTGTGATTTCTAACAGCAGTCTTGATCATTAGTCTAAAAGAAGATATTATAAGAAATACAATATAAATTAAATTGTGCTAATACACATTCATAAAACACTATTAAACATCATTAAACATAAAAATAAAACATAATTAATATGTAATTTGCTGCACAAAACAAGTGATAGTGGCCATGCTGATGAACAATCAGTCCATAAATTCATATTCCACATCTGCATGAGAGCACTGCTTCCTGATGATATCGTTTGGACGAAACGTGCAATAGGTGGGACTTCCGGTTGGCCGCATTGACATCACGTCCACCCAGTGAAACGCACGTCGGCTGCAGGCTGGCGGCATATCCAAAAAAAACTCCCATGGCAAATTTTAATATAGTGCCATTCTCATATAGTCTCATATAGTGAGTTCAATTTTTTATACTTTGCCGTTTTAATAAATAAATATGCTGCATAATGAAGTATCCCTCTAGAGCTCTCTTAGGTTTCTCTACCTGGAGAAGGCTTGGAATATCCCATTATATGATTCATCCATTCTATGTGGCGGAGAGGAGGGGCATCTTTATATATCCTGGCAGTGTGACATGTGGAGTTTATTTGTTTCATTTGTTACGCAACACAGTATTTCTTAGTGCCACTTTCATCACTTTTACGTTACACAGGTGTATTCGGAGTGGCAGCTGGGCATATATATTTTTAAATATTTGTAATTCACTAATGCAGTTTTTTGTTATTTTTGTTGGCTTGTTTCATTAGGAATGGTTAGTTAGTTATTAATTAGCCAGGAAGGCTGCAGACAGGCGTTTGAGGGTCGGTTCACACTGGTAGCATGACATGTAAAAATCAATAGTTCCCTATGTGAGCCCTCTTAACTGGTCCGACTTGTGTCGGTCTGACTTGGAAAAAGGTTCCTGCACTACTTTGGTCCGACTTGGGCGCATTTTCAGCCATTGATTTTAATGGAAGTCGTATACAAGACGGACCATCATTATCCGACTTGTGGCATGGAACGTGTGCTCTTAAATCAAGTGTCTGCAATGTTAGCAATGTAAAATCACATATAAAAAATGGTGTGCCCAATAGCGGACGTAATACAATTAACTCACACTCACTACCAGTATGAGACAATCCTTGCTCGCAGGAAACATTCCTGCCCCACACTATTGACTCAATGGACTCCATGGCGACTATGGTACGACACTAAATGGAATCACTGATCATTGATCCATTCCTGAACGCTCCATCCAATCCTTGATGCGCTCCACCCCCTCCCCTCCCCTCATGTGTGAAGCCCCCCCCCCATCCTCCCCTCCTTAGCATAGATATTGCACTCCCTTATGATTATCCCTACAATATACAGTTATATGTAATTCGAATGTTCTGATACGTTACAAGTTTGTTTATGCACAATCAGAAACCCTTCGCTGTATTCAATACTGCTCATGGCTTGTTCGCCTAGATGTAACTTACTGCTGTATTTGTATTTCTCAATAAAAACTATTTGAAAGAAAAAAAAAAATGGTGTGCCCCCCCCAAATCCATACCAGGCCCTTTGAGTCTGGTATGGATCTTGAGGGAGGGATCTTATGCCAAAAAAAAATGGCGTACCCCCAACCATACCAGATTTTGAGGGGAACCACACCCCCCAATATCTATACAAGACCCTTATCTGAGCATGCAGCCCGGCAGGTCAGAAAAGGGGAGACGAGCGAGCCCCCCCCTCCTGAACCATACCAGGCCACATGCCCTCAACATGGGGGTGGGTGCTTTGGGGCATTGGGGCTCTGCCTCCCGCCCCAAAGCACCGTGTCCCTATGTTTATGTGCCACTTTATGGCCACTTCCCCACAACCCTGGCCAGTGGTTGTGGGGATCTGCGGGCAGGGGCTTATCAGAATCTGAAAGCCCCCTTTAAAAACGGGGTCCTCAGATCTCATCCCCCATGTGCATTCACCCCCAAAAAAGAAGCAGTGTAGTGTTAAAAAAAACAAGAGATGGTTTTTGACCTTTATTAAAAATGAAGAATGTTTCCCGTGGTAGCTCCAACGCCAAGCACAATGTCTCCTTTCTCCGCTTCCTCTGCCGATGTCTTCTTTCTCCGCTTCCTCTGCCAATGTCTTCCTCCGCAGCAGCCACGGACCAGCTGAAAAAAAAACACTCCTCCGACAGAGGATGCCACCATTCTGTCCACTCCAGTGTCTAAAAGGTTTTATATAAATTTGGGGCGTGCTTCATTTGTAATAAAGGACTTTTTAAAAACCGTCTCTTGTTTTTTTGTAACACTACATTGCTTTTTATTTGGTGACTGGGTAGGGGTACAATGTACCCCATACTCATTCACATGGGGGGCTTTTAAAAGGGACTTCCAGATTCCGGGAAGCCCCCTGCCCACAAACCCGAGTTGTGGGGAAGAGGCCTTTGTCCCCATCCACAAGGGAACAAAGTGCTTTGGGGTGGCATGTGGCCTGGTATGGTTCAGGAGGGGGTGCACTTGCTCCCATGCCCCCCTTTCCTGAACTTCTGGGCTCCATGCTCGGATAAGGGTTTGGTATGGATATTGGGGGGATCCCACACCGTCTTTTTTTTGAAGAGGGATTTCCCCTCAAAATCCATACCAGACCGAAAGGGCCGTGTATGAATTGGGGATGCATGGCATTTATTTTATTTTTTTATTTGCCATGAAGTTTCATCTATTCCAGAGCCAAAGGAATTGATTTGATTGGTTTTGACCCTGCTACTTCCTCTGCATCGGCATTAACGGCTCATCACCAACAGAGGAACAGCACCATCACCTGCACCATCACCTGCATACACCAAAGGGAATCCATCCGGGATAGCGAGATCTCCATATCTGGACGGACCTTACTATGTGCTCACATATAGCACCCTGAAGGTAAGGGAACTACAACACCTGTTGGGGATGTCCAGTATTTATCAACATCTAGAGTGAAGTTCCTTCACCACACAATCATCCAACCTACCAGCAGACACCAGCTATAGACTGCCCGGTGCAACTGTCCATAGCCCAGCACGTCTCTCACTGACAAATAGGACTTCACTGTTTGCCTTTTTGCTGTGTTTTGACACATGGAACTTTGATTTTGCATGCACATTTTGGATGCATGAGTGTTTGTATACACATTTAGCTATATAGTGTGTTTTTTTTATTTGATTTTTTATTCTTTTTGACATTTATGTATTGTGTGTTTTTGTAGTGCTCACGCATCACCATTTGAAGCGCTCATCACTTATTTTATTTTACTAGTAAGCATTGATGTCAAGAATGGATTCCACAGCACAAAGTTCACATGGTATCTGGATCACTCAAAGTGGCCCAACCCCGAGCACCGCAATTGGCTGTGTTCAGTGGACTGGTTGCAGATCGCGCTAGTGCACACCCCAGCAGTAAATGTACTGTTAGCGGACACAAGTGGTTAAAGGCAAACAAAAGTATTTTTAGAATACATTCTTCAAGTCATCAAATATACTGATATTTTTCGTACGGATTTTCATATACCGTATTTATCGGCGCATATCGCGCACTTTTTTGCCCTGAAAATCAGGGCAAAATCGTGGGTGCGCGATATACGCCGATACCCGCTTTCCCGCGCCGAGTTTTGAATACTGCGCTGACATATACCGAGCGCCGTACACTCGGGTATATTCGGCCAGTCTCGGCTACTTCCGCGGTCACGTCCTGGACGTACAGGACGTGAGCGCGACAGTTGCCGAGCCTGCCCGAGTGTACTGCGCTCGGTATATGCTGGCGCGGTATTCAAAACTCGGCGCGGGAAATGAGAGCGGAGGACGCGAGGACGCCGCAGAAGGATGCCGGACCCGCCGAAGAGGATACCGGACCCGCCGAAGAGGACACCGGACCCGCCGAAGAGGACCCCGGACCCGCCGCAGAAGGACGCCGGACCCGACGAGGCCGCCGATGGACGCTGCGCAAGACACCAAAACTGTAAGTACAAAAATAACAAAAATAACTTTTTTTCCACAGGATTGGGGGTCACTTTAGGGGTGCGCGGTATATGCGGGAGTGCGTTATACTGTGATAAATACGGTAAATGTTTACACAAATGTTTGAAAATCTACTAGTGTATGGCCACCTTAACAGGCTACCCATAAGGATTGGCAAGTGGTTATAGTGACTTTAGGTGCAAATACTACTTTCATTGCAACAACAGAAATCAGGGTTGTAAAGGTACATATTTTTTCACCTTAATGCATCCTATGCATTAAGGTGAAAAAACATCTGACCGCAACCGCCCCCCCCCCCCCCCCCCCAGCCCCCCGTTTTACTTACCTTAGCCCTGGAAAGCCCTGCGTCGAGAATGCGATTGATGTTTCCCCAGGGTTCTCGGCTCTTCATTGGATAGATTGATAATAGCGCAGCCATTGGCTCCCACTGCTGTCAATCAAATGCAATGACATTGGGCGCCAGGGGCGGGGCTGAGTCCTGTACTCAGCGACTATGAATGCCAAATGCAGGACACGGGAGTGTGCCCGCAAGGTAACCCCCTTGGCAGAGCACTTCTCATAGGGGGTTATCTGAAGCGGGGAGTAGCAGCAGGAGCCGCCGGGGGACCCCAGAAAACGACGTTTGGGGCCACACTATGCAAAACGAGCCGCGCAGTGGTATGTCATGATTGTTATTTAAAAAAGAAAAACGAACCCATAGTATCACTTTAAGGTTTCTTTTGATTTTTGCAAACCTTACTGATGATTTAGAACCTGACCGGCATTTACTTGAAGTGAGATTTCCAACTCTAATTACTGACATATGTAAGATACAAAGATACACAGGTTCCATGGTTAAACACATTCATCAGTGCCTTATCTGACTTTCATGAGCCACAGGATCCCTGGAATTGATATGCCAGTAATTAAAGGGGTGGGTTAGCTTCTTTAAAACTATAATAAAGAAAAAAAACCTGACCTAGCATGTAAATAGAAGTCACTGCGAGGGGTCAGCACATCCCATTATCAATGTTCCTGAGTGCCTCGGTATCCTCACACCCCAGGGTGTTCAATATTCAAAGGTCCAATGTTAGCTCCTAAGTTAAAGCTCTGGTGTACCCCCTGCAGTGGGTTCCTTGTATAGATTATAGGAGCACAACGCATTCCTTTTGGAGGTGGGGGAGGGGGTGCCGGAGTCCTGACTTAACTCTGAATATGGATTCTGACAATGCAAACTATGCACCCCAGGATAAGTTATTGCAGGCATCTCTTTGTGTCTCCTTTTTACATGCTAGGTCAGTTTTACCAATTGTTTCGTAGTATGGGTTAACTTTAATTAGTTTGTCACAGATCCAACATTATAGATTACGTTTCCATCTGTGTGCCAGTAGTGCTACACTGGCCTTGTACATTATATAGCGTTGGTTGGTGCAAGGAGTGGACTTTATTAGTGCCCAAGGGTTACATAAAACAACTGTTAAAACTTAACAAAACGTTTTTATCAGTCATTTTGTGTAATCCTTGAGCACCAATAAAGTTCACTCCTTAAGATCTGGTGCCTGTGCCCTCTACCAAATATTTTTATTAAGATCAGCCATTTACAATAGCCATCAATTGGACATTTATTAAAACTTGACTGGCATCTTGTCCGATGTGGCAAGTCCCTGCAGTAACAATTATTCTTATTATTCAGGCTTTATATAGTGCCAACATCTTATGCAGCACTTTACAAAATAAAGGGAGTACAATTTCAATAGAATTTAAAGCAGGGTTTCCAGCCACAGCATTTTTTTAATGTATGTCCTTTCCTCATGCGTTTTTATAATATAAATCCGGTCACTTACTATTTTTCAATCCGCCACCGCTCCGCATAGTTATTCAAAAAAGATAGTTTATAAAACGATGTCTACACAGTTGTCATTTTGCTTGTGGGCATTGTGAAGCCCACAAGCAGTTCCTTCTTGGAAGTCTTGGATGGGGAGTGATAATTGGGTAGCGCACTGCTTCCTGGTAAGTGATGACACACATTTCCCAGGAGCATTAGGGGGAGATGATGTCAGAATCCTAGGTGATTCCAAAGGCAGATTTCGTGGAGCCGCATAGCAACAGGCATTTCCTGATGAGTAAAAAAACTTTTTTTTTTTTTTAGGTCTAATGAGCACAATAATGAAAAAAAAAATTTGGGATGGAAACTCCACTTTAAAACAAGAGGATTAGGAGGGTCTTGCTCATAAGAGCTTAGTCGCAAGTGATTCAAAAGGTGATAACTTTGAGGGAAGAGCTGATGGAGGAAATAGACTTACATTTTTTAGGTGGAGGTGGAGAGATATGTTTTGAAGGATCGTTTAATGGTGGAAAGAGTTGGAGATAGCAATTCTGGTTAGGGTTGGAAATTTCAGAGAATATTCTGGAGAAGTCCTGGAGGCAAGCATCGGAAGAGGTGGCAAGGGAGCAAAAGAGCAAGAGGTCTTTGAAGGTCCAAAGAGGACAGTTTGGGTGATATTTTGAGATAAGGTTGGTGATGGGGCTGGGAGTGGAGATATGGATGGTTTAGTATGGTGTTGTTAATATTTTGTATTTTGTATTTTATCAGAGCTTTTTTTCTCAGAAAATAGGTACAGGAACTCAACCACGACCCGTTCAGATTTCACAAACAGTAGAAGGGTCTTAAAGGGGCATTAAATACCAGAATTGCATTACATACAGAGTGCAGAGTTCAGGGGGTTACAAAGCTGTCACTTGTAAACACAGAAACCAGACTTCTTTGTTTACAAGTGATTGTGGTGAGCGGGCACCAAAGGGTCTGAGCCAAAGGTGGTGGAACTGAGTTCCCCCGAGTTCCCCCAGAAAAAAAGCCCTGTATTTTATACAATTAACAATACACATCAGTCCCTGTCGCCAGATGATGCTCCCAATCTAATTCTCCTACTACACCTATATACCAATTTGCTCACTAGTATGATTTCAGAATGTAGGAAAAGTGGTACATCCTTTGGGCACCCATGCAATGAAAATGCAAACTCCATCAGATAATGTCCCCCTGGGATATAAACCCAGACCAGTAAGGCAGCAAGTCATCTAAACCACCATGCTGCATTATGGCGATGCAAACAATGTGGCAATACTGTATATAAATTGTCCATTTGGTAAATTTCTCTAGGACTCCTATTGCCTACTCAGATCTCTCAAGCACACCAACCGCTCCCCTCAAGATGTCCATTAGGTGGAATTTGGAAGATCCAACCCCAAAAATTGGTCAGTAAGAAGTTGTGTAAATACATCACAGAGTGCCTTCAGAAATTAGATCATAAATAGATTAACCATAACCTGATTACACACTGATTATATGAGCCTTTTTCAAAAAATTTATGCCTAGGGAACCATTAAAATAATTTTCAGGTTCTCGTTGAACCTCTGGTACCTCTGGTAAAAATAAAATAAAAAAAAGATTATACCTAGAGTTTATGGTACATTAGCATGATTAATAAGAACGTTTTAAATAAAAAGAGTCTTATGGTGTACCTAGAGTTTTTGACACCCATGCCACAGATTTTGTTACCAATTCCCTACAAAATATTTTTCAGTAATATTAATGAAATGATAAATAACTGCAGAAAACAAAGGCAGAGGAAAAATTGTGGTGTTCTCTTGTATTAGTAGTCAGTGTAGAAGTGACTTTCAATTGACCCCTTGCATTGATGACTGCTTTCATGTAATGTACCCTGCCCCAACATAATATGCCCTGCCCCCACATAATATGCCCTGCCCCCACGTAAGGTGCTCTGCTCTCAGATAATGTGCTTTGCTACCACGTTGTCAGGAAAGGTTCCCTCCGCTGGTGACAGTGCCTGATATTTGGCGTGCAGTACTGTGGTCCACCAGCAGGTGTCTTCTGGCAGTCTGTAACTGCCAGGGGAGCTCTCCACTGGTGGTGGTATTATGTTATCTGTGGGCAGCAGTACTGGTGTCCACCAGCGGGGGGTTCCTGGCAATGTGGGGCCGACATCTCCTGCAATTAGGCCTCACCTGAGACTGATTGCAGGAGATGTGTACAAATACCTGGCAGTGACAATCATACTCTGCTATGGTATCGCTCCATGCGCCCTGACCCTGTATAGCTCTGCATCTGTACCTGACTCTGATCCTGTCGGTCTGTTACCTGAACCTGAACCTGGAATCCTGTACCTGTCCCCCCTGTGATCCATCTGTCCTCTCCTTGTCCTGTTTGTTTTCTCTTTTTCCAGCTGCTGACCTCCCATTGACGATCCTGGCCTGTCTCTGTTATGATTCTTGTTGTCCCCATTACATCTACATATTGGTCTCTCACTGTTACTATTTGTGGGTTCTGTTGGTATTGGTTGTTTATTATTTCACTTATCTTTAATAAATTATCATATTTTCACTTAAACACGTCTGGGTTTCCTATGTTGCAGTCCACACAGTTCTGGTCTTATCTGGTACGTGACATATGTAATGTGCCCTGCTCCCATGTAATGTAGAGTTTTCAAAAGGAGATGGACAGCCGCACTCCAAGGAACTTCAAAAAGTCGTCACGTTTCACACTAAACTAGTGCTTAATCAAAGCCATGATTAAGCACTAGTTTAGTGTGAAACGCGTCGGCTGTCCCCATTTGGCTGTGGTTTTTGTGATGCATGTCCTTGACTTTTACCAATAAAGACGACTTTTTGAAGTTCCTTGGAGTGCAGCTGTCCATCTCCTTTTGAAAACTCTACATTGCTTAGTGCATTGCCAGCACCTTGGTTTCCTGGGAGGTTCCTTAATAGTCCACAATACCCACCTGGAGGGGTGACTCCCTTTCCTCCCATGTAATGTGTCTGCTGCCCTTCCCCATGTAATGTGCCCTTCCGACCTCCATGTAGTTTGCCCTCCTGCCTCTGTTTACTGTGCCCTCCTTACCCCCTGTCCCCTGCAGGGTTCCAACCACAATTAGCATTTTTTAAATGTATGTCCTTTCTAGTGATGAGCGGAATACGCCATATTCAATTTCACGATATTTCGCGAATATTTCGAAGAATATTCGCGAATATTCGTTAATATCGAATATTCGTGATATTTTATAAAAAAAAAAAATTGCGAAATTTCGCAATTTTTTTTTTTTTTATAAAATATCACGAAAAATATGCGAAATTTCGCTAGTGCGATTGCGAAAAAATACGAATATTCGAAATAGCGAATATTCGAAATAGCGAATATTCGCCGCGATATTGAAGTTATTCGCGAATACTCAAATATGCAATATTCGTAGCGAATATTCGCAATGCGAATATTCGTGAGCAACACTAGTCCTTTCATCATGCGTTCTTTTATAATATAAATCCGGTCACTTACTATTATACAATCCCCTGGCGCTCCGCATAGTTATTCAAAAAAGATTGTTTATTAAACTATGTCCACACCGTTGTCATTTTGCTTGTGGGCATTGTGAAGCCCACAAGCATTTAATTCCTGGAAGTCTTCGATGGGGAATGATAATTGGGTAGCGCACTGCATCCTGGGAAATGATGACACACATTTCCCAGGAGCATTAGAGGGAGATGATGTCAGGATCCTGAGTGATTCAAAGGCAGATTTCGTGGGACCGCATAGCAACAGGCATTTCCAGATGAGTAAAACATTTTTATTTCTTTTTTTCTTTTTTAGGTCTAATGAGCACAATAATGAAAAAAAAATTTGGGATGGAAACTCCACTTTAACCACTTAAGGACCGGACCAATATGCTGCTAAATGACCATGAAGGGGTTTTTACAATTCGGCACTGCGTCGCTGTAACAGACAATTGCGCGGTCGTGCGACGTGGCTCCCAAACAAAACTTGTGTCCTTTTCTTCCCACAAATAGAGCTTTCTTTTGGTGGTATTTGATCGTCTCTGCGATTTTTTTTTTTGCGCTATAAACAAAAATAGAGCAACATTTTTGAAAAAAAATCTATTTTTTTTACATTTTGTTATAAGAAAAATCAAATAAACGAAATTTTAGTCAGACATTTAGGCCAAAATTAATTTAGCCACGTGTCCTTAGTAAAAAAAAAAAAATCGCAATAAAAAAAATCGCAAGGGGTTAATGTGCCTATGTGTAGTGTGTGTCAGTGTAGTGTTGTGCAGACTTACTGTGCGATGTAATCTCTCCTCAGAGGCGGTTGAAAATACCGCTGAGTGGAGAGATCACATCACTTCCTTCTTCCTGTGTTTACACAGGAGGAGGAAGTGCACTGCAGGGGGAGCGAGCGCATTGGCTGGGAGCGATCGTGAGGGGGTGGACAAAAACGAATAGCCGCCCCCTCATCCCGGATCGCTCCCAGAGCCACGGAGACCGTCGCATGTACTGGGGGAGTCCCGATCGGACCCCCGACCCGCGTCTAGGCAGGGACGTACAGATACGCCAATGTGCATGTACGTGCCATTCTGCCGATGTATATGTACATGCGGCGGTCCGCAAGTGGTTAAATAGGTAATTTAAATATTGATTCTATAATTTAAAGTGGAACATCCCTCTCTAAATCAACATGGACTAGGTACGGTTGGGAGCTGCAGTATCTACCACCAGCTGTGGTCAGGGCTGGACTGGGACAACAATTTGGCCCTGGACTTCATCCAGACCTGCCCACTTTAATTTTGCAAACACGCACAAAAAGAAGTGAAGCTGGAGGGCTAACGACATTCAGGAACATTGCTACAGCCTCATTGGCTGGAATTTCAGAAATTGGCATTGCTGCACAGCCATTGGTTGCCTTTCAGCAATGCAGCGGCGCTGCAAACCCACCCCCCGGCCAGCCAAACTCAATGGAAAGCCAAGCCCCCCCCATTCACTGGCCATTAGCCATTTTACTTTATTTCTCTTATAGGCAGTACAGCAGTGCTCAAAATAATGGTCTGCACAGCCTTTACTTTGACAGGCTGTCACCGAAACCGGCCCACTGAGCCATCGGCCCACCGGGAAACTCCCTGTAGTCCCAATGGCCAGTACATGCCTGGCTGTGGTGGCCACAGTGGCTACTGTGTCTAATTTCCAATTGCAAAGCTACAATTAACATTATTTTTCTTTCCAATGTACCCAAACTAGGACAGAAGATGGAGGGAAACAGATTTTCACTTTGCATATTTATAATTAAATCATGTTTTTGCCTGGAGTTATCTTTTAATCTTTAAAAAGAAAACCAAATTAACTTTCCTCATGCATCTTCATTAAAAACAAATTTAGGCAAAATAATTGATTTTTATTCCAAGGAAATGCTGTATATGTGCTACATTTCAAACATCAGTAAATACATTATGCAGCTGTGTGATTTGTTTAAATATCACTGTGAATGAATTCATTTTTAATTTATGGGACTGCTTCTTTTTTTTTTTTTTTTTACCTCTTAATGATTTTTTTTTCTCTGTAAACAACTTAGCAGACCACCTGTGATTTATACTCAGGGACAAAATGAAAATTGTGTGTTGGAGCAAAATACATGCTTGTATGTGTCATTTACACTCAGCCTCCTGAAACGAAACTATGACCTACATGCTTGTACATGCGGATGTCTGTATGAAAATGCCTTACCACAGACGGGCCTTTTAATTAGTCTCTTACTGCCCTGTAGGGCATTAAAATGAGCATTCAGTCTCTGGTGTGTTTTAAGCAACACCCGGCCGTTCCGTTCGCCCCGGGGAGAAACTTGGCTTGTTCAGTGTCACAGAAAGAAAAGCCTGTAGGAGGAAAATGTTTCATGAAAGTCGGATGCTTGTGTCAGGACAAATAACTCTACGCTGAATTTTGAAGGTCACTTAAATTTTTTTTAGATTATTAGCAATAAGTAGTTAGGAGATTACATTTCTTTTCAAATTAAAGAAGAACTTCAATTAAAAGAGAAGTTTAGGTTTTTTAGAAATCATACTTACCTAGGTGGATGCAGCTCCCGACTCTAATGCCGCGTACACACGGTCGGAATTTCCGACAACAAATGTTCGATGGGAGCTTTTTGTTTCGGACATTCCGACTGTGTGTAGGCTCCATCAGACATTTGCTGTCGGAATTTTCCATAACAAAAATTTGATAGCTGGTTCTCAAATTTTTCCGACAAAACAAAATCCTTTCTCGTAAATTTCGATCATGTGTGGACAATTCCGACGCACAAAATTCCACGCATGCTCTGAATCAAGTATGAGACGGAAGCGATCGGTCTGGTAAAACTAGCGTTCATAATGGAGATAGCACATGATGTAACAGACTGAAAAGCATGCGACTGAAAAGTGTGAATCGTCTCTCACCAAACTTCTACTAATACGATTGGTATTAAACCTCCCTTTATTAGTGCCTTCGTATGAGTTGTACGTCACCGCGTTCTTGGCGTTCGGAATTTCCGACAGCATTTGTGCAACCATGTGTATGCAAGACAAGTTTGAGCCAACATCCATCGGAAAAAAATACACAGTTTTGTTGTGAGAATCGTCTGTACGCGGCATTAGATTGAGAGCTGAGCGATAAAACACGACTAATCGCTCAGTTTTTGGAGCTCCATGAGCAGAGAGCTGGTGACTCTGCCCAGCACATTATACTAGCACATTATGAAATACTTACCTATGAAATACTTACTTATGAAATACTTACCGTGGAACGAAGCCCTTCCAGCTGGGTCTGGTCACCACTGAGAGAGCTGACATCTTCCCCAGGCTGTCTTCCGTATGGCGTGGGAGCCCTCGGTTTTAGCAAGAAGCACGGTATGCCGGACCTACAGAGCGCAACGGCGAATGCGTTCTGAAAGTCTGGCATACCTGGCTGCATGCAAGGTGAATATCTCCTAAACCGTGCATGTTTAGGAGATAATAATTTAACTACAGGTAAGTCTTATTATAGGCTTACCTGTAGGTAAAGATAACAAAGTGAGCTTTACTACCGCTTTAAGTTACTACAAGAAAAACAGAAATGGAAGGCGCGGACACCTAGTGCATTACAAGAGATAATTTAATAATAAGACATTTTTGTATAAAAGTAGGTACTCACAAAACGCAACTGACAAAAGGCCATAAACACAGTGCATGGACATGCACAGAACACGGGGTACAGCTAATGCATTTCAGGGGTTCATCCCCTTCCTCAGAGCTAGACTAGCTCTGAGGAAGGGGATGCGCCCCCAAAATGTGTGTTCTAACGCGTGTCCCCGTGTTCTAATGCACTAGGTGTGCGCGCCTTCTATTTCTGTTTTTCTTGTAGTTCCTTTCGGATTACCCCATCTGAGGAAGGCAGCATCCACCTAGTTCTGGGATACCATATATACCTTTTACACCACCATTTTATCTGACATCTGTTACTCTTCTCCTTGGAAGACCTATTAGTGCTGAAAGTGTTTTTTGTACCGCTTTAAGTTGTACATTTTGCACTTCTGTGACCCTTTTTCACCAGGGAGCGAGCTGAAGTCTGCTCTGCTGACATCACAAAAGTCAGTCCTGGCTCTGCTTCATCATAACCACGGAGTCGGGATCCGTCAGATCCCTGGACTGACACCTGGCTCAGCTTCTCAGCGAGTTACTGGGAGCCTAAACCGGCCGCTCCTCCACAGCCCAGCGCTCCAATGAGCGAGGAGGGGGCAGAGCAGAGATATGTGACTGACAGTCAGCAGCTCTCTTTTTATGGAGCTCTGAGAACCGAGCAATCTGCGTTTTTTCAATTGTTTGTTAAGGCGCCGGTGCTGCATCCACCTAGGTATGAGTCTAAAAAAACGTCTCTTTTAATCCTTTAATCTCTTTTAATCCAGTTGCCGACCACCCGCCACAGATATACTGCGGCAAGGTGGCTCAGCTGCGCAAATAGGCGTACCGTGCACTAGCTTTCCTGGGCCAGTGGGGGAGCCAATCAGCAGGTCTGATGGACTTGATGTCTCGGGATATGCCAAAGTAAACAAGGCAGATCTCCATTCTGTCGGGGGATGACACTGAGATCTGTCTTCTTGCTAAGCAAAAAGACGGATCTGTGGGTTTCCCTAGTCACACAGTCATCCATACAGTTAGAAAACACAAACAGGGAACACATTTAACCCCTTGACCGCCCCTGATGTTATCCCCTTCCCTGCCAGTGTCATTAGTACAATGTCAGTGCATATTTTTAGCACTGATCACTGTAATAATGGCACTGGTTCCCAAAAAAGTGTCAAAAATGTCAGTTAGGTGTCCGATCTGTCTGCCGCAATGTCGCAGTTCTGCTAAAAATCACTGATTGCTGCCATTACTAGTAAATAAAATAAATGAAAAAAATGCCATAACGATATACCCTATTTTGTAGACGCTATAACTTTTGCACAAACCAATCAATACACGCTTATTGGGATTCTTACCAAAAATATGCAGAAGAATACATATTAGCCTAAACTGATGAATATATTTGTGTTTATATATATATATATATATATATATATATATATATTGATATGTATTATAGCAGAAAGTAAGAAGCTTTTTTGCTAATAGCGACAAAAATAAAAACCTCCGAGGTGATCAAATACCACCAAAAGAAAGCTCTATTTGTGGGGAAAAAGGGACGTCAATTTTGTTTGGGTACAGCGTTGCACAACCGCGCAATTGTCGCTTAAAATAACGCAGTGCTGTGTCGCAAAAAATGGCCTGTTCATTAAGGTGGTAAATTCTTCTGGGGCTGAGGTGGTTAAAGGGTTACTAAAGGAAACATTTTTTTTTAGCTAAATAGCTTCCTTTACCATACTGCAGTGCTGTTTTCATGTCCTCATTGTACGTTTTTGCTTTGATGTTGCTGTAATTCTGCTCTGATCTCCACACTTCCTGGTTGTCTGTTTCCTTATAACCACAGTGCTGGGAGCTTTCTTACTGTGGTCACTAATCAAGAAGGTGTGATTTATGCACCGGTTATTGCAAATGTGAACAGTATTTTTGGGTGGTTGAATAATGGTCTTATTAATCCTTATCTTTAACTGTTAAGTGGGCAAATTGCATTTTCCTTCTGTTGGTGGGAGGGAGGTTCTCTTCATATGGGTAGAATGTTATGAGTATTTTGTATTTGTAGGAAAACAGGGAAAATTATTATCTGTTGTGTCAGGTTTTTATTAAAAAAAAATTATTTTTTTTATTTTATTTTTGGTTTGTTAGTTTAACTTGTTGATTTGTTGGGTCTTCTCTTTCTGTACAAAAGACCTTATGTGAACTCCCTTTGTGCCGTTACTTTGTTTGTCCTGTCTCCTAATATTTTGTATTGATTGATTGTACAAGGTATGTCTTGTTTTTGATGGCACAAAAAAAGGATTTTTCTGATTAAAAAAAGAAGGTGTGATTACTGTGTGTAAACTGAAACTGGGTTGGTGCTGAGGGGTTTTAGACAAACCATCACTGCCCTCTATTGGCTCTCTGGCTCTGTACATCAGAGAGACAGGAAATAACAGCAAAAACGAAACTAGAACTGTAGGTTGATTATATGATTGGTTTTTATCTATTTTTAATCATTTTTAAAAGGAATCAGTTAACTTTTATGTCTCTATACCCTGTATACAGTCATTTTTCCTTTAGTGACCCTTTAAATAAAAAAGTATGTCATGCAAATATGAAATACTGCACACTAATATTGGGGCTTCTCCTTTTGAGCCAGTAGAGGGGACTTTAGGCTTCCTTTTCCCCTATTACATTTCCCATGCCCTCGTGTTGCTTCTTTGATGTAAAGCATTTGGATTTTAGTGACTCATCCTTTATTGGATGGCTTCTGTGGTTTTATTATTAGACAAAATGGGACAGGCAGGCTGCTTCTGTTGTGCTGTGTCTGTTTTAAATCGTTGTAAAATAAAGCTTATCGTAAAAACAGGTATAAAGCATTAATTTAGGAACACATAAATTAAAAAAATATATATATAAAGTCCATCCTAACTGATTATTAAGAAATCAAAGGGGATAATTCTTCCCATCGCACAAGCAGCGAGAATAGTAGTCAACTTCCAAAAAGTTTGCATATTTTTACAAGTAGTATTGTTAAGTTGGTCTCCGTTGAATTTTTATTATCTGCAGTCCTATCCTTCCTTGAAAAAACAAATCCCCTTTCTGCCTCACACAGCTGCTCCACTAGCACTAATCTGCATTTTGCATAATTAGCACTCCACCCCAATGTGGGCAAACTGTTTTATAAACACGTAGACTAATCCGCCATAAACAAATACAAGCAACTGAACTCATATCCCCGTTGGTAATCCACAGAGCTCTTTAGCACAGGATTATTACAAGTACGAGGTGTCAGGAACGTTGGACAATATGCCTGCCATCGCTAAAAGTCATCAGCGAGAGGTGCAGACCTTGCCAGTCTTGTTGACAGGTTGTCAGTCGGAATCTCCAGTTTTTCACACAGGAAAAGTGCTCCACTGCTCATTATCACCAGAAGTGCCATTGACTGAAGTAGGTGGGAGTTTTCAGTCTCAAAGAGAAAAGGTCTGCATTTTTTTGCCATATAAAAATAGATCCTGTAGGTCTCTGGCATTAAGGAAAATAATGCTGTCAGCCATAGAGAGGGGGGGGGGGGGTATGTGAAACGCGCTGTCAACTGTATAAAAAGTCTTTATATGAGGTCAGTCTTGAGAGGAAAACTCCTTATTGTGACCCGTCAATCACTGAAGACAATGAGGGCAATTAACTATAAACCCACATTGTTACTCCTCCGAATGTCAATGGAAAGAGTTTGTCACAAAGAAAGTTACTGCTAATTCACTTTTTTGGGAGCTGTCCGATTTCCTTCCACTTAAACAATAGCTCTCAACTGTTAGAAATCTTTAACACCGGCGCGCTAAAAAACAAAAAAAATGAAAGATACAGTTTGACTGTATGACATGATTGAAAAATTGAAAAATACTTTAACCACTTGCTTACTGGGCACATATACTCCCTTCCTGCCCAGGCGAAATTTCAGTTTTCGGCACTGTCGCGCTTTGAATGACAATTGCGCGACGTGGCTCCCAAACTAAATTGACGTAATTTTTTCCCCACAAATAGAGCTTTCTTTTGGTGATATTTGATCACCTCTGTGGTTTTTGTTTTAAACGCTATAAACCAAAATAGAGCAACAATTTAAAAAAAAAACACAATGGGCCAGATTCAGATACGCCGCGTAAAGTCTATTCTGAGCTGGCGTATCTTTTTTCTGTATTCAGAAAACAATATACGCCCGAATTCTGCTAAGATACAAGCGGCGTAAGTCTGTTACATCGTCGTATCTTAGTTGCATATTTACGCTGGCCGCTATGGGGTCGCTTCTGTCATTTTATGCGTAAAATATGCAAATGAGCTAGATACGGCGATTAACAAACGTACTTTCGACCGGGCGTCGTAGTTTACGTCGTTTGCGTAAGTGTTAGTCGGCGTAAAGTTACCCCTGCTATATGAGGCGCAGCCAATGTTAAGTATGGATGTCGGGACAGCGTCGAATTGTACGTCGTTTACGTCGTTTGCGTAAATCGTTCGGGAATGGGGCTGGACATAATTTACGTTCACGTAGTTTACATTGACTAGTTGCGACGTGATTTTGTGCATGCGCACTGGGATGCGTCCACGGACAGTGCATGCGCCGTTCAGAAAATACTTAAATTGCGTGGGGTCATGATTCATTTAAATGAATCACGCCCCCACATTACTAATTTGAATTAGGCGCCCTTACGCCGGACACTTTATGCTACGCCGCCGCAAATTACGGAGCAAGTGCTTTCTGAACAAGGCACTTGCCCATAAAACTTGCGGAGGCGTAGCGTAAAGAGCATACGCTACGCCGCCGGATAGATACATAATTGTATCTGAATCTGGCCCAATATATTTTAAAAAAACAACAAAAAATAATTCAGTTTAGTCCGATACGCATTCTTCTACATATTTTTGGTAAAAAAAAAAAAATCACAATAAGCGTATAGTGATTGGTTTGCGTAAACGTTATAACACCTACAAAATAAGGGATAGAATTATTACTTTTTTTTATTATTTTAGTTTTTTTACTAGTAATAGCGGCGATCTGCAATTTTGGCACATTTTTGGGACCATTCACATATATGCAGAAAACAGTGATATAAGAATGCACTGGTTACTGTATAAATGTGACTGACAGGGAAGGGGTTAACACTAGGGGGCATCAAGGGGTTAAATATGTATCCTGGGAGTGATTTTTACTGTGGGGGGAGGGGGACTGACTGGGGGAGGTGACCGATGGTTGTCCCTATGTACAAGGGACACACCATTGGTCTCCTCTCCCTGACAGGACGCAGATGCATGGCGGCCATCAGAGGCGCCAGGCACGCGCATCGGCACCAGTGTGACGCTGTGGGCACGCAGGGCGCCCTCCCAGCAGATGAGAGACACCTTGCGGCCGTATGAAGTTGGCAGCAGAGTGGGAAGTAGTTAAAGTGTAAGACAAAAACTGGGGAGCATTCCCTTCCCTTCCTGAGGTGGAGATGCAACAGGAATTTCAATTTGTGTCTTTTTTAACCACTTAAGACCCGGACCAAAATGCAGGTAAAGGACCTTGCCCCTTTTTGCGATTCGGCACTGCGTTGTGTTAACTGACAATTGCGCGGTCGTGCGACGCTGCTCCCAAACAAAATTGGCGTCCTTTTTTCCCCACAAATAGAGCTTTCTTTTGGTGGTATTTGATCACCTCTGCGGTTTTTATTTTTTGCGCTATAAACAAAAATAGAGCGACAATTTTAAAAAAAATGCAATATTTTTTACTTTTTGCTATAATAAATATCCCCCAAAAATATATAAAAAAACATTTTTTTCCTCAGTTTAGGCCGATACGTAGTCTTCTACCTATTTTTGGTAAAAAAAATCGCAATAAGCGTTTATCGGTTGGTTTTCGCAAAATTTATAGCGTTTACAAAATAAGGGATAGTTTTATTGCATTTTTATTAATTTTTTTTTTTTACTACTAATAGCGGCGATCAGCGATTTTTTCATGACTGCGACATTATGGCGGACACTTCGGACAATTTTGACACATTTTTGGGACAATTGTCATTTTCACAGCAAAAAATGCATTTAACCACTTAAGGACCGCCCACTGCACATTTACGTCGGCAGAATGGCACGGCTGGGCACATCAACGTATATATACGTTGATTTTAGTACCCAGCCGTGGGTCGCGGGCGCGCGCGCGACCTCCGACCCGGTCCGAAGCTCCGGGACCGGGACCGCGGGATTCGCGGACCCGATCGCCGCTGCAGTGCGGCGATCCGTCCCTGGAGCGGAAGAAAGGGGAGAGCCGTGTGTACACACGGCTTCCCCATGCTTCTCTGTGGCCGTAGCATCGATCGCATCATCCCTGTAATAGGGGGACGCGATCGATGACGTCACACCTACAGCCACACCCCCCTACAGTTGTAAACAAAACACATAGGCACACATCCCCTACAGCGCCACCTGTGGTTAACTCCCAAACTGCAACTGTCATTTCCACAGTAAACAATGCAAATTTAAATGCATTTTTTGCTGTGAAAATGACAATTGTCCCAAAAATGTGTCAAAATTGTCCGAAATGTCCGCCATATTGTCGCAGTCACGAAAAAAATCGCTGATCGCCGCTATTAGTAGTAAAAAAATAATAATTAATAAAAATGCAATAAAACTATTCCTTATTTTGTAAACGCTATAAATTTTGCGAAAACCAACCGATAAACACTTATTGCGATTTTTTTTTACCAAAAATAGGTAGAAGAATACGTGTCGGCCTAAACTGAGGAAAAAAAATGTTTTTTTATATATTTTTGGGGGATTTTTATTATAGCAAAAAGTAAAAAATATTGCATTTTTTTTAAATTGTCGCTCTATTTTTGTTTATAGCGCAAAAAATAAAAAACGCAGAGGTGATCAAATACCACCAAAAGAAAGCTCTATTTGTGGGGAAAAAAGGACGCCAATTTTGTTTGGGAGCCACGTCGCACGACCGCGCAATTGTCAGTTAAAGCGACGCATTGCCGAATCGCAAAAAGGGGCAAGGTCCTTTACCTGCATTTTGGTCCGGGTCTTAAGTGGTTAAATTGCATTGTTTACTGTGGAAATGACAGTTGCAGTTTGGGAGTTAACCACAGGGGGCGCTGTGACTTTGAGTGTTCCCTGTGTGTGTGTTTACAACTGTAGGGGGGTGTGGCTGTAGGTGTGACGTCATCGATCGCGTCCCCCTATAACAGGGATGATGCGATCGATGCTGCGGCCACAGTGAAGCACGGGGAAGCCGTGTTTACACACGGCTCTCCCCGTTCTTCAGCTCCAGCGGCGATCGGGTCCGAGAGTCCCGCGGTTCCGGTCCTGGAGCTTCGGACCGGGTCACGGGAGCGTGCCGCAGGCGTGCGCCCGTGACCCACGGCTGGGTACTAAAACCAACGTATATATACGTTGATGTGCCCAGCCGTGCCATTCTGCCGACGTATATGTGCAGGAGGCGGTCCTTAAGTGGTTATTGATGATCACCAGTACAATAGAGGGAGAATTCCCTTTAGCGGCAACACAGACAGCAATTAAAAATTGGAAAAAGTCTAAAGTTGGCCATAGACCAGTAGAATTTTATTTAAATGTTCATATGCAAATGAGAGAGATTTCCTTTTACTTTCTGGCCTTGAGATTTAATAGGTAATGAGAAAACAATCTCGGAAGGTGAACATAATTACCATCTTAGAGAATTGTTATGGCCCCATACACATGATCAGGCTTTTGCCCGGCCAAACTCACATCGGAATTCCGACGGAATTCCATCGGAGTAAAAGAGAACATGAACTGTGTGTATCCCAGAGAGCAGCTGGCCCATTCACAAAGCGCCACGAGACTCGCGCATACGCAGAAGGAAACGGGCAGTGAAGCCACAAGGCTGACTTTGCGGGCACTTAGGACAGGTAAGTGTCCTTATTAAAAGTCAGCATCTACAATGTTTGTAGCTGCTGACTTAAAAAAAAAATTGCGGGTGGAACTCTGCTTTAAATCCCAACTCAAGTATTGTCTCGCAAAACAAGCAGGATTCAAACCTCTGTGGTGTGCAATACCGCATTTGGCCAGAGGTACAGGGGCGCTGTGACACTCAGAGTCTCTCGGAAATACTTGGAAATACTCAGTTCCCACATTTTTCTAGCCTTTCCGAGGGTTTCCAAATGCATCAAAGCTTTCTCTAAGTATTTCCAAATCTCTCCGGCTCCCCCCACCTCTGGCCACATGCGGTATTGCATGCAATAGAAGTCAATGGGGAAACTCGCTTTCATATGTGAGTATTTTGGATTACAAGCATTCTCCTGGAATGGATTATGCTCGTAATCCAAGGTTCCACTGTACCGTGTTTCCCCGAAAATAAGCCTGGGTCTTATATTAATTTTGGCAACCAAAAACACACTAGGGCTTATTTTCGGGGTAGGCCTTATCATGCCGGGGGCTGTCTTCTCTCTATTCTGCCTGTCAGAAATCCCCTGTGGAACTGAGTAAAAAAGCTGTGTAAATTCCTAAAATTCACAGCACTACGTATTGCAAAATGTGTATGTCTGCAATTCAATTGTGCCACATACCTTCTTCAAGTGCTGGGTGCATCTGTAACCCCCTGGAGCTCTATTTCCCTCAGAGGCAGGGGGGCCCAAGATCCCCTGCTGACAGCTTGCAGAAGAGCGGAAGAGCAGAGCAGCGTGACATCAGCTGAGCACTGCTCGGCGATTCCATGGCCCACCAGAGGTCTCTTCCCAGCTCTAAGGAATGCAGAGGGAGGGGGGCCCAAATTCCCCCTGACAGCTTGCAGAAGAGCAAAAGAGCAGAGCAGCGTGCATCATCAGCTAAGCGCCGCTCGATCTGCGCTTCCATGGCCCGCCAGAGGTCTCTTCCCAGCTCTAAAGAATACAGAGGGAGGGGGGCCCGAGATCCCCCTGACAGCTGAGAGGAGAGGAGAAGAGGAGAGCAGCATGAGATTAGCTGAGAGGAGCGGGAGGTCAGCGCTATACTGAAGATATTTGGCACAAATAGATCATATAAACACACACACAAAGTCTACACTATATAACACTGTAGTATAACACTAATATTTCACCAGAACTTTAAACTAGGTCTTATTTTCGGGTAGGGCTTATATTGCAGGTTTTTCCTGAAAATCGGGGTAGGTCTTATTTCCAGTGTAGGTCTTATTTTCGGGGAAACACAGGCCCAGATTCATAAAGCAATTACGCCTGTCTAACTGGTGTTAGACAGGAGTAATTTCAAATTTTGCGCGCCGTATCACTAGTTTGAATCCTCAAACCATGATACGGCGGCTTCGGGCTTCGATCCGAGAGGCTTACGTCTTCGTAAGCCTTCAGATCTACGCTGCGATATTTTTGCGGCCGCTGGGAGGAGTTTGCGTCGTTTTGATGCGTCGGGATATGCAAATGTGTTTTTACGGCGATCCACGAAGATACGAGCGGTCTTCGCAATTGCTTACGTCTGTTTTTTTTTACGTACTGTTAGACCAGTTTTTTGCTGGTCTAACGGTGCGTAGCCCATGTTAAGTATGGCAGTCGTTCCCGCGTCAAATTTAATTTTTTTTTTTGCGTAACTCGTTCGGGAATAGAAATGTCCGTAAACGACGCTGCTCAAACAACGAATGACGTAACGACGTGATTTTGCGCAATGCACGGCGGGAAATTTGCGAACGGAGCATGCGCAGTTCGATCGCCGCGGGAACGTGCCTATTTTAAATCCTTCACGCCCCCTACTCGTGTAGATGGATTGCGACGGGAGAAATACACTACGCCGCCGTCGTTTACTGGACAAAATCTACCTGGATTCCACGTAGAGCCAGGTAAAAAACGACGGCGTAGTGTATTTCTGATACGCTACGAGAATCCAATTCTCTCTGAATCTGGGCCACAGTATTTAGAATATGTGCAATACTATATGTTAGATTTTTCCCGAAGGAAAACTACATTCACAGTTAAAATTCTGTTCATTGGAGAAAATAATTTAGTCCTGCTAATTCAAATTTTTGGTCACAATGATTGAAAGTGACCATGGCTTTGACTCCTCTAACCACTAATGTACATTCTGAAAATATATTTTTTTTTAAACAAAATTCTGTTGGTGTATGGTCAGCTTAACCCTTCCCTACTCTATCCAAAGCTTTCTTTACATACAACTTACAGTAATTGTTAAGAAAAGTTTTACATTTGGCATACAAGAAGCTCTGCATGTTTATGTGTCTATGTGTGCTTTGTGTAACAAACTATTTACAATTTTTATGAAAAAGGCACATGCATTGAAATACAATAGTTTGAGGTTGTGGCTGACTAAACAGCGGAAATAGTGATTGCATCTAGCAATTGTTCCTTACAAATGAGCATTGCCTAAAACCCTGCAAGCCTTAATCTTTACAACATAAATTGCTGACCTTAAAGTAGACCTAAACCCACTCACTAAAATCTCATCTAAGCTTTAACATGTTATTGTCATTTCAAAAGTTGTTTTTCATCTTTGAACTCTGCAGTTTTCATTGAAAGAAAGCTTGGTGATTCTGCAATGAAGGTCTTTGTTACGGCAGTTACAGTTATGGGGTGGCATCAGTCTCCCAGTTGTGCTCCTGTGTTGTTATGCAGTCATATGCACGCCTGGTGGTGGCTGCAAGCAGCCCTGTCAAAACACAGTGGGGCTAATACAGGAAAATAGGCTGTACTTTTTTCAAGGGAATTACCCCCAGAGGGTAATGATTGAGATGAAGCTCTACTGACTCTAGTGATTCTCAACTACAGTCCCCAAGGCGCCCCAACAGGTCATGTTTTCAGGCTTCCCACTATTTTGCACAGGTGATTTTTCAATGCCTTAGTAATTTCCACAGCCGTTTCATTTGAGAGAAATCCTGAAAACATGGCCTGTTGGGGCACCTTGAGTACTGAAGTTGAGAAACACTTCACTAGACCCTTGAGCAAATCCCCTTGCAAAGTGAACAGCCTATTTGCCTTTGGTAAGTCAACCCCATTGTGTGCAATTTAGCCATTTTTGGCACAGCACTTTCCACCCACTGGATCTCTTTTTTGTCCCAAGGTCAGGTGTTCCTATTTCTGTGAAGGGAAAGTTCAGGGTATCACAAGGGCTATTCTTTATCTATCTATCTATCTATCTATCTATCTATCTATCTATCTATCTATCTATCTATCTATCTATCTATCTATCTATCTATCTATCTATCTATCTATCTATCTATCTATCCATCTATCTATCTATCTATCTATCTATCTATTGTGATTTCTACTTGGCAAGCAGTTAAATTGGGGGGCCCAAAAATGTTTTCGTACTGGGGCCCTTATCTATGCCTTTCACTGACATCTTAAATGCAGAACAAGCAGAGTATGTGGCCCTTAAGTTTTTGAAGTGCAGCCCTTGTCCCCAGCAGTCAGTAAAGGGAACATTTGATATTTGAATAGGGTCTTTTAATAGTAGTAAAGTCTAGTGGTTTCAGGCATCATAGGCCAAGTTCCTGACGGTCCCCTATAGCAAGATATTAGTCTCCATAAATCCAGTAGGACCATCTCTGGCCATTTCCTCTAGTGAGTCTTCAGTCTGTAACAGTTATTTGAACTATTACATGCAATAAATATTATGTGTGGCCCTTTGGAGGCCAACCTTAAAAGTTAGCAACTACTGCAATAGACTGTCTGGAAGTATACTTAATAGCCAAAGATCATGTGATCTAAGCTGTCGATGCTGGGGTCAATTTGTTTTTATAGCAAGGCAGAGCTACCTTTTTACTGGTAACATTGATAGGTGACCCCATGAATAATGTGAAGGGCAAAGTTTAAAGCTAAAAATATAAAATAAGATTACAGATTATGCACTTTTGTGTTCTTAAAAATAATTAAATTATGTTTAAATACAATTTAGCGTAAGTATCAGACTCTGCCTTGATGTCAGGCTTTTTTATATGCCCCATACAATACACCTCATACAGGAAGAAGGAGGATCAGAACCAGGAGCCAATCGGCTCTACTGCATGTAAGTTTATTAAACAAAAAATGAGGTGACCAACCTGGCCTGTCTGATAGGTCGGTGTTATTCCCACAGACTGATCCAGTTTTACATTGTACAAAACAAAATTTGTTAATATTAGACATGTGCATTCGTTTTTGTTAGAATGCATTTTCGTCCGAAAATCTGTTTTTTTTCGTTATCGTTTTAACAAACGATAACAAAAGTGCAAGAAGTAAAAACCGAAAGATCTGACATAAAAAATGCTTTATTTTCGTTTTCGTTGCGGTAAAAATTCGATATAGAGAGATTCGACATTATAGGGAAAAGATTCGACATTATAGGGAAAAGATTCGACATCATAGAGAAAAGATTCGACATCATAGAGAAAAGATTCGACACTATAGAAATAATAGATTCGACATTACAGAGAATAGATTTCGATTTATGAGAAAATAGATTCGACATTATTACTAGTCATACAACATTAGAATTCTTTTAGGCGGAATATTCAAACGGAAATGTACGATTCGACATAAAGTTTTGAAGTTACATCAAATATTCTTTGATCATTCGACAGAAACCAAGTATTATTGGATTTTCGGACGAAAGCTATTCCCCAACAAAAAACGAAATAAATCAAAACGATTTTCGGGAGTAACAAAATACATTTATTTTCCAGACGAAAACGAAAAAACGAAACAAAATATTCCAGTCTGCACATGTCTAGTTAATATTGATTGCATATGGGACCTTAGATGACCAAATGTGCAGATGATGACTGTCATGCTCATGACTCCATTTTCCTGAATTAATAATTGTTCAACTATCAAATCAGCACGTGTCTATAGGTAACTATACACTCTTGCTCCATGAATTCTTTCTGAGTGACTCTTATTTTCATAACAATGTTTGTAAAGGCAAAATTGTTTTGGGAACTGGATGGAGTAGGGGAAAGTTAGACCCTCTGTCAGGTTTTATTGCTGTGCCCCCAGGGTCTGTCATTAGTATTAATAGGACCCTGGAGAAACATTTTCTTGGCCCCTCCAGAATCTACTTATCAACTATTTGCACGCAGTGTGGGCTCAAGAGGAAGCTGCCTTGGGCCCAACAACAATGACGGGGCCTGGGGCAGCTGGCCCTGTGGTAAAGACAGCCCTGGTGCCCCCTCTTGGAAGATGAACTTCTCTATTTGTACTGGAAACTATTGTCACCAGGGCTGAAAGTGGGGAAAAATCCCACATTTTAGAGGTGCACTATTGTAAGAGGGGAAATCATCCGATGGGGATCACTTTTCCAAGGACAACTATTTAAAGCGGAGGTCCGTCTTTTTTTTTTTTTTATTAAGTCAGCAGCTACAAATACTGCAACTGCTGAAATAAGGACACTTACCTGTCCTGGGCACCCACAATGTCGGCACCAGAAGCCTGATCTCTCCCTCGGTTCTCGGATGCTGCCGCCGCCATCTTCGGTAAGGGAATCAGGAAGTGAAGCCTTCCGGCTTTACTTCCTGGTTCCCTACTGCGAATGCGAAAATCGAATAATCCGAATGGTCCCCCTGCTGTCTTCTGGGACCTGTGTGTCTCCCAGAAGACAGCCGGTGGGGCAGAGGAGGCGCCAGACGTGGCATAGATAGCCACGGATAAAGCCCAGAAGTTGAAGCAAATTCCTGTATTAAACAGGTATCTGCTCTAAGGTTGCCACATCATCCCTTGGTGGTAATTTAACTCATTTGGTGCCTTATCTGCATTAAATCAGCCTCATAACCTGTGTAATTCATATGTGTCCTGGATTAAAGGGATGATGTGGAAGCCCTAATCTGCTCCCCCGCCCCCCTGAATGTGGCAAATGTGACATCGGAGGTGGGGGGGCACCAGGCGGGGTTCGGAAAAGCAGAAGTTCAATTTTTGGGTGGAATTCCGCTTTAAGAAGGAAATTCACCTTTTTTGGGGAGGTTTCCTCTCATGTCCTGTTGCGTCTCCAGGACGGACAGTGAAGGGAAATTTCCCCAGAGTGACAAAGGCAGCAAAAGTAAACTTAAAGGATTTTTACCTTGCTCTACCGTATTTAAAATGTGAAAAAAATATTGACTCTAGATAAACTGTAACTCTATGTGGTTGAATCCAATGGATTATATAAAGTCTGATTAATAATAATTCAAGGAATATCTCTGACATAAGCGGGTGGTGTAGATTCCTAAGTTAACATAAGAAAATCACTGACTATTGTTATCCGTTGCCTGGAATGGCTCTTTAAATGAATTCATAAAGTCAAAATTGAACTGAGCACCATACCATGTTCTTGAGGAAAGATTACAATGAAGCTTCAAGTAACACTGGACGTCTATTGTTCCCCTTTGAATGTAACAACAAACACATGTGGAATTAATTTTAAATCATTAGCGCTGATGAATAAAAACCTTTAAATAATACACAGCATGCCTTACTCTTCATTCCCACGCTTTGCTAGTATTTCATATTTCAATATATCTTTAATGAGCAGACATTGGAATGAGACCAGACGAGAGGGGAGGTAAAGGCAGCATAAAGCGAAGGATCGGGGGTAGAAATGATGATGTTTTGAAGCCTGGGAGATCTTGGAGATGTTGGTGGAGGAAGAAAGCGGTTTTATGCATCTTTTGTTGTGAATAATCAGACATTTTTATTGTAATAACAGTCATGGCTTTCTCTGCAGTTAATGTCAACTGTGGTGACGTCTCACAGAGATGTAACAGTTTGAAGTGAAGGCCTGAGCCTAGACCATTTGGCAAATGTCAAAAGGACTGGTGTGTCTGATTATATCTTGAGGTCAGTGTTAATTTATGTGAGCTGCTTTGCCTCACATGTCTTAAACGGTAAAAGCACTCATAAAGACCTGAGGATTTTGTACGGATACAAACGTTCACGTATTTGACCAGCTTGAATACGCATTGCAATATACAGTGCCTTGAAAAAGTATTCACCCCCTTGGCTTTTTACCTATTTTGTTACATTACAGCCTTTAGTTCAGGGGTGCCCAACCAGTGGCCCGGGGCCACATGTGGCCCGCGGAGCCCTCTGATGTGGCCCGCGGAGCCCTCTGATGTGGCCCGCAACCTCCTGCTTTGGAATAGAATAAAATACTGTTATTAAAGGTCAGTTTATTACTAAAATCACAGTGTATATATGGGCATATCTGTTCTGCAGTGGTTACTAGGCTGCTTTCAAACTGACCTGAAGATGCAGAGCAGCGCACTTGCGGGTTACCTGCACTGAGCCAGACACATTCTGAAAATGCACTAAACATGCGGAATATAATGGATGTCTTTTGCAAAGTGCAGGAAAGCCAAAGGTACACTGCGTTGGTAAAACACAGCGCATCAGTGTCAAAGAAGCCTTGGGCCTCTTTCACACGGTCAGGTCGACCCAATTGGACCTTCCATTCACCTCTAAGGAGTGGCAGATCTGATCCACTAAAAAGGAATATAGTGGGCTGTGTCTGTGTCTGCTCTGCATATGTAGAGCAGACATGGACCTGCCATCCGCCCACTACATTTATTGTGGCCCGCGACCGGTTACCAAGTCGATTAAGTGGCCCTCGTGCTTCAAAAGGTTGGGCACCCCTGCTTTAGTTCAATGTTTTTTTTTTTATCTGAATTATATGTGGTGGATCAGAACACAATAGTCTAATGCCGCGTACACACGGTCGTTTTTTGTGATGAAATAAAACGACGTTTTAAAAAACGTCATTTAAATTGATCGTGTGTGGGCAAAACGTCGTTTTTTGTCTTCAAAAAAACGACCAAAAAAAAATTCCAACATGCTTGAATTTTTTGTGTCGTTTTTCAAAACGTTGTTTTTTGTTTCACAAAAAGTCACCGTGTGTAGCAAAAACGTCGTTTAAAACGAAGTTTTTCAACCCGCGCATGCCCAGAAGCTAGTTATGAAGCGAGCTTCATTGGAAAAGAGTGGTGAACGTAACCTCGCTTTTTGTGAAAAAAACGATGGTGTGTATGCAACATCGTCTTTGAAAAGTGACGTTTCAAAAACGTTGTTTTTTACTTCACAGAAAACGTCGTTTTTTTTCATCACAAAAAATGATCGTGTGTACGCGGCATAAGTAAAGTAAAGTGAAGTAAAATTCGAAAAATACATACATAAAACTATTTTTCAGAAATAAAAAACGTATAATTGGCACGTGTGTATGTATTCGCCCATAAAAAGCTCTGATGTAAACAATTACCTTCAGAAGTCACAGAATTAGTGAAATTATGTCCACCTGTGTGCAACCTTATGCCCCGTACACACGATCACTTTTTGTGATGAAAAAAAATGTAATTTTTCTTCATGAAAAAAAAATGAAATTTTTCAAACTTCATGTTCAAAAATGACGTTGCGTACACACCATCATTTTTGGAAAATGATGAACAAAATGACGGCACTCTAAAGGGGAAGTTCTATTTGCCTTGAGGCTGCTTTTAGCTGGTTACTTGTTAATAAAAGACGATTCGTGCTTTTTTGTCTGTTACAGCGTGATGAATGTGCTTACTCCATTATGAATGGTAGTTTTACCTCCCGTCTCCTAACTTGCTTCTGGGCATGTGCGGGTTTAAAACGTCATTTTTTAAGTCGTTTTGCCCACACACGATCATTTTTTATGACACAAAAAATGACACTTTGAAAAATGACATAAAAAATTCGAGCATGTTCGAATTTTTTTTGGGTCGTTTTTCAGAAGACATAAAATGACGTTTTGCCCACACACAATCATTTTAAATGACATTTTTAAAAATGTCATTTTTTTTTCATCACAAAAAGTGATCGTGTGTACGCGGCATAAGGCCTCGTACACACAATAGGAATTTCCAATGAAAAAAGTCAGACGGACATTTTCCATTGGAAATTCCATCCATGTGTATGCCCCATCGGAGAAATTCCATCAGAAATTCAGATGACTTCAATTGGAGATTACATAGAGAACATGTTCTCTTCTCCTCTGTCGGAATTCCGATGTGAATTTGGTCGGACAAAGGTCCGATCGTGTGAACTGGGCATAACTGTCATTACATATAAACACCTTTTTGAAAGGCCCCAGAGGCTGCAACACCTGAGCAAGAGACACCACTAACCAAACACTGCCATGAAGACCAAGGAACTCTCTAAACAAGTAAGGGACAATGTTGTTGAGAAGTACAAGTCGGGGTTGGGTTATAAAAAAAATCCAAATCTTTGATGATCCCTAGGAGCGCCATCAAATCTATCATAACCAAATGGAAAGAACACAGCACAACAACAAACCTGCCAAGAGACGGCCGCACACCAAAACTCACGTACCGAGCAAGGAGGGCAATAATCAGAGAGGCAGCACAGAGACCTAAGGTGACCCTGGAGGAGCTGCAGAGTTCCACAGCAGAGACTGGATCATCTGTACATAGGACGAAAATAAGCCGTATGCTCCATAGAGTTGGGCTTTATGGCAGAGTGGTCAGAAGAAAGCCATTACTTTCAGCAAAAAACAAAATGGCACATTTTGAGTTTGAGAAAAGGCATGTGGGAGACTCCCGAAATGTATGGAGGAAGGTGCTTTTGTCTGATGAGACTAAAATTTTACTTTTTGGCCATAAAAAAAAAGACTATGTCTGGCACAAACCAAACACATCACCTAAAGAACACCATCCCCACAGTGAAATATGGTGGTGGCAGAATCATGCTGGGGGGATGTTTTTCAGCAGTCAGGACTGGGAAACTGGTCAGAGTTGAAGGAAAGATGGATGGTGCTAAATACAGGGATATTCTTGAGCAAAACCTGTACCACTCTGTGTGTGATTTGAGGCTAGGATGGAGGTTCACCTCCCAACAGGACAATGACCCCAAACACACTGCTAAAGCAACACTTGAGTGGTTTAAGGGGAAACATGTAAATGTGTTGGAATGGCCAAGTCAAAGCCCAGACCTCAATCTAATAGAAAGTCTGTGGTCAGACTTAAAGATTGCTGTTCACAAGCGCAAACCATCCAACTTGAAGGAGCTGGAGCAGTTCTGCAAGGAGGAATGGGCAAAAATCCCAGTGGTAAGATGTGGCAAGCTCATAGAGACTTATCTAAAGCAACATGCTTTAGATAAGCAAGATAAGCAAAGACAGGGTAAAAAGCAAAGACAGGGTAAAAAGCAAAGACAGGGTAAAAAGGAAAGACAGGGTAAAAAGGAAAGACAGGGTAAAAAGGAAAGGTGGCGGGGTGAAAGAGGACCGGGTTGATGGAGAATGTAATGAGGCTGAAGCATTATGGGTGGAACTGCATACAGATGAGCGTAGTTCAAAGTTAATCATTGGAGTTTGTTATAGACCACCCAATGTTAACGGGGAGGCGGAGACTCGGCTCCTTACACAGATGGAAAGGGCTGCAAGGGCTGGGACAGTGATAATAATGGGGGATTTTAACTACCCAGAAATTGACTGGAATAATGGCATTGCTGGGACTGTTAAAGGGCAAACATTTTAAAACCTATTGCAGGACAATTATATGGTCCAGCTTATTGAGGCCCCAACTAGGAATGATGCTCTGTTGGACCTGGTAATCTCAAACCATGCAGAGCTCATTACTAATGTTCAGATAAAAGAACACCTGGGTAGCAGTGACCATAACATGATTTCATTTGATGTTAGTTGTAAGCAAAAACCACATACAGGAAAGATAAAAACACTTAATTTTAAGAGAGCAAATTTTCCAAGGATGAGGGCTGCTCTCCAGGACTTGGACTGGGAGGGAATATTGGCACCGATGAACACAGAACAGAAATGTGAATTCCTCAAAAAGACTGTTTATGAACTCACTGCAAAGTATATTCCCATGGGCAATACGTTTAAAAGGTTAAAAATAAAACCTATGTGGCTCACGGCCAAAGTTAAAAAAGCTATAAACAATAGGAAAATAGCTTTTAAAAAATATAAAAATGAAGGAACACTAGTGTCATTTAAATGTTACAAAGAATATAATAGAATATGTAAAAAGGAAATCAAGGATGCAAAAATTCAAAACGAACGACAGATTGCAAAAGATAGTAGGACAAACCCCCAAAGAATCTTTAAATATATTAATAGTAAAAAGGTCAGGTCTGAGCATGTAGGACATTTACAAAATAATCTAGAGTGGGTGACTGAGGACAAAGAGAAGGCTAATTTATTAAATGCTTTCTTCAGCTCTGTGTATACAATGGAGCATGGGGGAGCTCATGTCCATAATGGGGGTGGGAGTGACACAGCCCCAAATCCACAATGGCTCAAAGGCGATATGGTCCAGAAATATTTAGACAGAATAAAGGTGGATAAAGCACCTGGACCAGATGGCATCCACCCACGGATCCTAAAAGAATTGAGCTCTGTCATTTCAAAGCCACTGTATCTAATTTTTCGGGACTCATTAATGACAGGAATAGTACCACTGGATTGGCACAGGGCCAATGTGGTGCCCATATTTAAAAAGGGAACAAAGTCGTTACCAAGCAAAGGCGGCTCTAGGCTTTGTGAGGCCTTAGGCAAAACTTAGACATGAGGCCCCACTCACGCCCATAATGGGAAAAATAATTCAAGCAAGAAAAATGGCTGCAGAAAATGCATGGATCTAGCACACAGGTGATCAGCACCACTTCCAGGCCACCCTCCTCACCCATCAGACATATTCAGCCAATGCTAAAGGGGGAGGTGAGGAAGAGAGAGGGGTAATAGAGAGATCCGATGACGCCGACATTAGTATTGATCACAGGCACATTAGGTGGCCGCGAGGGCCCTATGAGTACAAGGCCTTAGGCGACTGCCTAATTTGCCTAATTAGAGAGCCGACTCTGTTACCAAGTAACTATAGACCTGTTAGTTTAACTTCTATAGTTGGGAAGATACTGGAACGTTTAATAAAAGACCACATAGAGAAGTTCTTGCTGGAAAAAATCTATTTAAGCAACAGACAGCATGGATTCATGAAAGACAGAAGTTGTCAGACAAACCTGATTTCTTTTTATAAAGAGGTAAGTAAAACCTTGGACAGAGGCGTGGCTGTGGACGTGGTATACCTGTATTTTGCAACACTACAACGACCTGAGAAAAATGAAGTTCAATGATTCCGAGTAGGGTTGTCCCGATACCACTTTTTTAGGACCGAGTACAAGTACCGATACTTTTTTTCATGTACTCGCCGATACCGAATACAGATACTTTTTTTAAATGTGTCCCCAAATGCTGCCATGTCGCCCCACATATTGCAGCCATGTCCCCCCACATATTGCAGCCATGTCCCCCCACATATATTACAGCCATGTCCCCCCATATATATTGCAGCCATGCATGTCCCCCACATATGCAGCAATGTATGTCCCCCACATATTGCAGCCATGCATGTCCCCCACATATTGAAGCCATGTCCCCCACAGATGCAGCCATGTATGTCCCCCACATATTGCAGCCATGTCCTGTCCCCCACATATTGCAGCCATGTCCTGTCCCCAACATAATGCAGCCATGTCCTGTCCCCCACATATTGCAGCCATGTCCTCTCCCCCACATATTGCAGCCATGTTTTGTCCCCCATACCTGTAGTAGCTGCTGCCGGGTTAATCCCCGTGCAATACAGCGTGCATTACAAGCTTTCATTTGTATACTTGTAATGTGCTCTTGGCCATGTATAAACACTCCCCTTCTCAGGATTGGACGGATCCGTCCAATCCCGAGCAAGGGGGAGTGTCTACACACACGGATCCGTGCATAGACACTCCCCCTTGCTCGGTATTGGACAGATCCGTCCAATCCCGAGAAGAGGAGTGTCTATGGCGAGGCGCGCATTACAAGTATTCAAACGAAAGCTTGTAATGCGCTCTGTAATGTACGGGGATTAACGCGGCGGTATGCGGCGGCGGCTTTGCAGCGGCGGCGGGGGGAGTATTCTATTTAGGTATCGGGGGTATTTGCGGGAGTACAAGTACTTCCGCAAATACTCGGTATCGGTCCCGATACCGATACTAGTATCGGTATCGGGACAACCCTAATTCCGAGCATGCGTCAAATTGATTCCGAGCATGCATTTTTTTTTGCGCGTCAGAATTGCATACAGACGATCGGAATTTCCGACAAGAACTTTTCTTGTCTGAAAAATTGAGAACCAGCTCTCAAATTTTTGCTGTGGGAGATTCCGACAGAAAAAGTCAGATGGAGTCTACACACGGCCGGAATTTCCGACAAAAATCTCAGGCCGCGTACACACGACCCAGAACCTCGACGGGCAGAACACATCGTTCCGCCCGTCGAGGTTCTCTCCCGGCCGTCGGATTCGGCGACCCGCCCGTCGGGAATGGCAACCAGCCATTCTTCCAGGCGGGCCGTCGAGAAAATAGAGAGCGTGCTCTCTTTTTCGGCTCAACGAGCTTCCCGACGGGAAGCTCGCTGAGACCGTACACACGGCCGAGGTCCTCGCTGGAATGTGCATTCCAGCGAGGTTCTCGCTGATTTTCAGCGAGAACCTCGGCCGTGTGTACGGGGCCTGACACCAAACTTTTCTTGTCGGAATTTCCGATCGTGTGTACGTGGCATAAAGCTCTACAGACAAGCTCTAAATCTGTTCTTTATACATGTGTTCCCAGTTTCCACGACTAACTAATAATGTCATCATCTAAACAAACATTTCATATTCTCTGTAGCCTATAAAATAATCCACTGTGGATCTATGAACTGCCGGCTCTCTGAAAAATAGATGTGATTTATTGCAAACTGCAGTATATACATGTCCGACATGGCAATTTAACATGGCATGACTGTTTACCTTGCAGAACCGGCCAAATATTAGAACATTTTATGGTGTTTATGCTTGCAATATTGGCACACAGCAGACAGCTTCACCTTTATGTACACAAGTCAGCAGAGACATCCATGCAATAATGTTATATTATTTAAAATGGAAGCATAAATGAAAGCCAATAAAACAGAAATAGGCCATTTAAAAGTTTTCCTTCATTTCTGAAGCATCCTCAGTTTTTCTTGGAAAGGGAAGGTTGACTTGATTACAGTTAAAGTTAAATATAATTTCACCGTGCAGGGAAACACATTTGTTTCATTATGTGCCGTGATTTCATTTTTAAGAAAATAAAATGTTAGAAAGTCCTTAGGGGTTTTTTTTTTATCTCTGCTCTGGTGAGAACGTACCTTTATGTAAATCGCGCAAAATCAAATTAGGGCCACTCCCAATAAGTTAATAAAAAATAAAAAAAGGTCTGCAGGGAAATAGGCAACAGAAATGATATGCAAGTTTTGGCTTATCCTGTAAATGGAACATTTTAGCTGGACCTCACTCCCTCTCAAGCCACCCTATTGGTTAATTAAACACCCAACACATGAAGGATCAATAGGAAAGTTCAGGACATAGGGCCAAAGCTTGACTTTTTTTCAGGAAAAGTTGAGATTTGCTTATAAATTTGGCTCCCTGAGGCTAGGTTCACACTGCTGCGAATTCAAAATGTTACCGCGATTTTGCGGCTGCGTTTTTTCTTGCGATTTTGCCACGATTTGCGGCTGCGATTTCAGGGAATGTCAGTCTATAAAGCTACATTCAGTGGCGGCTGGTGCTCAAAATTTTTGGGGGGGCGCAAACGAAAAAAAAAAAAAAACAATTGCAGCCTCACTGTACCTATCAATTGTCACCACTGTGCCATGCCATCAAATGCAGTCACTGTGCCATCAAAACGCAGCCACTGTGCCATGCCATCAAAACGCAGCCACCGTGCCATGCCATCAAAACGCAGCCACCGTGCCATGCCATCAAAACACAGCCACCGTGCCATGCCATCAAAACACAGCCACTGTGCCATGCCATCAAACGCAGCTACTGTGCCATCAATTGTCACCACTATGCCATCAAACACAGCCACTGTGCCCCCAATTGTCGCCACTGTGCCCCCAATTGTTGCCACTGTGCCCCCAATTGTCGCCACTGTGCCCCCAATTGTCGCCACTGTGCCCCAAATTGTCGCCACTGTGCCCCAAATTGTCGCCACTGTGCCCCAAATTGTCGCCACTGTGCCCCCAATTGTAGCCACTGTGCCCCCAATTGTTGCCAATGTGCCCCCAATTGTTGCCACTGTGCCCCCAATTGTCACCACTGTGCCCCCAATTGTCACCACTGTGCCCCCACTTGTAGCTACTATGCCCCCACTTGTAGCCACTGTGCCCAGTACCCCCCCGGCACTTACCTTTATGGCTTCTACATCCCTTGATGTCCCTCGTCCCGCCCTCCATGACGCTTCAGCCAATCAGGTTACCTGATTGACTGAGACGCCTGTCAGTCTTATCCTCGGACGCATGGCCGGTATGTCCTGAGGATGAGATTCAGGAAGCCGACTACAGCCTCAGGGCTGTACTCGGACAGCCTATCAGGGCCGCTGGCCCTGATAGGCACTTCCACAAAGCGAGTCAGCTGCCGCTATTCAGCTGTATGAATCTGTATATTTTACTGGCTGTGAGGGAGCCAGAGGGGGCGGCGCTCCTGCGTCCCTATGGACGCACCACCACTGGCTACATTCACATTGCACACGGATCAAACTCGCCCGGACCCTTTTTTCTGGCAGCTTATATTCCTAACGCATTGACGTGAACTGCAGCTGCCAGCGGGTAGGAGCGGAAGGAAGCCAGCATCACATGTGGGGGTTGGGGCAGCACACAGGGGGCCTGACACTCTCCATAAACAGGGAAAGCCTCAAAAGGTAACTGCAAAAGACGTTGGAAGTTCCCAAAGTGCTGTATCAAAGCACATTAATAGAAAGTTATGTGGAAGGGAAAAGTGTAGAAGAAAAAGGTGCACAAGTAGCAGGGATGACCGCAGCCTGGAGAGGATTGTCAGGAAAAGGCCATTCAAAAGTGTTGTGGACTTTCACAAGGAGTGGACTGAGGCTGGACTTGGTGCATCAAGAGCCACCACACACAGACGGATCCTGGACATGGGCTTCAAATATCGTATTCCTCTTTTCAAGCCACTCCTGAACAACAAACAATGTCTGAAGCGTCTTACCTGGGCTAAAGAAAAACAGACCTGGTCTGTTGCTCAGTGGTCAAAAGTCCTCTTTCCTGATGAGAGTAAATTTTGCATCTCATTTGGAAACCAAGGAGCCGGAGTATGGAGGAAGAATGGAGAGGCACACACTGCAAGATGCTTGAAGTCCAGTGTGAAGTTTCCACAGTCTGTGTTGATTTGGGGAGCCGTGTCATCTGCTGGTGTTGGTCCACTGTGCTTCATTAAGTCCAGGGTCACTGCAGCCATCTACCTGGAGATTTTGGAGCACTTCATGCTTCCTTCCACAGACAAGCTCTATAGGGATGCCGACTTCATTTTCCAGCAGGACTTGGCACCTCCCACACTACCAAAAGCACCAAAACCTGGTTCAATGACCGTGGGATTACTGTGCTTGATTGGCCAGCAAACTCGCCTGACCTGAACCCCATAGAGTTTGCCAAGAGAAAGATGAGATGAATGAGACCGAACAATGCAGAAGAGCTGAAGGCCACTATTGAAGCACCCCTCAGCAGTGCCACAGGCTTCCATGCCACGGCGCATTGAGGCATAATTGCTGCAAAAGGGGTCCAAACCATATACTGAGTACATACAGTGGCGTAGCGTGGGTTGTCAGCGCCTGGGGCAAGGTAAGTAATTTGCGCCCCCTAACCTGCTGACTTTTCGCACTCCCTGAGTCCCTTCCTTTCCTACAATAGTACTGACCTGCCTGATTCCTACACTGACCACTACACTAACCTCTACACTGACCTACCTGACCAATAAACTACCCACAGACCACTACACAATACACACTGACCGCTACACAATAAACTACCCACAGACCACTACACAATACACAATGACCACTACACAATAAACAATGACGCTACACAATACACTACCCATAGACCACTACACAATACACACTGACTGCTACACAATACACTACCCACAGACTACTACACAATACACACTGACTGCTACACAATACACTACCCACAAACTACTAGACAATACACACTGACGGCTACACAATAAACTAACCACAGACCACTACACAATACACACTGACCGCTACACAATAAACTACCCACAGACCACTACACAATACACACTGACCACTACACAATAAACTACCCACAGACCAGTACACACTAAGCGCTACAAAATACACACTGACCGCTACACAATATACTACCCACAGACCACTACACAATACTATCTTGCTTTGCATGTAATGGCCCAGATTCACGTACATCTGCGCATTATTGGACCGGCGTAGCGCACCGCCTTTACGTTAGACTTGCGCAATTTTGCCGCGTAATCATCCTATTCTCGTAGCTTTTGCGCAGGAAATTGCGCATGCGTAACGTTATTTCAGAGGCGTAAGGCGGAGTAATACAAATTGGGAAGGACGTGGGCATGTCACATTGAAATGAGCCGTGACCCCATGCAACGGAAGGGCCGGCCGGCTCGCGCATGCGCGCTTGAAGGAGACCATGGTCAGCTCCGCTGTGCGCATGCTCACAACTCGGGAGTGGTGCAATCAGTGTAATTGGAAATGGACTAGGGCAACGTAGTGAACTACGCAAACAGCATAAATAGACAGACACAAACGCACTTGCATTGCAAAAGTACATCCCTTTGTATCCCTTCCCATTTAACCAAGTGCTTTTGTCCTGTTGTTCGTTGCGTTGTGTTTTGTAGTTGTCAGATTAGTGTTCTGTGTGATCAAGTGTTTGTTAGTAGATCTTTGAAAGTGTTTTTTGATAAGTGTTTGAGAGACTGTTTGTTTGATATATTTCTGTTCGTTTGTTTTCTTGCTGAATTTTTGCTGTTTGTTTTTGTGACAGTTTTTTGCTGAGTGCTTGTGTGATTTTTTGGGTGTTAGTTTTCTCTTTGTGTGTGTTCTTGCTTGATTGGTTGTGCTTGTTTTTGTGACTGATTTTTGTTGACTGGGAGTGAGTTTTTTTGGAAGTATGACAGAGAGAAAGCGAAAACTCAATTTTACTGTGGGGGAAAAAAGAATTCTTGCCCGGGCCATTAGCGAATATGGGCGTTCCCTCCACGGCCCAGAGAGTGCCAACACCACCCCGGCCAGGAAGAGGGAGATTTTGGACCTCATCACTGAGCAGGTCAATTCAGCGGGGAAGGGGGAGACACGGACCCGGTCTGGGATTGACAAAAAAATTAATGACCTCCGGCGTCTGGTCAAACAGAAGCTGTCCAAAATGCATGCCCATGCCAGGGGCACAGGAGGGGGCCCACCATGCCGTATTAGGCTGACAGCGGAGGATCGTGCGGTGGCCCTGACCTTTCATCGGCATTAAGTTGAGGGCCTGCCCGGCTTTGACTCAAGTCCGGAGCCTGTGGTGCCAGGTAAGTATTTTTTTTAATATCAGGTGTGTAGCATGTGTGGGGGAGGGGGTGAAAGGGAATATGTGGGAAGTGTGTGGATCCTCCAACCTGTGAATGTTTTGTGTCATCCACAGATGTGCAGGAGGGTGCAGGGCCATCTGGCCTGACCGCACCATCCCCAGGACAGCAGCCTAATGAGGCCCCCCCAACAAGGCCGGAGTCCGCGGATGGAGGTTCAAGAGGAGGAGGAGGTTGAGGAGGAGGAGAATCATGAGGAGGAGGAGTCCATGTCAGGCACAGGACTTTTGGTTTTTGAGGACTCTTCCCCTCTGGCTGGCAGCAGGCAGCCCTCCCTAAGGGGGAGCCCCCCCCTCCTCCCCCAACATGGCTCCCCTCCCAAGGGCCTCCCCTTCTCCCCGGCCACAAGCATCAGCTGGAGGCAGGAAGTCGTCCCAGAACACCAGGGGGGTGGCCGATCTCCTGCCCGCCACTCTGAGAAGGGACCAGTTGCTCCAGACCCGCCATCTGGGACAGGTCAGCCAGACATTGGTGCGGATGGAGGAGAGCCTGTCCTCCATCAAGGATACGCTGGGGAACCTGGACTCCCACTCCCGGGCTTTCACAACCTGCCTAAACGAACTGCAGACGACATCAGCAGGCGTTGGGCAGGATGTGAGGGCCCTTACCCAGGCTATCCAGGCCAACACGGCAACACTTGGTGCTGCCCTGGACAGAATAGCCGTGGCCTTGGAGGGCAGGCCGCCAGGTGGGCAGAGATCAGGGGCTGCTCCTCCTTCCCCGGTTTACCCCCCCCCCTCTCCCCATGAGTCTCCCCTGAGGAGCCGGGGCCATGGCCGGGGGCGCCCCAGGCGTGGCTCACGTAAAGGGCAATAATTTATTTTTCCCCTTTTTTGATTTTTTTTTTTGCTGGAAAATTTTTGATTTTGCTGGTCATTTTTTTTAATTTATTTTTTGTTTTTTTTGGGTTGTGAATGCTGTTTGAATGTGGGGGTGACATTCCTGCCGGAAAAAAGGGGTGTCACCCTCAATTTTGGTGGAGAAGGGTTCCCCAGGACCAGGGAGAAGTGATCCCCAGGTCCGTGTGAATGGTGTATGAATGTACAGTGACATAATTGGAGCCTTGGCGTGGCGTTGCTGCTCACAAGTCCTGCATGGTGGACTGGTGCCAATCCAATTTGATGTGGATGTGGGGTGTGTGTGCTAGGGACCACAGTGGTGTGCATGCATGCATTCTCATTGTGCCATGATTAATGTGTGTGTTTAACGTGCAAAGATGCCCAATGTGAGCTGTCTCCTGGCTGCTCTTCCCTCAGAAGACGAGGGACCCTCGGTTAGGGGGGGATTGTCTGGTTCAGGGGTCAGGTCATCGCGTAGGTCAATCTGCAGGCCCTTTCTTACTGCAAAGTTGTGCAGCATGCAACATGCACCGATGATCTGGCACACGAAGTTTGGGGAATACAAGAGGGTACCCCCAGACTTATCCAGGCATCGGAAACGTGACTTTAGGAGGCCAAAGGTGTGCTCCACCACTGCTCGTGTTTGGGCATGTGCTTGATTGTATCTTTCCTCTCCTGGGGTTTGAGGGTTCCGGATAGGAGTCATGAGATGGGGTCCCAGTGGATATGCAGAGTCACCTGTAAGGGAAAAGACAGGAGGATGTTAGTCATGCATGTGCCCCTTGTGATGTGTGCATCATGGGAGGGGATAGTCATGCCTGACTCCCTTTGTCACTCACCAACCAGCCAGGTGTCCCCATACACGTTCTGATCGAATTCCATTCGAATGTGGCATTGATTGTATATGTAGCTGTCATGGCTGGACCCTGGGTGTTTGGCACGGACGTGCCATATGAGGCCTTGGGCATCGACTATCACCTGTACGTTGATGGAATGCCAATGCTTCCGATTGCGGTACATGTGCTCTGTCTCATGGGGGGGCTGGAGTGCCACATGTGTGCAATCAATGGCCCCCACAGTGCGTGGGAATCTGGCAATTCTGTAGAAATCTGTCATTGCCTTCAGCCGCAGGTCCTCAGTGGTGGGTTTGATGATTTGGTTGGCCATGCGTCTGAGGATTGCAGGGACAACCTGGTGCACACATCTGCTCATGGAGGATTGTGACATCCCAGCCACCATTCCACTTGTACGCTGAAAAGAGCCACTGGCAAGGAAATGGAGTGTTGCCAGGACCTTGACCAGTGGCTGCACTGCATGTGAGCGGTGTGTTGGGCTGGTGATGTCCTCCTGCAAGGTTGTGGTTAATTCCAGGATGACATGAGGGGTGAATCTGAAGATGCGATACACCTCAGAATCACTCATGCCAAACAGGTCTATGCGGGTGCGGTATATCCTCTCCCGTGCCATCCTCCGTGCCATCCTCCGTGCCCTCATCCTTCTTTGTTCATCTAAAGTCAGTAGTATAGCTATGTGCGACGATGCCCCTGGCATGTTGGCATACAGATTGTTGTGCAACACGTGTGACTGCTGAGCTCCTCACTAACAGTGTTGCTTTATCTAACAAGTAGACTTTTTTTCTCTTTTTAGACCAGCTTTTATATGCTCTAATTTTAGACAGGACATTTTGCTGTTGCGCACACTGCGTCGCCTGCGCTGCCCCAACGTTCTTTTGTGGATCCCCGTAAGTCCCTCATTAGCATATTTAACTAGCAAATCAATGGTCTGTCTAGCGCACTTTTACGCGGACGGATGCGCCAGTCTAACGAAATTACGCGGGACAAAAAAAAGTAGATTTTTTGCGTATCTCGTTCTGGGGATGCCGTGCATCGAAACGCACGCGCACATTTCGACTTACGCACGCGCATCTCCTGTTGCGCAGGCGTAATCGCTCTGTGAATCTGGGCCCATCTATCTATCTATCTATCTATCTATCTATCTATCTATCGATCAGTGGCGGCCCGTCTATAGGGACGCACGGGCGCCACCCCCCCTCCCGCAGTCACACAAAAAAACAAAAAACTGTCCCTTTAAGAACTTTTATTCGGCTAAAATGTAATTTTTACATTTTAACCGCAGTTCTGGCCGCCGTCTATAGAGGGCGCTGCAGTGCCACCCCCTCTCGCAAATAACACACATTCGTGCATAAATGCACGAATGTATGTTATTGTTGGTTGCCAGCTGCCTGGTCTATTCATATAACCGGACATAGGTCGCCGGTTACCCGAATAGCGGCAGCTGGTTGGCTGAGGGAAAAGCCAACGGCTCTGATAGGCTTTTCCAGTACCGCCCTCGGCTCTCGGAAGTCTATCCTCGGAGCGCAGCCAACCGGCGTTCTTTGGGTAAGACTGACGGCTGTTTCAGCCAATCAGGTTCCCAGATTCTGGTTATCAGGAACCTGATTGGCTGAAGCGTCACCAAGCGGGACAAGACATCGAGGGAGGACATGGAAGCTTCAGGTAAGTTCATTTTACAGGGAAATGGGCGACAATAGGCACAGAGAGTGGCAAAGGGGACAGAGAGTGGCAAAGGGCACAGTGGCATCAATAAAAGGGCACGGACAGCACAGTGACAACAATGGGCACAGAAGCGACAAAGGGCACAGCACAGTGACAACAATGGGCACAGAGGCGACAAAGGGCACAGCACAGTGGCAACAATTAAAAGGCACAGCACAGTGACATGCACAGTGGCAACAATGGGCACAGTGGTGACAATTAGCACAGTGGCTGCGTTTGATGGCATGGCACAGTGGTGACAATTGATGGCACAGTGGCTGCGTTTGATGGCATGTCACAGTGGTGACAATTGATGGCACAGTGGCTGCGTTTGACATGGCACAGTGGTGACAATTGATGGCACAGTGACTGCGTTTGATGGGATGGCACAGTGGTGACAATTGATGGCACAGCGGCTGCATTTGGCATGGCACAGTGGTGACAATTGATGGCACAGTGACTGCGTTTGATGGCATGGCACAGTGGTGACAATTTATGGCACAGTGACTGCATTTAATGGCATGGCACAGTGGTGACAATTGATGGCACAGTGACTGCGTTTGATGGGATGGCACAGTGGTGACAATTGATGGCACAGTGGCTGCGTTTGGCATGGCACAGTGGTGACAATTGATGGCACAGTGACTGCGTTTGATGGCATGGCACAGTGGTGACAATTTATGGCACAGTGACATGCACAGTGGCAACAATGGGCACAGTGGTGACAATTAGCACAGTGGCTGCCTTTGATGGCATGGCACAGTGGTGACAATTAATGGCACAGTGACTGCGTTTGGCATGGCACAGTGGTGACAATTAATGGCACAGTGGCTGTGTTTGATGGCATGGCACAGTGGTGACAATTGATGGCACAGCGGCTGCGTTTGGCATGGCACAGTGGTGACAATTGATGGCACAGTGACTGCGTTTGATGGCATGGCACAGTGGTGACAATTGATGACACAGCGGCTGTGTTTGATGGGCACAGTGAGGCTGCAATTTTTTTTTTTTCATTTGCGCCCCCCCAAAATTTTAAGCACCAGCCGCCACTGCTATCTATCTATCTATCTATCTATCTATCTATCTATCTATCTATCTATCTATCTATCTATCTATCTATCTATCTATCTATCACCTAATTTGAATATGGAATCTAGGTGCAGCACAGCGTGTTAAGCTTTTATTCACACACCTAATACACAGAAACAAAGTGGTACCTGTTTGGTAGCAGCCCGTCACTCTATTACTTATTACAGCACATTGGCCTATAGTAGCCTTGTACAGGAGCTGTGAGCTGCCCTCTAAGCTGGGCCTGTTTACTATGTGAATGGCTCTGCTTATTTGACTCTATCAAAGAACAAAGATGGGAAGGTGTGAGTTTTGGGGGTATCCGAAACAAGATAAAACTCTTCAGTTCCCATCGTTTAAAGCGTAGGCTAACAGAACCCCTTTATCTAACAGCGCTACCAATAATATTCCATAATAAAATTAATGAAGGGAAAATGGAAAGCAGACATGTAAATCCGTTGTTGCCCGGCTCAAACTTTGTTAGCATAATCTGTGTTTTATAGTGTTTACACTGATTGAAATAAAAACATAAAATGAACTGAGTTATTATACATTATATTCTTCGTCCTTCGTCAATGGCATTGGTTGAAGTCATCAAATGATTCCTTTCATACGCATAATGTTTTTTACATTAAAAATATGAATCAGACTTTTTCTTCGAAGCGAGTGTAATGAATGCACGGCGAAGCAATCTGCTCCCTTTCAAATCAATTCACTTCCTGGCATAACACAGGAACAGCACAGAAAGTTTGACTTGGGTGCTAATTGGACGCATTGGGGGTTGATTTACTAAAGGGAAATAGACTTTGCACTTTGCAAATACAGTTTCACTCTGCAAGTTCAGTTGCTCCAGAGCTTAGTAAATGAGGAAAAGTTTTTTTGCTTCCACATGTTTGGATAATGGAAGTCAGCAGAGCTTCTACTCATTTTCTAAGCTCTGGAGCAACTGCTCTTTGCAAAGTGCACAGTCTACAGTGGAACCTTGGATTACGAGCATAATCCGTTCCAGGAGAATGCTTGTAACACAGAACATCTCACATATCAAACAAGTTTTCCCATAGAAGTCAATGGAAACAAAAATACAGTTGCAATACAAAGTATGTGAACCCTTTTGGAATTATATGGATTTCTGCACAAATTGGTCATAAAATGTGATCTGATCTTCATCTAAGTCACACCAATAGACAATCACAGTCTGCTTAAACTAATAACACACAAAGAATTAAATGTTACCATGTTTTTATTGAACACACCATGTAAACATTCACACTGCAGGTGGAAAAAGTATGTGAACCTTTGGATTTACAGTAATAACTGGTTGAACCTCTTTTGGCAGCAATAACTTCAACCAAACGTTTCCTGTAGTTGCAGATCAGACGTGCACAGCGGTCAGGAGTAATTCTTGACCATTCCTCCTTACAGAAATATTTCAGTTCAGCAATATTCTTGGGATGTCTGGTGTGAATCGCTTTCTTGAGGTCATGCCACAGCATCTCAATCGGGTTGAGGTCAGGACTCCCTCATTGGGTCTGGACCAGTCAGGCCACATTTTACCCTTTAAGACCGATGCTGTCAGCATGCCTGAGAAATACTGCTACTTATCATTACTGTCAATTCTGTGAGTGCATCTGGGCGGGTTGCCATCCTTGTTGTTCAATTTCAATACAATTCTGTTTTCTGCAAACTGCACTCTAAGGCCGCGTACACACGTTCGGTCCAGCCCGATGAGAATGGTCCGACGGACCGTTTTCATTAGGTCACAGACTGATGGCTTGATGGTCTGATGTGCGTACACACCATTGGTTCAAAATCTGATCGGGTCAGAACGCGGTGACTTAGAACACAAGAGGAATACGTGCTGAAAAACAAAGTTCAATGCTTCCAAGCATGTGTCGACTTCTGAGCATGCGCAGGTTTTTGGTCCAAAGCTATTGCGTACTAAGCATCGTTTTGGTCCGATGGTCAGGCGTCCATCAGACCGATTTTAAAGCAAGTTTTAAAACTTTGGTCCGACGGACAACGGTCCGATTGGGCCGTACACACGATCGGTTTGGTCCGACAAAACTGGCCTTAAGGCCAGTTTCATTGGACCAAACCGATCGGGTGTACGTGGCCTTAGGGGTTAATTTATTAAAGGCAAAAAGGCTGTGGACTTTGCAAAGTGCAGTGGCTCCAGAGCTTAGTAAATTAAGTAAAGCCCAACTTTGCAGAGAATACCCAATCACATGCAAGCATAAAAAAAATGAATTTTTGCTTACATATGATTGGATGATGGAAGTCAGCAAAGCTACTGCTCAATTACCAAACTTTAGAGCAAGGCAATGGTCGTCTTGGAGGTGTGTTTGGGGTCGTTATCATGTTGAAATACTGCCCTGCGGCCCAGTCTCTGAAGGGAGGGGATCATGCTCTGCTTCAGTATGTCACAGTACATGTTGGCTTTCATGGTTCCCTCAATGAACTGTAGCTCCGCAGTGACGGCAGCACTCGTGCAGCCCCAGACACTCCCACCACCATGCTTGACTGTAAGCACGACACACATGTCTTTGTACTCCTCACCTGTTTTCTACAACAGACGCTTGACACCATCTGAACCAAATAAGTTTATCTTGGTCTCATCAGATCATAGGCCATGATTCCAGTAATCCATGTCCTTAGTCTGCTTGTCTTCAACAAACAATTTGCCGGCTTTCTTGTGTATCATCATTAGAAGTGGCTTCCTTCTGGGACGACAGCCATGCAGACCAATTTGATGCAGTGTGCGGATTATGGTCTGAGCACTGACAGACTGACTCTCCACCCCTTCAGCCTCTGTAGGGATGCTGGCAACACTCAGGCGGCGTACACACGACCGAGGTTCTCGCTGGAAACCAGCGAGAACCTCGCTGGAAGCTGCATTCCAGCGAGAACCTCGGCCGTGTGTACGCTCTCGGCGGGCATCCCGTCGGGAATGCCGTCGAGCAGAAATAGAGAGCATGTTCTCTATTTGCTCGACGGCCCGCCTGGATGAATGGCTGGTTGCCATTCCCGACGGGCGGGTCGCCGAATCTGACGGCCGGCAGAGAACCTCGACGGGCGGAACGTTGTGTTCTGCCCGTCGAGGTTCTCTGCCGTGTGTACGCGGCTTCATACGTCTATTTCCCAAAGACAACCTCTGGATATGATGCTAAGCATGTGCACTCAACTTCAACTTTATGTTTGCAATTGGAATGCAGCGTATAACCAGTTAGATGGGTGATAGGGCATTGGTGGCAATCGACTTGGAATGTAGGATATAACCAGGAAGATCGGTGATAGGTCACTAGTGGCAAAACGCTTGGATTGTAGGGAATAACCAGGCAGACTGGTGATAGGTCACTGGTGGCAAGACACTTGGTATGTAGGGTATAACCAGGAAGATCGGTGATAGGTCACTAGTGGCAAAACGCTTGGATTGTAGGGAATAACCAGGAAGACTGGTGATAGGTCACTGGTGGCAAGACACTTGGTATGTAGGGTATAACCAGGAAGATCGGTGATAGGTCACTAGTGGCAAAACGCTTGGATTGTAGGGAATAACCAGGAAGACTGGTGATAGGTCACTGGTGGCAAGACACTTGGTATGTAGGGTATAACCAGGAAGATCGGTGATAGGTCACTAGTGGCAAAACGCTTGGATTGTAGGGAATAACCAGGAAGACTGGTGATAGGTCACTGGTGGCAAGACACTTGGTATGTAGGGTATAACCAGGAAGATGGGTGATAGGTCAATAGTGGTAACACACTTGCAATGTAGGGTATAACCAGGAAGATTGGTGATAGGTCACTGGTGGCAATCCAATTGAAATAACGTGGGGAGAAAACAAACACGCTGAAAAAAGAAAAAATATTTGATAAACTAAACCAAAGTAAGAAAAAACAAACAAAAAACTGTGATATAAGCTACATCTCTATTGTGTGATATAGGCGTGTTAACAATTAGTATGGTAATACCCACAATGAAACAGTGAAAAGGTGAATAATAGCAAATATGACAAAAGTTCCAGGTGTATAGTCCAAAGAAATGTTGTAAAAGTGAAAACTCTCAGTAAGTGATAAAATCAAAGAATGTTGTTAGGATAACATCTTCTCCATATGCAGAGGCGTAACTACAAACTTTGGGGCCCAGGTGCAAGAAATCTTGAAGGCCCCCCCCCCCCCCCAAAAGCATGATTTTGATACATAATTTTTTTTACACTGTAAAACTAAGTAAACATTTGTTTCTGATTTCAACTTACCATAACTGTCGAGAGGAAGCTTCAGGATAGGACACAACAGGTGACAGAAGGAACCTGCAAAATATCATGAAGAACATCCGTAAATCAAAGATATATACATCCATTGGACAAAGATAGTCAAACATCCACATTTATTTATTTATTTATAATATATAAAAAATAACATTTTGAATGTGAACATTTTAAACACTGTACATGTATAGACACACAAACTTACAAAAAAATCTTCAGAGAAAATTGATTACTGTCCAAGCCTCCGAGGCTACAATCACATCAAGTAAAAAAATCTTCACAAAGGTAGAAGAAAATCTTCAAAAAACGGTCCACAACAGGGCCAACAATAGCTTCCAACTTTTTTTAGAACTTAAAACTATTTCACACATTTAACTGTTTCTGTGAAGAAAGACCTGTAATATAGAAATGTGTATATATATATTAGCATGGTTTATTGAAAATAGCAAGCATTCAACTCAACTGGTTAGTTTAACTTGGAACCAAGCATGCAAGGTTCAACCATAAAAATGGGTTAGTGTAACCAGTAACAAAACTGAAAAAGTGTTTAGGACAGCCTTTCTCAACAAAGATTCAGAGAAACCCTACAATTTCTACAGAGGTTGTTAGGGGTTCCATGAGCTGTGGCTGATTAAACTCCTATATGATGGCATTTGCTTTGATCCTGGGCAATTTAATCTATTTAGCCATCTGAAGGGTGTCATTCTGATAACAACTGTAAGAAAGACATTCTTCCCACTGACCACCAATATAGACTTCATTCCTCCTGATGACCCCTAATGGATAGGTTTTTGTAAAAGTTCCCCAAGACCTGAAAATGTATTAAAGGATTCCTCTGGGGTAAAAATGTTGAGAAAGGCTGGTATAGTGTAACTTGTAACAGAACAGATATAACTGCAAACTTACTACGGTCATTAAAAATGACGACGCCTTGCTTTTGCTTCAGCAAAGTCATCTACAATGTTTTCGATGTTGAGTCTTCTAGCTCTCTCATTTTCTATGCTCAACAAAGCAAGTCCAGTGAGTCTTTGTTGAGACATGGTGTTTCTCAAATAACTTTTAATTAGTTTTAATTTTGAAAAAGACCTTTCTGCAGTTGCTACGGTTACTGGGAGTGTGAGGAACAGCAGTAATGCTATGCAGACATCTGGGACAGTAGAAGACAGTGCACTGTTTTCAACAAGTAGTAGGTGAGCAAGATCCTTTACAGTGGAACAACTGCGAACCTCTTCTTGAAGTGCTGAACGGAATGAAAGCAGCTGCCCAGGAAAATCTGGTGATAGATCCTCCTTGTAAAATTCATGCAGTTTTGATGCTGCTGCAATCAGATTGTCATCAGATTGAGAAGCAAGAATGGCAGGCTGAACTAACTCAAATCTATGATGGACTGCATTCATTCCAGTAAATCGGTCTGACAGCTGGTTTATAATCATATCCAAACATCTATAAAATACTGTTGTTTTAAAGCGTTCCTCTGGATCAGATAATCTTTCATCCATACACAGCTCATCAAAGTGGCACTTTACTTTTTTTATTCTTTTATTTGAAAACTTAACTTCAATTCCCCACTTTTCTGCAAGTGTCACTGCAGTTTCTTTGGCTTCTTCGAAATGATCCCTGTAGCTGGAAAGGGCTGTAACCGCATTCTGAATGAGCTGCACTGCTCCAGACAGTTCCATGTCTTTTGATTGCAAGGCTTTTGAAATTGCATTTACATGGTTCAATATTTTAGTTTGCAGAGCGACAAGAAGCACAAACTCAAAAGATTCAATTTTCTTTTTTAGATTTGCAGCGTCATCTCTTTCTTTTGGTTTTGACGAAAGAAGGATTATTTTTGACAAAGCTTGCATAATGTCTAGAAAACGGAAACGAAGTGCAAGCAGGGAATCATGTCTAGAAGACCACCGTATAGGGCAAAGCCGTTTCAGTGTGACAGAGGATTCAGATGTGAATGATGAGAGAAAGGCCCATCTGCGTATGCTTTCCCCAAAGAAGGTGTATAAGTTATTTACCACATCAAAGAATCTAGAAACTTCCGGTATGTCAGAAACAGAATCCTGAATGACTAGATTTAAATTGTGTGCTGCACAATGAACATAGAGGGCATTTTTTTCAATATTTGCTATCCTAGCCTGCACACCAGAATAAACACCACTCATTGTTGCTGCACCATCATACCCCTGACCACGACACTTTGATATTTCAAGGCCCTTGCTCTCTATGCAGGCAACAATATTGCTAGCAATCTGTGCTGCACTCTGATCTTCAATGGCATGGAACCCTAAGAAAGACTAATTTATTGTTATACTGCAGGCTCGCCGATTCGCATCTCTTTCCACAGACACATATCGAAATATCTGACTCATCTGATCTACTTTAGATATGTCCTGGGTTGTGTCCATTATTATAGAATAAAATTGTGTTTTTTTTATTTCAGAAACAATTTCACTTTGCACTTTATTGGACAGAAGTTCTATTAACTCATTTTGTATTTTGGGGCTCAAATATTTAAATGTGCCTTGGGGTAACTGTAGAAGTTCCTTTAAAATTGGGTCATATTCGGCAAGTAGCTCTATGACGGAGAGAAAGTTGCCATTGTTAACCTCTCCCAGGCGATCTCTATGACCACGAAAGGCTAGATTAGCCATTGCCATTGTTAATGTTACATTAACAATTCTATGTAGGACCTGCCTCCAAAAGTTTTTTCCTGTCGTATTTTTTTTTCATTTTCCTCATCAATTGTTTTATTACGCCTCCACTGATCATAGAGTACACATGCTTCCATGTGAAGTTGTGAAGACTCATGAATCTGAATTCTAGCAGACAGCCTCTGCCACTTCTGGATCCCTTTTGCCCATGCAGGTTCAAATCCTCCTTTTTTCCGGTCTGCAAACAGCCAGCATGGTTCACAGTACGCTGCATTAAGCTTTGGAGAGTAACAAAGCCACATTAAAGGTAGTTTAAGCCCTGTCTTGGTGACTCGCTCATAATAACTTTCAGAAAAGCATCTCTTCTTAGTATCATTATCCCGGGGGAAAGGTCCTGGAGGTCTGCATGGACCATGAGCCAATATAAACCTTTTAACATTTGGATCTGTTATTGTGACTGGGTAATGTCCCCTATCAGTCACATATTTCTCACCAACAATACTACTTTCAATAGCACCACCTGAAGTTGCTCTACTGCTCTCTAAATCTTCATCTTCATCAGTATTTGGGGTGGTGCCAAGAGGTTGGTCTTGTATAATGCTACAGCCTTCAAGTGGATTACTGCTGTCCTCTCCTAGTGAAAATTCAGTAGAGCAAGTTTCTTCACTGACTGTCACCTCACTGATCCGTGCGATATTTACACTTTCTTGAATACTTTTTTCAGTTTCCTCACTATCTCTAGAACCTTCAGTCACAGTTTTAGGGGTGGAAAAGAAGTGACTTATTTTAGGCAGTTTTTGGATTTTTATTTGCTCTTCCTTAGCCTTTTTGCGCTTCTGAGCACCACTCTTGGACTGTGTGGATGACATTATAATGGAAAAGTTTTGTTTTTTTCTGTAAATAAAAGTATAATAGAGTCATATTATACAAGCTCTTAGGTAAAGGCACTCCATATATAGCACTCCATATATAATACCTAGGATTACATGAGGCGAACAGATACACATTTTACAGTCTAGCATTGTTCAATATTCACAATGAACAGGGCAACTAGGGTAGTATTAACCGATATGTTGTAAACTATTAACTTTTGTATATAGTCATAGTTCAGCCCCAGTACAGCTATATTTCTGGGGCAGTACAAAAATTTTGAAAATGTTTTGAAAAATTCAATGTATTGATCCATTAAATCACCCTTTCATAGAAGTGACCCAGAATTAGCCTTGGTCATTCTAAGTATAAACTAGTCGAATTAGACAAAGCTTTATAGTAAATGGACTCCCACTATGGTGCGGCATTACCATTTTCTGGGATTCTATTCCATATTCAGTCCTATGTCCAAGTTAAGTGCTCTATCTTTTTATCTGCAAATTGCTTGAATTTGCGCGATAGTGCATAATTAGGTTTTACTTTGCATAAAATAAACTAAGCTGTGGTCACTTAAAGCACACAAACACCATAGAAAAATAATGCTTCAGTATTCAGTATCACATTGTTTTTTCCCACAGTACAATGCTAGATAACCATTGTCACTCTATTTTGGATTACCTTTTCCCATAAAGCATGGCTGGCTGAGCATCATGGAGAATACAAACAGTCCACAACTGCCATTGTTTAGTCATTAAATTTTAAAAAAATGTTGTTACTATTTTGCCCCCCCCCCGCCAAAAAAAATAAAAAAATAAACGAGATATCTATTATCCTTTACTACCTAAATAAAGCCCAATTCATGCTGAAAAAAAGGTATAATCCACCTGGATACACAAAGTAGTTGTGATGATATGTACAGTTTTGATAACATGTCAAAGGTGCAAAATTAGGCATTAACATTTTTTTTCCCCTCAGTCATTAAGGGGTTAAACATATTCATCAACTTTTTGTGTTTCAATTATAAAAAAATTGCACTGCAATTTTTTTATTTCCTATGTTGCCATAATGCAGTATTTTTTTTGAAATACACCATTATGACCACTAGATGGAGCTGATGATTATCAAGGATTGATCAGGTCTTTTAACCCCTTGCATACAGGGCACAGTCCACTTCAGCGGTGCATGAGCATCGGGGATTATTGGCTGAAAGCCCAGCAGATGCTGGACCTTGCTGCAAAAGAGTCTCCCGCGCGCATGCGCGGGAGTGACGACATCGCGGCTCCAGCCACTCACAGCACTTGAGCTGCGATACCCGGAAGACACGCTAAGGGAGATGACATGTTGCCTCGGCGTGTCTTCCGGGTATCGCAGCTCCAGCGCTGTGAGTGGCTGAAGCCGCAATGTCGTCACTCCCGCGTATGCGCACGGGAGACTCTTTTGCAGCAAGGTCCGGCGTCTGCTGGGCCTTCAGCCAAGAATCCCCAATGCTCATGCACCACTGAAGTGGACTGGCTGAGATACCGACGCCTCATTCTAAGGTAATTATTTCATACTGAGCTAGTACTAGCTCATTGTGCTTTTTTCCTGCCCACCTGCAGACCCCCAATTGCCATGAATGCAGCACCCATCATTGCCATGAATGCAGCACCCACCATTGCCATCAGTGCAGCCTTGGAGGGGCAGGGAGGGGGCAGGACGAGCCTCAAAGATTACATACAGGAGAATTTCCTGTTTACATGGCGGCCTCTTTAATAGAAAGTCCCACCTGCTTTGATGGACAGAACAGTCGTCCAATTGCAGCGCCGGAGACGGGACTTCTTATTACAAAATTATCACATTCCTTCTGTTCTCAACTGCATAAGATCTGGGGAAAGGAGAAGCAAAGGCACATTGAGCTTCCCAGTGTATGGCTGTGTGGGGGGGGGGGTGTCAGGACAATATTGATCATTGGAGGAAAGCACACGCAGTTACCAGCCTAACTAGAGTACTGACCATACTGTACGCTCCTGCCTAGTGTGGTAATAACAGGGTTTGACAAATTTGCTTGGAATCTAGGAGCCAGCTAAAAAAGTTAGGAGCCAGTAAACGCGCCCCATCCTGCCAAGCTTGCGCGCAGAAGCGAACACATAGGTGAGTAGTGCCCATATATATGTTGCTAGGATGGCAGTGCATGCTGTAGTTCCATAGATCACATAGATCCATAGATAACACTAGGGTAAAAGTGCTTGCTGGGACTTGTAGTTCCATAGAGAACACTAGGATAAAAGTGCTTGCTGGGACTTGTAGTGACAGTGCATGCAGGAACGTGTAGTTCCATAGAGAACACTAGGATAAAAGTGCTTACTGGGACTTGTAGTGACAGTGCATGCAGGAACGTGTAGTTCCATAGAGAACACTAGGGTAGCAGTGCATGCTGGGAGTTGTAGTGCCATATATGTTGCTAGGATGGCAGTGCTTTCTGGGACTTGTAGATCCATAGATAACACTGGGGTGGCAGTGATTGCTAGGACTTGTAGTGCCATATATGTTGCTAGGATGGCAGTGCTTAAGCCTTGTTTAAGTTTAAGCCTTGGGGGGGGGGGGGGTGTTCTCTGTCCAGCTGAGCGGCGATAGGTTGCAGTTCCCTCTCGGCATGTGTCCCACAGCATGCAGTGTGTATCAGGCAGCTCGGCACTCTGGTAGACGGTGTGCAAAAAGCTTTGGGGACATAAAACACAGGTCAGCCGGGTTACGGTGGTCAGCATAAGGTCACCATATTCACTCCGTGCTCACCTGAATGAAGCGGCCGCCAAGCGTGGCTCTCAACCCACGGTACATGTCTGCTACACCGTACACAATGGGAGGACGGCCACTTCTGATAATGTGAGCTTCCCGCTGCCTGTACACTGTCTATCAGAGCGCCGAGTTGCCTGATACACACTGCGGGACACATGCAGGGAGTTCGTCGAGAGGAAGCTGCAACCTATTGCTGCTCAGCTGGACAGAGAACACCGCTTCCTGCTTAACGGTTGTAAACACATTGCACGTGTTTTCAAAGGCAACCGCCTACCTCAGACATCTGCTTCAGCGTATCTCCTCCCCAGCGTTTTTTCTCAATCAGTTTTCCTCCCATCGTGTCAGCCGCTGCTGTGCCACTTTCTTCCTGCTCCATCCCCGCTGCCACTGCTAATCACCTTCCTGGCCAAGACCCTGCAACCTGCCCTTTAGCAGAAGCACCTGTCACTGATCAAAGCCCAGGCGCCAGACCTGGCGCCTGGGATTTGTCGAGCCCTGGGAAAACAGAGGGACTGGCCATATCACCAGGGATTTCACGTAAATTAAGCAATACATTGGTTGCTGATCCTATGAAGCAATCATAGGATCAATTACATCTAAACTGGGGAATGGGATCAACAGTGCTGATGGGGAGGAGGGATGGGATCAGTGGAAGTGCTGGTGTTGAGGGGGGGGGGGGTGATAGCGGTTGTATCTGAGGGGGGGTGGCTGCGGTGTTGCATCCTCTCCCACCACCACCTGTTCCTCTTACTGATCCCATCCCCTCACCACTGATCTCATCCCTATCCCCCCATCACCTCTGTTGTAGAAGGAATGAGGGGGATAGGGATGAGATCAGTGGTGGGGGGGATCATTAAGAGGAACAGGTGGTGGTGGTGGGAGAGGATGGCACCACCACCACCAGCCTCAAGTACCACCACGGCCACCCCCCCCCCCTCAAATACCACCCCTCTTTAAGTACTACTGCTGCCACCCCCTTTAAGTATTACCAGTGGTCCTCTCCCACCACCACCTGGCTGTGCCTCTTACTGATCCTATCCCCTACTACTCATCTCATCCCTACCCCCCCCCCCCCCCCATAACCTCTGTTGTAAAAGTAATGGGGGGATAGGGATGAGATCAGTGGTGGGGCCCGTGGGGGGATGGGATCAGTAAGAGGCATGGGTGGTGGAGGATGGTATCAATTGCTGAGCTCTTTCACAGTGTCACTTACCGTCAGTCAATCGCGATCGCCGATATTTATCCCTTGTTCTGCTGTGGCCTTGGTTGGGTGGGTCACTCACTCTGACTGAGTCACCATGTGGCGTGTGCTTTCTCCTGCCAGAATACCTTGCCTCATGACACCAGGTAGGTACTGCACGCACGCAAAGAAAGCAGACTCAACGTCTTCTCTCATTTGCTGTAGAGTCCGCCCCGCCTCCCTAGTCCCTACATCCGATGATCCGTGTCTCTGGATAGGCGGAGGCGGGGGCGGGGGCGGGTAACAGGCACGGTCCACAAGGAGTCAGTCAGTGAGTGGTGTTTTGTTTCTCTCTCTCTCTTCTTGCGTTACCCTTAGCGAGTCAGCGGCAAAAGCACGCCCCGCTGAACGAACAGCGCGCAGTGCGCACCGCATCATCAGCCGACAGCCGCTGGCCCGCTGCTATTGCTAACACTAACAGTATAACACGCTGTGACAGTCGGGGCCCGGGGGCCCCCCCGGACTTGAGGGCCCAGTCGCAACTGCGACTGCGGCGACAATGAAAATTCTGCCACTGTCCATATGTAGTTCCATATTACAAAATCATCCAGAGGTGGCTGTTCAGCTAAGACCAAAATTGGCCATACACAAGTAGATCTCATGGGGATGGACAAATCAACATAAGAACTCACAATGAAAATCAATGTGAGGGGGGAATAGGATTGCGGGTTTTAAATCCTGTGTCCAGGTTTCAGACCATCTGGATGCCAGACACAATATTCAGAATGGACTGTGGCTCTCCCAATTAACCAAGTGCCATAAACGCTGAGTGCAACAATGTGCACATGGGCCCTGCCCCCCATACACAGACAGGAGCGGAGATAGGGCTTGATCTGCTCCTCCTCCTTCCACTCCTACCCTCTGTCTGCCCACCCACACGCCAATCCTCTACATTCTGTGCCTCAGGAAAGGGGTGTGTGGGCTGCAATTGAAGCTCAGCAACTCAGATGTAAGTGTGAGGTTTGGTGAGCAGAGTTCCCCTTTACATCAGTCCCCCCCCCCCCCTTAAAATAAAATTGCTGTACCGCTAAAGTGTTTAGGTTTGTCTTAAAGAAAAGGTGGCAACCGTAGGTGGGAAACAGCCGAAAAGAGGAAATAGACATATTAGAATTGCATCTAAAAGCACACATGTGGCCCTTGTATGACCATATCTTGCATCATTGGTAAGCAACTGCCCCTGAGAGTAAATTGTCACTGGTTGCAAGATGCCAGGCAGTGCTGGCCCTAGCAACCAGTTCCAGAAATGTAGTTATTAGTTAGTAGGGGGTGGCTGTGTCCTCTAATTCATTTCGGAACATTGTATTGTCCCAGAATGAAGGTGCCCGGGACCCGGGACAGACATGTCAATTGCAGGACAGTCCTGGGCAATCCGGGACACATAGGCACTCTAACATCAGGACATGGGGCACACAGCAGGGCACGGGGGACACAGAGAGGCATGGGGCACACATCAGGACATGGGGCACACAGCAATGCATGGGGTACATAATGGGGCACACAGCAGGGCACCCGGCGCATGGGGCACACATCAGGACATGGGGCACACAGCAGGGTACAGGGCACACATCAGGACATGGAGAACACAGCATGGCATGGGACACCTAATGGGGCACACATCAGGGCACATCATGGGGCACACAGCAGGGGACAGATCAGGGCATGGGGCACACAGCAGGCTACAGGGCACACAGCGAGAATGGGGTACATAGCAGGGCAGGGGGCACACATCTGGGCACAGCGCACATCATGGGGCATACATCAGGACACAGGGCACACAGCAGGACATGGGACACAGAGCAGGGCATACAGCGTGGCAAATGGGCACACAGCGGAACACTGGGCACATAGTGGGGCAAACAGAGGGGCATGGAATGCACAGCAGGGCACTATGCACACAGCAGGGCATGGGGCACATAATGGGGCATACAGTAGGGCACAAATCACAGCACTGGGCACATCACAGCAAGGCACTGGGCACACCATGGGACACACAATCCTGGACATCAGAAAACAGTGAGTTTTGTTCATGAACACATGACATCCAGATTCCAGGACAGGTTTTAGTAAAAAATTTTGAAATGCAAAAACTGTATCCAGAAAGCTAACCTGTCCATTGTGATCTCACTGCGAAAACATCTTTGGAATATCTCCGAGAGTTCATACAGCAGCACAAGCCGTCCAAACATTTGTCAAGTTTGAATCAACAAACAGAGTTTTCCTCTCTCAGTAGAACAGCTTGATTTATTTTTACATTTTAATCTGTGTAGCGCCCCCTACTGTCATTAATGGGCGCTATTGTAAATTTAGTGGGGGGATGAGAGAGTTATCCTGCTCTCATCCATCTTAATTGCCTAAATTTGTGTTTCGGGCTGGACTGCCTGTGGTCCCATTTTCTGTCCTGAGGATATGTTATCATCCTTGGGCAGCAGATGGCGCCAGAGGGGTTCCAGAACAGAGCCGCCTTTCCTCAGCAGCTAATCGGAGGGGTGTTTCCCTTGTTGGGCATGCTGGTAGAGGGTATATCTGAGGCGAGCGCCTTTTTGTCCGGGTCTTCTACCCGGGTCTCATACCCGCAGCAGGTCGCAGGTGCGGCACCCACCTTCAGAGTGCGCGTGCGCCACGAGGCCAGCAATATGGCCCACCTGGCCGGGGCCTACACTACGCGGAGCTACGAACTTTGGGCTTCATGGCTCAGAGCAACTAATGCTATCATGGACCCCAGTGACTTACTGGGTTCCCATTTCTACTGAGAAGATCCCAAGCTGGGTGCTGTTCGGTGGGGGATCGGTCTGAGGAGAGCCGGAGGCAGGTGATCCAACAGGGCTTGAACGAACCATTGGGGATCTGGTCACCAGAAACTGACAGAACATAGTCAGACTGTCAGTTGGTGACCTTTACTAAAACACCTACTGGGAGGATTTGCTCTACAGCTCTACTCTGCTAACATTGGGCCTGTGAGAGAGGTTTCCATCTTAAATCCTAATCTAATTAGAGCCGGTGTCAGAGACTTGTTCCTTCCCAGAAGCTTTAAGTGATGCTTCGGCTGCCAGGCCTGTGAGAGGGGTCTGTCCGGGGGAACTTTACCCACTCTGGCTGGAGTGGCGACGTGATAGATACAATTGTTGAAGGCAGGACTGCTTTCCTTATCCAAAGCCTGAAGCCGCGTACACACGGCAGAGAACCTCGACGGGCAGAACACATCGTTCCGCCCGTCGAGGTTCTCTGCCGGCCGTCAGATTCGGTGACCCGCCCGTCGGGAATGGCAACCAGCCATTTATCCAGGCGGACCGTCGAGCAAATAGAGAACATGCTCTCTATTTCTGCTCGACGGCATTCCCGACGGGATGCTCGCCGAATCTGTACACACGGCCGAGCTTCTCGCTGGAATGCAGCTTCCAGCGAGGTTCTCGCTAGTTTCCAGCGAGAACCTCGGTCGTGTGTACGCCGCCTTATGCTGCAAGGTTCATCTTTTTCCCTTCATCAACCTATCCCGTGTATCTCAAGTTGATGTTGGTCATGTTTGACCAGGAATAAAGCATCGAAAAATTCAACTATCAGCCTGGACATTCAGTTACTGCTCTGCTCACCACCTTCACCCCTAGACACCACACAGAGGTAACTTAAATATGCCAATCCCAAATCTAATCAGCGACTCCTGAGAGGGAAATATTGTGTATTGAACTGTGCGGTAATGAGGGAGTTAAACTCAAGTGACTAGGCCTGGGCGTATGTGTGGTGAGGCACGTGTCTGAAACGTGCCCAGACAAGTCCTTCAAGTGGGGGGAGCCACCCACCCCTGCGTAAAGACGTACAGTGAGAGTTTCGCGCCAAGCAAGTAAAGGGAACCGCACAATTTCATGCCAAACATATCAGTTGTTACCGCCTACGAGAGAGAAGAACCACGTGCATGATGTCCGTTCCTCTGGTGCCGTATACTGTTCCTCAGAGGTTGAGACTTCCTTTCACTGCACCTAAAAATTTCCATTATGCCCACTGCTGCCGGAATGCCAGTGACTGACAAGGGCATTCGGATGTCCACTGAGGGACAATTTGTTCTTTTGTCAAGCGGAGGATCTGAGACTTTGTGACTGTCCTGCCCTCGTTGTGAGGAGTTGTCTGTGCGGATCTTGTCATTTGCTCGGTGCCAGAAATTACCAGTCCTAAGACAGGAAGTGTGCTACGGGTTTGGATCACCAAGTGAAAATAAAGAAAAAAAGCCTAAGAAAAGAAAACAAATACAGACATTGCATATATTGATTGGTGAACTGCAATATATAAAATGTTTGTTTGTGGCTTTAATAATGATTTCAGAATAGTATATGTAGGTATCATGTATTTGATTGCACACTAACTAGTTTGCAAGAAAATAAGTGGAGATTTAAAATGTAAATGTCAGTAGATAAAAAAAAAGACCATTGTTTAAATTAGGTATACAGTGGAACCTTGGATTACGGGCATAATCCTTTCCAGGACATTGCTCGTAATCCAAAGCACTCACATATCAAAGCGAGTTTCCCCATAGAAGTCAATGGAAACTAAAATAATTAGTTCCGCATTGACTTCTATGGCAAGCAATACCACATATGGCCAGAGGTGGGGGGAACCAGAGAGCCTTACAAGTGCTCATAAAGGCTTGGGGACAGCTTAGCTGAACTCGGAAAACCTCAGAAAGGCTCAGGAACTGATTTTATTTCGTTTTTCAGAGTATTTCTGCGTATTTCCGAATGGCTCTGCTCGGCTCTGGCACCTCTGCACCCATGGCCAAATGCGGTACTGCACACTGCTGTGGCCTAAATCCTGCTCATTTTGCGAGACAACACTCGCAAACCGAGTCAGAATTTTCAAAAAAGAAATGTTTGTATTGCGGAATGCTCTTTAACCGCGTTACTCGCAATCCGAGGTTTCACTGTTTATTGATTGTAAATATCCATAGTAGTTTTGGATAAAGAGTTGATGGGTTAAAACCCTTGTCCGTTTTTACTATAATGTCTATGGGGACCCCTGTTCCTATGACAACTGCCTAAAAGTGGATTTCCCCCACTTTAGGACTTGTTTACAACAACCTGTAGGTTTTACCGCATGTGTTGGTTTGCATTGTTTAAGGGTAGTGTGTGTTTTTTTTCTTTTCTTTTTTTTTTTACTTTATTGAAGTGTCACAAAATGACAGCTTGGTGGTGAAGTGACATGCAATGAGTTGCGCTGACTAAAAATGCACTTGGCCCCGCGTTGAGCCTGCATTGATCTTTGCAGATTAATGCAGCCCAAAAGAAGTAATGGAAATGAGCATTTAGCGTCCGTTTACACCATGCAGGTGTGATGGAGCGCGCACATTTACAAGCTTTCCCGCAAGTCTTGTGTAAGGCAGCCCATTCATTTCATTGGACTACCTTATGCGAGAGAAACATGCAAAAGAAGTCTATGACCCTTTTCAAAATCACGCTGTACCAAACCACATTGCACACATCAGCAGTCTCTGAATGCACCAATCTGTGTCAGGACCTGGATCACCTGCTGGTGGCACTTTGGTTCCCAGAGCGGAAGTTTGTAGTTCCAGTGTCATCCAGTGGGTGTCTACCAGCAACCAACAGATTCCAATAATCGGTCTCCACTTGATGCTGGCTGCTGGGAGGGTATTTAGTTCCTCCGCTACATTTCCGTTGTGCTTCAGTAGAAACAAAGGCGAAACACAATTTATCCAAGCATTATGCAAAATATCATGCTAAACAGCTTGATGGGACTCTCTTTGTTCCAATTGAAAAATTGAGTCCACACTGGAGAGGTTCCAATAGGGTCCGCTCCATTTCAAAAATTAAAACCAAATGGATTTTTGATATGAGATCTTATGTGCCGCATTGTCTCAATGTTGACTGGGACAATAACTGTTTTTTAAATAATGCTTAGACTGTAAGTACTGTGACAGGAAGTCAGGTAAATCTGTGGGTGTTGTCAGAGATGGGAGATACATTTCTGCCTTGTTTAGACAATTCCCCAATTACTACCAAGTGGCGGCTGCAGAAGTAGCCAGAAAGGTTTAGGGCGTTGGAAAAATTCAGCTGTTCAGAATGAGGCAATTAAGGCCTATATAAGTCATCCAATGGACGACTACTGATTGCTGCATTCTGAGGCTTTTTGAGTTAAGGAGAGCAGTGACAAAAACTTCTGAAGAGGTAAGGTGGTTGTTGATTTTTCTGTGTGATTAAAATCACAAAGACTATTGTTTCTCTGCTGTATGACCAGCAGTGTCTGCCCAGCAGTAGGCTGTGCCAGACTCCATAGATAGGTTCCTGTGTGGTGAAGGTAGATGCCCCAAGTGGCCAGGGTTTATTTTATGTTTTGTTTTGTTTATGCTGTTTGGATGCTTGCACTTATTTACAGCAATATGGAAGAATAAACCAAACTCTTTGTTTTCAACCGTCTTCAGCTGCCTCTCTGTATAGTTCAGTGTGTAATGAACCCACCCAGGGGGTCACACACCCCCGCTACTGAGCTAACCCCTTACAGTACTCATTTTAACACTCTGATTATATGTAGTTTTTTTTATTTATTATAATTTATATACTCATATAATTATCTTATTACGGTTGTTGCACCACATATTGAGGTTACTTTACTGCGTCAAGCTTGTTTGTATCTATCCCTCTGCTTTTTCTCCAACTCCTCTTAGCTCTGTAATTCTGGCCGTGTATTTTTCCATATATATATGAATTTAAATATATACCCCTTTTCTTACCACAAGATGGCAGTCTTCTCCATATACCAGATGGCAGCAGCCAATCCCAGACGATGTCTGCTAGTGACGAAAACACGTAGGGTGTGGCCTGCGTTCCCGATGACATCACGCTACTCCATACGGATATACAGCAAAAAACGGCAGACTAGCTTAGCGGAGGAGACGCTGAGAGATACCGCACCTGTATTATATACACCGCGCATATTTAGCAACTTTTTTGTAAGTGCAATACCACTCTTTTATTAAATCATTTTATCGCAGTTTACACTATGGAATTCTCTCTGTTTTCATTTCCTTGAGCTACTATTGAGTGCCTGATCTACTTCACACAACCAGCTTCAGTTACAAGTCTGTAGGGAGACTTTAAATACCCTGGGCCTATATTGATTATTAGACATGTGCACAGAATTTTTTTTCGTTTTTTTTGTTCCTTTTCGTATCCTTCCGTAGGTTCGTTTTTGTTTGTTTTTCGTAAGATGCCAGATTTCCTGTTCGTTCCCGTTCGGTTTTTGTACGACGCGATTTTTTCGTATTCCGATCGTTTCGTATTTTCGTTACCGTTTTATTTTCGTACATGCGGGATGGTTCAATATTCTGTTTAATTCATGTTCGTTACTTGTTAGACAATAATTTTCGTGAATTTTCGTCAATGATTTGCATTCTGTATCTTGAAACCCTTTTCTTTTGCTATTTTCAGTCGTATGTTCATATGACATCTATAACAAAAGATTTGCATTCTGTATTTTAAAATTCCTTTTTTTCTGTTCGTATTTTGGATTCAAAATACAGAATGCAAATCTTTTGTTATAGATGTCATATGAACATGCGACTGAAAATACGAACAGAAAAAGGATTTTCATCATTTTGTACTTTCGTAAATATATCGCGGGATTCGCGGCACTTTCAACACGCGGCTCATCCATATAACCTATTGTTAAGCCCCATACACTTGGTCAAACTTTTTTAACAACAAACATAAAAATGATCGTTTACCGTTCGTTCTCAGAAAATGTGTTTGTTTTTATACTCCATCAGAAAACCATTTTTGGGTTCAAAAGTCTGGCCAACTGATCTCCCTTCAGATGAAAATCCACAGAAAAGTGTATTTGGCTTTACTGTACTACTCACTGTACTCGGCACAACAGAGAAGCTTCTTCACTAACTACACTCACTCACTGCCCATTCAGAAAAATGAAAATGACATCTATAACAAAAGATTTGCATTCTGTATTTTGAATACAAAATACGAACAGAAAAAAGGAATTCAAAATACAGAATGCAAATCTTTTGTTATAGATGTCATATGAACAATGAACATACGACTGAAAATATGAACAGAAAAAGGATTCAAACAAAATACAGAATGCAAATCTTTTGTTATAGATGTCATTTTTGTTCTTTTGCCGTTTTCGTTTTGTCATATTTTCGTTGGATCGTTTGTTCATATTTGCGGTTGTTCGTTATGCGGCTCATTCGTAATCCCGTCTTTTTCGTATTTTGGTGCTTTAATTTTTTCGTATGTACACATTATCCTGCGGGTACAAAAATTAACATTTTCGTACGAAAATAACATTCCCAACACGGGAATGCACATATCTATTGATTATATATCTATATCGTCGTGATTGTGGTCACACCTGATGGTAAGGAGATTGCATTCTCCTTGGGGACTCATTCGCTATACTATATTGGATTGATAAATTTACTTATGTTTATAATATTTTACATTCACTTTATTGTAATTTCACGCATTATTTTTCTTGAGTATTGTTATTCACATATGACCTTTTGATTCATGCATGTTATTTTTCCTTAACCCTTCATTGGAGTTTTTGGTGTTATCAAATTTTCTCAGCGCTGTACCTTATATTATAACATATTCTTAATTTTGTATCCACAATTTTTTGGTACTGGCAGCTTTTTCTCTTAATCACCTCATATAGTTTAGCACAGTTTTTTCCCCCCCAAAAAATTGTTGGTGTTTTTTACCTTAAAGGCGAAACAATGCTGGCTGCTGGGAGGGTATTTTGTTTCTCCTCTACGTTTCCATTATTCTTTAGTAGAAACAAAGGCGAAACGATGCTGGCTGCTGGGAGGGTATTTAGTTTCTCCTCTACATTTCCGTTGTGCTTCAGTGTTTTGACCTGCTAGCCATCTAGCCAGATACTGCTTGCTAATTTATCCTGACCCTACTCCTGATCTTGCTCTTGTTCAGCACCTTGTACCCTACTGCCTTCTATCTACTCTACTCCACTTGTTCTTAATCCCAGTCTTTGTTCCCCCCCTTTCTTGCATCTCCACTCCAGCATTACCCTCTTTTTCTGTGTTCCCCAATTAGTATATATTTTATATGGTTAGTTTGCTAGTTAGGCTTTCTTTACTTAGTTTACTTAGTTAGGTTACTTGTTAGGTATTTTGTCATTTGGTTGTGGGTCACTTATATCTTCACATTTGACTTGCTTAAAATCATATATAGTCTGGTCTCAGTTTTCTAAATGTACAGTACCTATGCAAATCTGACCATCCCAGAAGTTGGTACCCCCCCATCGCCTGTGTAAATTAAGCTAGATGCTTGCAGGCAAAAAAATTACTTCCCAAGGGAAGTTTTAGTAATGGAAAAAAATGTTTTAATTAAAATATTGCATAATTAAATTATTTGATTATATTTTTGTATAGGAGGAGCCCTTCTGACAGGGGACCCGGGGCAGTTGCCCCCTTACACTCACCATAAACTGTTTCGTTATATTATCTGTATAGAAATGAAAGGACTGACAATGACACTAACTTCTACATAAACAGGCAATCTGTACGGACTCGTCTTTGCCCCTGTGTGAACAGGGGTACAGTATTAGATTTTTAGTGTCTATGGGATCCGTTCTCTCTTATACAAAGACATACTGAAATGTTTAACACGCAGCTGGTGCAAAGAGCAGGTCATATTACGTATCCATTTATAGAAGCATTGTAAAAGATAAAAGGGAAGGTGCGTAGTGCCAGAACAGTTAGTATAAAGGTGTACATTAAACCGAGGACGTAACTACAGAGAGAGGAGATCACATAGCTTGTATGGGGCCCCAAAGTACTGTGCACTTAGTAAGGAAAAAAATGCTTATTTAATAGACGTCTGAAGTCAGAATTGTCTCATAGAGTGTGAAACGTCCCAGAGCAGACAGTTTAACTCTAATGTTTTTGCCTTTGTTATCTTCTTAACGCATACATTTAATACAGACAGTTCTCATTTCAGACACTTTTTTTTAAATTAGGGTTTCTATTTTTTTTTTTATCTGACTGCCAATAGATTTAAATGGAACAGCTATTTTTATGTTTTTGAGTGGTTTCAAACCCTTATATATACCCAGTGTAATGACTAACCACAGATAAAACAAATCCTCCTATATAAGTTGGACCTGTTTATCTGCATTCTTCTCATCTCTACAGCCATTCAAAGTGTACCATTTAACACAGCATTTCTGAGCTTCCAGAGGCAGGGGTGGGATCTGATGTCACATACTGCATAGCATAGGACAGAAAGCTGAGTGTAATCGGAGACCTGGGTGCAGGATATGGACACCCCCCCTAGACATAGGCAAAGGAAGAAATGAATGTGCAGAACTGTACTGTGAATAGACCAGCTCTCTGCTAATCTGTCTCTATGTTCCCTTCCCGACACAAGTTTCCAGCTGCTTTTATCTCCTATGTCAGAGAAATTGTCAGAACTGGAGAAAGTGCAGAGAAGGGCAACTAAACTGATAAGAGGCATGGAGAAGCTCAGCTATGAGGAAAGATTAGAGGAACTGAATTTATTCACTCTTGAAAAGAGGAGAATAAGGGGGGATATGATCAACATGTACAAATATATAAGAGGTCCATATAGTGAACTTGGTGTTGAGTTATTCACTTTAAGGTCAACGCTGAGGACAAGGGGACACTCTTTACGTCTGGAGGAAAAGAGATTTCACCTCCAAATATGGAAAGGTTTCTTCACAGTAAGAGCGGTGAAAATGTGGAACAGACTCCCTCCAGAGGTGGTTCTGGCCAGCTCAGTAGATTGCTTTAAGAAGGGCCTGGATTCTTTCCTAAATACACATAATATAATTGAGTACGAAGTTCTGTAGGTAAGTTGATCCGTGGTAAATCCGATTGCCTCTCGGGGGATCAGGCAGGAATTTTTCCCCCTCCGGTAGCAAATTGGATCATGCTCTGCTGGGGTTTTTTGCCTTCCTCTGGATCAACTGTGGGTATGGAGTTGGGTGTATGGGAAGTACTGTGTTTTATTTTGTTTGTTTATTATTTTATTTTTTTATGGTTGAACTGGATGGACTTGTGTCTTTTTTCAACCTGACTAACTATGTAACTATGTAACTATGTAACTATGTAACTATGTAAGAAGTGACTCATGCTGATGGCAGAGGAATGAAGCAGCAAAGAGAAATTACACTTAGTGCACTGCACTGAGACAAGTACACTCTATAGAGGGATAGGCTTTATTAATGCTTGATGTCCATGGTTTACAACCCCTTAAAGTTTTTATTTTTAACATTTAGCTCCCATTGACTTTCATAGGGTTCGGAATTTACAACCAACCTTTAGGCTGGGTTCACACTGCAGCACGGAGTGGCTCACTGCAGGGGGTCTGGTGCGCCCCAGTTCAACATTTTGGGTCTGATTTCAGTCTGAATTTTTGGCTGGATTCGGACCTGAAACTAACCAGAAGCCGCTCCGGAGATGTATGAATCGGCTCCATAGAGAGAAAGGCACAATCTCCTGACATGCAGATTGGATGCAGGGAAACCCACATCTAATTAGCAATAGTGTGAACCCAGCCTCAGTCACGTTTGAACCAAACCAAATCAGCTCATCATTAATGGGGACAAGGGGAAGGGATTTTTGAATTGTAATGTATATGTGGGACATAAAACTAAGGACCGAGATTGAAGCCGCTATAAATAATGCAGAGGTCTCAGCTGCAAACACTATCAATGTGCAAGTGGGATTCTACTTTAATAAATGGGAGCATCCACATAAGCAGAATGTGTGTGCTTCGACTTATATAACTACACTGTACCAGCATCTGATTAATGCTTAGGATGCTTTTTATATACAGTGCCCTGAAAAAGTATTCATACCCCTTGAAATTTTCCACATTTTGTCATGTTACAACCAAAAATGTATTTGTATTTTATTAGGATTTTATGTGATAGACCAACACAAAGTGGCACAAAATTGTGAAGTGGAAGAAAAATGATAAATGGTTTTCAAAGTTTTTTTTACAAATAAATATGTGAAAAGTGGGGGGTATATTTGTCAATACTTTGTAGAACCCCCTTTCACTGCAATTACAGCTGCAAGTCTTTTTGGGGATGTCTCTACCAGCTTTGCACATCTAGAGAGTGAAATTGTTGCCCATTTTTTTTGGCAAAATAACTCAAGCTCTGTCAGATTGGATAGAGAGCTTCTGTAAACAACAATTTTCAAGTCTTGCCACAAATACTCAATTGGATTTAGGTCTGGACTTTGACTGACTGGGCCGTTCTAACACATGAATATGCTTTGATCTAAACCATTCCATTGTAGCTATGACTGTATCTTTAGGGTTGCTGTCCTGCTGGAAGGTGAACCTCCGTCCCAGTTTCAAGTCTTTTGCAGACTTCTAAGATTATCCTGTGACTCCATCCATCTTCCCATCAACTCTGACCAGCTTCCCTGTTCCTGCTGAAGAAAAGCACCCCCACAACATGATACTTCCACCACCATGTTTCACGGTGGGGATGGGGTGTTCAGAGTGATGTGCAGTGTTAGATTTCCCCACACATAGCATTTTGTTTTTAGCCCAAAAAAAAACAATTTTGGTCTCATCTGACCAGAGCACCTTCTTCCACATGTTTGCTGTGTCCCCCACATGGCTTTTTGAAACTGGACTTCTTATGGCTTTCTTTCAACAATGGCTTTCTTCTTGCCACTCTTCCATGTGCACAACTAATAGTTGTCCTGTGGATAGATTCTCCCACCTGAGCTGTGGACCTCTGCAGCTCCTCCAGTGTTACCATGGGCCTCTTGGTTGCTTCTCTTATTGATGCTAAAAAAAAGAGATAAGGTTGGGACTTTACATGAGGCATATGATCAGCAAACATAGGCCTCCATCCCTATTAATGGATAGAGGAAGGGCAGGTTTTGGGACTTTGAATGAGATGCGTTTTTAGCAATATGCAATTATTCAAAAATAATTAAATATATATATATATATATAAAATGTTTCCATTTTAGTTAGCACACTAACACCTTTGCTTCTATGCGCTGGGTGTTTGGTGTGCTCCTGCCCCTTTAAGGAAGACTGGGTTTCCCCCAGTCACCTGCTCCTTATCTATTGATTAGCACACCTGTGCTCCCACGGAGGAGACCACTTCAGGCCCGCGCTCCAGTCGGATGACGGCAACAGCGCGGGCCTGAATATCCAACATGCCGTCATTTGACGGCATGTCATTCTGGCGTTCCCAGCGCGCGCTGTAGTGCGCGCTGCGGGAAAGCCCTGTGTTGTCCGTGTACCTTGGACACGGCCAATCACAGATCGCGGCAAACGGCCAATCAGAGTGGCCGTTTGCGATGCGATCTGTGGGCGAATGAGAGATGATCTCCCATAGCGTCCTGTCTCTGGAGGGGATCTGTGTTCCTTCCTACATAGGGACACAGATCGGTCACCCCCCCCGTCACCCCCCCTCCCCCCACAGTTAGAACACACCTAGCATACACATTTAACCCCTTCCTCACCCCCTAGTGTTAACCCCTTCAATGCCAGTCACATTTATACTGTAATTAGTGCATATTTATAGCACTGATCGCAGTATAAATGTGAATGGCGCCAAAAATGTGCCAAAAGTGTCCGATGTGTCCGCCATAACGTCGCAGTACCAATAAAAATCGCAGATCGCCGCCATTTCTAGTAAAAAAAAAAATAATAAAAAAAAATACTTCTGTCCCCTATTTTGTAAGCGCTATAACTTTTGCGCAAACCAGTCGCTTATTGCGATTTTTTTTTATTTTATTTTTTACCAAAAATATGTAGAAGAATACGTATCACCCTAAGCTGAGGAAAAAAAATGTGTTTTTTTTTTAATTGGGATATTTATTATAGCAACAAGTAAAAAATATTGTATTTTTCTTCAAAATTGTCGCTCTTTTTTGTTTATAGCGCAAAAAATAAAAATCGCACAGGTGATCAATTACCACCAAAAGAAAGCTCTACTTGTGGGGAAAAAAGGACGTAAATTTTGTTTGGGAGCCACGTTGCACGACCGCGCAATTGTGTGTTAAAGCGACGCAGTGCCGGAAGCTGAAATTTTACCTGGGCAGGAGGGGGGTGTAAGTGCCCAGTATGCAAGTGGTTAAAATGTCATAGTTAGGACTGCAGTACACAGAGAGCCTTGACGGGGCCTGCAGCTTACACAGCTATTTGCAAATGCGTGCAACTAAACCTCTGTTTTTAATGCATACAGTTAGACAGGTGAATTTGGTTTGTTGCTTTTTTGGTTGGTACCTTTGAGCCTGGTTATTATGGAAACATTTTTTTATATATATATTTATTTATTTTTTAATAATTGCATATTGCTAAAAACGCATCTCATTCAAAGTCCCAAAACCTCCCCTTCCCCTAACTCTTATTAATGCTTTCCTTGCCCGGCCTGCCAGTTTAGGTGGACGGCCATGTCTTGGTAGGATTTCAGGTTTCCCATTCTCTTTCCATTTTCAAGTGATGGATTGTACAGTGCTCTGTGAGATGTTCAAAGCTTATAAATCTGTTTTTTTTTTATAACCCAACCCTGCTTTAAACTTCTCCACAACCTTATCCCTTACCTGTCTGGTGTGTTCCTTGGCCTTCATGATGCTGTTTGTTCACTAAGGTTCTCTAACAAACCTATGAGGGATTCGCAGAACAGCTGTATTTATACTGAAATTAAATTACACACAGGTGGACTCTATTTACTAATTAGGTGACTTCTGAAGGCAATTGGTTCCACTAGATTTGTAGTTAGGGGTATCACAGTGAAGGGGGTTGAATACAAATGTAGGGCCGAAACAACTAATTGATTAATCGCCAACTAATCGATTATGAAATTAATCGATTACAATTTTCATAATCGATTAATCGGCCAGTAACATAATGGGGTTAAAACAACTAAAATTAGCCCTTTATAGTACAAAAAAGCAAATCGCTACTGTAAATATTACTTTCACTGCCTCACAGTAAAAAAAATGAACCCCTTAGGCCCCGTACACACGAGCAGACAGATTTGTTCAAATCGGTCAGACAGACCGATTTGAACAAATCTGTCTGCTGGGATGTATTGGTTTGATCGTGTACACACGATCAAAGCAAAATCCCCGCCGGCAGACGGCGCGCTGACGTGTCGGTGATGTGGCGGTGACGTTGACGCCCCCACGTCACCGCACCAGGAAGTGAATTACTTCCGCGCATGCGTCAAAACCATTCGGCGCGTGTGTGAGAAGATATGTCTGCTGGTTAGCGTACTAACCAGCAGACATGTCAGGCGGACGGGTTCCCAGCCGACAGATTTCAAAGCATGCTTTGAAATCTGTCGGGTGGCCAAATCCGTCGGCTCGCCCGTACACACGATCGAATCTCTCTGCTGGGACGGTCGGGCCGACCGTTTCCAGCAGATAGATTTGATCGAGTGTACGCGGCATTACAGTAGCGATTATTTGCTCTTTTTGTACTTTTTTTTTTTTTTATCCCCCCCATTATGTTACTAAACATCTCAGGCCCAGCTGTGTTCACACCTCTGTTTTTTGGTGCTTTTTACAGAAACACACTACAGTTCATTCCCATGTTTTCCTATGGAAAATGTTCACATCCATGATTATTTTTCAGCTGCTGCGTATTTGGAAAAGGCAAGGAGTTTTTAACGCAAAACGGTGCTATTTTTTATTTTTTGGTTCAATATACTTCAGGGGAGAAGCTGCAGAAAAGCATGTAATGTGTTTTTGCGGCAATTTGTGTTTTGTAATCTGCCCAACAACAAATTGGCCCACAAAAATTAAAAAAATATTTTTTATTTTTTTAAGACTATTATCCGATTAATCGAAACAATAATCGGCCAACTAATCGATTATGAAAATAATCGTTAGTTGCAGCCCTATACAAATGCACACCACACTTTACAGATATTTATTTGTAAAAAAAAAAATTAAAACCCTTCATCATTTTCCTTCCACTTTTATGTACCACATTGTGTTGGTCTAACACATAAAATTCAAAAAATCCAACCAAAATATTTTGGTTGTAACATGACAAAATGTGGAAAATTTCAAGGGGTATGAATACTTTTTCAAGGTTTGGTATAGTTAAAGGGGTGTTCCAGACAATATTTGTGTTTATTAAAAGTCAGCAGCTACAAAAAGTGTAGCTGCTGGCTTTTAATAAACAATCACTTACCTGCTCCTGCGTTCCAGCGACGCACCGACCGGGGCTCTGCTCCTCTCCCCCCTCCCCGGGTGGCGTCCTCATCGCAACTGTGGGCACCCAGCCGTGACAGCCTTCGGCTTCAAGGCCGGGCACCCACTGCGCATGCGCGAGCGGCACTGCGCATGCGCGAGCGGCGCGGCCCGCTGCTGATTGGACAGGCGATCGCATGGGACCTGTCATAAGCTTAATCGCCTGACCAGCCCCTCAGCGGAAGGAGGAAGTGGGACAGGAAGTCCCACTCCTTCTGAAGCCCCCACTCCCCCCCAAAAAAAATTACATGCCAAATGTGGCATGTAAGGGGGTTGTCAGGTGAGGGGAGTGGAACTCCGCTTTAAAGTATATATGCCAGCCTTTGGTTTTACAGTTTCAACTACCGTATTTATCGGCGTATACCGCGCACTTTTTCGTGGGTGTGCGATATACGCCGATACTCGCTTCCCACGCTCAGTTTGAACTTATGCCGTACACTCGGGTACATTCGGCCAGGCTCGGCTTCGCTCGTGCTCACACATAAACGTCACAAAGCGTGAGCACGAGCGAAGCCGAGCCTAGCCGAATGTATCCGAGTGTACTGCACTCGGTATATGTCGGCGAAGGTGTTTAAACTGAGCGCGGGAAGCGGGGATTCAAGGACACCACTGGAGACAAAGACGGACGCCGGACTGGACGATGGACGCCGATGGACGCCACGCAAGACACCAAAACTGTAAGTACTAAAAGTTTTTTTACAGGTCCACATTAGGGGTGCACGCTATACGCCGGAGCGCGCAATACCCCGATAAATACGGAAATAATCTGCCACTGCCATGTTAGTTTCTGTTTGAAGGAAATGTCCTAGACTGAAATATTTTGCCAATTTGTCTTATTTGGACAAATTTACTTCTGGATTGGGTGTTATTTCACACTTTCAGATTTGGCTGCACTGTCACCTGCTGGTGAAAGCCAGTACTGCAGCTTTGCTGGTTATGTAGCACTGTAAACAGGGAAAGAGTTGCTGAGCACAGTTATTCATGGTATCTAATATGAATCCACATTCAAAAAGTGGAATCTTAAAAAAAAGAGAGAGAGAGAAAAAGGGGAACCTCAACCCTCCCAAACCAAATGGGGCTAGCCAATGATTGGGGCAAAGAGGGTGTGCAGGAGTTCATATTGCAACCCTTCTGGATAACCAATAGATCTCCTATTTTAAAATTTCTTAATATTACATACTGATAAAATGTTTATATTGTTGCATTAAAATGTATCTGTCCACCCCACTGATGAATACAAGCCCAAACTATCTGACACCTATCATAGATTTGAATTTTGCTTCAACAAATGGGCTCATGCATTTCTAAACGCCCAATCAATTCTTTGGTTTAAATCAGGTAAGTGCATCCAGGGGGCAAAAAAATAAAATGTCTGAAAAGTGTCAGTTTATTTTCTGTAGGAAACAGTTACAACTGTAAGTAAAAAAAAAAAGAAAGAAAAAGAAGCCTGTCCCATGCCAGCATGCTGTACAGAAGAACCTTCTGTGTAGAAGCAGTGGTCTCTCTGCAATAAGCAAAAATTGACATGTTCACTTAGGGGTGTACTTACTTTTGTTGCCAGTGGTTTAGACATTATTGGCTGTGTGTTGAGTTATTTTTGGGTTGATTTTGGGTGGTGTGTCACAGTAATGGCACAGAAATATACGGCTTAAAGGGGTTGTAAAGGTATCATTTTTTTTTCCTAAATAGGAATTTTTTTTTTTACCTTTAAAAAATTTAAATCCCAATTTTGGGCCAGTTTTTCTTTGATTCAAAAAATAAATAAAAACCAGGAGATATTTATACATTTACCATCACATGAAGGCCCAATTTGTTCTGCAAAACGAGGTACAAAATGAGGTACAACTCACCAGGGGCACCTCGAGATTTTTCAAACTATTAAATGTCTCTTTCACATGTTCAGCTGGAGACAGTAAAAAAAAACAGGTGGTTGAGCCGTGGTTTTACCGCCCCCCAACCACCCACCTAAAGTCTACATTACAGCCGAAGGGGTATGTTCACATTTCACATCCATGATACTTTGCATCATGGCCGTAAAAAATTTAACAAACCAGCCGCGATCCAAGTGTTGTGACCAGGGCCGCCATCAGGAATTTTGGGGCCTCTTACACAGCTTCAGGCATGGGCCCCCTGGAGCAGAGAACCGGGGGGGGGGTGCTGCCGCATGAAATTGAGAAGTGGGGGGGGGGCTGCTGCCGCGAATTGAGAAGCGGGGGGGGGCCCTTTACAAAAAGAAGAAATAAAGAAAAATATATATAAAAAAGGGGGTAGCCATCCGGGGCCCTGGGGACCTCTGTGCCCTTTAATAAAAAGAAAAAAAGAGAGAAAAGGGTGGTTGCCAACTGGGGCCCTGGGGACCTCATTTGTTTTTATGAATGGAAATTTAAAAAAAGGGGGCTTTTCATTCGGGACCTCTGGGCCCTTTAAAGATAAAAAAAAATAAAAATATATATATAAAAAATAAATAAACATTTATAAAAAAAAACAAGGGGGTTGCCTTCCAGGGCCTTGGGGACCTCTGGGCTCTTTAATAATAATAAAAAAATAATAATTATATATATATATATATATATATATATATATATATATATATATATATGAAATAAAAAAATGTATAATTTATTTATTTTTTTATAAAAAAAAGGGGGGGGTTGTCATCTGGGGCCCTGGGGATCTCCAGGTCCCTGTGGACCTCCGGACCTCTAAAAAATAAAGGAAAAAAAAATTGGCCCTTAAATAAAAAAATAAATAAAAAGAGGGGGTTGCCATCTGGGGCCCTGGGGACCTCTGGACCCCTAAAAAAAATGGCCCTTTAATAAAAAAATTCAATTAAAAATTATTTAAAAAAATATATATTTTTTTATAAAAAATAAATAAAAATAGGGAGGTTGCCATCCGGGCCCTGGGGGCCTCCGGGCCCCTGGGGACCTCTGGACCCCTAAAAAAATAAAAGAAAAAAAATCTGGCCCCTGTGGACCTCTGGACCTCTAAAAAAAATAAAAGAAAAAAAATTGGCCCTTTAATAAAAAAGAAAAGAAAAATATATTAAAAAAATATATTTTTTTATAAAAAAATATATTTATTTATAAAAAAAAGGGCTTGCCATCTGGGGCCCTGGTGGCCTCCGGGCCCCTGGGGACCTCCACACCCCTAAAAAAAAAAAAAATTTTTTTTTTTTTTAGGGGGGTTCCCATCCGGGCCCCTGGGGACCCCCGGGCCCCTTACAGGTGTACTGCCTGTACCCCCCTGATGGCGGCCCTGGTTGTGACGCATTACTCCCATTGAAAGTTAAAGTGAATGTAAATCCGAAAAATTGGTATTTTTTTATTTTTTATGTCACAATGTACAGTATAAGATTTTCTATTATCTGTGCCCAGTCTTGCCACACCGAGTTAAACCAGCTCTGAGCAATCCTCTTTTATTTTTCAGTGAAATAAAACAGACTTACAGAGAAAAACCTTAGTCCGTTCTGCCCCCTTGCTGTGAGTGACAGGTTATTTACATATCTAATGCACTAGCCTGGAGACAGGCATTATTTTTTAATTCCCACCTCACTCCTTTTCTGAAGTCATGTGGTTACTTTTCTGGATTTTGACTGGATGTTAGTGATCATAGCAGAATTTAGTGTAAGGAATACACAGGAAAAAAATGCATGTTAACAAAAGGAGTGTAGAGGAGGGCGGGGAGTCTACTGACATAACGACTCCACCCACCGAGCTCCAGACAACAGACCCACCCACAAAATCTGCAGTTTTTCAGTCCTTTTAACAGACAGAGAGGAGACATTTGACAGGTAAGGATACATGCAGGAGGCATCTATATCCTTATAGATCAGCACTATGGCAGTAATTAGAAAGGACGAGAGTGGCTTTACATCCACTTTAAGGCTCCATGCACACTGAAGCTCATAAACGGAAGTTTTTGGGAGTTTGGGCGTTTTTTTCTGTTTTTGGGAGTTTAGCAGACGTTTTTTGGACGTTTATCAGCAGTGATGTCTATGAGCTGTTTTCTGAACGCCCCAAAATCATGTTCAGGAGTTGTTTTTCTGACCACAAAAAATGCCAAATCGGTCTTTTTTCCATCGGTGTAAAAAAATAGAACATGTTTTACATTTTTCCTATGGATAAAAAACTGATAGGAAAATCCAATCGTCTGTGTGGAAGTCCATCGGAGGGAAATCCACGCATGCTCAGAATCAAGTCGACGCATGCTCGGAAGCATTGAACTTCATTTTTTCCGGCTCGTCGTAGTGTTTTACGTCAACGTGTTTTGGCACGGTCAGGATTAAGACTGATGAAAGTCGGCTTCATCGCATTTCCGACGAAGAAATCCATCGATTTTACTCCATCAGAACTCCGATCGCGTGTACGGGGCATAACAGTCAGCAATATAAAAACAAAAACAAACACGCTTTCAAGAAGCAGCAGGATTGCCTCCTGAATGCCTGACAGTGGATGCTTAGTCATACTCTAAAAAGTGATCTGCCACAGATCGCTTTTCAGAGAAGTGTGAACTGTGGCTAAAAGAGGACTGAGGAAGACTGCTGTAGGACATTCACATTTACTAAATAAGTAAAAACAAATAAACATGAAATTAAAAATGATATAAAAGTTTCTCAAAGCATTAGTAGGATGATTCATTCATGTGTGCTATATGACATCTCCTGCAATACTGCAGCTCACTGATTGGTCCCCAAGGGCAGGTGCTTTGGTGTTCTGTAAAAGGAATTGCCTGTACTAGACTTCTATATAATTAACTTTTTTTTATGTATTCATCGTTCTTTTTTTTAAAACAAGTTATTCCCTTTTTTTTGCATCTAGTACAACAGAACAAATGCTGATGAGAAAAGGTGCTATAGAATTATTTTTTGGTATTATACTGCCACCTACTGGTAGATCACAATATTGGCAATATGATTTTATTTATGCTCTGTGAGCAGTATACAGTATGAGAGTGATTTACTAAAACGACTACACTCAGAATCTGGTGCAGCTGTGCATGGTAGCCAATCAGCTTCTGAGTTCAGCTTTTATAACCACTTCAGCCCCGGAAGGATTTACCCCCCTAATGACCAGGCCATTATTTGGCATACGGCACTACGTCGCTTTAACTGACAATTGCGCGATGTTGCACCAAAACAAAACTGACGCCTTTTTTCCCCCTACAAATAGAGCTTTCTTTTGGTGGTATTTGATCACCTCTGCGGTTTTTATTTTTTGCGCTATAAATAAAAAAAGACAGACAATTTTGAAAATAAATACATAATTTGTTTACTTTCTGCTGTAATACACAGCCAAAAAAAAAAAATATATAAAAAAAATGTAATTTCTTCATCAGTTTAGGCCAATATGAATTCTATGTATTTTTGGTAAAAAAAATAAAAATAGTGTATAGTGATTGGTTTGCGCAAAAGTTATACCGTCCACAAAATAGGGGAAAGATTTAGGGACTTTTCTTTTTTTTAAATTGTTTTTACTAGTAATTGCGGCAATCAGTAATTTTTAGTGGGACTACATACCTCCCAACGGTCCCTGATTCCAAGGGACTGTCCCTGATTTGTAAAAAAAAGTCCCTCTGTCCCTCTTTCCTTCTCATTTGTCCCTCATTTTGGTCTGATCTATAAAGTTGTAGATAAAATTGACTTTTTATCTATCAAAAAGCATTTGCTAGTGCTAAACCTTTCATCCAATTTCTAAATTACTACACTTAGATATTACATATATTTCAAAAGCCAATATAAAGGAATAGTAGTACGCTTTTTACATGTTTTTCATTACCCTTCCTTTTGGTCATCCATCTGCACTTATCGGCCTCCAGCTATATCAGCATTGGTTGTGGCTGTACAGACTAATATCCCTCAGCGCTGTTATCGAGGAAGTTTATGGTCAAAGGAGTTGTAAAGGAAATTTTTCTTTTGCCTAAATTTAATGTCTGCAAGGTAGACAGACAGAATAGTGTAATGATTCTGTTAACAAATGAGTAAATACCTATTAAATTCCTTCATCTATATCACCTCCGGCGTTATAGTTTCTGTTCTCTCATTCACTTCCTGGTTTGCATCATTTGTTTATGTAAGAACTACATTTCCCAGTATGAATTGTGGCACACCAAGTAATTCACACCTCCTTGAAGACTCTATAATGTAGAGAGCGTCCTGCCACACAGATGTAGTTCCCAGGAGGGGACGAGCACGTTACTGACCACTGCAGTAAAGTCTCCCTTCACGGTGGTCAGTAAAATCAGACAAGCAGGAAGTGAACAGAACAGAGAAGAAATAGAGAAACTTCTGAGCAAAAACTAACAATGAGGAAGTGAAAAGAGGAATGTCTGCAGGTAAAGGATGCTTATTACGAAAAAAAAAATGTTTCCTTTACAACCCCTTTAATTGTTGGTTTACCAGTGCATCTTGGGATATCTCATACCTGCAATACCTCCAAAACAAAGTAAAAAACAAATAAAAGCCTCTCAAAAGCTGCCGGTGCTGTAAGCGAGCATTGTCATCAGTGGCAGCCCATCCCCCAAATCCATTCACCTGTTCCTTAATCTGCATGCAGGGCGCTGGACGCATAGATTTCAATGTTTTTTTTTTTTTTTTTAAACACATAATTAGAGCATAAGGCTCTAATTGGCTTAAAAAATGGTGGGCTCGGGGACGCAGAGCCCACCCAGTTGTGTGACAATGGCAAATAAATATTCGCTATTGTCTTGTTATTCTCCTCCTGAGACCCGATTGGCCGAGAGGAGAAGAAGCAATTGTATCGGCCGCCAAAGGGAAGGAAAATATTTACAAAAATGTGAGGGGTCTGTACTCACTTTTGTGAAATACTGTATACGTGTGTGGGTATATATATATATATATATATATATATATATATACACAGTACAGACCAAAAGTTTGGACACATCTTCTCATTCAAAGAGTTTTCTTTATTTTCATGACTATGAATATTGTAGAGTCACACTGAAGGCATCAAAACTATGAATTAACACATGTGGAATTATATACATAACAAAAAGTGTGAAACAACTGAAAATATGTCATATTCTAGGTTCTTCAAAGTAGCCACCTTTTGCTGCAGACACATCTCTAGAACAACTGATAAGAGGAGACTGTGTGAATCCGGCCTTCATGGTAGAATATCTGCTAGGAAACCACTGCTAAAGAAAGGCAACAAGCAGAAGAGACTTGTTTGGGCTAAAGAACACAAGGAATGGACATTAGACCAGTGGAAATCTGTGCTTTGGTCTGATGAGTCCAAACTTGAGATCTTTGGTTCCAACCACCGTGTCTTTGTGCGACGCAGAAAAGGTGAACGGATGGACTCTACATGCCTGGTTCCCACCGTGAAGCATGGAGGAGGAGGTGTGATGGCGTGGGGGTGCTTTGCTGGTGACACTGTTGGGGATTTATTCAAAATTGAAGGCATACTGAACCAGCATGGCTACCACAGCATCTTGCAGCGGCATGCTATTCCATCCGGTTTGCGTTTAGTTGGACCATGATTTATTTTTCAACTGGACAATGACCCCAAACACACCTCCAGGCGGGGGAAGGGCTATTTGACCAAGAAGGAGAGTGATGGCCTCCACAGTCACCGGACCTGAACCCAATCGAGATGGTTTGGGGTGAGCTGGACCGCAGAGTGAAGGCAAAAGGGCCAACAAGTGCTAAGCATCTCTGGGAACTCCTTCAAGATTGTTGGAAGACCATTTCAGGTGACTGAAGCTCATCAAGAGAATGCCAAGAGTGTGCAAAGCAGTAATCAAAGCAAAAGGTGGCTACTTTTTAGAACCTAGAATATGACATATTTTCAGTTGTTTCACACTTTTTTGTTATGTTTATAATTCCACATGTGTTAACTCATAGTTTTGATGCCTTCAGTGTGAATCTACAATTTTCATAGTCATGAAAATAAAGAAAACTCTTTGAATGAGAAGGTGTGGCCAAACTTTTGGTCTGTACTGTATATAGATCAATACATTTTTCCATGTGATACTTTAAGCCCCCGTTAAAACTGGTGCGACTTGTCATACGATTTCACAGTTCCAAATTGCATACGACAAGTTGTACCCCATGTGCCGGCAAAGGAACCGTTCACATCAACGCAGCTCATGTAACTTAGAAAAAAATAAATTATCAAAATAAATAATTTTTAAGTGATTTTTTTTTTGTGACTGCGACATTATGGCGGACAAATGGGACACTTAAGACACATTTTTGGGAGCATTGTCATTTTCACAGCAAAAAGTGCTATAAAAATGCACTGATTACTGTGAAAATTACAATTGCAGTTTAGGAGTTAACCACTAGGGGGCGCTGTAGGGGTTATGTGTGACCTCATATATGTTTCTAACTGTAGGGGGCGGGGCTGGACTTGTGACATCATTGATCGTCTTTCCCTATATCAGGGAACAGACGATCACTGACATTGCCACTGTGAAGAACAGGGAAGGTGTGTTTACACTCACCTCTCCCCGTTCTTCAGCCCCTGGGACCGATCGCGGGACACCGGCGGCGATCGGGTCCGCGTGTCCCGCAGGCCACGGTCACGAAGCTTCGGACCGGGTCACGGGCGCGTGCCCGCAAAACTCAGGGCTGCGCACTTAAAGAGAACATACCTGTACGTGCCTGTGCCCAGCCATGCCTCTCTGCTGACGTATATGTGTGCAGGAGGTGGTCCTTTAGTGGTTAAAGGATCACTAAAGGAATTTTTTTTTTTAGCTAAATAGCTTCCTTTACCTTACTGCAGTCCTGGTTTCATGTCCTCATTGTTCATTTTTGCTTTGAAGTTGCTGTAATTCTGCTCTGATCTCCACACTTCCTGCTTGTCTGGCTCCTTATGAAAAATCTCATGGCAGCTTTTCACTGTGGTCCAAGCTGTCATTACTGTGTGTCTAAAACTCCTCAGAACCAATCAGATTTATTTTAAAAACAAAACACTGCCCTGCATTTGTTTGTTTTTGTTCTGTGTGTCTCTTTACTTCACAGAAACATGAAACCAGTTTAAAAGTGAAACTAAACTGCAGGCACATTATATGATTGATTTTTATCTATTTTTAATTGTTTTTAAAAGGAATCAGTTAACTTTTATGTCTCTATACCCTGTCAACAGTCATTTCAGCAAAAAAAAAATGTTTCCTTTAGTGACCCTGTAAAGTGTATTTTTTACTGAAAATTTGCATTTGATAAAACACTGTGCAAATATCATAAGACCAAAAAAAAAATGTACAGTAACAACAACCATTTTATTCTCCAGGGTCTCTGCTTAAAAAAATATATCATGTTTGGGTGTTTTAATTAATATTCAAGCAAAAAAACATACTGATTTTTACATGTATGACAGATATATCGAGTTGGTCTGGACTGGAACTGGTTAAATAAAACCGACTCGACAGTTGTTACATTGTAACGATTTTCCATCTGAATCATAACTTTATTTTTTTTTCGTATTTCCTTTGATGAAAATCAACCATTGGCCCAGCATTAATCTAGCTGTGAGATGTAAGCTCTTCTTCCAGATAAGCGGAGTTAATTTCATAGCTGTACTTTGATAACAGAGAAGAAGATGAACTGGAAATGAGGCTAAACAGGCAAAGCCTTGGGCCTGGCACAGTTACCGGGGACAGTACATAATCTTCTCAGACAGATGACAGTTAGATAAGTCTGAAATCTTCTGCATATTTTAATATCATTAGGCTGGAAATCCAGCTCAGTATCAATATAGAATGTTGTATTATCTATGTACTGTATGCCATGAATCATTACCGCAAATCAACCTGCAATTGCTCATATTAATCCCACACCGAGCCATTTCTCAACCCAGATTCCAAATGGTTTAGTAACTAGAGACCAACAAATGATTAAAGTAGAAAAAAAACATAACTAGGTGGTTTATAGTTTTGTTAAGCATCGTTGTTCTGTTCCACCTAAATGCATCTGTTGCTGTACTGAACCATATTGTTTTGTAGCATGCTGACATCTAGTGGTAGTTAGAGCCACTACAGCTTTTTTTTGGCCATACTTCTCTTGTGGGCAGGGGTGGGCTGGGCCGTGGGGCAGGGTGGCAATTGCCCCCCATGGCGTAATAACTTATAGCATGCTGACATCTAGTGGTAGTTTGAGCCACTACAGCTTTTTTTTGGCTATACTTCTCTTGTGGGCAGGGTCGGGGGGCAGGGTGGCAATTGCCCCCCCCCCCTTGTGGGCAGTGATGGTAGTTTGAGCCACCACAGCTTTTTTTGGCCATACTTCTCTTGTGGGCTGGGGGGGAAGGGTGGCAATTCCCCCCCCCCATGCCGCAAAAAATGTATAGCATGCTGACATCTAGTGGAAGTTTGAGCCACTACAGCTTTTTTTTGTCCATACTTCTCTTGTGGGCAGGGGTGGGCTGGGCCGGGGGGGGCAGGGTGGCAATTGCTCCCCCCCCCCCATGGCGCAATAACTTATAGCATGCTGACATCTACTGGTAGTTAGAGCCACTACAGCTTTTTTTTGGCTGGGGGGCAGGGTGGCAATTCCCCCCCCCCATGCCGCAAAAAATGTATAGCACGCTGACATCTAGTGGAAATTTGAGCCACTACAACTTTTTTTTGGCCATACTTGTCTTGTGGGCTGGGGGGCAGGGTGGCAATCCCCCCCCCCCCCATGCCGCAAAAAATGTATAGCATGCTGACATCTAGTGGAAATTTGAGCCACTACAGCTTTTTTTTTGGCCATACTTCTTGTGGGCAGGGGTGGGCTGGGCAGGGGGGGGCAACTGCCCCCCCCATTCCGCAATAACTTATATTTAAAATAGCTGACTGCGCTGTTGCATTCTGGGAGTTGTAGTTTGCGGCCACGTTCAGGCTCACACTGAGTGGAGAACTGAAAGCAGCGCAGGCAGCCAGGAAAATACAACTCTCGGATCTTGGAGGCAGGCACGTGACGTTACTGGCTTGGGCTGGGCGCTGGCTGTAACTTTACTTGACACCAAGACAGGACCTGCTAAACTGAGCTGGCAGCTGCCATCGCTGAGGTGAGAGACCCTGACACCCACAGCTGACCCACATTTTTTTCTATTCAATACTGCCGTCACCTAATTTCATACCTTTTTGCACCTAAAGGCTGCTGGTCTCCTCCTGTCTCTTTCAGCCACTTCCTGTCCACATGCACTCACTCCAGCTTTGGTTACACATCGCTGTACTAGACCAGAAAATACAAGTCACCCTCTTTTATTACTGTATGTAGTTATATATCACAGGAAGGACGGATGGATTGTGAGTGTGTGCATGGCTTTAGTGTGTGCAGATTTCCTACATACGTGTTAAACTGTTATCTGCTCGGCTTGTGTTGTATTTTAACTACTTAAGGACCGGAAGGATTTGCCCCCCTTAATGACCGGGCCATTTTTTGTGATACGGCAATGCGTCGATTTAACTGACGTGTGACCAAATAAAACATATGTCCCTTTTTGCCACAAATAGAGCTTTCTTTTGGTGGTATTTGATCACCTCTGCAATCATTTTTTGTCCTATAAACAAAATAATAAGCTATTAACTTATTGCTATAAGAAGTATCCCCAAAAAAATCTCTATTCTCTATTCAAAAATACTGCATTCAATTTTTTTTTTTTTACATCTCAGTTTTGCAACCTCAGGCGGCATCTATGCAGCCGCTTCTTGCCAACCTGCATTCACTCCAGTGATGACTCCAGAACATTGCTCAGGGTTTCCCGATGGAGACAATAGAACACAGTAGACATGTGCAATTCGTTTTGTTACGAATTTGTTTTTTAACAAATTTTGACAAAATTTGACGAAATTTACGAAATTCGAAAATTTAAATTTTCAGATTTCTAATTTTCGGATTTCTGAAATTTAGAATTTCGGATTTCCAAAATGTGGAATTTGAAACTCCGAAAATTTGAAATTCCGAAAATTTGAAATTTTGAAAATTTGAAAATTTGAAATTTCGAAAATGTGAAAATTTAAAATTTAAAAAATGTCGAAAATTTGGAAATTCAAAATTTCCGAAAATTCGAAAATTTGGAAATTCAAAATGTCCGAAAATTATATTTAAATTTAAATATTTAAAAAAATCTAATCTAAATTATATTTAAATTTAAATATTTAAAAAAATCTAAATTTCAAAAATTAGAAATTCGAAAAATTCGAAAATTCAGCTTATGAAAGTTCGAAATTTATAACTGAAAATTTGGATTTTTGAATTTCCGAATTTCCAAATTTCTGAATTTTCGTATTCTGTATTTCCGTATTCCGAATTTCCGAATTCCGAATTTCTGTATGTCCGTATGTCTGAATTTCCAAATTTCTAAATTCAGAATTTTTGAATTTCCGTATTTCCGAATTTCCAAATTTTTGAAGTTCAAAATTTCCGAATTTTAAAATGTTCGAATTTCAGAATTTTTTAATTTTCAGAATTTCCGAAAAAAGCTAAAAAACTAATGAACGAAAACAAATGAATTTTTCGGCAGTGCGCATGTCTAGAACACAGCAGCACAATAAACATTGGCATGGCCATTTACTCAGAGGTGCATGTGACAGGGTGACAACTCAAAAGGGCAATTGAAGTCAGCAACAGGGTGTTGTCACCATAAAACAGAAAGTGTCTGGAGAAGGATCTTCATGACAGGATAACTATGAACTATTTTTCTTATTTCATTTTTTTTTTTTGACAGTTGAAGGTTTTAAAAGGATTGAAAATTACATTTTAATGTTAAAGCCAAGTTCCACCCAAAAGTGGACCTCTCCCTTATACACTTCCTCTTCCCCCTCCGGTGTCACATTGGTACCTTTCGGGGGGGGGGGTGGACCTATTTTTGACTTCTGTAGATGGACCTCAGCCCAATCTTACAGAATGTTGGCCCCTCTCCTCCTTCCCCTCCCGCCAGGCCAATTAGAAAAGCACAGCACGCTTTGTGCATGCGCAGTAGGGAGCCCGCTGTGAAGCCAAAAGGCTTTACTGTCGGGTTCCCTTACCAGGAGTGGCAGCGGCAGCACCTGGGAATCGATCCAATATAAGCCGGGGTGCCAACATTGTGGGCTCCCTGCACAGGTAAGTGTCCTAATATTAAAAAGTCAGCAGCTGTATTATGCTGCTGACTTCCACCCAGGCTGGTCCTCCGCTTTTATGATTTATATGATTTACATCCAATTATGTTTTGTTGAGCTTTACTGCATCTCGGTACGTATTTTTCTGAGGTTCTCTGCATTCTGCTGAATTTCGTTTTCAAAGCACATTTCGCCATGTTAAAATCCCAGCAAAACACACCTGAAATGAAGTATATAATGCATGAATAACATTATAAAATGTTAAAGAGGTGCGCTAAAACATAAAAGCCCTTTCACACAAAGGGGTCTATTTATAATGAATGTCACACACATTTTTGCAGGCAGAATACATTTTCCCGTATTTTCTGTAATAAATTGATTCCTACAGATCTTCAGCCCCATCTAGTGGCCAAAAAAATGCAGTCCCCTTAATTTTTTTTCATTGAAGTGGTTGTAAATCCTTACATATAGTGAAGTGACTGTTCTTAGGTGATGCACAGAGATGAGACAAATCATCCTACATAAGTTGTACCTGTTTATCTGCTGTATTCTCATCTCTACATCCATTCAATATCCAAAATGTATACAGTTTGTCTGAGCTAGTCAAAAAGCAGGGGGTGGGGAGCTAAAGTTACACTCTTCAGAGCTCAATAAGGAGAGCTAATTGGAGGGAAGAGACCCCCCCTTCACACAGGACACAGGAACAGAACTCAGGCTGTCAATCAGCTGGAAATCCCTCCCCTGTTACCTTTTTTCTTCTTGGTGTCAGAAAAGACAAATGCAGATAGCAGAGGAACACTTGATGGGGTTGATTTACTAAAGGCAAGCAGAAGATGCACTTTGCAAAGTGCAGTTCCACTCTGTAAATGCAGTTGCTCCAGAGCTTATAACAAAAGCAGAACCTCTACTGACTTCCATCATCCAATCATGTGCAAGCAAAAAAGCATTATTTTTTTTTGTTTATTTTCCTTGCGCGTGATTGAGTATTTTTTGAAAAGTGAAGCTTCCCTTGCAGAGTGCAACTGCACCTTCCAAAGTGCACAGTCTATTTGCCTTTAAATCAACCCCTTGATGCAGTGGCAGCTGGTGCCCAACATTTTTGGGGGGGCAAACAAACTGAAAATATTTTGTGCCCATCAAACGCTGCCACTGTGCCCATCAAACGCCGCCACTGTCTCATCAAATGCTGCCACTGTGCCCATTAAATGCTGCCAGTGTGCCCATTAAATGCTGCCACTGTGCCCATCAAATGCTGCCAGTGTGCCCATTAAATGCTGCCAGTCTGTCCATCAAATGCTGCCAGTGTTCCCATTAAATGCTGCCAGGGTGTCCATCAAATGCTGTCAGTGTGCCCATCGTATGCTGCCACTGTGCCAAATGCTGCCAGTGTGTCCATCAAATTCTGCCAGTGTGCCCATTAAATACTGACAGTGCAACCCCTGCCCGATCTCCTTCTGCCCGGTGCTTACCCTGTCTTGGTGGGGCAGCGGGTGATAGCGCTGAGAGGGGTTTTTCATGTCTCCTGCGGGGCGGGCACTTCTCCACACGGTCCTCATCTCTGACTCCCGTCCTCTCGTCCCATCAATCGTCCATCAGGCATCCAATAGCGGCGCCTGTTGTTTCAGCCAATCAGGTGGCAGGGTATCCAGACTTGGTGCACCTGATTGGCTGAGAGGCGGGTCGGTGTTAGGGGTGCGATATATTTTTTTCCCTAATACAATACTAAGTAAACAGCGAAGCACAGAAGTGTGCCCACTGTTTACCCTTTTTGATGCCTATTAGCCCACGGCTCTAATCAGGAAACCTATTAGAGCCTATGGCTCTAATCAGGCGCTTCCAAAACACCATCGCTGCTGTAATTCACATGCCCGGTGCCTGATAAGGGGTCGGGCACATGAATAGGGGGTGGCAGCGGCGACCATAGATAGATTCATGCAAGAGCGAGAGAGCAAGATGTGAGAGAGCAGGAGAGAGGGGGTGGCGCTCCTGCACCTTTTATGGACGCACCACCGCTGCCTTAGTGTCCTGTATTGGGACAAGTACACAATAGAGAGGGATATGCTTTGTTCATATTTCCAAGTTTTACAACCACTTTGAGGTATTTCAGAAACAATTGTTTTCTATGTGCCCCATTTACACCACAATGCCGCTTGCATGACTTTTTACAGCAGCACACCGGCTAGCATCACATGTCACCACACACTGCGTCGCTGCTGTGCAGAGACATTAATAAAGTGTCACTATGGGGTTGATTTTTCTAAATCTGGAGAGTGCAAAATCTAGTGCAGCCATGCATGGTAGCCAATCAGTTTCTAATTTCAGCTTGTTCAATTAAGCTTTGAAAATAAAACCTGGAAGCTGATTGGTTTCTATTCAGAGCTACACCAGATTTTGCACTCTCCGGTTTTAGTAAATCAACCCCTGTGACACTTCAAATAAAAATAAATAATAATAATTAAAAAAAAAAGAAGCACTTTGACATGGGAGACTTTGACCGCTGATCGTGGCAGGTCATTGTGAACTTAGCTGTACATTTTTCTTTTTTCTTTTTTTTTATACAGTCTCATACTCACAAATAAAATAAACATGCTCGTTTACTGAAGAAAATGGCCCCAAATTTTTCCAAAACAGTCTTTGCATGTGGATAAAAATAATGAATTAAGTCCTTTTCTCCAGTGTGTGCAGCCAGTGAACCCCATCCACATCAAGGAGCTCTGCACATCTGTTCGGAGGTGGTTTGTGTTGGCTCTGCTCTCCTGCTGCACGCTGCGATTCTGAAGCTCAGCCATAAACTGGACACATACATAAAAGAATTAGTGTGTAAGAGAGAGGAAGATAAAGTCTATATCCTCAGCACCTCGACCAACAGCCCCAAACGAGGCTGAGACTTGGTATGCACATAGTGGAAATATCTGGAGGGGTTTCATTCAAAGACGTTGAAAATATATTTGTAATAGGAATATATGTAGCACCCTGGTGTTTAGGCAGAGTTGCTAGTAAATTTAGTTTGCCAGGCAGTAGTTGCCCTGGTTAATTGTTAGTAGATCCACTGATCCCTCTCTAGTTCTGGACTTGCTGCACCTTCTCTCTTCTGTCACTAGGTGGCAGTATTCTGGTGATATTAGATAGACAAGGGCTTAGCAAGGTCAGGTTACGAATGGATGGGGTGTCTCAGACAATGAGCGGTTGTGGTTACTTTAAGCCCTTTGGCCTGCAGGGAGAACCAATTTATTTGGGTGCAGTCAGGTGATCGTAGGTTCTGTGCCACCCGGACGGTTGTCTGGGTGGATGTGTGTTATGCTGCCCAGGGCTGCTAGGCTGGAATCCTGAGGCCTAACTTGGGGACATCTGGCTGCTAGGTTGTCTGAGGCCTATACAGAAGCAGGAGAAGCAGCTCAGGGTTGGGACTGCAGGATTGGAGTCCATCTCAGAGTAAAGGTTTGGCCAGACGGGTAACCAGTTGAGGTCGGTAGAGGGGAAGCTGTCGCCACTAAGGGACCATCCACCTTGCTATCAGAGACCACTGTGAGTGAGCTGGAGCCAGTACCAAAGCAGTCTTCTCACCAGCCGGGACGGTGAAGAAGTGGGAAAACTTCAGCAAGTGCCAAGTCAGGGACCCAGCGGGGCAGCAAAGGTAACGCTTGAGGATCATCAGTAAGTGCCAAGCCAGGGACCTAGCGGGTCAGCAGGGGTGACGCTTGAAGAGTATCTGTGAGTGCCAAGCCAAGGACCCAGCAGGGAAGCGGGGGTGACGCATGAGGAAGATACTGAGTAATTGAAGTGGAAGAGCTCAAGGGATCCAGTGGTGATTGGGTCTGAGAGTCTAATAAAGGACTGAGAGCTCATTGAGTAAAGACCTACAATGAGAGACTGTGGAGTAAGTGGAGAAATATTTGTGTTACCAATAGCTAAGTACAAATACCGTTAGTGATTGTTACAAGATTTGTTGCCATAGGAGACAGCGGTCCTACCTATACAGGCGTGGTATCCGGTTGGAGGCCTTCTCCTGTATAGCTGTCTACCTATAGAAGTCTCGGAATCTGCCAATTATCATTGCATCTACTTAAGGGTGTCCTGGCCCTAATCCTCTATCCCACAGTTCTTGTTCAAGAGATAATAAATCTCTTTGCATTAAAAAAGTGTCTGGTGCCCATCACTTCAACTTGTATTACACCCACCATGCCTTGTAACCCACTCTACCAAGAAGGTTGTCAGCTATCCCTGACTCTGGAGGTCACCATTAGGCCTCTAGAGGTCCAGGACCTTGCTACATATACATACGGGCAGCTAAAATCAGAGTGCATGATTCAGAAAGTCCAACTGTCTTTTTAAAGTGGACCTGAATTCAAAAAGTAAAGATTTGTTATGTTATAGAGAACATGTCTTTCTTTTTACATGCTTCTCCCTTCCATGCGCTCCTTGCTGCAAAGGCCAGTTATAGGTGGGGGCAGATTTTCCTTTTGTCTGCAATTCCTCCTGAAAAAAAGCAGTGCACCTTCATGTAAGAGAGGCTTCGTGGTTGGGTAATTTTGGTACCAAGAGCACTAGTCCTGCTAGGACACTGTCCCTTCGCCAAAACGAATTATGGTTTTGGAGTGGCCTAGCCAAAGTCCAGACTTAAATCTAATTGAGATGCTGTGGTATGACCTTAATCATACCGTTCATGTTCGAAAACCCTCCAATGTGGCTGAATTAAAACAATTCTGCAAAGAGGAGTGTGCCAAACTTCCTCAACAACAAAGTAAAAGACTCATTACCCATTTTCGCCAACGCTTATTGTCACCAAGGGTGGCACAACCAGTTATAGGGCCAGGCAGGTTTGGGTAGCTTTTTCCCCTTAATAAATTAAATCATTTAAAAACTGCATTCTGCATTTACTCAGGTTATCTGAGTAATATTAAAATTAATTTGATGATCTGAATCATTAAATATGCAAACAAAAATAAAAAATCAGGAAGGGGGCAAATACTTTTTCATGGCACTATATAAAACACAGAAGCACACTATATAACGTATATATAAATAAAATAGGATTAGGGGTGAAATAAAATAAGAGTTTTTTTATCAGAAGGAGAAAAAGTGTTTGGATACTGCAGCAGCCATATAACACAGCAGATGTAGAAGATATATACACAAGAGTACAAATCTTCTGACAACTAAAACAGGTCCGAGCTGTTCGTAATGTAAAAATATTTGTATTGTTGTCATGTCTTCTGAACGGCCAGTGGCTGCTATTAATTTCCAGACTGGCCAAAATCTTAATTTAAAATATGGAGAGTTGGAAGTAGAGAGTGCTATTTTGAGAAAGACGCTCCGACAGATAGGGTTTGTCTGGTCCCTATCAGATGGTGGAGTTCCTCAGCAGGAAGTGCTTTGTCTTGCAATCTTCATACTTATTCCCAGTTGGTCAATTAAGACTCATGCTTGAACCCAATATCAATCATGAGAGTGTGCAAACTGATTGAAAACATGTTCCTGCTCCAAAAACTTAAGGGAAATAAGTCTTTAAAAGGGTTAATCAACCATCGTTAAGAATCCTGCCAAAAGCACAGATATAATTCTCAGCGGAAACACAAGGTCCAGATGTTTTTAGAATTAGAACATTTTCAGTGTCCAAAAATAACAGTATACAGTATATATACAGTACATGACAAAACCTTGATCTTACCTTAGCTAATGAGTTTGGACATATATTAGCTGCAAACTGATTAAAAAGACCCTATAGTTTTGCTCAATTAGGGCAAAATTAAATTAGAACTCCTGGAGCTAGGTGGTGTCAGAGCTTAGAGGGGTTCTGATGTCACCCCATACATCATGCTTCTCCATACACAAAGTCATTGGGTATTCAGGAGTGGTGGGCATACCTCCCAACTTTTTGAGATCGGAACTAGGCACACCTATTAGCAAAGTATGTAGGCATAGGACACACCCACTGGCAGGCGCGGACTGACAACTCATGGGGCCCCCGGGCAATAGAAGATTATGGGGTCCCCGGGCTTACAGATGGCCACCAAGCCAGGTGGCAGTACAGAGGCGGGGCAGCTAAAATCTCGGGATTTTCACATCAAAAGCATGTAGGTTTTGGACATATCAGGGATAGATGTAAAAAAAAAAACACAGATTTTTACATACTGTCGCTGGTTTTAATGAGGCTGGCAACCCTGATGGGGCCCCCTAGTGGCATGGGGCCCTCGGGCAGTGTCCGAGTTCCTCTATGGTCAGTCCGTCCCTGCCCACTGACATGCCCCCTAAAGCAGAATTATACAAAAAAAGATTAGTTAAATCCACAAGCACAATTTAGAAATTGAATGAAAGATTTAGCACTGGGAAACACTTTTTGAAAGACAAAAACTGAATTTTTTATACAACTATATAGATCAGACCAAAATGAGAAAAATTAAGAGGAAAGAGGGACAGTTGTTCCAAATCAGGGACAGTTCCTTGAAATCAGGGACAGTTGGGAGGTATGGCGGTGGGTGTTTCAACAATGATCACTTTCAACAATATGTGACAAATGGTTGGTCAAGTCTCAATGTGCTGCCACCAGTACTTGTCAATGGGCACAGAGAAAGGAGAAGTGGGGAGAGCTGGAAAGGTGAGTATAAAGGGGTAATTTGGATGGGTTTTATATACAGTAGGTCTTGCCACTTTGCCATGAATGGGCAAGATTCTTGACCCTGTAGAAAGGGAGCCCTGGAATGTTTATAATCTCCAGACCACATGTATCAAACACAAGGCCCCTGGGCTGAATCCGGCCCACCAGTCATCATTTCACGTGACCCTCACCTTTCACACTTCTCCAGTCCCCCGTTTCCGGCCACCTTGTCCCAGCAGTCAGCAGCAGGGGGGAACAGAACTCCTCGCTGGGATGGGCCTCTCTGCTGGGATGGGCCCCCCATCTCAGCCGCGGGTATCAAACAGAACTCCATCTACAGATCCTGTGCCTCTTTCCCAGCAATCCCAGCACCCCCTCGTCTCTGCTTTCCCTGCTGCTCTCAGCATTCAGCAGATTCTGGCAGCTGACTCCTGCCCCCCCACCCCCCGCCCCCCCGGTCCTCCTGCAGACCTTGCGCTTTTTGCTTTCCAGCTCCGCCACCAGCTTCTTCCGGGTAGCAGCACAAGGTAAGAGGGGTGCACTGTGATGTAAGGGAGAGTGGGGTACTCTTGACTTTTGAGGATGGGGTATGTCTTGAAATCTTAATTAAGGGGGAGGAGCTCTGGACATCTAGTCTTACAGATACAACTGGCCCTTTGATGGCAACCATAATGCTTACGTGACCCACAATGAAATTGAGTTTGACACCCCTTCCCTATACTAAAGAAATTGCCTATGAGGTAGGTACAAATCCTGATGACTGCCCAATGGAGAGAGATGAAAGGTCAAGATTGACCAGAAAAGGCCAAGAAAATTGGTGAAGTATAAGAGTCCTTAAAGGGAGCAAAGACTGGGATCACTGACCTCTTTGGAGACAGCCAGCCATCAATCAAATTCCCTTTCACCCTCCTGATTACAAGTTTAATCACATTTTTTATGGTGGTGTAGTGCTACTTCTTGTAAGAGCCGCTGGTATTAAGTGTCCTTGTATCCCCACTAAAGAACACGCAGCCAGGCACGTGGCATTTTCTTCTCTCTGGCTCAATAAAACGTCTAGGGGTATCTTTTATATTTTTATTGCTGATGTAAATTTTGAGAAAGGTTAAGGGAAGGCATGGGATACCCCAAGGGAACTGAAGTAACTGAGGACTCTTCTCACAATCCTGGCAGAGGACTCCCACAAAGTCTTTACTTACTTGGAGAAACACCAAAGCTTGCTACTGTGTAGAGCTAAGGACTGCATACCATCTCTGGGGCATAGAACATAGGCCAGTTCTCACAGGTCTCAGGATCATCAGCTGTCACCTTCTGATATCCACTGAGTGTTTCTTAGTGAGGGAGATGCAGAATCACAATACCACAAACCACTGGACCCTCTTCCATACAGCCTCCTCCTGGTATCCTCCAGAGTGGATAACAAAGAAAAGTATCTAAGTGGACTTCCCAGAGGGGCAGAGCCCCTCAGACAGGGGACTGGTCTAGCAGGGTTCACCTAGGATCTATAGACCCTCTGCTCTTGTGCCTTGAACTATGTATGGGCTCTCCAACCACCTTCTGGGTTACTATAAATATTCAAGCTGCTCTCCCATTCTTCTGCTCACTGCAATTCTAGAACGATAAGAATATAATAAGAAGATAGAGTTGGCAGTGGCTTGGGATAAAGTGGTAAAAGGATCCTAGACTCATCATTGCTGGAGGACATCATAGCTGGAGGTACAGTATATTTGTAGGAAGTAACCTGTGCATACTCACACATTTTGACAAGAGCTTACCCCCACCAATAGGAGATTAGTTCCACTTAAAGTCCTCTTCTTTGAAGTTTAACAATGTGTTTTAGCCAGAGGCCGATTTCCACTGCCTTGTTGTGTATAATCACATGTTTGAAAATAGCATTTTTTATTTAAGCCCAGATTGTTGACTTCACACTCTTCAAAGCACTGATGAAGGAGGTGATGTCAGGCCTCCGAAATGCGTTGGCTATTGTACTCAATATTTAGAAAAAATAACTCATATTGGACTTAAATTACTGGGTGTGTCACTTCAATCTCAGTTTAGAATTTGCAGGCCTTTTTTTCACCTTTCTGGCTGAAATACTCCCAATATTTTAATGTTTTCATCTCATACTCTGGGCTGCAACAACATGGCCACTTGTCTTGATCACTTTAGTTGAAGAAGGCTCATTGGGCATTTAGCCAAGACCTAGGAATGTAATAATTGGTAGTATTTCAGCCAGGAATGTAACCATTGAAAGTATTTCCGACACATTCTTTAAAGCACTGATGAAGTGTGAAACCAGTGCTTCAAAATCCTCTTCCATTCATGGAAACCCTTACTCTACAACTGCAATCAAATCCCCAGGAGACCATCCATATTCTACTCTGCTACAGGCCACCCGGGCCAAAATCGCAGTTTTTATCATCACTGACGGAATTTATCTCCACTTATACCCTAAACAGCAAACATCTTTTGCTGCTCGGGGACTTCAATCTCTGGGCCAACTCTTCACAGGATCCGATTGCCGACGCCTGCATTGACCACCTGGAAGGATTAGGACTACAACAACTAGTAGGTGCCCCCACACATGCTTCAGGTCACACGCTCGACCTAATTTTCAGACAAAATCTGGAAATAAGTATTTTGGAAAATGAACCGTTTCCATGGACAGATCACCATGCAATTAAATTCATAATTTCCAAAATTCCCCCATTGATAAAAACACCTAAGCCGGTGATAACACACTGGACTAGATCTCAGAAGAAGCTCCATTCGGAACTCTTCAAATCTACCTTAGGAAATAAAATAAAAACACTCCAACCACTCCGAACAGTCTCAGATACATTGGATGCCATAAATACAGTGCTACTACAGTCTGCCGACTTAGTAGCACCGAAACGCAAAGCCCACATCCGGAAAAACAAGTCCAGCTGGTTCAACAACCAGCTATCGCTACTGAAGCAAGAGCGCAGAAGGGAGGAAGCCACCTGGAAAAGAAGCGCATCAGAAGAGAACCTCATCAGCTAAAAGACAACAACAAGGAAATACCGTAAAGAAATTTTCCAAGCCAAGAAAAATTATTTTTCTAAGGCCATCAATAGCGCCCTAAATCGCCCTCGCAAACTCTTCAAGCTGGTCAGTCAGACCATGAATACGGGCTGTCTTGAAGCCCCGAATTTAGATACCCAAGAGTTTTGCGATGAATTGTCGGATTTCTTCATCAATAAATTTGAGGGAATCCGGGAAAGCATTCAACAAAATAATACCCCCCGCAACCACCCCCTTAATCAACCACAGAACCCCCATAGAAACCTTCTACAATCAACTAAGTTCACTCTGGAACCCATCTCCGTTGATGCCACAAGAAATATCATCGGTACTTCACGAAACTGCACAGTGCCTAATGATATTATCCCCACTAAGCTGCTAAAGGAATGTGCCGACATCTTGGCACTACCCATCACGCAGCTCATAAACCAGTAATTTAAGGAAGGCATAGTGCCCTCCCTGCTGAAAGAGGGCATAATCCAGCACATCTTGAAGAAACCCACCCTAGACCCCAAGGACCCTAATCACCGCCGTCCCATAACAGGCCTAAATGTTCTATCCAAGATACAGTAATGGAGAAAGTAATGGTACAACAGCTGCAACAGCATCTAGATACCTAATCTACTTGATCAATTCCAATCAGGTTTCCGTCCCGGACACAAAACAGCATTGCTCAAAATATGGGACGACGCTCTTGAGGCTGCAGATGAAGGAGAATCTTGTCTCTTGGTTCTGTTGGACCTAAGCGCAGCCTTTGATACGGTAGATCACAAACTGTTACTGACTCGGCTGGCTGAGGTAGCCAGAGTCGCAGAAGGTGATCTATCATGGTTCTCCTCCTTTCTGGAAAACCGATCACAAACAGTCAAATTAGCACCTTTCATTTCTGAAAAATGCACAGTATCATGTGGAGTCCCTCAAGGATCCCCCCTATCACCGGTGCTCTTCAACATCTATCTTCGCCCTCTCTTTGAAATCATCAGTAGCCAACATCTACTTTATCACTCATATGCAGACGACACGCAACTATACTTTCGCATCTGCAATAAAAAGGATCATCATCTCAGTTTAGAGAATTGTATCTCTTTGATAGAAAACTGGATGACCAAGAGTTATCTTAAACTCAACAGCTCCAAAACAGAACTCCTTCTGTTTCATGCCAGTCACAAGAGTCAGCTGGCAACAACTTGGATACCCCCGCCCATTCTGGGCCAGATCATCTCCCCTAGCTCCAAAGTCAAAAGTCTCGGAGTCATCTTTGACACCTACATGACAATGGACGCACAAATAGGGTCAGTAGTCAGCGGATCTCACCATCTGCTGCGCCTACTACGCAGACTTATTCCGTTTATCCCCAAAAAAGACGTAGCAGTCGTAGTGGGAACAATTGTGAACTCCAGACTGGACTATGCAAATGCCCTTTACCTCGGACTCCCTAAGTACCAAATCGCTCGTCTGCAAGTCGTTCAAAATACGGCCTGGAAAAAAACCCTGGGAATCCATCTCACCTTCGTTGAGAACCCTTTAATGGCTGCCAGTAAAAGACAGAATTACTTTTAAAACACTCTGTCTGACTCATAAGTGCATCAATGGGAAGGCTCCGCAATATCTATGCAAAAAGATAGAAGCCCACAATTGCAATCACGTTCTGCGATCCACCGACCAAAATCTGGTCAAGATACCCAAAGCCAGATACAAGTCCAAAGGAGAAAGAAGGTTTGCTTTCCAAGGTCCCAGACTATGGAACGCTTTACCAACCAGCATTCGGTTGGAGGAAAACCACCTGAGCTTCAGAAGACAGATAAAAACTCTGCTCTTTTGATGACCAGAGAGACAGAAACAACGAGCGCCCAGAGGCGATTCAGTTTGCATGTGCCGCGCTATATACGTTTTTCATTCATTCATTCATTCATATTGCACTTAATATTTTGAATAAACTTGATATTGAACAAAAATTTCAATGTTTCCATCTCATACTCTGGGCTGCAACAAAATAGCAACTTGGTCTTATTATTAATTGTCCTCAAAAGAAGAAAGCTCAGTGGGAATTTTGAACCAGAAATAAGCCAGGACCTAGGAATGTAGTCATAGGGCCGGATTCAGAAAGAAGTTACGTTGGCGTATCTGTTGATACGCCGCGTAAGTTCTAGGATGCGCCGGCTTATCTTTTTTCTGTATTCAGAAAGCAAGATACGAGCGGCGTAAGTCTCTCACGCCGTCGTATCTTAGTTGCATATTTACGCTGGCCGCTAGGTGGCGATTCCGTATATTTACGCGTCGAATATGCAAATGAGTGAGATACGTCGATTCCCGAACGTACATGCGCCCGGGGCATTTTTTTACGTCGTTTGCCTAAGGCTTTTTCCAGTGTAAAGTTACCCCTGCTATATGAGGCGTACGCAATGTTAAGTATGGACGTCGGGACAGCGTCGAATTTTCCGTTGTTTACGTCGTTTGCATAAAACATTCGCGAATAGGGCTTTGCGTAAGTTACGTTTACGTCAAATCCAATGACTATTTGCGGCGTATCAACAGATACACCAACGTAACTTCTTTCTGAATTCGGCCCATCATATTTAGCTTTTGAGGCATTATTTATGCCACTAACCCCAACAATAGGACATAATTCCTGCCACTGACACCAACAATGGCGGGCTATTCCTCCCACTGACAGCAATGATGGGGCACTGTTCCTCCCACTGACACCAACAATGGCCACATCCGGCCCTCGAGCCGCAGTTTGGAAACCACTGCTGTAGATGATCCACCTAGAAAGGAAATAATGGCCTGTGGATATCCGTCACCTATTTACTTCCTAGAATGTGATTTAATAGCAGTGCTTACCTTAGTAAAGGTTATTTTTTACCCCCCTCAATTTTATGATTACCAGACTGAAAATATCAGACTATATAAGCCCAGTGTTTATAATATAATTATGTGACATTACCCGTCTGTTGTGAGACCGCCATACTTCAGTCTAGATTTCTCGGCATTGTTTTTGTGCATTCAATGATCTGTATATACCGAACCTTTCACAGCGCCTAAACAAATAGATGCACATAGTATTATTTACTGACTCAGAGATTGTTGGCTTTTCAAGAGACGGAGTTATAAATAACCGGATTGGCCATGTAAATATCTTCTCTTACATCATTTACAGTAAATTCTAATTGTGTATTTTCTCTGTTGAAACTAAATCAAGGTTTAAATAAACTATCAGCATCACACATTCTACGTACAGGAGATTGCAAAAACAATGTCTCAGCTATTCCCAGCAGTAATTAGGTAATCTCTGTTTAGGACTAATAATAAAAGAAGGCGGACTCAAAATTAGTCTCTGGGCTAAAAGGAGAATTTAAAGGGTATGTCCACTTAAAGTGGTTCTAAAGCCAAACGTTTTTTTTACCTTAACCACTTGCCACCCCATTAACTTACTTATACGGTGGCAAAGTGGCACTGCTGCGCGGGTTAAGCACCTGGGCCTTGATCCGACACTTCCAGGTCTGGGGCGCACATGAGCACTGCCGACAGTGATCATGCACAGTGGGAGCTGATCTACGGGTACCATGGACTCAATGTCCTCCTGCACCCGGCGATCATCCAGCACAGAGGCAGAACAGCGGTCTGTTTATGTAAACAAGGCAGATCATTGTTCTGTCAGTAGGGAAGGCGTGGATCCTGTATTTCTGCAGGGACTAGGATCCATGACTTCCACTAGTAAAAGCACCTCCCACACTGTACACAAAAACACTGGATAGGAACACAGTTAACCCTTTGAACAGAGCACGTTTAGGAGATATTTCCACTACCTATAGGTAAGCCTTATTCTAGGCTTACCTATAGGTAGAAGTTCAAAAAGTGGGTTTGCACCCAATTTAATACCTTTATTTACTGGATACCGGGCACTCTTTTACTTTCACTTCTTTCCAAGCAAATGCGGAGTCGACAACAAGGCCGGACCCCGAGGTAGCAGGACAGGCCTTACCAAACAGTAAATGATCTTTAACACCTTAACCACTTAAGCCCCGGACCAATATGCTGCTAAATGCCCAGAGGCGTTTTTACAATTCGGCACTGCATCGCTTTAACAGACAATTGCGCTGTCGTGCGTCATGGCTCCCAAACAAAATTTGCGTTCTTTTCTTCTCACAAATAGAGCTTTCTTTTGATGGTATTTGATTGCCTCTGCGATTTTTATTTTTTGAGCGATAAACAAAAATAAAGCGACATTTAAAAAAAAAAAAAAATTGTTTACTTTTTGTTATAAGAAAAATCGAATAAACTAAATTTTAGTCAGACATTTAGGCCAAAATGTATTTAGCTACATGTCTTTAGTAAAAAAAAAAATCGCAAAAAAAAGCTACCTAGCGGCACTAATACAGCGATCAGAAAAACGATCGCTTAGTGACGCTGGCAATAGGGGGTGAAAGGGTTAACTGGGGCGGTGATCAAGGGGTTAAAACTTTATTAGGGGGGCTACCCTGGACCTAACACTAACTGCCTGTCACACTAACTGTCACACTGACACTAAATACAGTGATCAGTAAATATATGATCACTGTATTCAGTGACACTGTGACAGGGGGCTGGGGGGGGGGGGGTGATCGAAAGGGGTTAATGTGCCTATGTGTGTGGTGTCAGTGTAGTGTTGGTCGACTTACTGTGAGTCTTCTCTCCTCTCGGCGGATTGAAAATACCACCGAGAGGAGAGCTCACGACACTTTGTGTTAACATTATACAGGCAGAGGAAGTGACACGGCGGAGGCTCAGGGGATTGGCTTGGAGCGATCACGAGGGGGCGGACAAAAACGAACAGCCGCCCCCTCGTCCTTGATCGCTCTCGAAGGTAAGCCGCATGCAGTGGAGGGGGTACATGTACGCCCATCTGCCTGCACATGCCATTCTGTGGACGTACATAGTCGTGCGGCGAGCGTTAAGCGGTTAAAGGGGTTGTAAAGCTTTGTGTTTTTTCACCTTAATGCATCCCCATCACCCCCAGCCCCCCCCCCCCCCCCCCCAGTTTTGCTTACCCGAGCCTGTTCACCTGCTCTGCATGTCCACAACGTCCTCTTCTCCATGGAGTTTCTGCGTTGATTGGATAGATTGATAGCAGCGCAGCCATTGGCTCCCGCTGCTGTCAATCAAATCCAATGATGCGGCTGCCGGGGGGCGGGACTGAGTCATACACTCTTTGTCTATGGATGCAGAGTGTATGACAGAGAGCGCACCTGCAAGGTTACCCCCTTGGGAGAGAGCTTCACAGAGGGGGTTAGCTATTGTGGGGAGGAGCCACGAGAGCCTCCGGTGAACCCCAGAATAGCAGGATTTGGGCCACTATGTGCAAAACGACATTGCACGGTGGAGGTAAGTATGACATGTTTGTTGTTTAAAAAAAAATAATAACCTTTAGTATCACTTTAATGCTGGTTCCTAGTGGCCCTTTAGATGGGCTTTAAAGCCAAGGAGGGCACGTGGCTTCTGTATCATATGACCAATGTGATTGACTTTCACAGCAGTCACATATTCAGGAGCCTGCCCACTGGCTCCAAATCAAATGCATTTACCAAGTGCTCTCGATGACAGCTAGGTCAGTGTGCAGGGAGTACACTGTGAGCACTTCCTAAGCACACAACCTCCTGCCGCTGTGAATACATATGTGCAGTGGCTGGGTGTTGAAGTCCAACTCCAGGCAAAAATAAAGTTCTCCAATGCAGCGGGGCTGTGCCAGCACTGTATGGTTTGACTGCTTGTTTTTGTGTAGGGGATTGGAGAACAGAGTTATGCCGTGTACACACGGTCGTTTTTTGCGATGAAAAAAAACGACGTTTTCTGTGAAGTAAAAAACGAAGTTTTTGAAACGTCACTTTTCAAAGACAATTTTGCATACACACCATCGTTTTTTCACAAAAAGCGAGGTTACGTTCACCACTCTTTTCCATTGAAGCTCGCTTCATAACTAGCTTTTGGGCATGCGCGGGTTGAAAAACAAAGTTTTTGCTACACACGGTGACTTTTTGTGAAACAAAAAACGACGTTTTGAAAAACGACACAAAAAATTTAAGCATGTTGGAATTTTTTTTTGGTCGTTTTTTTGAAGACAAAAAACGACATTTTGCCCACACACGATCAATTTTAATGACGTTTTAAAAAACGTCGTTTTTTTTCATCGCAAAAAACGACCGTGTGTACGTGGCATAAAACTTACCTAAGCCTCCGATCCCCCCTGCATAAGACAGGTTCCTGTGGCTCCTGTCCCTCCACAAGGTCTAGTGGTCTTGTGCGGTGCACTGTGCCTATCGTCATCACACACATAGACTTGCTCTGGATATGAGAATGTCAGGAACAGTCCACCGCTGGATCGCAGGGAAGCGTTGTTTGCCGGTGGAGCGGAGGTTCGGGTGAGTAGAGGCTTTCTCCTCTCCCCTGAACAAAACAAGCAGTTAACATGTGTAGTTCAGGCACATGCCCACTGCATTGGAAACTTTTTCCCCTTGTGTTGGGCTTCAAAGCTCACCTTTCTTTCCACGGCAAGTAAGGTAGGCTTAAACAATCGAAAGCTGTGTTATGCAATTGGCAAAACCCCTGTAACTGCAGCCACTGTGGGGCAATTCATCCTCAAAGTTTCAGCAGTACTGCAGTGTGCCAACTGAGGGCATTCTGACAGGATGTGGGAGCATGGCAGCGGGGGCCGTTCCATAAGGGGGCGCAGAGCCACCCTACTAATCTCCATGCGCCGGCCCCTAATCTCTGTGCATAGATTAGAGCCTGATGCCGCGTACACACGACCGGTTTTCATGATGAGAAAAATGCAATTTTTTAAACTGGTCATTAAATACGGCCGTGTGTAGGCTCCAGAGCATTTTTCTGGAGGAGAAAAATGGCCATTAAAAATTTAAAACCTGCTCTATTTTTTCTCATCGTTTTTAGGCTTTAACGACAAGGAAAAAAACGCACATGCTCAGAAGCAAGTTATGAGAAGGAAAATTTGCATAATCAGCCCAAAGAGTGGCGCCATTCGAATGGAACTTTCCCTTTATAGTGTTGTACGTGTTGTACGTCACCATGCTTTGCTCGAGCATTTTTTTTCCACGACCGTGTGTATGCAAGGCAGGCTTGACAAGAATCACGTCGAGAAAACTTTGTTTTTTTCCATGACATGAAAAACGGTCGTGTGTACGCGGCATGAGGCTCTTATTGGTTTCAGAAAGGTTGAGCCCACCCACTTGTGACATTAGCAAATCAACATTTGCTATTGTCTTCCTATTCCTCCTCCCGGTCATCAGGACAGGAAGCATGTCTTAAGACCGGATTGGTCAGAAAGAGAAGCCTAGGGAAGCCGACCACAACCTGGATGGGGTAAGTGCAGACCTGGCGGGGAGGGTTAAAAAAATTGAGTACCAGCCACCCCCGGAGCATGGTGACAGAGAGTTAAGCTCATCAGTCTGCTGCTTCTCCTTCACTGTCCAGTCACAGGCTAGGGGAGGGACAAGACCTCTATTGCCCTGTACACACGATTGGATATCTGATGGAATCTAATCCGATGGATTTTTTCGTCGGATATCCGATGAAGCTGACTTTCATAAAGTCTTGCCTACACACCACCGGTCAAAAATCCGACCGTGTCCAACGCGGTGATTTAAAACACTACAACGTGCTGAGAAAATGAAGTTCAATGCTTCCGAGCATGCGTCGACTTGATTCTGAGCATGCATGGATTTTTGACCGTTGGACTTCCACGCAGACGATTTTTTATCCATAGGAAAAATTTAAAACATGTTATTTTTTTTTTACCAATGGAAAACAAACCGATGGGGCCCACACACGATCGGTTTGACCGATGAAAACAGTCCATCAGTCTGTTTTCATCGGACAGGGCTTAAGGCCTCGTACACATGACCGAGGAACTCGTTGTAAATAAAACATTGTTTTCCTCGACGAGTTTCTTGTTAGGCTTGTCTAGAATCTTGACAAGTTTTCTTTGTGTACACACTGTCAAGACAAAATCTCGTCGCTCTCAAACGCGGTGACGTAAAACACGTACGACGGCACTATAAAGGGGAAGTTTGATTCCACTGGCACCACCCTTCTGAGCATGTGCGGGTTTCTAAGCATACACACGAACGTGTTTCTCGACGAAAACCAGCCCGACGAGGAACACGATGAGGAAATTAAGACTCCCGACAAGGAAAAAGAGAACTTGTTCTCTTTTTTTCTCATCGAGTTTCACGACAGTTTTCTCGATGAAGAACATACACACGATCGTTTTCCTTGGCAAAAAAGCTCTGCCACCAAGTTTCTTGATGGAATCTGCCGAGGAAAACGGTCGTGTGTACGAGGCCTATGGGTCCGATTCTCAAAGAAGATACGCCACGTGGGGTAGATTCATATAGAGATACGGCGGCGTATCTACTGATACGCCGTCGTATCTCTGAGATCCGACGGTCGGATCTATGCAGGTGATTCATCGAATCAGGTTCCGCATAGATCTCCCTTAGATCCGACAGGTGTAAGTGACTTACACCACCGGATCTTAGGCTGCAATCTCCCGCTGGCCGCTAAGTGGCGCTTCCGTTTGTATATGCGACGAATATGTAAATGAGGAGAACCGCCGATTCAGAAATGAACGCCCGGCCGTTGCTTTTTTTTACGTCGTTTGCGTTCGGCTTTTTCCGGCGGATAGTTACCCCTGCTATATGAGGGGTAAGTGCGGCGTATCCTATGTTAAGTATGGCCGTCGTTCCTGTGCCGAGTTTTGAATTTTTTACGTTGTTTACGTAAGTCTTTAGCGAATACGGCCATACGTAATTTGCATTAATGTCGAAACCAATGACGTCCTTGCGACGTCATTTGGAGCAATGCACGCTGGGAAAATTAGCCGTCGGCGCATGCGCAGTTAAATCGGCAAGGGGATGTGCCTGATTTAAATAATACACTCCCCCTAGCCGCGGAATTTGAATTCCGCCGGGGTATTTACGAGCCGCCGGCGCGACTTTAGAGGCAAGTGCTTTGTGAATACAGCACTTCCCTCAAAAACTGGCACTTTCGGATCGTAAATAAGATAGATTATGCGGATCTAAAGATCCGCTGATCTATGTGAATCTACCCCCGTAACTAGGATGCGCCGCCGTATCTTTTTTCTGTATTCAGAAAGCAAGACACGCCTGAATTTTGCTTAGATCCGACCGGCGTAAGTCTCTTACGCCGTCATATCTTAGTTGCATATTTACGCTGGCCGCTAGGTGGCGCTTCCGTCGATTTACGCGTCGAATATGCAAATGAGCTAGATACGCCGGTTCACGAACGTACTTGTGCCCGGCGCATTTTTTTTTACATCGTTTGCGTAAGCGTATGTCCGGCGTAAAGTTACCCCTGCTCTATGAGGCATAGCCAATATTAGGTATTGACGTCGGAACAGCGTAACATTTTTCACGTTTTACGCCCTTTGCATAAGTCGTCCGTGAATGGGGCTGTGCGTAAATTACGCTCACGTCGAAAGCATTGAGTAGTTGCGGCGTAATTTGGAGCATGCGCACTGGGATACGTCCACGGATGTCTATAAAAGCGTCAATTACGCAGGGTCGCGATTAATTTACATAAAACCCGCCCATCTCTTTCACATTTGACTTAGGCGCGCTTACACCGGCACATTTACGCTATGCCGCCGTAACTTAGGACGCAAGTGCTTTGTGAATATGTCACTTGCCTCTCTAAGTTACGGCGGCGTAGCGTAAAGAAGATACGCTACGCCCGCACAAAGTTACGCCTACCCCTATGTGTTTTTAAAAGCAGCAGAAAAAAAATCAGGTCTCCTTTCCTACCAGACAGACCTGTGCTGTGTGGCAAAGCTGTGTAAGTCTCAAAATACAGAGCTACAGATCATATGGGAGGCAAAGTAACCGCCATATTTTTCCTGCAATTATTACTGTGTACTTCTGAAACTACAGATAACTACAGTACCAATGATGATGATTATTATATTTGTTGTAGCTTTTTAAAAGTTTTCCATTTTTAGGTTGATGATGATGATGATATTTTTTGGATCTTTCTAAAAGTTTCCTACTCTTAGGCCTCGTACACACGAGGGGATATGTCCGCTGAAAACGGTCCGATGGACCGTTTCAGCAGACATCTCCGCTCGTGTGTATGGGCTAGCGGACAGATTTCTCCACCCGACAGATTTCAAAGCATGCTTTGAAATCTATCCGGTGGGAATCTGTCCGCCCGACATGTCTGCTGGTTAGTACACTTACCAGCAGACATGTCGTCCCCCACCGCCGCCGAATGGATTCGGCGCATGCGCGGAAGTGTTTAACTTCCTGGTGCGGTGACGTGGCAGTGACGTGGCGGCGTCAACGTCACCGCCGCGTCACCGCCACGTCACCGCGCCGTCCGGCGGCGGGGAATTTGATCCGATGGTGTGTACACGCCATCGGATCAAACTCCCGATCGGACATATCCGATGGAAATGGTCCGCGGACCGTTTTCATCGGATATGTCCGATCGTGTGTACGAGGCCTTAGGCTATGTTTGGAGCAGAATTTATACTCGTTTTGCTTGCTGCAGTGACCAAGGAAACGATATAGAGAGATTATGCTGGATATATTTCAGTAAATGGCAATGTATTTCAAAGTATGTTTCCCAAAGCTGAAGGAAAATGGAAAATTGGAAGGGAGGAGGGATTGCTGATTTATTCTGCAGAATGGTGCACGTGAATAATGGAGAGAGAGATTTGAAAAAGGAAATATGGGGCATCAGGGACCTGGAGAAGCTTTAATAACAAATACTGCAGAACACAAATCATGTCCCTTATATTCCTCCTTGTCTTCTGCCCTTTAATCATTTGTTAAATATTTTTATTGAGGTCTTAATGCTTCCAAAAGTAAAAGTATACTAACCCACGATTCACATAAATTCAAGTTTTCTTCCTGTGGTGCTTTTCTTTTTGGCACTCGGGGCACAGTTCAGATACAGGAGACAAGTTTAGCACGTAATCTGTAAACCATCATTTTAACAATCCCTAAAAAGTCTACAATCCAACTCTTAAAATGTATGTACACCCCAGAAAAAAAGAAATAGAATATTGGTTGGTCCTTTAACCATTTGCCTACTGGGCACTTTTACCCCCCTCCTGCACAGGCCAATTTTGAGTGTTTAGTGCTGTCGCACTTTGAATGACAATTGCACGGTCATGCAACACTGCGCCCATATGACATTTTTAGCATTTTTTCAGACAAATAGAACTTTGTTTTTTTGTGATATTTAATTAAGGCTGTGTTTTTTTATTTTTTGCTAAATAAACAAAAACATTTTTTTTTTCTTTGCAAACAGGTAATTTTTCTCCTTGATGATGAGGCTGCACTATAGGGACACTGATGAGGAGGTACTGATAAGGCTGCACTGACAGGCGGCACTGATGGGCACTGATAAGTGGAACTGATGGGCACTGATGAGCACCGATAGAAGGCACTGATGGACACTGATAGATAGCACTAATGGTGTGGCAGGCGTAGCACTATGAAGTGCCTCATGCGCTGTGGCATTAGAATAATTGTGATATCTCTGACTTTTCAGTCCAACAAAACTGTGTATTTCTCTGAAATTCCTCTAGCGCCGTTCTATGGAAGCAGTAGGTTTAAAGAGCACACCAAATGCTTAAAATAACTTCTTTATTAACTTATTTTCTTCATATATAATACTGCTGCTTTGCAGCAGACAGTCCATGTACAAAAACATGTGATGAATAAAGTAGTGGTTCAAATATTCAATCTTGTCATTTAACCACTTAAGGACTGCCGCATGTACATTTACGTCGGCAGAATGGCACCGACAGGCACATCAACGTATATATACGTTGGTGCCTTGAGGGGGATAGGGGGTCCGATCGGACCCCCCCCCCCCCCGTACATGCAGCGGTCCGCGCGGCTGCAGGAGCGATCCGACAAGAGGGGGCGGCTATTCGTTTTTGTCCGCCCCCTCCGGATCGCTCTCAGCCAATGCGCGCACCCGCCTGCCCTGTCACTTCCTCCTCCTGTGTAAACACAGGAAGGAGGAAGCGACGTGATCTCTCCCTCGGCGGTTTTTTCAACCACCGCTGAGGAGAGATCACCACACAGTAAGTCCTGCACCAACACTACACTGCACTAACACTACACACAGGCACATTTAACTCCCCCGATCGCCTCCCCCCTGTCACAGTGTCACTGAATGCAGTAATCATACATGTATGATTACTGTATTTAGTGGCAGTGTGACAGGCAGTGTAAAAGTCAGTTAGTGTTAGGTTCAGGGTAGCCCTGTACCCCCTTGATCACTGCCCTAGTTAACCCTTTCACTCCCTATTGCCAGCATCACTAAGCGATCATTTTTCTGATCGCTGTATTAGTGTCGCTGTTCCCGCTAGGTAGCTAATTTTTTTTATTGCAATTTTTTTTTACTAAAGACATGTGGCTAAATAAATTTTGGCCTAAATGTTTGACTAAAATTTAGTTTATTGATTTTTCTTATAACAAAAAGTAAAAAATATTGATTTTTTTTCAAAAATGTCGCTCTATTTTTGTATATAGCGCAAAAAATAAAAATCGCAGAGGCGATCAAATACCACCAAAAGAAAGCTCTATTTGTGGGAAGAAAAGGACGCAAATTTTGTTTGGGAGCCACGTCGCACGACCGTGCAATTGTCTGTTAAATCGACGCAGTGCCGAATCGCAAAAACCCCTTTGGTCATTTGGCAGCATATTGGTCCGGGTCTTAAGTGGTTAACATAAGATGGTGGATATATTTCCTTCTTCAGTATTTGTACTCTCTCTCTCTCTCTCTGTAAGTTATTAAAGCATTCTCTGATTTCTCTGAAAGGTATAACTCTGTGGTTTGCAGGGTTTGGTGAGGTTGCTTTAGTTCGTGAATTAGTTCGGTTTGGTTTCTAACCACACTATTTACAATAGGAGCATTTATATAACTGTATGACATACCTATTTTGGCCCCTTTTGCTTCCATAAAACAGATCTCTGGTTTGTGTGTCTGCTCTGCTCTCTGTCTGTGCTGGAAAAGATTTTGCAGACCATGTGCTGGAAACTTCCAGACAGCATGAATGCAAAGCTGGCTGTGAGATTTGCTGTGATTGGCCAAGGCTTCAGATGAGTCACAAAAGCTTAACTCTATGCTTTCTGGTATGAATTCTACTGTGTAGTTGCTTACCTCTTGCTGTTATATAAATAAACAATTCTTAGGCCTCGTACACACGATCAAATCTGTCTGCTGGAAACGGTCTGCTAGACCGTCCCAGCAAACAGATTCGACCGTGTGTACGGGCGAGCCGACGGATTTGGCCAGCCGACAGATTTGAAAGCATGCTTACCAATCTGTCGGCTGGGAACCCGTCCGCCCGACATGTCTGCTGGTTAGTACGCTAACCAGCAGACATGTCTTCTCGCACACGCGCCGAATGATTTCGACGCATGCGCGGAAGTGTTTTACTTCCTGGTGCGGTGACGTGGCGGCGTCAACGTCACCGCCACGTCACCGACACGTCAGCGCGCTGTCTGCTGGCGGGGATTTTGGTTTGCTCGTGTGTACACGCGAGCAAACCAAAATCCTAGCAGACAGATTTGTTCAAATTGGTCGGTTCGACCGATTTGAACAAATAGATTGCCTCGTGTGTACGAGGCCTTAGAGTCGGTTCACACTCCAGCGACACGACTCCGGGGGCGGCTCTGCAAGTCGTCCTGAGGACAACTTCAGAGGCGACCTGCAAAACGACTTCTGTATAGAAGTCAATGCAGGTCGCCCCAAGCCACCCCCAAAGTCGTACAGGAACCTCTTTCTAAGTCGGAGCATCTTGCGTCGCTCCTATTAGAATGGTTTCATTGCCTTCAATGGGACGCGACGCCCCAGTGTGAACCGACTTAAAGGTATACTTTTTCTTTTGTGAACACAACATACAACTGTTATATGACATCCAAGCACAAAATCACAGTGAATAACTCTGCTTTTGTCTCTCACATATACACATGTGCACTACATTTAGGTTCTTAGCAGATTTAGCTGTATATACATGTAGGTTATATTAGCTACCTAGGACAGGTTCTAGCTGGCCAGCTACAAATGGGCACTAATGTATGGCACTAATGAGCACTGAAAGATGGCACTGATGGGCAATGGTAGACAGCACTGATAGGTGACACTGATGAGGAGGCTGATGAGGAGGCACTGATGGGCACTCATGGGCACTGATTGGCAGCACTGGTGGGCACAGATTGAAAGCACTAGCAGGCACTGGTGGGACTGCACTGATAGTGAAGACCTGATTATCTGTGTACATGTCCTTTTTAACCACTTGCCTACTGTGCACCTACACCCCCTTCCTGCCCAGACGAAATTTAAGCTTCCGGCACTGCGTCGCTTTAACTGACAATTGCGCGGTCGTGCGACGTGGCTCCCAAACAAAATTGGCGTCCTTTTTTTCCCACAAATAGAGATTTCTTTTGGTGGTATTTGATCACCTCTGCGGTTTTTATTTTTTGCGCTATAAACAAAATAGAGCGTCAATTTTGAAAAAAATGCAATATTTTTTACTTTTTGCTATAATAAATAACCCCAAAAATATATAAAAAAAATATTTTTTTCCTCAGTTTAGGCCGATACGTATTCTTCTACATATTTTTGGTAAAAAAAAAATACAATAAGCGTTTATCGATTGGTTTGCGCAAAATTTATAGTGTTTACAAAATAGGGGATAGTTTATGGCATTTTTTTTTTTTTTACTATTAATGGCGGCGATCTGCGATTTTTTTTTATTGGGACTGCAACGTTATGGCGGACACTTCGGACACTTTTGTGACATTTTTGGGACCATTTACATTTATACAGTGAACAATGCTATAAATATGCATTGATTACTGTATAAATGTGACTGGAAGTGAAGGGGTTAACCACTAGGGGACGGGGAAGGGGTTAAATATGTGTCCTATGAGTGTTCTAACTGTAGGGGGAGGTGGGGTGACTGGGGGAGGTGACCGATTGTGTCCCTATGTACAAGGGACACAACCGCTCTCCTCTCTCCCTGACAGGGACGTGCAGCTCTGTGTTTACATACAGAGCTCCACGTCCCCGCTCAGTTACTGGGCAATCGCGTGTGCCCGGCGGCGATCGTTGCCGCCGGGCACTCGCACGGGATCCCCGCAGAGCGGCTTTAAAAAGACATTACGTCATATGACGTGATGTCAGAACAATGGAGTCCTCCGCCCGCCGTCATTTGACGGTGGGCGGTGGACAGGTGGTTAAAGAGGCTGATTATCGGCTCACCTCACGCTGGAACGGAACGGAACTGATATAATGACCAGTGGTGATTGGACACAGCTGACCACGCTTTAAAAAGCCGCTAATTGGCTCTTTACCTCATATGAATGCCTGCCAGAGCTGGACGACCGCATTGAAGCCATCATTCAGCTATAGCGTGGTTGGCAAGTGGTTAAATCCCCATAGGATATAATTTACTTGCTACCAGTTACCTTTCGGCCTTTCATATATGTGGGTAGTAGTAGCAGGTTGTGTATCCATGGTTTTCTCACCCCCTTTGCCACCCTTTGCCACCCAAATCCTGGCCAGCTACCTGCCTATTTCCTTGCCTTCCCTGGCAGAGTGGTCTTCCTCCGCTCCCCATCCAGTAGTAGCCGGGGCCTGAAAAGTAAGACTTGAGAGGCTGTGAAGCGGGCGGCGACAGGCAGAGAGTCGCTGATTGTTGCCATTACTAGTAAAGAAAAAATATGTCCCCGGATTTCATTTAAAAAATCTGGTCACCTTAACCTAAAACCCTTTGTCAAACTTGCCCACTGAAGTCAATGAGGCCTCACTGCAACCATTAACCAAACGCTTGGCTCACGTTTTATTATTAGGAATTGCCTACAGCTGCTGCTTATTCCACCGTGGATCACTTTTCAGAGACTGAAGTGTGGTGACAATGCGTATTGGCCAGATTGCATTGCTAAAGTGGTGTTGTCTCGTTTGTGTGACCACTCCAGTATTGGCACGTCCTGTAATCCCCTCCAGCCTGTGCACTGCCTCTACGTGACTGACAGCAACTCTAGGAGGGAGCAGCACTGTCTTTTATACATATAACAAGTTCAGGGCTCCATTATCACATCAGCATAAGTGATGTAGCAGCAGCCTTACTCCACCTTTAGCCCTCGCCTTTAAGGACACTGTGCAGATGCCTCCTCAGGGGTGGGTCCACTCACATTATGCCCTCAGTCTTCCAGGTTGAATGACACTGTGTATATGATTTAACTCAGGAGACTAAAGACATCTAGTGGCAGAAAAGCATTACTGCAGGAGTATTTTATTTTTATTTTATAACTCCTAGGGCAGATTTTTTGTTAAAATAAATTTAGTCGAGAGGCAGAGGTGGAAGATGGAAAATTCAAGAGTCAATTTGTTAATGCAGTATTGAACACTCAGCATTTTTCACTTAACACTTTGAAAACAATAACAAACATTCTCCAATAATCTATTTGTTGAAAAATCTTACCCCAGTACTTGTAGTTTACAACTTTCAATGCTGCTGGCTCATGTTCTCTCAGTGATGCTTCCTTGAATTTCTGGTCTTTACAGAAAAACAATTAACAGTTGACAGGGCGGTCTGGAGCCATTCAGTTAGTTTGGAGAATAAAGAGGGAGGAGGAGGAGGGAAGAGCCGCCAAATGCCTTGACATCCTTGGCTGTGGGTTTTTTAACATCGATTAATCGACTAATTTCGATTCATTATAACGCACATACAGATCCAACTACTTTTAGCTGATCTTCTTGCAGGCCGATTCCCAGTGCAGCTCCCAACCACTGGAGAAATGGATAGCAGGATACAAAAAACACACAAAGGCAGCACTCGATGGGAATAGCATTAAGACTTTTATAGTCTTTAAGTAGGTAACAGAATAAATATTGCACTGAAGATAAAATCGATGTAGCTACATAAACTGTAAAAATGGTGCGAGTAATACCAAACGGTAGCAAAAGCAGTCATAAAAACATGTAGCTAAGTATGATACTGGTATAAAAATGTGTACAACGATACCACTGCTGAATCCAGATGAGGAGAAGTTAATATTAGTCTGTCAGGATGTAGATCTCCCTTGAAGGGAACTATCACAACTCCCAGTGGATGGTTGTAGAATCCCAGGTTGATAGAGGGAAGTGATAGAGGGAAGTGTAACAGCCCTTGCGTGTGACAGATAGTAAGGTCCCGCCAGCATGCAGATATGAAGGCACAGCACAGGAGCCCTTCAGATGGACACGGCAAGCCCCGCCGGTGTCCGTGACGTCACCGGATCTCCGACGGAATTTCCTGAAGGCCCGGAAGCCGGCAGAGAGGTCAGTACCGTTTAAAAGAATTTTGGTCGGTCAAAAAAATTAAAGATTAATCGATGAATTAATAGTTAATTTCCACAGCCCTACTAAAAACAGTTTGCTTTGTCTATTAAATAGAAATGTCTACAATGAAAACTTGTAATAAGAAATATGCTGGCTGCCACTGCCGGCTTCCTATTGAAAATGCTAGTTATCCGATTTCAAAACCATTAAGAGAAAAAAAAAAATAGAAAAGGAAAATAGACAACTCTTTAAAATCAATAAATTTTTTGTACAAATGTATAAAATGCACTCTATTGTTCATACGACCACACATGTATAGAGACCTGCATATAACCTGCCAACACCCAGAACATAGTAACATGTCACAAGAGTATATCTTACAGTATCTCACAAAAGTTAATACCCCTCACATTTTTGTAAATATTTTATTACTGTATTTATCGCTGTATAAGACGCTCCGGCATATAAGACACACCCAATTTTAAAGGAGGAAAATCTAGAAAAAAAAGATTCTGAACCAAATACTGTAGTAAAATATTTTCCCCCCACTCGTCATCACCATTACACCACCCCCACATTAGTAATACCCAGTAACATTGCCCCCACATAATAATAGCCAGTAACATTGCCCCCACATAATAGCCAGTAACATTGCCCCCACATAATAATAGCCAGTAACATTGCCCCCACATAATAGCCAGTAACATTGCCCCCACATAATAATAGCCAGTAACATTGCCCCTAACTCACTGTTGCAGATCGCTCTGGTAGGAATAGAAGATCCCATGAGCCCTCTGCTCTGCTCAGCGCGCACCGCCGCCGGGTGTACCAAGATGGCCGACCGCTCCGGAGCTAGGCCAAAGCCGCGGCCTTTCCTAAGACCGCGGTGGCAGTGCGCTCTGCGGATCGGATAGGTGAGTAAAAAAAAGGTATATTTGTCGTATAAGACGCACCAACTCCCCCCCCCCCCCCAGTTTTGGGGAAGAAAGTGCGTCTTATAAGGCGAAAAATACAGTATATCTTTTCATGTAACAACACTGAAGAAATTACACTTTTCTACAATATAAAGTAGTGAGTGTACAGCTTGTATAACAGTGTAAATTTGCTGTCCCCTCAAAAAAACTCAACACACAGCCAATAATGTCTAAACCGCTGGCAACAAAGGTGAGTACACCCCTAAGTGAAAATGTCAAAATTGGGCCTAATTTAGCAATTTTTCCTCCCTGGTGTCACGTGACCCGTTAGTGTTACAAGGTCTCAGGTGTGAATGGGGAGCAGGTGTGTTAAATTTGGTGTTATCGCTCTCACTCTCTCATACTGGTCACTGGAAGTTCAACATGGCATCTGATGAGACCAAGATAAACTTATTTAGTTCAGATGGTGTCAAGTGTGTGGTGGCAACCAGGTGAGAAGTACAAAGACAAGTGTGTCTTACCTACAGTCAAGCATGGTGGTGGGAGTGTCTGGGGCTGCATGAGTGCTGCTGGCACTGGGGAGCTACAGTTCATTGAGGGAACCATGAATGCCAACATGTACTGTGACATACTGAAGCAGAGCATGGTCCCCTTCCTTCTGAGACTGGGCCACAGGGCAGTATTCCAACATAACGACTCCAAACACACCTCCAAGATGACCACTGCCTTGCTAAAGAAGCTGAGGGTAAAGGTGATGGACTGGCCAAGCATGTCTCCAGACCTAAACCCTGTGGGGCATCTTCAAATGGAAAGTGGAGGAGAACAAGGTTGTTTAACATCCACCAGCTCTGTGATGTCATCATGGAGGAGGGGAAGAGGACTCCAGTAGCAACCTGTGAAGCTCTGGTAAACTCCATGCCCAAGAGGGTTAAGACAGTGCTGGAAAATAATGGTGGCCACACAAAATATTGACACTTTGAGCCCAATTTGGACACTGTTATATAAGCTGTACACTCACTATTTTACATTGTAGCAAAGTGTAATGTGTGTTGTCACATGAAGATATAATAAAATATTTACAAAAATGTGAGGGGTGTACTCACTTTTACCCCCCCAAAATGTTTGTATTGGTAGTAGGATTGAACAAGCACATAGGAGTACTCACTTTTGTGGGATACTGCATATGTGGCAATATCTTCAAGACAACAAATTGGAAATTGATGGGTGGGCAGCTATTTTCTTAACATGTTTCGCATAAGGAAGCTTCTTCAAGAGCTTCCCCACAGACCAAATGGCATCATAAGCACTAAGAGGTCACCCGTCATAGCGAAGACTATATGCCTTATACTGAATAAAGGGGGGGGGGAGATCAGCCTCCAGATTACGAACAAAGCATGTCCACATCTCCCCATTCATTTATTGTTATGAGGGTTGTAACGGTCAACACCGTTTACGACCTTCCATCCACCCACGACAAGCTTATCTGACACCCTGCGACAATCTTGCATACACGATCCATTCCATTTCCCATAATAACCGAGACACAAGCTCTGATACTGGTTTCAAAATGAATGAACACTTTATTGGTTTCTTCTCAGCTTTTTATACAGTACAAGATGTTACAGTTAATCACAGGACAATGCAATCTCCACCCCCCTATTCACACACTGAGGCTAATTATCTAATCAGTAGCTAGACATTTGGTCATCGCATCATCAATAGACTTCAATTAACCTTTTGAATACTACACAATCACAGATAATCTTTACACACATACAAGGAACCTCAATCACATTCTAAAAGGCATTCAGGTAAGCTAATTATCTCCGAGACATTCTGTCTCTGACACATCTATTCACCTGCAGAACACAATGGAAAGGTATTTCACAAGCCCGGCTTCACTTAGCACTTCAAAAGGTTAAATGAAGTCTATTGATGATGCGGTGCCCAAATGTCTAGCTACTGATTAGGTAATTAGCCTCAGTGTGTGAATAGGGGGGTGGAGATCTGGTTTCATTGATACTTTAAGACACTTAGATATTCATTTTGGTACAGGCCCCTTCAACCACTTCAATACCGTGCATTTTGCAATTCCTGCCCAGGCCAATTTTCAGCTTTCAGCACTGTCACACTTTGAATGACAATTGCGGAGTCGTGCGACGTGGCTCCCAAACAAAATTTACATCCTTATATCTTTTGGTGGGATTTATATTTTTTGCGCTATTAAAACAAAAAAGAGCGACAATTTTGAAAAAAAAAATCACAATATTTTTAACTTTTTGCTATAATAATTTTTTTTTGTACTTTATATGTTTATTTGTTTTTTCTTTTCTTTACATAAAACAGCGTATGGAAAGGCACAGGGCAAATACACTGCCAAAAACAAACATGAATACAATCCTCTTGACAAAAAAAATACATACATATTCGCTCTGGACCCTCCCATATACTCCCTCACTAAATCTTCCCACTCTAACCCTTTTCTTAATCCTCACTTTCTCTCACAGAGAGACAAGTGAAGCATCCGCCCTTTCCCTGCTCCCCCCCCCCCCCACCAAAAGAAGGGAGAAGGAAAAAAAAGGAGAAAAAAACAACAACAAATGCAAATGAATAAAAGAAAAAAAGATTAAAAAAAAGGGGGGAGAGAGAAGGGAGACTCCATCCTCTCCCTCCCTTAAACCACAAATCATAACAGGAAAGTCAGTTTATCCTTCATATTATATTTTACATTATAATTCCCTGCGCGTATCCAATTTTTCGTTAATCAGGTTCAGTCATTAATCTTTTCCCCTCGTCTGAATTTTTAAATAAATTCCAGCTCTTCCACGTTTTTTTGTATTGTTTATTTTTACCCTTAGCTGAGAGAACTAGGTCTTCCATAGCTTCTATATCTCTAACTCTATTTATCCACCCTAAAACTGTTGGTGACGTAGTATCCCTCCACCGTAGGGGTATACCTGATATAGCTGCATTCACAAAATGGCACAGTACTGAGTTCCGATAAGTCTGAACTGGGATCTCGGATAGGTGAAGTAGGAAAAAAGTGGGATCATTTGGTATTTTAACTCAGACATTTTTTGCAAAATTCTCATAATTGACAACCAATAAACTCTTATTTTTTTACAAAACCAAAATATATGAATCAATGTCCCACTTTCTTCTCCACATCTCCAACATCTGTCAAAATTTTTATCGCAGAATTTTTTGAGTCATACTGGAGTATGGTACCACTGCATTAAGATTTTATAGTTTAATTCTTGAGTTTGTGTACAGATTGAAGAGTTTAGAGTTAAAAAGATAATGGCCCAGATTCACGTACATCGGCGCATTATTGGACCGGCGTAGCGCACTGCCTTTACGTTAGACTTGCGCCATCTAGAGGAAATTGCGCAAGCGTAAGATTTTTTCCAGAGGCGTAAGGATGAGTAATACAAATTGGGAGGGACGTGGGCGTGTTACATTGAAATGAGCCGTGACCCCATGCAAATGAAGGGCCGGCCGGCTCGCGCATGCGCGCGTGAAGGAGACCATGTCAGCTCCGCTGTGCGCATGCTCACAACTCGGTGAAATTGGAAATGGACTAGGGCAACGTTGTGAACTACGCAGACAGCATAAATAGACACACACAAACGCACTTGCATTGCAAAAGTACATCCCTTTGTGTCCCTTCCCATTGAACCAAGTGCTTTTGTTCCTGTTGTTCGTTGCAGTGTGTCTTGTAGTTGTCAGATTAGTGTTCTGTGTGATCAAGTTCTTGTTGGTATATTTGTGAAAGTGTTTTTGATAAGTGTTTGAGAGACTGTTTGTTTGATTGATATATTTTTGTTCGTTTGTTTTCTTGCTTTATTTTTTTTTTATTTTTTTTTGTGACTGTTTCTTGCTGAGTGCTAGTGTGATTTTTGGGTGTTCGTTTTCTCTTTGTGTGTGTTCTTGCCTGATTGGTTGTGCTTGTATTTGTGACTGATTTTTGGAGACTGGTAGTGAGTTTGTTTGGAAGTATGACTGAGAGAAAAAGAAAGCTTAATTTTACTGTGGGGGAAAAAATAATTCTTGCCCGGGCCATTAGCGAGTATGGGCGTTTTCTCCACGGCCCGCAGAGTGCCACCACCACCCGGCCAGGAGGAGGGAGATATTGGATAGGATCACGGAGCAGGTGAATTCATCGGGGGAGGGGGAGACACGGACCCGGTCTGGGATCGAAAAAAAAAAAAATGATCTCCGGCGTCTGGTGAAAAAAAAACTGGCCGCAATGCATGCCCATGCCAGGGGCACAGGAGGGGGCCCACCATGCCGTATTAGGCTTACAGCGACGGAGCATGTGGTGGCCCTGACCTTTCACCGGCATGAAGTGGAGGGCCTGCCAGGCTTTGACACAAGTCCGGTCCCCGCGGTGCCAGGTAAGGTTTTTTGTTCTATCAGGTGTGTAGCATGTGTGGGGGAGGGGGTGAAAGGGAATATGTGCCAAGTGTGTGGATCCTCCAACCTGTGAATGGTTTGTGTCATCCACAGATGTGCAGGAGGGTGCAGGGCCATCTGGCCTGACCGCTCCAACACCAGGACAGCAGCCTAATGAGGCCCCCCCAACAAGGCCACAGTCCGCGGAGGAGGTTCGAGAGGAGGAGGACGATCATGAGGAGGAGGACGATCATGAGGAGGAGGACGATCATGAGGAGGAGGAGTCAGGCACTGGACGAGTGGTTTGTGCGGACTCTTCCCCTCTGGCTGGCAGAAGCCTGCCCTCCCTAAGGGGGAGCCCCCCCCCCCTCCTCCCCCAACATGGCTCCCCTCACAAGGGCCTCCCCTTCTCCCCGCCCACAACCATCAGCTGGAGGCAGGATGTCATCCCAGAGCACCAGGGGGGCGCCCAATCTCCTGCCCGCCAGTCTGCGAAGGGACCAGGCCCTCCAGACCCGCCATCTGGGACAGCTCTGCCAGACTTTTGGGCGGGTGGAGGAGAGCCTGTCCTCCATGAAGGATACGCTGGGTAACCTGGACTCCCACTCCCGGGCTTTCACAACCTGCCTAAATGAACTGCAGACTACAGCAGAAGGCGTTGGGCAGGATGTGAGGGCCCTTACCCAGGCTATCCAGGCCAACACGGCAACACTTGGTGCTTCCCTGGACAGAATTGCTGTGGCCTTGGAGGGCAGGCCGCCAGGTGGGCAGAGATCGGGGGCTGCTCCTCCTTCCCCGGGTTTGCCCCTCCCCCATGAGTCTCCCCTGAGGGGCCGGGGCCGTGGCCGGGGGCGCCCCAGGCGTGACTCACGCAGAGGGCAATAATTTTTTTTTCCCCCTTTTTTTTTTTGCTGACATTTTTTGCCTTTTTTTTTTGCTGACATTTTTTGCCTTTTTTTTTTTTTTTTTTGCTGACATTTTTTGTACATTTTGGGTTGTGCATGCTGTTTGAATGTGGGGGTGACATTCCTGCTGGAAAAGGGGTGTCATCCTCAATTTTGGTGGAGAAGGGTTCCCCAGGACCAGGGAGAAGTGATTCCCAGGTCCGTGTGAATGGTGTATGAATGTACAGTGACATAATTGGAGCCTTGACGTGGCGTTACTGCTCACCAGTCCTGCATGGTGGACTGGTGCCAATCCAATTTGATGAGGATGTGGGGTGTGTGTGCTAGGGACCACAGTGGTGTGCATGCATGCATTCTCATTGTGCCATGATTAATGTGTGTGTTTAACGTGCAAAGATGCCCAATATGAGCTGCCTCCTGACTGCTCTTCCCTCAGAAGACGGGGTATCCTCGGTTAGGGGTTGATTGTCTGGTTGGGGGGTCAGATCATCACGTAGCTCAACCTGCAGGCCCTTCCTCACTGCGAGATTGTGCAGCATGCAACATGCAACGATGATATGGCACACGAAGCTTGGGGAATACAACAGTGTACCCCCAGACTTATCCAGGCATCGGAAACGTGACTTCAGGAGGCCAAAGGTGCGCTCCACCACTGCACGGGTTTTGATGTGTGCTTGATTGTATCTTTACTCCCCTGGGGTTTGGGGGTTCCGGATAGGAGTCATGAGATGGGGTCCCAGTGCATATGCAGAGTCACCTGGAAGGGAAAAGACAGGAGAATGTTAGTCATGCATGTGCCACTTGTGAGGTGTGCATCACGGGAGGGGATAGTCATGCCTGACTCCCATGTCACTCACCAACCAGCCAGGTGTTCCCATACACGTTCTGATCGAATTCCATTCGGATGTGGCATTGATTGTAGATGTAGCTGTCATGGGTGGATCCGGGGTGTTTGGCACGGACGTGCCATATGAGGCCTTGGGCATCAACTATCACCTGTACGTTGATGGAGTGCCAATTCTTCCGATTGCGGTACATGTGCTCTGTCTCATGGGGGGGCTGGAGTGCCACATGTGTGCAATCAATGGCCCCGATGGTGCGTGGGAATCTGGCAATTCTGTAGAAATCTGTCATTGCCTTCAGCCGCAGGTCCTCAGTGGTGGGTTTGATGATTTGGTTGGCCAAGCGTGTGAGGATTGCAGGGACAACCTGGTGCACACATCTGCTCACGGAGGATTGTGACATCCCAGCCACCACTCCACTTGTACGCTGAAAAGAGCCACTGGCAAGGACATGGAGTGTTGCCAGGACCTTCACCAGTGGCTGCACTGGATGTGAGCGTTGTGTTGGGCTGGTGATGTCCTCCTGCAGGGTTGTGGTTAATTCCAGGATGGCATGAGGGGGGAATCTGAAGATGCGATACACCTCAGAATCACTCATGCCAAAGAGGTCTATGTGTGTGCGGTATACCCTCTCCCGTGCCATCCTCCGTGCCATCCTCTGTGCCCTCCTCCTTCTTTGGTCATCTAAATTCACTAGTGCAGCTATGAGCGACGATGCCCCTGGCATGTTGGCAGTCAAATTGTAGTGCAACACGTGTGTGTGGTCTGCTCCTCAGTAACGGTGTTGCTTTCTGTGAGATGTAGACGTTTTTTCAAAATTTAGACCAGCTTTTAGGTGCTCTAAATTTAGACAGGACATTTTGCTGTTGCGCACATCGCGTAGCCTGCGCAGCAACTGCGTTTTTTTGTGGATCCCCGCAACTCCCTCATTAGCATATTTGACTAGCAAATCAATGGTGTGTGTAGCGCATTTTTGTGCGGACGGATGCGTCTGTCTAACGAAATTACGTCGGACAAAAAAAAGTAGATTTCTGGCGTAATTCGTTTTCTGAATCGCGCGCATCTAAACGCACGCGCACATTTAGACTTACGCACGCGCAACACCAGTTGCGCAGGCGTAATCGCTCTGTGAATCTGGGCCAATGTGTTTAGGTTGTAATGCAGAGAAGGTCCTATCTAGGTCCTTCTCCCATTTGTTAAGGCCTGGTATCTCCTGATCCTCCCTAAGTTTATTTAATAGTCCATACATTTTAGAGATCCCTCGGGCTAGTGGTTCTAAATCATTACAGTACGACTCAAAGATTGTTAACTGACGATGAAAATTACTTCCCGGGCCTAATGATCTAAAAAAGTGACTTAATTGCAACGCCTGTCAGATATTGACTTCAAAAGGACCTCCTATTTGTATCAATGTTTTAATCGATGGCCAGTTTTCTGATATAATAAAATGTGAGGCCTGATATACTCCTTTCTCTATTAATAACCGGAAAGATCCTCTTTCATTACCCGGGCTAAAACTTGGGTTCCCCAATATGGCAAACAAAGGTGATCGCGCTGTAGAAAAGTTCCCGTTTTGACATATACGTGCAGTAATTTTTAGTGTTGTGCCAATTATAGGGTGATTTTTAAGAGGAGCCGGTAATACTGTATAGCACCAAGGTGCTCTACCTAAAGGAACTGTACTTAACTGCTGTTCTATATTAACCCACCTCTTAGATCTAGTATGTCTACACCAGTCCACTAATCTAGATAGATGTACTGCATAATAATACTTAAATATATCTGGGACCCCCATTCCACCAAGATTCTTAGGCATAGTCAACAGATCTCTTTTAATCCTGGGACGTTTCCCGGCCCAGATAAAATTCATAAATAAACTACGTATCTGATGCAAAAAAGTCACTGGAATCCTAATTGGTAGCGCCTGAAGTAAATACAACATTTTCGGAAAAACTGACATTTTAATTATACTAATGCGACCAAACCAAGAATGGGAACCAAGTCGCCATTTGTCAAGTAGGGCTTGTAATAGATTATACATTGGTAAAAAATTAATTTTAAAAATGTCCTTTTCTTTTGATGGGATATTTGTGCCCAAGTGTCTAAGCATTGGACTCCATTTAAAACAAAAATTTGCCCGAATGGAGTCCCGAGAGAGAGGTGATAGTGACATGCTCATGGTGTCATGATAAGAGATACAGGAATCTTACCAATACTGACAGCGCCAGGAGAAGTCTGTTTCAGCGCATGCGCGGGGGCGCGCGGGTGCGCGCGCGTGATGTGCGCGGCGCGAGCGTGCACGCGGCGCGCGTGGCGGGAGCGCGCGCGCGCGCTGACGTCATTTCGGCGCCAAGAACTGCTATTTAAACCATCTGATCCCACTGTATCTTGCTGACCAGTCTGCAGCAATCCCTGGCTGAATCTGAACCTGTTACCTGTCTGCCTGATTACCGAATACCTGACCCGGCTTCCGTTGACCCTTCTCTGCCTGCAACCTGCCTCTGACCCCGGCCTGATCCGACTACCGACTCTGCTTAAACCCGCCTTGCTGTCTGCTTACCTGATTCACCGACCCGGTCTGAACCTGATTCAACCTTCGGACCTGTCTCCGTCTCCTGATTGGTGCCTGATCCAGTGTCTGACAATCCCTTGGCTCCTATTCACAAGCGCTACAACACCGTTCCTGTGTTTGCTGGATTTCTGCTAGGACCTCGTCAACACCTGTTCACTTCCTATTCCGGTCCATCTCCAGCTTCCCACCAGGCGCTTGTGTCCCTCCAGACTCCGTACCCCCTGTCTGCTCTACCAGGGGTTCCTGAGTCAGAGGCTTACGAGAGGCCGCTCCCTGCACATTGGGCTCCATAACCAGGTACGTGACACATGGCCTCAGATTTAGTCTGATTAATTTTTAAATTAGAGAGAGTGCCATATTTCTCAATCTCACCCAGCAAAGTAGGGAGAGAAATATTAGGCTCAGTTACTGAAAAAAGCATATCATCCGCATAAGCAGAAACCTGAATTCGGATTCAGGCAAATTCTGTTCAACAATGGTTCCAAAGAGATAACGAAGAGAAGGGGTGAGAGGGGGCAGCCCTGGCGAGTACCATTCGAGATGCCGAAGGGTTCAGAAAGGACCCCATTTGCCTTTACAACCGCCTGAGGGTTCGTATAAACACTTTTAATCCAGCTAATCATTCGTTCTCCCATTCCTATTTGTTTCAGCACCTCAAATAAGAACCGCCAGTCTACCCTATCAAACGCCTTCTCCGCGTCTGTATTCAAAAATATACACAGTATTTTTTTATCGTTTACCTGATTAATCAAATTAAGAACTTTTGTTGTGTTATCTCTACCTTCTCTTGTGGGGACGAACCCTACTTGGTCTAAATTTATTATTTGGGGGATCCATGATTGTATTCTGGTTGCTAATATTTTCGTAAATATTTTTAAATCTGTGTTCAGTAACGAGATGGGTCTATAACCTCCACAATCCGCCGGGTCCTTCCCCTCTTTTGGAATTAACGTAATATGTGCTCTCAGGGTATCCATAGGGAATGTGGAAGTCAGACCCACTGCATTAAAGACTTTTGTCATTTTTTTACTTAGCAACTCAGAAAATTCTCTGTAGTAACTTATAGTAAAGCCCACCGAACCAGGAGATTTTCCAGATTTGAATGATTTTAATATTTCAGTCACTTCTTTTACCGTAATAGGAGTGTCCAGACTATAACGGGCTGGTGAGGGTAATCTCGTCATACCTGTCGAGGTTAGATATTCTGCTATCCTGGACTGAGGGGAAGTAGTGTGAGGCAAATTATACAAAGTAGCATAATACTTCCCGAATGTCTGGGCAATATCTTTAGGTATCTGTTTTAAATGTCCCTCTTTATCTTTTATTTGTGATATATAAGTTGACCTATTCTTTTCTTTAATTTTCCCTGCTAACAATCTGCCACATTTATCTCCTATTTCATAATCTATTTGTTTCCCCCGTTGGATTAGGGCTTTTGCTTTAAACCGTAAAATCTCCGACAGTTGTCTTCTCAGATGTCCCAGCTCCCTACCTACTCATGCTGTCTGTCTCTTTTTATGCTGTGTTTCTAAGGCCTGGATCTCATCTAATAATTTTTTAGTCTGTTTTTCCCTTTTCTTTTTCAAAATTGCTCCATGTTTAATTAAAATTCCTCTGATCACGGCCTTGTGTGCCTCCCAAATCATACCTGGGTCACTCTCAGGAATGTCGTTTATCTATAAATATGCTATCATTTTTTTCGATACATCGTCTCTTACTTCAGGATTTTGAAGAAAGCTTTCATTCAATCGCCAGCATCCCTTACGTTGAGTGGCCAGGTTAGACAGGGAGAGACACAACGAAACCGGAGCATGGTCCGACCATGTTATATTTCCGATGAGGATTTCTGTAACATCTGAAATTAAATAGTGTGGAATCAAAAACATGTCAATACGCGAGTACACTTGATGTGGGTTGGAAAAAAAAGTATAATCTCGTTCTTCTGTATGTAAGGTCCTCCATGCATCTACCACTTGCATTTTATGCATTTTTTGTAATATACTTCTTCTGATCCAACAGGGGACAGCTGAAGTTCCTTAGGAGGTATCGATTCTAGGATCTAGGGGGATGTTAAAGTCCCCTCCCAGAATCAATCTCCCCTCTATAAAATCCCTTAGTTCTGAAAGAATTTTTTTAACAAACTGGTCCTGCTGTTTATTAGGTACATAGATTGTTGCTAATGTTACCTTAATGTTTCCAATGCTTCCTTTAAGGAAAATAAATCTCCCATTAGGGTCTACCTGTTTTTCCACTAAGCACCATGGCACTCGATTAGATATTAATATTGAGACCCCCTTAGATTTAGCCTGTTGATTTGGAGCATGATACACACAAGGGAAAAATCTATTTTGAAGAAGAGGGAGTCAACCTGCCTTAAAGTGTGTTTCCTGAACATAGGCTACATCTGTCCCGGATCGCCTCAAATCGTTCAGCAACATTTTCCTTTTCTCTGGGACATTAAGACCCCTAACATTCAAGGAGGTAATCTTCACCTCTTCCATTTTTCAGACAACACTGACAACAACAAAAACAAAAAAAAAAAGAGAAAAAAAAAAATTACAAAAATAAAATAAAAGGAGGGGAGCACCCCACCCAAACCTACCTATACACCCCTTCCTAACCCTTTCTAATCCCTCCCTCCCCTCTAGGCCCAATCGGGCGCGTACCCAAAACTGAGCCACCTAATTGTGACTGAGCCATTGCTCTTGCTATAATAAATATCCCAATTTTTTTAAAAAAAAATATGTTTTCCTCAGTTTAGGCCTATATGTATTCTTCTACATATTTTGGGTAAACAAATCACAATAAGCATATATTAATTGGTTTGCGCAAAAGTTATAGCGCCTACAAAATAGGAGATAGATTTATGACATTTTTTTTTTTTTTACTAGTAATGGCGGTGATATACGGACACTTTTGACACCATTTTGGGACCATTCACATTTATACAGCGAATACATGTGACTGTAGGGAAGGGGTTAAGACTAGGGGGTGATAAAGGGGTGATAAAGGGGTTAAACGTGTTCCCTAGGGAGTGATTCTTACTGTGGGGGGAGGTGACTGATCGGGGAAGGTGACCAATCTCTGTCCCTACGTACAAGTGACACACCATCGGCCTCCTCTCTCTGAAAGGATGTGGACATCGCTGGCTCTTTAACTGCCGATCACACGTGCCCCCTAGCGGCTGGGAGGCCCGAGGACATCATATGACGTCCACCCAGGATGGCAGAGCCACCTTGTGGACTTCATAAGGATTTTACACGGGTATTGAAGTGGTTAAGGGCACAAGGTCCACGTAAAATCACTAGTGGTGCATGTAATGGCCACGGCTTCGGCCTAGCTTTGGAGCCGCAGCCATAACATTAGGAAAGGCCGCGGCTTTGGCCTAGCTCCGGAGCCGTGGCCATCTTGGTACACCCGGTGGCTGCCCTCCTCTCTGTTTACACCCACAGAGGAGAAGGATTCTGCACTCGTGGGACACACCGCTGGAAGTCATACTACTGGGGGTGTCTGTCTGTACTACCTGGGGGGTGTCTTAACTGAAGGGGGGTGTCTTACCTGAGGGGGGTGTCTGTCTGTACTACCTGGGGGGGGGTCTGTCTGTACTACCTGGGGGAGGTCTGTCTGTACTACCTGGGGGGTGTCTGTCTGTACTACTTGGGGGGTGTCTGTCTGTACTACCTGGGGGGTGTCTGTCTATACTACCTGGGGGGGTGGTCTGTCGGTACTACCTGGGGGGGTGTCTGTCTGTACTACCTGGGGGGTGTCTGTACTACCTGGGGGGTGTGTCTGTACTGAGCGGGGGGTCTGTACTGAGAGGGGGGTGTCTGCACCGATGCGGGTTCTTTACTGAGGTGGGACTATAGTTGGTGGGAGGGGGTGTGACACCATTTTTTTCTGCACCGGTTGACACCAACCCTAGTGACACCACTGCAGTGGGGGAGATGTGGATATTACAGTGGGGGAGATATGTGGATATTACAGTGGGGAGAATTTTTTTGTTTTTGTTTTTTTGCTGATCCGAAAAATGATTCGATCCATGGCTCCTAATCCGAGGAACGATCCGAACCATGAGTTTTCGGGGTGATCCGTTGCACCCCTATAAATCACTGCTAAATAGAAAAGGTTTAGCAAGAAAAAGATTGAAAATCTCACGTATAGCTGTGTCAGGCCTGGCAACATTGTCTGCTGTCAAATGGGATTTTGGGTGCACTGGATAGAGAAAAAATAAATAAATAATAATAATTTTTATACATATGGTTATTTTATTTGAAAGACTTTGTTTGGTCCATAGTGGTTCACTTTTTGTTAGACACAGGAGAAAGGAAACAAAGATGGAGGAAGCATTGCACAGCATTTCGTCTCACATCCAGCACATTGTAAGTCACAAGCTAGAATAGAGAGCAGAAAATAAAGATGAAATTACATTCAAGCTCCGGGTTGCAGGAGAACTATTTCTGTCCCCAAACAATTCGATCCACTCTGCGGTTTATCTTATTAATTTGTGGTTTTGGCTTGTCTGAACATTTTTTGGTCCACTACCAATGTAAACTAAAAACATCTGCTGAAGGACTTTTCAAATATTAAACAGGCACATACAAGTTGAGTTGTTTGCTTCCAAGGATGTTTAACATTGAACTTCTGTAGTGGCCTTCTCATATGAGGATTGATGTTAGGTTCACAGGGAACAAATCAACAATGTCTAGCAGAAAATTCAGATTATTTTGTATGCTGGAAAGAATATTTATATGGTAAAAAGAATAGAACTAGCTTAAAGGATCAGTCCAACCCAAAATGATTTCAGTTGATTGTATATCAGTGGCGGCTGGTGCTCAAAATCTTGGGGGGGGGGGGGCCGCAAAAAAAATGGAAAAAAAGAAAAACATCAATTGCAGCCTCACTGTGCAAACAAAGCCACTGTGCCCAATAAACAGCCACTGTGCCATCAAACGCAGCCACTGTGCCCAATAAACAGCCACTGTGCCATCAAACGCAGCCACTGTGCCCATCAAACGCAACTACTTTGCCCAACAAACACAGCCACTGTGCCCCACCAAACGCAGCCACTGTGCCCCATCAAACGCAGCCACTGTGCCCCACCAAACGCAGCCACTGTGCCCCATCAAACGCAGCCACTGTGCCCCATCAAACGCAGCCACTGTGCCGCATCAAACGCAGCCAGTGTGCCCCATCAAACGCAGCCAGTGTGCCCCATCAAACGCAGCCAGTGTGCCCCATCAAACGCAGCCAGTGTGCCCCATCAAATGCAGCCAGTTTGCCCCACCAAAGGCAGCCAGTTTGCCCCGTCAAACACAGCCACTGTGCCCCATCAAATGCAGCCAGTCTGCCCCATCAAACGCAGCCACTGTGCCCCATCAAACGCAGCCACTGTGCATATCAAAAACACCCACTGTGCCCATCAAATGCAGCCACTGTGCCCATCAAACGTAGCCACTGTGCCCCATGAAATGCACCCATTGTGCCCATCAAATGCAGCCACTGTGCCCCATGAAAAAGCACCCACTGTGTCCATCAAACACAACCACTGTGCCCCATGAAAAAGCACCCACTGTGCCCATCAAACACAACCACTGTGCCCCATCAAATGCAGCCACTGTGCCCCATCAAATGCAGCCACTGTGCCCATCAAATGCAGCCACTGTGCCCATCAAATGCAGCACTGTGCCCCATCAAACGCAGCCAGTCTGCTCCATCAAACGCCGCCAGTTTGCCACAAGTCTCCATACTTTCTAAACAAAGGGCCGATTTACTGTCCTTTAGACTATAGGAGGGCCGGATCGATGGCCAGCGGGAGTGGAAATTTTTCTGGCATCAGTAGGAGTAAACATCACCACATTTGGTATTAGGTTGGGAGTTATAGTGCCCCATATTTGATAATATTGTGTTAGATGTCAGAATAGTGTCTCATATCAGTGTGAGGATTAGTGCCCCAAGGGCCGGATAAAGGCAAGAAAAGGATCGTATCCGGTCCCCGGGCCGTAGTTTGGAGACCCCTGTCTTAAGGTATTGATGTTGGTGTAAATGATCTGGTTCCTGGGCAGGCGTCTTCTACACCACAGAGGACCTCCACAGTCTCCTTGGCTTTTAGTGTATTGTAAGGAGAACTGAAGCGCCACATGCTTGCTAAGATGTTCAGATCCAATAAGCTGTGTTTGTGTTTGTAATTCACACTGGGAAAAAAAACAATTAGGCCTCGTACACACGAGGGGATATGTCCGCTGAAAACGGTCCGATGGACCGTTTCAGCAGACATCTCCGCTCGTGTGTATGGGCTAGCGGACAGATTTCTCCACCCGACAGATTTCAAAGCATGCTTTGAAATCCATCCGGTGGAATCTGTCCGCCCGACATGTCTGCTGGTTAGTACACTTACCAGCAGACATGTCGTCGCCCACCGCCGCCGCGCCGCCGCCGAATGGATTCGGCGCATGCGCGTAAGTGTTTAACTTCCTGGTGCGGTGACGTGGCGGTGACGTGGCGGCGTCAACGTCACCGCCGCGTCACCGCCACGTCACCGCGCCGTCCGGCCGCGGGGAATTTGATCCGATGGTGTGTACACGCCATCGGATCAAACTCCCGATCGGACATATCCGATGGAAATGGTCCGCGGACCGTTTTCATCGGATATGTCCGATCGTGTGTATGAGGCCTTATAGTTTCAGCTCACTTAAATATATTTTAGATTTACATTCAAACTTATACTGTTTTTTAATGCTGATAACTTACCTACTTTATATAACCATACAAAAGTTTTTTCCTACACTTCGTCATCGTAATCAAAAATAAACATAATTTAATATATTCACAAACATATTACACACTCTTTTACTGGCCCATGTAGGACGAACGCAGCCAAGAACCTTTCTGCCATGCATTGTTTCTCCACCATACTGTATTTTATTTGAATAAAATTATAATCCTGGAGTGTCAGACAGAATAAGATATTCAGCCAAGAATATGACCTTTTGCTGAAAACCAACATTTCTCGACATTGTCTAATAAAATTTACAGCTGGGAAATTCAAGTCTATTTTTATTACGATGTGTGTTCGCCCGCAGTAGATTCTTATGCCTGATGTGGGCTAAAAATTTAAATCTTTCTATGGAACGAAGTGAAACAGGCTCATCTATGACTTTATAAAGAAATAAATGTCACCAGGGAATGTACCTGGGAGACGTTATTATTAGACGTCCACAGAACTTGAACGTCAGAAAAATGGGTCAGCTTAATGAAAACAAAAGATGATGTATATTTTTATAATCTTTTCTATTTGGAACGTTCTTGTGCCAAAAAGTGTAATATGCTCACATTTTCATTTATTTGGCAAAATTCAAGACATATGTTTTTGGAAACATAATTAATACGTTGGCATTAGGAAGTACGTAGACTAAAGATGGGTGGATTTGTATTTTTGAGTTTGGTTTTAGAAAAAATATATACTGTTTATTTTAAAGTGGTTGTAAACTCTTACATACCCAGTGATGTGACTGGCCTAAGGAGATACACAGAGATTAAACAAATCCTCCTACAGAAGTTGCGCGTGTTTATCTGCAGCCCTCCCTCACCTACAACCTTCTAAAACACAGAGATCAAAGGCTATTTTTCAGATTCAGCAAGCAGGGGGAGGGGATCTGATGTCACACTGTCGGGACCAGTGTTCATTTTGGCATCAAATTTCGATTACGCTTTAGTCTTAAGCCTTGTACACACGATCAGTTTTCTAGACTGGAAAACTGTGAGGAGAGCTTTTGTCCAGAAATCACGGCCGTGTGTTTATGCTCCTCGCAGCTTTTCCGATGGGAAAACTGCCCAAAAACGGCCGGACAAAAGAAGAGAACCAGTTCTTATTTTTCCCGCCTGGAAAACCAGTAGACTTTTGTCCGGCGGTTTTTGGCCGTTTTCCTATGAGAAAAACTGCGAAGGAGCATACACACGGCCAGGATTCCATCGCAGTTTTCCTGTCGGGAAAACCGGCGGTGTGTAGGGGAAAGACTGAACCGAGCAGGTTCTCGGCTTTCCCCTCGGGATTTCCGACGGGAACTTTTCCCGTCGGAAATCCTGTACGTGTGTACGAGGCATCAGTCTTAGGACTAAAATGGCATTTGTTTTAGTTTTAGTCGTATTTAGTCTATATAAATAAATCTCCAGGACATTTTATTTGACTTAACCAATTTTTAGTCATCTCAAATCGATTGGGTGTAGTTTCCAATTTCATTATATACTGCTGGAGTGAAAAATCTAATATGTTATTATTTATGGTATTGAGGTATGAACATGGTCTACAGGCCAGTGTTCATTTTGATGTCAAATTACAGTTTAGTTTTAGTCTAAAGGCCCATACACACGATTGGATTATCCGACGGGAATTGTGTGATGGCAAGCTGTTGTCGAATTTTCTGTCAACAAATGTGGCACAGCATGCTTTCAAATTTTTTGACAACAAATGTGTGATGTCCAATCATGTAAAATGTCCAAACATGTAAGGCCCCGTACACACGGCAGAGAACCTCGACGGGCGGAACACATCGTTCCGCCCGTCGAGGTTCTCTGCCGGCCGTCAGAATCGGCGACCCGCCCGTCGGGAAAGGCAACCAGCCATTCATCCCGACGGGCCGTCGAGCAAATAGAGAACCTGTTCTCTATTTGCTCGACGGGTTTCCCGATGGGCGGGGCTCGCCGAGAGCGTACACACGGCCGAGGTTCTCGGCAGAATGCGGCTCCCAGCGAGGTTCTCGCTGGTTTCTGCCGAGAACCTCGGCCGTGTGTACGGAGCTTCAGTCCGACGTACTGTAAATAAATCAAGTACAAACATGCATGCTCAGAAGAAATGCTAAACATAAGACAACATTAGCAGAAGTTGCCCAAAGGGTAGTGCTAATGAGCTGAGAAATTACATAGTTTCTGTTTGTTGAACGACAATTCTTTGCCGTTTGTATGTGTAACAGAATGACCCGTGACGCCCAAAGACTTTTGAAGGATGGGGGGTACTCCTGTGCCAGCGTCACTGATGACTCTTGGGTCTAAGGTCACCTTGTGCCCCTTTTGGGCATAGAGTGGCTGATAAATGATAATTTATGTTTTGCAGGAGATCTGGACATATCAGGCCGCGTACACACGATCGAATGTATCTGCTGAAACCGTTCCGACAAATTCGATCGTGTGTACGGGCGGACAGATAGGTTTTTCCAGCAGACAAATTTTAAAGCATGCTTTAAAATCTGTCTGCTGAAACCCTCAAATCTTTAGACAGGAAAAGTTCTTGTCAGAAATTCCAATCGTCTGTATGCAATTCCGTCACGCAAAAAAAAAACACGCATGCTTGGAATCACTTTAATGCATGCTCGAAATCATTGAACTTAATTTTTCTCGGCTTGTTGTAATGTTGTACATCACAGTGTTCTTGACAAGGGGAATTTTGTGTGACCGTCTGTATGCAACACAAGTTTGAGCCAAAATTCAGTTGGAAAAAATGCACGGTTTTCTTGTCAGAATTTCCGATCGTGTGTAAGCGGCATAATTCCTCCAACTACAGTGAAGATGATATAATTTTTCTTTTTTGGCTAGATCCTGGCCTATACAAGAAAGACACTATTGCAATGGACTGGACTAGAGTGTCTTCTCTCTCGAGATTTGGCCTGCTCTGCATTCCGAATCCTCCCTGTAGGATGGTGACGTCACACCCAGAGATGTGAAAGCCGGAGGTAAGTCAGTCTAAATCACAAACAAACTGAACATTTCCCAGGATATTTACCTGCTAGTCTGCAAAAAAGTAGAAGTCTAAAGCTGGCCTTATATTAGTGGAACTTTGTTTGTCATTTTTAGTTTCAAGAACATTTGTTTGCTTGTTTCTTGTCATCAATGGGGTCAAATTGATGTTAGCTTTTGACCACAGTGATGAAGAAATTCAAAGGAGCAGTTTATACATTTTTCTCAAACAAACTAATTAGACTAAACAGTGCTTGTGTTTTTTTTTGCAAGAAAAGTCAATGGCCCGGATTCACAAAGCACTTACGCCGACGTATCTACAGATACGCCGCGTAAGTGTAAATATGCGCCACCATATCTATGCGCCGTGCCCATAGAACTAAGATACGCCAAAAAACTGACTTCATCCATCTCACGTAACTTGCCTACGCTGGCGTATAGTGGGCGCATATTTACGCTGGACACATTTGGCACTCCCATTGATTTTCGATGCAAATATGCAAATGAGGGAGATACACCGATTCACGAACGTACTTGTTTTAAGCGATTTGCGTAAGGTTTGCGTCCAGTGTAAAGTTATTCCCCATATTGGAGGCGTAACTCATGCAAAGGTATGGACCAGGAAACAAACGGCGTCTAATTTTAACATAGTTTACGTTGTACATGAATAAGGCTGTGCGTAGGTTACGTTCATGTTGTAGGCAGTGATTCGACATATCTTAGCCAGTTGTTCCAAAGTGGTTGTGCGCATGCGCACTGGGATGCGTCCTAGGTATGACGCATGCGCAGATCATTTTAAAGGGGAGTTCCACCCACAATTTCACTTTTTAAATATAAATACCCCTATAATACACAAGCTTAATGTATTCTAGTAAAGTTAGTCTGTAAACTAAGGTCCGTTTTGTTAGGTTGTTACAGCATTTAGATACTTTATAATCTAGAAATAGACCGTGGCCATCTTAAGTGTGGGCATCATGAAGCCAGACTGTATGACTTCCTGGATTTCAGCTTTGCATATCTCGCACATGCTCAGTGCTGCACAAGCAATGTAATAGGTTTCAGTCAGGTTTGTAAGGACTACTGGGAAACATGATGCCTATCCCAGAAACCCTTGCAAATAGCCTTGTGACTTAATAGCCTAGGCTAATAAGGAAGAGGAAGTAATGAAGGACTACAAAATAAAGGTATTTACAAGTAACAAAATAAATAAAAATTGTCCATTCTGAACACTATGAGATTAGGGCATGCAGCACAGACAAACATAAAAAAATGGGTGGAACTCCACTTTAAGTACTTGTCTGAAGCTCAGGCCATCATTTGCATGGGGTCACGCTTCCTTTAAATGTATCACGCCCACTTCCAGCCCACTTCCACCTACTTTGACTTACGCTGACTTACGCCTATGACTATACGCTACGCCGGCGAAATGTTGGGAGCATTTGCTTTGAGAAATCCTCACTTCCTGTTCTTCTGTCTGTAACTCCACACAGTAATGCGAGGCTTTCTCCCTGGTGTGGAGTGTCGTGCACGCCCCCTCCCTTGGACTACAGGAGAGTCAGGACCCTCTCTACGTTGCAGATAGAGAAAGGAGCTGTGTGTTAGTGGGCGTCCTGACTCTCGGGTCAAAGAGCAGAAGAACGGGGAGAGGTGAATATAAACAAACCTTCCCCGTTCTTCCTAGTGTGGCTGTCAGTGATCGTCTAATCCCTGTGTTAGGGAACGGCGATCAGTGATGTCACACGCACAGCCACGCCCCCGCACAGTAAGAACACTCCCTTAGTTCACACTTAAACCCTACAGCGCCCCCTCCTGGTTAACCCCTTAACTGGCAGTGTCATTTTCACAATATTCAGTGCATTTTTATAGCACTTTTCGCTATGAAAATAACAATGGTTCCAAAAATGTGTCAAAAGTGTCCGATGTGTCCGTCATAATTTTGCAGTCATGAAAAAAATAGTTGATCGGTGCCATTAATAGTAAAAAAAAAAATATTAATAAAAATGCCATAAAACTATTTCGTAAACACTATGGGCCAGATTCAGCAAGGTTTACGGTAAGGTAAGTGTAAATATGCGCCGTCGTATCTATGCGTCGTAACCACAAAACTAGATACGCCTAAAAAAATAGGCTTCCTCCGAACGACCTAACTTTCCTACGCCGGCGTATAGTAGGCGCATATTTACGCTGGACTCATCTGGCGCTCTCATTGATTTCCTATTCAAATATGCAAATGAGGGAGATACGCCGATTCGCAAACGCAGGCTACGCGCGGCTGGTGTAAGTCGTACGTCCGGCGTAAAGTTATTCCAACAAATAGCTGGTTTATCTTTGCACCAGACGTGCACAGGTCAGCTGGAGAGACATCAGGGGCCTGTTTTCCCCTCATACTCCATTTTAATGTATTATAAAAGATACTTTGTTGGGCGAAAGGGTGTAATCTGTGGCCACAGTGTTGAAAAGTAAAAGTTTTCAACCCCCATAGTGATTAGATCAATTTACTGTAATACTGTGTATTTTATCAGTAAAAGTAAAAAACAGGATTAGTGTGTGATTACAACAGTGAATGGATTAATAAATGATGGGGGTGCTAGTAGAAAAAAACTGTGGCAAACTGTGTACAACTAAGGATGGGCGAACGGTTCTGCCAGAGCAGGAAGTACTTTTGCGTCGGACGGGTGCATGTCTGGGCGTATTTATGCGCTTGGCGTAAGACGGTACGCCAGCGTATCCCAGGAAGTTGGGCCGGCATAGTTGTGAGCATGCGCACAGGGAAGCGATCATACGTCGACATCACTGCGCATGCTGGATTATACGCCGCGTGTAAGTCTCTGCGCCAGGCTCAGGCCATCATTTACATGAGGTCACACGCACTTCCACTTACGCCGGCTTGCGCCTTCACATTTAAGTTACGCCGGCGCAACGTTGTGAGCAAGTGCTTGGTGAATACTGTACTTGCCTCACCAGTTTGCGTCGGTGGAACATATATGCGCTGCGCTACGCCGGCATAAATATGCACCTATCTAGCTGAATCTGCCCCTATAAACTTTATGTAAACCAATCAATAAACGCGTATTGTGATTTTTTTTTACCAAAAATAAGTAGAAGAATACGTATCGGCCTAAACTGAGGAAAAACATTGGGCCAGATTCACAGAGCCCTTACTGTACTCCTGTCTAACTCGCATTAGACTGGAGTACTTTAAATTTACGCACGTTTTTTCACTACTCTGAAACCTCAAACCATGAAAATACGGCTGCGGGCTTCAATCCGACTGGCTTACGTGTTCGTACGCCTTCGGATCTACGCTGCAATAAATTTGCGGCCGCTGGGTGGAGTTCCCGTCGTTTTCCGCGTCGGGGTATGAAAATGAGCTTTTGCCGACGATCCACGAAGTTACGAACATCAATCGCAATCTCTTATGGCATCTTTAGTCATCTTTTTGCTGCGTAAAATTATACCAGCTTTTTGCTGGTCCAATATTAGACAGCCCATGTTAAGTATGACCGTCGTTCCCGCGTCGAATTTCAATGTTTTCCGACGTCTTTTTTTATTTTTTACGTAAGTCGTTCGGGAATAGGAATGTCCGTAAACGACGCTACTCAAACAAAAAATGACTTAACGACGTTATTTCGCGCAATGCACGGCGGAAAATTTCTGAACGGAGCATGCGCAGTTCGATCGCTGCGGGGACGCGCCTAATTTAAATGCTTCACGCCCCCTAATCGCGTATTTCGATTACGCGGCGAGAAATACACTACGCCGCCGTACCGTAAGGGACAAAATCTACCAGAATTCGGCGTATAGCCTGGTAAAATACGGCGGCGTAGTGTATATCTGATACTCTGCGCCAATGTAATTGTATCTGAATCTGGCCCATTTTTTTTATATATATATTTTTGGGGGATATTTATTATAGCAAAAAGTTAAAAATATTGCATTTTTTTTTTAAATTGTCGCTCTATTTTTGTTTATAGCGCAAAAAATAAAAACCGCAGAGGTGATCAAATACCACCAAAAGAAAGCTCTATTTGTGGGAAAAAAAGAACATACATTTTGTTTGGGAGCCACGTCGCACGACCGCGCAATTGTCAGTTAAATCAACGCAATGCCGAATCGCAAAAAGGGGCCAGGTCCTTTAGCTGCATAATGGTCCGGGTCTTAAGTAGTTAATAAGATGTTTAATCTTTTAGTGAATAGAATACATAAATATTAAAAATGTATTATAAAAAAACATAGATCATCTTTAAAAAATCCATTAAAATAATTGTAATTAAAATCAGTTTTTCTGTACTATAAAAAAAAAAAAATCCCTTTCAGTTTGCTGTTTATTAGAATGCCTCTGTCAGTTACTATCCAAGTAACATTCTGCAAACAATTATTTCTGTTATTGCCCTGCTATTAGCATGCCAAGCAAATGAGGGCTTGAATGTTGTCATATGTCAGTTCTGTCTCCAGTGCTGGAGCTACCAATGCAATGAGTGCATGATTTGTTTGTTTTTTCTGGTCTTATGGTCTGTTCCTTGGAGCCAGATACAAGCAGATTTCACAATAATAGTGGAACAAAAATCATTCTTAGCATGTGTGTGCTGTGCGCTCTCCAACTGTCGTGATCAGACACTGCAGGGCAAAAATTCCCGTTCCTCAGCTGTTATTATACAAAGTTCTAGGAAATTTCATTACCTCAACACTGGATGGGAAATTACATTTTTCAAATAAAAAAATTAAAAAAGTGGGGCAAACCGTACAGTCCTCTCTTCCTTCCCTAGCAAACCACATGAGAACGAGAAGGGTGGAGAATGAGAACATATCTGAGGCATGCCACACACATCGAATGTGCATTATTTATTTATTTTAGATTCAATTGGAAAGTAAAGTTGTATTTAGTAATATGTTCCTGCGTTGCCATGCATGCTTTATTTTTGATACAATCACAGTTCCAATTTGCACTCAACAAAAATAGATTTCCATCTAAGGGCTCTTTCACCTGGGCGGCCCGTTCAGGTCCGCCTGACGGTTTTTTATGCGGACCTGAACGGGCGCTCCGTGCTCCTCTATGGAGCCGTGGATGTCAGCGGTGACATGCCTGCTGACATCCGACCCGGTCTGTGTTCATCCGATCCCCCCATAGGGGAGAGCAGAGAAAATACAGGGCGGTCCCTGCACAGTGTGCGGGGACCACCCTGTCATCCGTCGGCTCAGCGGGGATCAACGGAGCGATCCCCGCTGAGCAAGCGCAGGTTCACACGGCTGATCCGCCCATGTGAAAGAGCCCTAAACCTGGGGTCTCCAAACTTTCTAAATAAAGGAGCAGTTTATTGTCCTTCAGACTTTAGGGTGGCCGGACTATGGCATCATTAGCAAAAAACATTCCCACATTTGGTATTAGTGGGAGGGATCTTGGTATCACTGGGAATAATAGTGCCCCATCATTGGTATTATTGGGGGGAACAAATACCCATCATTTGTATCATTGGGAGAAATAGTCATTGGTATCATTGGGAGGAGAAGTGTGCCATCATTCATTGGTATCATTGGGAAGAACAGTGCCACATTATTGGTATCATTGGGAGGAATAGTTCCCCATCATTGGTATCATTGGAAGGAATAGTGCCCCATCATTGGTATCATTGGGAGGAATAGTCATTGGTATCATTGGGAGGAGAAGTGCGCCATCATGCATTGGTATCATTGGGAGGAACAGTGCCCCATCATTGGTATTATTGGGAGGAGAAGTGTGCCATCATTAATTGGCATCATTGGTCATTGGTATCATTGGAAGGAATAGTGCCTCATCATTGTTATCATTGGGGGGAATAGTCATTGGTATCATTGAGAGGAGAAGTGTGCCACCATTCATTGGTATCATTGGAAGGAACAGTGCCCCATCATTAGTATCATTGGGAGGAGAAGTATGCCATCATTCATTGGTCATTGGTTTCATCGGGAGGAACAGCGTCCCATCATTGGGAGAAACAGTTCCTCGTCATTGGTATCATTGGAAGGATAGTGGCCTATCATTGGTATCATTGGGAGGAACAGTTCCCCATAATTGGTATCATTGGAAGGAATAGTGCCCCATCATTGGTATCATTGGGAGGAATAGTGCCCCATCATTGGTATCATTTGGAGGAACAGTGCCCCATCGTTGGTTAAATTGGGAGGAATAGTGTCAAATGTCAATTGGAAGAATAATGTCTCAAATCAGTGGGAGGAATAAAAGCCACATCCGGCCCCAGGCCAGAAGTTTGGAGACCCCTGTTCTAAACCTTTGTTTAGATAGTTATTCTGTCCGGTTTCCATGATCAAAAGGTTGATCTATAACAAAATTGCTTTGATCACATTATACAAATCCATGAACTGAAATATTGCCTCCTCTGCCCAATTAAGATTATTCGAAGTCCGGGAATAAAAACGTTGTCATACTGTATATGCTAGATTGGATTGAAACTTTGAAAGATACATTTTAAAAAACACACATGAGTACAAATGCTTTAACCTGTTTAATACCAGAGTAAATAACGTAATCGTAGCGTACGCCCAGCCCCATTCAGAATCGACGTACGCAAACGACGCACAACACGACGCGGTCCCAAGGCCATACTTAACATGGCATCCGAGGGGTAGCCTTACGCGTACGGAAACGACGTAAACTACGACGGGGCGGCGTAAAAGCGTTCGGGAATCGGCGTATTAGGCTAATTTGCATAGACAAATGAGAAATCAATGTAAAGGCCACCTAGCGGCCAGCGATGTCATTACATCTACGATCCGACGGTGTAATTGTTTTACACATGTCGGATCTTCACCTGTATCTATGCGTAAGTGATTCACATGCATAGATACCCGGGGAAAATAACTGCGATACGACGGTGTATCTGAGATACACCGTCGTATTGCCTCTGAGAATCTGGCCCTTGAACTTTAGAACGGTTAGCGTATACTTGGCAATAACTACTCATAATACTCTATTGCTGGCGGTCCCAGCTGGATAAGTGATGACTGCACACCCTGCTCCAATACTGTCTGGGTAAAGAGATACAGAATGTATTGTGAGATATAGAAAAAAATTCTATCCGGATGGCCGCACTCCAACAGCGATTTCTTTATTGGTTAAAAACCATACAGCAAAAGATGCAATCAACAGCTGACATGTTTCACACCATAACTACTGGTGCTTACTTATAGCTGACTCTTTAGGCCAGTGTTTCTCAACTCCAGTCCTCACGCCCCCCCAACAGGTCAGGTTTTCAGGATTTCCATTATTTTGCACAGGTGATTTGATCAGTTTCACTGCCTTAGTAATTCCCACAGCCTTTTCATCTGAGGGAAATCCTGAAAACATGACCTGTTGGGGGGGCGTGAGGACTGGAACTGAGAAACACTGCTTTAGGCAATAGACAGGAATGTATATGCACATGCCAATACAATTTTTACAGAGTAAACCAGGTGGGCTTAATTGAATAATTGAAGAGCTAATGAATTAGTGGATACTCACTACACATGGAAGCTCGGTTCTGATTAAATCCATATCAGATCTGCTGAGGCCCGTGTTTCACATGATGTTGCCACTTTGATGCAACTTTAAACTATAAAGCCCAAATTGGTATTACAATATGTATACTTTTCTGGTTTTTACAATTGCAGATGACAAATCTATACATCTAAAAACATAGATAGGAAGTAAAAATATAAAAACGCTTTCCCCAACTTGTTCATTTCCCGACTTAGCTGGGGTAGGTGGTACACTTTGGTGGGGGTGGGGGTGGGTCAGTCACGCCCATGACTTTTGACCTCTGGGAACCCGCCTTCTCATCTTTGACCTCTGGGGGAGGTCCCTGTTCCAATTCCTGAGTTCTAGCCTTATTCTTCAACGGGGAAACCCTAACCCCTACCCCTAACCCTAAACGTAACCATATATATATATTTATATATATATATATATATATATATATATATATATATATATATATATATATATACTGTATATATATATATATATATATATATGTCATTAAATGCAGTATTCCATATATAAAAAGCTTTGTTTTATCATGTTAAGACTTCAAAGCAATCCTTCCAGCAACAATTATATAGAAGACTTACTTGCCCCTTATTGCACAGGGCGTGGCCGCGAGGAGAGCCGAGCCTGGCCGAGTGTACCTGAGTGTACTGCGCTCGGTATATGTCGGTGGCGGCTTCAAACACAGTGCGGAATTGTCAGTTAAAGCGACGCAGTGCCGCTAAAAGTGGCCCCCGGTCATTTGGTAGCCAAATCCTCCTGGGCTGAAGTGATTAACATTCTCTATTGTCTATTTCCCCTCCAGTTCGGGGACAAGACAAGGGGCCTAGAGGGGGCCTAGAGGGCCGGGGGACTGGATGCCCAACTGCATGCACATGGAAAATCAAAGTAGTAACACGAGTAATCTTTTGGTGATAGGTGGTTATTAAGAATATGTAGATTTATGAATACTTTACAATGTGGTATACTGCATATAGGATAAAATACTATAATATAATATAATATAGGAAAAATACTGCACAAAGGATACTGTTTGATGTTTTTTATATATATATATAGACCCTTTGTTGCTTGTTTGTTTCAAAATAAAAAAGTTATAAATGAAAAAAAAATGCGCGGGAAGCAGGGGTCGGCGTATATCGCGCACCCGCGATTTCCCCCTGATTTTAAGGGGAAAAAAGTGAGCGGTATACGCCGATAAATACGGTAATAATATTTTTGGTACAATTCTCTTTTAAATTGGCGTGGCAGGGGGTGTGTCCTATGCCCACACACTTTGGCTAACAGGTGTCCCTCATTCCCATCTCAAAAAGTTGGGAGGTATGACACAGTACTAGTGATACCTGTCCCTACTAGATGTTAGCTGAACATAGAATTCTAGTACTAGTGATGAATACACATGGCAGTCCAGCACTGTCTGTCTGAGACACAGGTCTCTAATGCTGCCTGTCCCTGCTTGGTGATGAATAAATACAGGACTCTGGTGCTGCCTGTTCCTACTAGGTGATGACTACAGACAGGTTTTTAGTGCTGCCTGTCCCTTCTGTGTGATAAATAATTACAGGATTCTGATGCTGTCAGTCCCTACTGAGCAATGACTTCACCCAGGTCGCTAGTGTTGCCTGTCTCTACTGTGTGATGAATGAAGATAGGAATTTGGTGTCAAGGCTCAGTAAAGACTGCACACAATTCTTGAACCTTCTTGCTGCTGAGTGATGAGCATATGAATGCTTTTGTATTACCTGTCGCCCCCCCCCCCCCCCCCCCTATTCAGCCTTTCTTAACCTTTCCAACACAGAGGATTGGAGGAACCCTTGGAATAACTAACTTTCCAGGCTCAGGGAACTCCTACAAAAAAAGTACTATACTGTATCTACAACTCATGATACATTACAGGTGATACTCGAAAAATTGGAATATCGTGCAAAAGTTCATTTATTTCACTAATGCAACTTAAAAGGTGGAACTAATATAGGAGACGCATTACATGCAAAGCAAGATGGTTTAAGTTTTGTCATAAGTGTGATAATTATGGCTTACATCTCATGAAAACCCTAAATCCTCTGAAAAATTGAATATTACATGCAATCAATAAAACAAGGATTGTACATAGAACAATATCGGACCTCTGAAAAGTAAAAGCATGCATATGTACTCGGTTTGGGCTCCTTTTGCAGCAATTACTGCCTAAATGCGGCGTGGCATGGAAGCGATCAGCCTGTGGCGCTGCTGAGGTGTAATGGAAGATCAGGATGCTTTAATAGCGGCCTTCAGCTCTTCTGAATTATTCGGTCTCATGTCTCTCATCTTTCTCTTGGCAATGCCCCATAGATTCTCTATAGGGGTTCAGGTCAGGCGAGTTTTCTGGCCAATCAAGCACAGTAATCCCACGGTCATTGAACCAGGTTTTGGTGCTATTGGAAGTGCGGGCAGGTGCCAAGTCCTGCTGGAAAATTAAGTCAGCATCCCCATAGAGCTTGCCTGCTGAAGGAAGTATGAAGTGCTCCAAAATTTCCTGGTAGGCGGCTGCGGGGACCCTGGACTTAATGAAGCACAGTGGACCAACACCAGCAGATTACATGGCTCCCCAAAACAACACAGACTGTGGAACCTTCACACTGGACTTCAAGCATCTTGCAGTGTGTGCCTCTCAATTCTTCCTCCATACTCCAGCTCCTTGGTTTCCAAATGAGATGCAACATTTTCTCTCATCAGAAAAAAGGACTTTGGACCACTGAGCTACAGATCAGGTCTGTTTTTCTGTAGCCCAGGTAAGACACTTCTGACGTTGTTTGTTGTTCAGGAGTGACTTGACAAGAGCAATGCGACATTTGAAGCCCATGTCCAGGATCCGTCTGTGTGTGGTGGCCCTTGATGCACCAAGTCCAGCCTTAGTCCACTCCTTGTGAAAGTCCCCAACACTTTTCAATGGCCTTTTCCTGACAATCCTCTCCAGGCTGCGGCCATCCCTGCTGCTTGTGCACCTTTTTCTTCCACACTTTTACCTTCCACATAACTTTCTATTAATGTGCTTTGATACAGCACTTTGGTAACATCCAACTTCTTTTGCAATTACCTTTTGAGGCTTTCCCTCCTTATGGAGGGTGTCAATGATGGTTTTCTGCACAACTGCCAGGTCAGCAGTCTTCCCCATAATTGCGATTCCTACTGTACCAGACTGAAAGACCATTTAGAGGCTCAGGAACCATTGGCAGGTGTTATGGCTCAATTAGCTGATTAGAGTGAAACACTTTGAGCCTAGAATATTGCACCTTTTCACAATATTCAAATTTTCGGAGATTGTGGATTTGGGGTTTTCATGAGCTGTAAGCCATAATCATCACAATTATGACAAATCACGATTTGAACTATCTTGCTTTGCATGTGATTAGTCTATCTCATATATTAGTTTCACCTTTTAAGTTGCATTAGTGAAATAAATGAACTTTTACACGATATTCACATTTTTCGAGTATCACCTGAAATATTACGCCTTAAACTTGTGGTCATTGGAAAGAATTACAACCTTACAGATAGCTAAAAAGATCAATTGGTGTAAATAGGAATGTATCTGAGAGGCAGAAATTGCTGATTGCTCAAGGAACCCCTAGCAACCTCTGGAGGAATCCTAGGATTCCATTGAAACCTGATTAAGATACCCTGCTCTAGGTAATAATCACAATCATGGAGGTATGTGCTCCTAAACCTACCTAGCCATTAAGGGAGAAGAGATGTTTGTTACATGGGATTGTGGACAGCTTGCTCCATTCTCGTATCTTCCTGTTCTGCCAGAACTACACTGCTTTTGGATTACCTGTACCTTCTTGTTCTGCCTTTTTCAACCTTTCCAACACCGAAGATTGAAGGAACCCTTGAAATAACATTCCAGGCTCAGGGAACCCCTCCAAAAAATTACTATATCTACAACTCATAATACATTGGTGTGATGGTCAGTGGGAATATTACTACTTACACTTGTGATCATTGGAAATAATTACCTCCTTACAGGTAGCTAAAAAGATCAATGGTGTCTGTGGGAACTTATCTGAGAGGCTGAAATTGCTGATAGCTCAAGGAACCCCTAGAAACCTTTGGAGGAACCCTGATTAAGAAACCCTGCTCTAGGTGATGATGATCAGAATTATGGAGGTATGTGCTCCTAGCCCTTCCTAGCCATTAAGGAAAAAGGGATGTTTGTTACATGGGGTATGTGGACTGCACCTGTAAATTTGTCTAGCTTAGTGTTTTTAAACCAGGTTGCTGTGGCACCTTGGAGTGCCATTTGGGTTCTCAGTTTGCCTTGGATAAGGGCCTGTGATGGGGGGGATCTGTGATGGGGGAACTTTGTGGTTAGGGAGCTCTTATGTGATGAGAGCCCCGGAGTATTGGGGAACTCTGATGTGATGGAAGGACCTTGGGGACTTCCGTAGTGAAGTTATTTTCGTCAAGGTGGTTATGTGCACCATCCCAGGCTCAGGTTTCCCACTAAAAGACAAAACTTCCATTTTTGCACATGTTAGACTGGAGTGGATTTGACATACTTTTAAAGGGTGCCACCACTGAAAATAGAAGAGAAATGTTGCTCTAGAAGGGGTTAAAGACAGACAACATTGTATTGTTTTTTTCAAATGGAGCCAACTGAATTGAAAAAAAAAAAATGTTGTATGTAAGTATGTACAATTGCGCAATGTACCATTCAAATCTGGAGACAGGATGAGAAAAAAAGGGAGAAAACGTCCAGCGAGATTTATTTGCATTACTTCCCAGCACATGTTATCACTCAGAGCGTAGATAACTCGGTAGAACATTTGGGAGGAAACACAGGTTTATATGCCCTCTGGTGTGTGAAATAGCATTTGCAAATTTTCAGTGATCTAATATAATTTTGTCAAAGAAAAACCCTCTAAAACTTCTTAAAAAACAAAGTGAGAGGTTGTAGCGACAGAGCCGTCTGAGCACAGGCTTAAGCTTCTCAGACAATGCCACAACAGATAAAGTTCTTCCATTTCCAATGAAGCTCGGCATGTTTCTTTAAAACTGAACAGATTTTTTTTAGGCAAGATCCCATCTTTAGCACATATGGTTGTTGCCTATAAATTAATCATGCAATGTACTTCAAAGTTATGGAAAGTCACGGAAAAGTGAAAGAATGTTTTGTTTTCTGGGCCCCTAAGGAAAATAAAGCTCGTAATCTAATAATAGCAATACGATTCGCTCCAGTTTCCTTTTGCTCTTTGGGGTATATTTACTAGATGATGTTGATTAAGAAGCTATGGACCCAGGGTCTTTTTCACGGCCTCAGGATGAAAGATTGTTCCCTCGATTGTAAAAGATTAGTGGTGAAAGAATATAGGCTGTGTAGGGCTTTCCGTCTGTGCTAGGATGCAAAATCTAAAGAGCACCGGTCTTAAAAGTGAAAGAAAAACAAGATAACGGTTCTAAGGTCTCTAATATCAGGGGAAAGCACAGAAAAAAAAAAGGCATGGTTTTCCTTTTTAAAAAAAGTTCATTTTCATATAGGGTATGTCAGCTTTTAATCAAAGCTCTGGAAGGATGGCAATAGAGGAACCGATGTCTCACAAGGTATGTTAGGCACCTGCCAGTCATTAAATCCATCTGGAACAATGTACTCAAACTTTAATGCCTCGTACACATGATCAGTTTTTCTGACAGGAAAACCGTGTTTTTTTTTCAGCAGGAAAATGGCTCAAAATTGTCTTGCATACACACGGTCACTTAAATCTTGGCTGAAATTCCGAACGTCAAGAACGTGGTGACGTACAACACGTGTGACGAGCCAAGATCAATGAAGTTCAGTTGGCAGTTTGGCTCTTCTGCTTAAATATAGAAAGGATTAGCAGACCAAAATCAGAATAGAGCCCAAGATAATTTAATTTGTTGGTAAAAAAAGAAGTCATATAAAATCTGCCAATGTATCTTGAGAGCAGCACTACTTCCCCTTCTTCAGAACTCAACACAGGATAAGACATGAAGGTACTTAATTTGCTGCTCAGCAACTGCTGTAAAGTTGCTACTCCATAAGAAGAGTTTTGAGCCCTGATGAAGGGGGAGTTTTGTTGCCCTCAAGACGCAACATGTCTTTAATGGCTTTATTTTACCAACAAATAAAACTATCTTATGCCGCGTACACACAATCAAGCTTTTGCCCGGCCAAATCACATCGGAATTCCATCGGAATTTCTGATGAAAAAACTCTGATGGGGCTACACACAATCGGAAAATCTGATGCAAAAACCATCTGACTTTTTCTATCAGAAATTCCAACCATGTGTACGGGGCATAAGACTTTCATCTGGCTTTGGTCTGGTGCTCCTTTCTCTATTTCCATGGCTTAAATACATTTGTGCCAAATCCTTTGTGAAAATTGCTAATAAGTGGTGCATGATTCGTCATAGACTTTAATCAAAAAGGAAAGGATTGGCCCAGCTGAACAGATATTTCCTGATAACTTAGGCGGCGTACACACGACCGGTTTCCTCAGCAGAATTCAGCAAGAAACTCGATGGGAGATGTATTCTGCCGAGGAAACCGGTCGTGTGTACACTTTTCACCGAAAAACCCGTCGAGGAACTCGTCGAGCCAAAAGGAGAGCATGTTCTCTGAGGCCCCGTACACACGACCGGTTTTCTCGGCAGAATTCATCAAGAAACTTCATGGGAGACGTATTCTGCCGAGAAAACCGGTCGTGTGTACACTTTTCGCCGAGAAAACCGTCGAGAAACTCGTCGAGCCAAAAAGAGAGCAGGTTCTCTATTTTCTCGACGAGAAACTCGAGCGTGTGTATGCTAAGAAACCCGCGCACCTTCTGTAAAAGTAGCGTTTGTAATGGAAATAGCACATTTGTCACGCTGTAACAGACTGAAAAGTGAAAATGTCTCTTACCAAACTTTTCACTAACATGAGATTAGCAAAAGATGCCCCAAGGGTTGTGCCAATGGAATCAAACTTCCCCTGTTGTTGTATGTGTTGAAGTCACTGCTTTTGAGAACGAGGAGATTTGGTCTTTACCGTGTACGCAAAGCAAGCTTGTCGAGTTCCTCGACAAGCCTAACAAGGAACTCGACAGGGAAACCGATGTGTTTCGCCCGTCAAGTTCCTCGGTCGTGTATTTCCTCGATGGGCAATGGGAAAATTTGGCTCGACAACTTTTTTGACTGCCGAACAAGGAACTTGACGGGGAAAACTATGTGTTTCGCCTGACGAGTTTCTGGGTCGTGTGTATGCCACCTTAGACATTATTTTTACACTTTACATATTTGCGTTCTGGTGACGGTATACACAACTTGATTCTTGTTCAACTGTCAATTCAGACCATCAAAAGGATGCATCATAAGACTAATGCTCAGTGACAGTCTTTCATGCTTTAAATGCTCTAACTGGTTTTAGAGTCTGTGCCACATACAGTACCTGGCGAAGGAACCTGATGTGGAGAGGTAAGCTTCTCTTACACCTCCGGCTATGTACCTCTGGTAAGACAACAGGAGACATGAAAGCCCAGAGTGGCATGAGTGCCTGACAGATCTTGTGAAGATAGATGCGGATGAGTTATCTTTGTGCACCTAGATGCAGGCTGAACCATAGACGCAGGGCAGTAGAGATGGCAGGCTGGCAAGTTACTTGGCAGACAGACAGCAGGTACTTGGCAGGCTGCAGGACAATAGATTATAGCCATGTGTGCGGGGCACAGAGCAGTCAAGCAAGCTCAGTTTCTAAATACAGGCGGTCCCCTAGTTACAAACATTCGATTTACAAACGACTCCTACTTGCAAACGGAGGGAGACAACAGGAAGTGAGAGGAAATCTACCCCTAGGAAGGAAGAAAGGAAAACTCATTGAAGCTTTATCACCAAGGCTGGTTTCCACAATAACTCAAAATGTTCATAATCCAATTGTTGTTGGGACAGAAAGGGAGGTGAAATCTTCTGAACAGGGGCACAGACAGCAAAACAAATATTACAGGGGTGATAACTAGGGTTGTCCCGATACCGATACCGAGTATTTGCGGGAGTACTTTTACTCCCGCAAATACCCCGATACCTAAATAGAATACTTCCCCCCGCCGCTGCCGCCGCATCGCGCCACTGCATCGAAAGCCGCCGCATGGGTTAAACGGCGTGCGGGAACATCACAGCTTTCATTTGAATAGCTGTAGTGTTCCCGCGCGTATAGACACTCCCCCTTGCTCGGGATTGGATGGGTGATCGTGATCTGTCCAATTCCGAGGGACATGGCTGGATGGACATGGCTGGAGGGACATGGCTGAAGGGACATGGCTGCATATGTGAGGGACATGGCTGGAGGGACATGGCTAGAGGGACATGACTAGAAAGACATGGCTAGTGGGACATGGCTGCATATGCGGGGGACATGGCTGGAGGGACATGGCTGGGGGCACATGGCTGGAGGGACATGGCTGGGGGGACATGGCTGGGGGGACATGGCTGCATATGTGAGGGACATGGCTGGAGGGACATGGCTGGAGGGACATGGCTGGAGGGACATGGCTGGAGGGACATGGCTGCATATGTGGGGGACATGGCTGGAGGGACATGGCTGCATATGTGGGGGACATGGCTGCATATGTGGGGGACATGGCTGCATTTGGGGACACATTTTAAAAAAAGTATCGGTATTCAGTATCGGCGACTACTTGAAAAAAAAGTATCGGTACTTGTACTCGGTCCTAAAAATGTGGTATCGGGACAACCCTAGTGATAACCCTTCCCTATGCTATCCAAAAAGCTTAAAGTTCTTTTTTTTTGGCTGGAGCTACACTTAAAAAATGTACTTGTTCCAACTTACAAACAGATTCAACTTAAGAACAAACCTACAGACTAAAGCAAAACAGCAGACAGCAGGGAAGTGAGAGTCTAGGCAAGAGTCAGCAATGGTAAGGCAGGTAGGCAGAGATATGGTCCAGAGGCATACCAGGGGTTGGTACGGGCAGAGTTCAAGTGTGGTTAAAGCAGATTTCCACCCAAAAATTGAACTTCCGCTTTTTGGAACCCCCTCCAGTGTCACATTTGGCACATTTCAGGGGGAGGAGGGAGCAGATACCTGTGTAATCCAGGTATTTGCTCCCATCTCCGGGTATAGATCACCATGGTGATCGTGGTGACCTACGCCATGTCTGGCACCTACTCTGCACCCCCCCCCCCGTTGACTTCTGGGAGACACACAGGTCCCAGAAGAAAGCAGGGACCAGTGAGAATGCGCATCACGACTCACGAATGTGCAATAGGGAACCAGGAAGAGCCGCAAGGCTTCACTTCCTGATTCCCTCACCGAAGATGGCGGCAGAAGCACCTGAGAGCCGATGGACAGCTCGGGTTCAGCTGCCGACATCGCGCACGCCCTGGACAGGTAAGTGTCCATGTATTAGAAGTCAGCAGCTGCAGTATTTGTAGCTGCTGACTTTTAATAAAAAAAAATCTGGTGGAACTTCACTTTAAGGTGGATGAGGTCGGCAAAGGAGATCAGATACAGGAACAGGAAGCAGATATGCAGGAAATGCTGTAGACCATAAGGCAAGGTCCTAGTGCATCAGTACTATTTAAATAGCCTGATTAGCGCGTGGCAAAGTGTACCCTGGCATGTGTACATGCATGAACATGAGTCTGGCTAATTTGAATTCTACGTTTGCGCATAACTATACTACTGAGCACATTCTGCCTTCCCTGATAGTCTTATTGCTATGGATTGCGGTAAAATAGACCTTCAGCATTTAAGCTTTGCAGGCTACTCTCTATCATCAAATCCTTAGAAGCACAGCTCCAATCTACGAAATAATGACATGAATTGCCTCTCTTTCACTTTCCACATTCAGAACATCTCTATAGGGTCTAGTAATCAATGTGTTTAACCAAAATTGAACCCAAGATTTAGAAATGTTTCCGTTAAAATTTAATTAGAAAAAGGATAACTCTTGGGTGAAAGTTGTGTGAGCAAAAATCCTCCCTTTCTGATTCAAGAGACCACCAGACATATAGACCATACCTTCATAACCTCTTGTTTTTACTGCAACATACTAAATCTTCATTCTCTACAGCGTACCATAAATTCTGCTGAAAGACCTATATATTTCTCCTATGAATACATGTGTGTTTTACCTCTCGGCAAATCTCTGCACTGGCCTACACTTAACTGGAGAATACAATTCAAGTTACTGTGTAATCACTTGTCGGTGCTGTCAAGGAGGCCATCAACTCTGACACGGGGATTACATGGCTTTGCTGATAATTATTGTTTTTCAACAAAGCAATGTTTTACAGCAACAGGTTCTGACGTGGCTTTGTTTATAAATAAAGCATAGCACACAGAAACAGCCGGTTCACACTGGGACGACCTGGGATCCGACTTCAAGTTGCCCCAAGTTGCCCCAAGTCGCGCGATCGAGAAAATTACTGAAGTCGCTCCAAATTTAGAAAAGATTCCTGTACTACTTCAATCCAACTTCTAGGCAACTTGTAGGCAACTTGTACCCATTGATTTCAATGGAAGTTGCCTCAGAAGTCTGATCACTGTCTTAACTGAAGCAACAATACAGGAAGATAACATACATTTCTCAAGCAAACCCCTCCCTCCCCCTCCCTCCCACAGAGCTGATTGTTGTTTGATTGGCCACTGGAAAGCCTCCTGTCCAGGAGACGACTTGAAGTTGCCTTGTACTGTCCTGGAGGCAACTTAAAGTTGCCTTGTAAGTTGCCTGATGATTCATACTCAAGTAGTGTCCAAGTTTCCTCCCAAAGTCGTGCTAAAATTCGTGTTGCCCCTGTGTGAATGGGCTCGAAATGTGTTGTAAGACATTGCTGCATTAGAGACCAATATCAATAAAACCTCAACTTTTGGATCAAAACCATGTTCGATTAAAGTGGAGGTCCGGTTAGAAAAAAAAAAATTCAAAGTCAGCAGCTACTAACACTTCTCCACTCATTACCTCATCACAGTAATGACACCAAAACTTCTCTAGAGGGCTCCTTATTCTATAGAGCTCTCTTCCTCCTAATGAGACATTTGATTCCACTAAACAATTCGTAGACAATGATACATAGTCATCCAAGCGTCGTGAAGTTTATACAGTTGTGTTTATAAGTTTACATACCCTGGCAGAATTTATGATTTCTTGGCCATTTTTCAGAGAATATGAATGATAACACAAAAACTTTTTTTTATCACTCATGGTTAGTGTTTGGATGAAGCCATTTATTATCAATCAACTGTGCTTACTCTTTTTGAAACATAATGGCAAAAGAAACTACCCAAATTACCCTGATCAAAAGTTTACATACCCCAATTCTTAATACAGTGTATTGCCCCCTTTAACATCAATGACAGCTTGAAGTCTTTTGTGGTATTTGTGGATGAGGCTCTTTATCTTCTCAGATGGTAAAGCTGCCCATTCCTCTTGGCAAAAAGCCTCCAGTTCCTGTAAATTCTTGGGCTGTCTTGCATGAACTGCACGTTTGAGATCTCCCCAGAGTGGCTCAATGATATTGAGGTCAGGAGACTGAGATGGCCACTCCAGAACCTTCACTTTATTCTGCTGTAGCCAATGACAGGTCGACTTGGCCTTGTGTTTTGGTCTTTGTCATGTTGGAATGTCCAAGTACGTCCCATGCGCAGCTTCCTGGCTCATGAATGCAAATGTTCCTCCAGTATTTTTTGATAACATACTGCATTCATCTTGCCATCAATTTTGACCAAATTTCCTGTGCCTTTGTAGCTCACACATCCCCAAAAACCTCAGCGATCCACCTCCTTACCTTTCATCATAAACCCCTCAAAATGAAGGGTTTATGGTTGTGGCCAAAAAGCTCAGTTTTAGTCTCATCCATCCAAATGACTTTGTGGCAGAAGGTTTGAGGCTTGTCTCTGTGCTGTTTGGCAAATTATAAACGGGATACTTTGTGGCATTTGCATAGTAATGGCTTTCTTCTGGTGACTCGACCATGCAGCCCATCTTTCCTCAAGTGCTTTCTTATTGTGCATCTTGATACAGCCACACCACATGTTTTCAGAGAGTCCTGTATTTCACCTGAAGTTATTTGTGGGGTTTTCTTTGCATCCCGAACAATTGTGGTTGAAATTTTAGTTGGTCTAACTGACCGTGGTTTGGTTCCAATAGAACCCCTCATTTACCACTTCTTGATTAGAGTTTGAACACCGCTGATTGGCATTCTCAATTCCTTGGATATCTTTTTTATATCCCTTTCCTGTTTTATACAGTTCAACTACCTTTTCCTGCAGATCCTTTGACATTTCTTTTGCTTTCCCCATGACTCAAAATCCAGAAACATCAGTGCAGCACTGGATGAAAGATGCAAGTGTCTGTCAGGAGTCCAGAAACTCATTGACCTTTTACACACACACTAATTACAAGCAAACAGATCACAGGTGAGGATGGTTACCTTTAATAGCAATTCAAATCCCTTTGTATCAACGTGTGTGCATGTTTTCAGGTCAAAATCACCAGGTATGTAAACTTTTGATCAGGGTCATTTTGGTAGTTTCTGTTGTCATTATGATATAAAAAGAGTAAACACAGTTCATTTATAATAAATGGCTTCAGCCAAACACTAAACAAATCTTAACATTTTTGGTCTTTCTTCATTTGTTTAGCAAAAAATAAATAACCCAGTGGTGATTAAATATCACCACAAGAAAGCACTTCCTATCTAAAAAAAATTATAACATTTTTAGTTTGGGTACAATGTTGCATGACTACGCAATTGTTATTCAAAGTGCGACAGTGCTGAAAGCTGGCCTGGGCAGGAAGGGGGTGAAAGTGCCCATTAGGCAAGTGGTTGATAAGCCCCATATGTGTGTGTAAAAAAAACTGCAATACTTTCCCTTTAAATGCTTATACTTTTTTTAACATATTGGCTCCAGTAATGAGTAAATGAACTGCTGCTTTCAGTAAAGAATTGTATATGAGAAAGTTAATTAGTACCAGGAGGCAGCCATGACGTTAGCATCATAGTAAACTGTTAGAGTTTAGTTTAGAGCAAATACTGTAGAAGGACAGGAAGAGACAGATTATAATATTTTTAGCTTGACATAAATAATTGGCAACAAACGGACTAAGCAGATGATCGATTTCTAAACACTGTCAGACCGATGGCAGAAACTATGCAGACAGCATTGCCTGGAGAGGAACCATGAATAACACAGTGGTGTACTCACACCTCAACCTCTATTTAGTGGGAGCAATTTGATGCAACCCATACCAGCCAATCAGAGGTCTTTTTTTCCACTGGTCCTACTAAAGTGAATTGAATATAGTTGATCTCTGATTGGCTGTGATATGTTTCTGATTATCACAGGGGTGTTAAATTCAATTTAATCGTGGGCTGCATCAGCATTATGATTGTCCTCAAAAGGGCCGGTTGAATCTGTAAGGCCGCGTACACACAATCGAACATGTCTGCTGAAACTGGTCCGCAGACCAGTTTCAGCGGACATGTTTGATCGCGTGTACGGCCTATCGAACCGTTTTCCAGCGGACAAAAGTTTCCAAACATGCTTAGAAACCTGTCCGCTGGAAACCTGTCTGTCGGACATGTTCGATGGTTAGTACACAATCATCAGACCAAAATCCTGCGCATGCTCAGAATCAAGTCAACGCATGCTTGGAAGCATTGAACTTTGTTTTTTCATCACGTCGTTGTGTTCTACGTCACCGCGTTCTGGTCCGAGGGGATTTTGGTCCAATGGTGTGTACGCACATCAGACCAACAGACCACTTCAGCCTGGTCCGATGAAAACGGTCCGTCGGACATGTTTCATCGGACATGTCTGATCGTGTGTACGCGACCTAAGATTCGATGTCCAGCGCTTCCCCTCCCCTTACATTAGATGTCAAGAGCCACCTCACCATCAGAAGTTGAGTCCCCCACTCTCCCTTACATCACAGTGCACCCCCCTTTCCTTATGCTGCTTATGCTGCTGCTGGATGCATTACTTGGAAGCAGAAAGTAAGGGTCTGGAGGAGGACCAGAGAAGGGCTGGAGCTCTCCAGCAGCTGCAGGAGAGGTGTGAGGGCCACATAAAAATGGCCTGGAGGGCCGGATTCGGCCCGCAGGCCTTGTGTTTGGCACCTGTGGGTTATCAGTACTCTAATGCCAGGTTACTCAGCCTTTCTCAACTATTCTATCCTTGAAAAAAATGTTTAGGTTTTTGGGGAAACCCTTGAAAGATTCAATCAGTGAATTGTAGGTGTACTAATAAATAAAAGATTAAAAAACAAAATGGACCTCTTTTTTTATTTTTATTGAAGATACAGTACAAATATAAAGTACAAAATCCAACCCTTCAACAGCTAGCAAGTGTACGCAGAGCCCTCTTATCGCCGTCAACAAACCCCCACCCACCCACCTACTTCTCTGTATATTGGTAGAGCCGCTCCACTTCACAGTAGAATGCTATAACCTGGGTAATACTGTGCATACAACGTCAAAATTACAGGAGTAGAAGTAGTCTAAAAACATGTAACAGTGTATAGCCCCCAGCTGGACCAACCATCACCCGAGCATTAGGCCCTGTACACACGATCAGACATGTCTGATGAGACTTGTCTGACGGACCATTTTAATTAGACAACTCTGAACTTGTCTGATGGTCTGATGTGCGTACACACCATTGGACCAAAATCCGATCAGGCCAGAACGCGGTGACGTAGAACACAACGACTTGATGAGAAAACGAAGTTCAATGCTTCCAGGCATGCGTCGACTTGATTCTGAGCATACGCAGGTTTTTGGTCCGATGCTTTTGTGTACTAACCATCAAACCTGTCCGACGGACAGGTTCCATCAGACAGGTTTTAAAGCATGTTTTAAAACTTTGGTCTGACGGACAACGGTCTGATGGGCCGTACACACCATCGAACTGGTCCGATGAAACTGGTCTGCAGACCAGTTTTAACAGACATGTCTGATCGTGTGTACAGGGCCTCACAGTCTCAAAAATATATGTAAGAAATGTAAACAAGGTGGTGGACTTGTGGATAGGGCAACCATAACGAGCCCATTTGGTGCAACCTCAACTTAATTAATAATTAAAATTGTAATTTAAATTTTTAATTACATTTTTATTAACCTAATTAAGGGGGAAATCATGTGTTACCATGATTCCTATCAGTCATCGAGATCCAGCTACCCTATACCTCCTCAAATTTCCAAGATCAACACTGATTCAGAAATGTGGCCTTATAAAATGGGAGCCCCTTCCATGCAGTTAATGTGGGAGCCATTGGCTTTTTTTTCCAGTGTAGTATAAGTGTTTTTTAGGGCATAAAAAACAGTATGATTAGCAACATTTTGAGGGCCACCATATTCGTGAGCCCCTCTATGAGGCCCAACAAACATACAGGGATGGTCAATGAGATAGATATGGCCATCACTCCAGTGATAACCTTAGTCAAGTCCGTCTAGTATTGTTGAACTATGGGGCAGAGACAGAAAATATGAGAAATTAGCTGGAGAGTTGGTACATATCCTCGGCCGTAGGGGACTGATAAATTTTTGCCAACTTAGCAGATCTATAGTAGATGTGGTGAATACATTTGCACTGTATTAACCGGCCATTATCATGTCATTCTAATCATATCATAGAATTGCTTTGTTGTTCAATGACAATATTAAAGTGAACGTTATACTTATCTTCTCTGTGGAGTGGTTTTGCACAGAGCAGCCCAGATCCTGCTTTTCTCTGGTCCCTTGCTGATGCTCCTGGCTCCTCCCTCCTGCTGGGTGCCCCCAGAGCAAGCAGCTTGCTCTGAGGGCACCCAAGCTTGAGACCCAAGCTTGAGACCCACAGCTCTGTGTGTTTATTCACACACAAAGCTGTGGCTCAGTCCCACCCCCATCCGTCTCCTGGTTGGCTCACTGGCTGTGATTGACTCTGCTGCCAAAAGCCAATCAGGATGAGAGTCCCCGGAGAGGCAAGGCTCTCGTTGACATCACTGGATCAAGATGGGGTGCATGTAAGTAATAGGGAGGGCTAGGGGGGCTGCTGCACAGAGGAGATTTTTAACCTAGAATGCATGAAGGTAAAAAACATTGTGCTTTTACAACCACTTTAAGAGGTCTATTTGGCTATTTTCTTTAAAAAAAAAAGTGTGTTTGATGAATGTGACAAGCATTTGCCCAGCTCTGATAAATTCTGACCATAGCGAAATCAAAGTCCAAATATGGCCCTGGCCATGTTTGGCCAATGTAATCGCCCATGGAAGGCCATGTACTGTAGCCATATTTAGGAAATTATGTCACACCCTATCCCTGCCCCTTTGCCTACCTGGCCAGAGATTACCAGCCATGTAAGCAAATAGATAGAGCTAACATTAGTGGTTGCTGGGGGTGGTGAAGGGCAAGCGTGTTTCTTCATACTGTATATGTGCGTTACTGTGCTATTCAGGATGAATGACAATGTTTCACTTCTGGACCAGCGACGTACTTGTACATCGCAAAACTTCAGGTTGTTATACCGGGAGGAAGCCTAGCATCACCCCGCTCCTGTTTTTTAGAGCCATCGGTTGGCTCTTTTTTAAAAGCAATCCTAGTAGGTAACTGGCCACTGGATTGCTTTTACAAGCAGTAGGTGCGTAAATCCACCCTCCCGTCCTCTTCCACAGCTTGCTCAGGCTCTCCTCTTCCACCAGGAAACCCAAGCAACCAGCCGATGCATCCGCCAGCTGGTCGGAAAGCTGAGCAAAGCCACAATCGGCTTTGATTGGCTCTCCCCTATACTAACCGGGAAGCGATGACCTGACATCACTTCTAGTTTACCCAGATGTCAACAGGTGCCATTTTTTTTAAAAGCATTTGAAAACGCAGATCTTGGTGTTTTGAATGCTTTTAAGGGCAGAGGAGGGATTTGGGGGTCTTATAGACCCCAGATTTTTCCATTAAGAGTACCTGTCACATGCCTATTGCTGTCACGAGGATGTTTACATTCCTTGTGACAGCAATTAAAGGGATCAATAAAAAATAAATAAAGCAACGATGTAAAAATATATATTTTTTAAATAAATTAATAATTAAAGAAAAAAAATTGAGTGGCCACATGCCTGTGTTTGTGTGCAAAGGCGAACGGATGTGCCTGTCCTGCACACACACAAAAACAGCGATCGTCCCACACATGTGAGGTATCACCACGAACGTCAGATCATGGGCAGTAACTATCGCACTTCACCTCCTCTGTAAATCTGAAGTGATCACCTGTCAAGGCTTTTAAAGTGTTGTCTATAAATAGTAACATTTGCATAATTTGTCAGTGTTTTAAAGTGTGACATGTTGGGTATCTATTTACTCAGCGTAACAACATTTTTTATATTTTATAAAAAATTGGGTTATGTATTGTATTTTCTTGCCTTCAAATGCTTAGGGGTTAGGGTTAGGGGTTAGGGTCATTCCGCGTACACACGATCAGTCCATCTGATGAGAATGGTCTGACGGACCGTCTGACGCACCGTTTTCATCGGTTAACCGATAAAACTGACTGATGGTCCGTCGTGCCCACGCACCATCGGTTAAAAAAAAGTTTGTGTCAGAACGCGGTGACGTAAAACACGATCGGATATCTGATGGAATCTAATCCGATGGATTTTTTCGTCTGATACCCGATAAAGCTGACTTTCATCAGTCTTGCCTACACACCACCGGTCAAAAATCCGACCGTGTCCAACGCGGTGACGTAAAAAACTACAACGTGCTCAAAAAATGAAGTTCAATACTTCCAAGCATGCGTCGACTTGAATCTGAGAATGCGTGGATTTTTAACCGATGGTTCGTGCCTACGAACGATCGGTTTTGACCTATCGGTTAGGAATCCATCGGTTAAATTTAAAGCAAGTTGGCTTTTTTTCTAACTGATGGTTAAATAACCAATGACGCCCACACACGATCGGTTTTGACCGATGAAAACGGTCCATCAGACCATTCTTATCGGTTTAACTGATCATGTGTACGGGGCCTTAGAGTTAGGGGTAGGGTTAGGGTTAGGAGTAGGGTTAGGGTTAAGGTTAGGGGTTAGGGTTCGGGTTTCCCATTGAAAAATAAGGCTAGGACTCAGGAATTGGAACAGGGACCTCCTCCAGAGGTCAAAGGACAAAAGGCCGGTTCCCAGGGGTCAAATATCACGGTCGTGGCTGACCCACCCCCACCGAAGTGTACCGCCTACCCCAACTAAGTTGGGGAATGTACAAGTCGGGGAGTGAACAAGTTGGTGAAAGCATCTTGCATTTGAAAAACCTTTTAGCTAAATACTGTGTGCCATAAAAAAATTGCAAAACCCACAAATTTATTGTTTAGGGCCTCTGATTTAAAAGAAATATATAATCTTTTGGGATTCTAAGTAAACTTCTAGAAAAAAAATCCTGATTGTTACACGTACACAAAAAGTGCCAGAAAAGGCCCGGACTGGAGGTGGTTATAACACAAAATACTCTACTAAGGATTGTTTTACATATTGTGGATTTTTATTTATTTTTTTGCTTCTTAGGCTCCATGCACACTAGGAGCAGAAAAAACGTCAACGTTTTTAGCTTCAAAAATGTGGCATAAAAGATACAAAATGAAAGCATATTGTACAAAGTTTAGGCGAGTCTATGAGAGTTTAGTTTATAGGCGTTTTTTGCACCACACTCCCCTCTGCAAACGTTTTTACTCCCACAACACACCTAAAAAAACGTTGGCACTTGACGTTCAGAAGAGTTGAGAGGAGAGTTTAGGAGAAACTGACATTTTTACAGCTCCTAAACTCCTCCAGGAAACGCGATAGAGAAGGGTTTTTTTTTCCTGCCTCTGAACGTCCCTGACAGAAAACGCCTGTAGCAGTCAATAATGTGCAAAGACACATAGAGCACAATAGAAGTGCTTCTAGAGGCAGGAGAAAAAAACGTCAAACGCCTGTAGAATCAACGTTTTTTAAGTCCAGTGTGCATGCAGCCTTATACAGTACCTATATGTGGTTGGATATGTCTGAGGATTACACTTTCATTTCAAATCTCAAACATTTGCAATTCTCTGTGATTCTAAACATTTACTATAAAATGAAAACTAAAGGATGCATAAAAGAACTTATAACGCTTCTAAATTAGATTCATATTTTTTTTTGTTAAATCAGAAGCTTATTAAATTTCTGACCTAGAAACAAAGGAGATAAAGAAGTGGCTCATCATGAAAAGCTAAAGATAAACAATGTCAGCTAGAAAGGAATGAGCAAAATAATGAACAACTGACTTAAAAGGATAATGGCAAATGACTGTAATGATATATAATTAGGTTATTTTTAAACTAAATTTTGCCATTACTAATAATAAAAGGAAAATTATACTAACTTTCAACAAATATGTCATGATATAAAGACTGAAGTTTTGAAAAAAATTGTTTTTCCATGACTTTATATACCATCTTTGATGCTAACCTGCCTAAATGTTTGTGGGGGGGGGGGGGGGGGGGTCGTTGTTATTACTGGGTTTTATTTTTGATATCAAGGTTAACCCTGAGTGAAGACCCCCCCCCCCCCCCCCCCCCCCATGGTCACGGATTGACCAAAATCTCCAGAAGATTTGGGCCATTTCCCACTGCCTGGAACTGGAATATTTGCATGATACCTGCATGACAGTAGAGGTATAGATCCAGGAAGAGGTATAGAGGCTTAAAGCCACATACACACTATTGGATTTTCTACAGATTTTTGTCTTCCGATTTACCAAAACCATAAAATATGAGGTCAAACCTTAAGGCCGCGTACACAGGAACCGATGAAAACCAGTTTCATCGGTCCAAACCGACCGTGTGTACGGCCCATCAGTCTTTTTTTCCTTCAGTCCAAAGTTTTAAAACTTGCTCTGAAATCGAAATGATGGACGCCTGACCAGCGGTCAAAACCGATGGTTAGTACACAAAAGCATCGGTTCCAAAACCCGCGCATGCTCAGAATCAAGTCGACGCATGCTTGGAAGCATTGAACTTTTTCAGTACGTCGTTGTGTTTTACGTCACCGCGTTCTGACACGATCGGTTTTTGAACTGATGGTGTGTACGCACATCAGACCATCAGTCTGTGAACCTATGAAAATGAACTTCAGTCCGTTTTCATCGGTTTGGACTAATCGTGTGTACGCGGCCTAACAGTTTAAATGTGTATGCAATCAGGCAGGCCCTTGTACTACATAGTTTTTATAAACCCGAAGACAAAAAACAGCAGAAAATTTAATAGGTTGTATGCGGTCTTAGAAAACATTGCAGGATGCAGAGCGTGGTTCAATTTTCTACCCCACTGACACCAATATTTCTACTGACACCAATGTCCCCCAACTGAGCACCAATACCCCCAATGACACATGTCTCCCACTCAGGGGCGGACTGACAACTCATGGGGCCCCCGGGCAATACAAGATTTTGGGGCCCCCGGGCTTACAGATGGCCACCAAGCCAGGTGGCAGTACAGAGGTGGGGCAGCTAAAATCTCGGGATTTTCACATCAAAAGCATGCAGGTTTCGGAACATATCAGAAACAGATGTAAAAAAAAAACAGATTTTTACATACTGTCCCTGGTTTTAATGAGCCTGGCAACCCTGATAGGGCCCCCTAGTGGCATGGGGCCCTCGGGCAGTGCCCGAGTTCCTCAATGGTCAGTCCGCCCCTGCTCCCACTGCTAGTGGCCATTTCTGATGGCTGCCCTCCCCAACGGGTATCAGTTTCCCTAAAAGATCCCCAATGTCCCCATTGAGCACCTTCTCATCCCCCTTCCCCCACACCTAACTGACATCAGTGTCCTTCTCTGGGCAGCAATACCCCCACCAAGCACCAATGTCCCCCCTGAGCACTAATTTATCCCCACACTGTCAGCAGGGCTTCCTTCTGGACAGCATTGTGCCCCACTGTACACCAATGTCCCGCAGTGACCACCAGTGTCCCTTATTAATACCAAAGCCACCACTGACCCCATGTCCCCTACTAAACACCAATGGCCCCACTGAGTAACAATGTCCCTCGCTGAGTGCCAAGTCCCCAATGAGCACCCTCTCCCCCCAACTGACACCAATGCCCTCACTGGCATCAATGTCCTTCTCTGAGCAGCAATGTCCCTTAGTGAGCACAAGGGTACCTTACTTTATTGATACTAATGCCACTACAAACATCAATGCCCCCCACTGACACTGATGCCCAGGGCAGCCATCACAAATTGTGGGGCCCCTTACACAGCTTTAGGCAGGGCCCCTTGGAGCTGAGCCCTCCTCTCTCCTGCCGCAAGATGATACGCAGGGGGGGGGGGGTTGTGTTAACGAAAGTGTCATCTCTTCTCTTCTCTCTTCTGCCGCAAGATAATAAGTGAGATGGGAGGGGGGGGGGGGGTTGGTCCTGCCGTGAGTTGCTAAAGTCAGACGGAAAAAAAGGGCGATTCCCTTGGGACCGTCGGGCCCCTTACACTGGCATACTTTCCTTTCACTGACCACAAACACCAGCCCAGGCATTCGTTCCTCCAATTTTTCATCCACTGACCAGCAATATAGAGGGCACCATGACACATTCTGCTGACTGCTGGACAGGGCCGATCCTAGGGTGACAGGCGCCTGGGTGCAGAAATATTTCTGGCGCCCCCACATGGGAGTCATCATGTTACTAACTCCTCCCCTTTCAAATGTTTCTATGGCAACGACTCAACCACAGAGATGCTCCCCCACAAAGTCTTCATTAACCTGGGATTCCTACATGATCTCTTAACAATAAACAAAGGAAGACAGGGAGGGCTTCTCTTTTAGAGTATGTTAGATGTCTGGCGCCCCCACCTCTGCAGGCGCCTGGGTGCAATGCACCCTGTGCACCCTGCCTAGGATCGGCCCTGCTGCTGGACTCTATACATCATGCTAAACAGTACATAGTGACAACCACTGCACATTACATTCCTAACCAAAGTTTTTATTATGTCAACCATTGCTGGTTGCTAAGTAATAGTTTATCAGTTATTGTAATTACATTTTTCTTTAAGGTAAGCACAAAGTGTTAGTTCTCTGACCACATTCAGCACAATGTGTCACTACAGAAGATGACTATGCTGCCAGTTATTCCTTTCCTGGGTGTTCCTTGTTCTCAACTTCTGATGCTGTAAACCAGTGTTTCTCAACCAGGGTTCTTCCTGAGGATGCTAGGGGATCCTTGAGTAGTGAGAAATTGTGGATTGATCTACTACATACACTGATCACCAACCCAAGGGGGTAATTATACACTGACCAACAATCTAAGGGGTCACTTCAACAAGACCATTCATTTTAGAGGACATCATAATTTTTAATGTCTGCCTTTCTTTTCTACAGTTATTATTCATTTCAGGATTACGGAAAAATGTTTGAAGTAAGCGCTGTATAAACTACCATCGCTATATACCGTAAATTCTGCATAATAACAATAATAATAATAGTAATAATAATAATAATAAATTAGGGGATTGGTAACCAAAATATTTGCCCTGGGTGTCAAGTACACATCCAGTCCATCCAGTTCAACCTGTGGTATGTGAGTGTTCTTGTGTTTATGTTAACAGTACATGTTTATCCCTGTATGTTGTGAGCATTAAGGTGCCCATCGGATAGATTTTTTTTTAAACTATTGGAGCTCCTTGCTGATACCACTTATCGCTCTGACAGTAAAAGCCCTGTATGCAGTTTAGGGTTAAACATATTTTCTTTCAATTTCAGTAAATGGGCGCATGTCTTTTTAATTTCCCTTTCACTGACAAGTTTTTCCCCTATGCGAGGGTCACCAGTATGGTATCTGTACATCGCTATCATATCCCCTCTCAAGCATCAATCAAATAAGTTCAAGGCTTGTAGGTTTTCCCCATAGCTATGATCCTCTAGTCTGGGCATCACTAAATGGTGGACCGCGGGCCAAATGAGGACCGCGTTGCATTCACATTCGGACTGCCGCAATTCCACTATTTAGCAGCCTTTTCTTACCCCTGCTGTCGCTCTGTAATCCACAGAGAGCCGACAGCAAAAGGCAAGAGAGTTCTGGATCGAGGGTAGAGCTGTCCGAGGTTAGCAAGCAGGTGATTTGCTGCTAGGATGAAGGGCAGTCAAGCAACCAATAACTATCTTGCAACACCTGCCCTCCATCCAGACTGGGGGGCTGAGGCATGTAATGTGGGGGGGCTGAGGACGTGATTTGTGGGCTTAAGACTGTAATGTGGGGGGCTAAGGAATGTAATGTGGGGGGGCTGAGGACATGATGTGGAGGGCTGAGGTCCTGATGTGGTGGGCTGAGGACTGTGATGTGGGAGGATGAAGACTGTAATGTGGGAGGCTGAGAACATGATGTGTGGACTGTGATGTGGGGGGTTGAGGACTGTAATGTGGGGGGCTGAAGACTATAATGTGGGGACAGAGGACCTGATATGGTGGACTGAGGACTGTATTATGGGGGGCGGGGGACTAAGGAAGTTAAGTGGGGGCTGACGATTTTAATTGGGGAGGCTGAGGACTGTGATGTGGGAAATTATGTAAATAGGGACAGTACTGTCGGGGGTTGATGTCAAGGAAGTGTGAAAACATTACTGTGAAAAAGGTGCGTGATGTAAAGGGGAGCTGCGGACACAAGAGGGAGGGGGCTGTGATGTGCAGTGGGGACTGAGGATGCTGATGTAAGAATGGGTTCAGATATGTGCATTAGGTGCAAACGTTGTGGGTATGTCAGCCCATTTTAATAGTACCCCCAAAAGAAGTGTAAAATGTGAGTAAAGACACACAAGTTTTTGACAATTCTTTTATTAAAAAAAACAAACAATGTCCCCCAGTGTAGATCCTCATCAATTACACCACCCACTGCCCCGCCAGACCAGAAAAAAAAAAAACCTCCAGTCTCATCGAAGGCTCCTGCCGACTCCTCCGTTTGACATTTATTAAATAACGAAGGGTGGAGTCACCCAATAATGTCATCTGGTGACTCCACCCCCTTGTGACATCAACAACCCAGCATGCCTTGGTCGATGACATCACAAGAAGGTGGGGTTGCCTATTACAAGTCCGGAGGTTTTTATTTTGATTTTTCCGTGTCCGGTGGTGTGATGGGTGTCGTGATTGGCGATGTATCTACATCGGGGGACATTGTTTTTGATTTTTTAAATAAAGGAATTATCAAAAACTCATGTTGTGTTATTAATCACGTTTTACACTTTTTTGATGGGTAGGTGATGGGTAGGTGTTCCATGTACCTCATATTCATTCACATGGGGGGGGGGGCAGGATATGGGGACCCCTTGTTAAAGGGGGCTTCCAGATTCCGATAAGAAGACTCCCACAACCACCACCTAGAATTTTGGGGAAGAGGACCTTTTGATCATTGCCTGGCCTTTTGTTCTGCATGCTCGGATAAGGGTCTGGTATTAATTTTGCGGGGGCTGCACACCAATTTAAAAAAAAATTAACATGGGGCTCCTCTGAAAATCCATACCAGACCCGAAGGGCCTGGTATGAGTTGGGGGAGGGGGCGCCGCACTGTTTTTTTTTTCTATTGCAGGCATTCTTTTGTTTACATTACAGCTCTTAGCAGGGAAGCCCACTGACAGCTAATGAGTACAGTAATTGGTTGTTAAGGACGGGGCAGCCGGCTTCCCAGCACGCTCTTTAACAATCAGCTATTCTTCCCACAGAATTTGAATTGGTCGAAAACTAAACGAATTACGAAACAAATCAGCAAAAAACATTAGCCTGAATGACAAATCACTAAAACGCACAGTTGTGATGCCATTCATTTGAAGCTTGTCACTCAAAAAAAGTTCAGGAGCTACATTTGTGCGACATGCTTCATGCAATGCGGTTTGCTGTGACTGCAGTGCGATTTATTATGCGGCAATCGCGGTAGAACCATACCGTGATTTTAGGTGCTATTTAAATGAATGGCATTTCAAATATGCATTTGGCGATATGTCATTCATACCTGGGCGCTTTGAAATCATGGGCAGAATCGCGGCAAACCTGACCTGGCCTAAAAGGACACCGTATGATGTCTACAAGTAGTTTGTGATTTAGAATGTTGTTCATGTTCAACCACATGTGAATGCTTTGACTTATTTGTCTACATAACAATTTTTATGTCTAATGCCGCGTACACACGACAGTTTTCCGGGATGTAAAAAATTGAATTGTCTAGAAAAAACAATGGGCCAGATTCTCGTACTTTTGCGTATCTGGCAGCAGGGCGTAGCGTATCCTATTTACGCTACGCCGCCGCAACTTTGGACGCAAGTGCTGTATTCTCAAAGCACTTGCGTCCTAAGTTACGGCGGCGTAGCATAAATGGCCCGGCGTAAGGCCGGGTAATTCAAATGTGGAAGAGGTGGGCGTGTGTTATGTAAATGTGTTGTGACCCCACGTTTTTGACGCTTTTTTTGAACTGCGCCGTACGTGGACGTATCCCAGTACGCATGCGCGAAATCACGTCGCAAATAGTCAATGCTTTTGACATGAATGTAACTTATGCAAATCCCTATTCGCAAACGACGTAAACGACGTAAAAATCGACGCTGTCCCGACGTCAATACTTAACATTGCGTACGCCTCACCTACGCAAAGTTACCCCTCATATAGCAGGGGTAACTTTACGCTTACGCAAACGACGACCGGGCGCAATTACATTCAGAAATCGGCGTATCTAGCTCATTTGCATATTGAACGCGGCTAATCGACGGCGTAAGAGACTTACGCCGCTCGTATCTAAGCAAAATTCCGGCGTATCTTGTTTTTGGAATACAGAAAATAGATACGCCGGCGTTTCTTAGAAGTTACACAGCGTATCTCGAGATACGCCGACGTAACTCGTCTAAGAGTCTGGCCCAGTGTTTTTTTCAACCCGATCATTAAACCGGCCTTGCCTACACACGATCGTGAAATTAAATGCTCTAGCAAAGCGCAGTGACGTACAACACGTACGACGGCACTATAAAGGGGAAATTCCATTCGGATGACTCCACCCTTGGGGCTGCTTTTGCTGATTTTGCGTTAGTAAAAGACGATTGGCACTTTTCAGTCTGTTAAGCCCCGTACACACGGCAGAGAACCTCAACGGGCAGAACACATCATTCTGTCCGTCAAGGTTCTCGCCCGGCCATCAGATTCGGCGACCAGCCCGTCGGGAAAGGTGACCAGCCATTCATCCCGACGGGCCGTCGAGCAAATAGAGAACCTGCTCTCTATTTCGGCTCGACGGCATTCCCGACGGGATGCTCGCCAAATTCGTACACACGGCCGAGGTTCTCGGCAGAATCAGGATGCCAGCGAGGTTCTCGCTGGTTTCTGCCGAGAACCTCGGCCGTGGGTACGGGGCTTTACAGCGTGATAAATGTGCTTACTCCATTACGAACGGTAGTTTTATAAGAAGGAGAGCTCCCGTCTCATAACTTGCTTCTAAAGCATGTGCGTTTTTTTCATGTCGTTAAAGCCAACACACGACCATTTTTTATGATGTTAAAAACAACGTGAAAAATTAGAGCATGTTCTAAATTTTTAATGCCCATTTTTTACATCGTGAAAAATGCTCTGGAGCCCACACACGATAGTTTTTAATGACATTAAAAAAAAACTATTTTTTTACATCCCGAAAAATGGTTGTGTGTACACGGCATAAGTTTTATATTGTTTGCATAAAATAAAATAAAAAGTAATGATCTGGAATTCCCCTTTAATAAAATAAAATCTGTAAGCTTAAAAGGCCCTCCTTAAATAGTCACACACCAGTGACACAGAACAAGGTCTCTACATTCAATATTCAAGGAAAGAGAGTAAAGTGTAAATCCATATAAAATTAAAAACAACCACGTTCATTTTGCCCAGTGTGTATCTGCCAACACAAGCTGTCAAACTCATAAGGGGTAACCCACATCCTCGCAATCACTCCGTACCCACCTCATTATTCTGAGACTTGCAACACAAGCCTTTTTCTTTGTAGGGATCATGCACACTCCACACATAGCACTTTCATAATATTACACATTCTGCAGCTCTCACAGCTCTGAAAAACACAGCACATTCATGGCCTTATCTAAACAGCTTTCAAAGTATAACCGACTGAGCCAGCAATCTCCTAGTCATTCTTGGCAGGGGTTCTATTTTTTTCCATTCAATCATGAATATAAAAGCAGCACGAGGCACAGCTCTGGTATATATTTGGAAATGCAATACAAGTAATAATTCAGACCTGACCATGTTGACTGAAAAACACAGGTGAAAATAGAACGCTCCGTCTGAGAAGCTGACATGGGCCTGAAGAACGACAAAGGAACTTGAGAACCACATTTATTTATTTTTCACCTAAAGCATGACTCCACCAAAAAAATATTTTGGAAGATGATGAGGGCAGTGTAAAATTAGATAATAACTAGGGTTGTCCCGATACCACTTTTTTAGGACCGAGTACAAGTACCGATACTTTTTTCAAATACTCGCTGATACCGATACTTTTTTTTAAATGTGTCCCCAAATGCAGCCATGTCCCCCCACAAATGCAGACATGTCCCCCCACAAATGCTGCCATGTCTCCCCACATATGCAGCCATGTCCCCCCATATATGCAGCCATGTACCCCCACATATGCAGCCATGTCCCCCCACATATGCAACCATGTCCCTCGGGATTGGACAGATCACCCGTCCAATCCCGAGCAAGGGGGAGTGTCTATATGCGGCGCGGCGGGAAACACTACAGCTATTCAAATGAAAGCTGTCATGTTCCCTGCACGCTGTTTAACCAGGGGGGGGGGGGGGGCGATTATCGGATGAGTCATCGGGGGCATTTGCGGGAGTACAAGTACTCCCAAAAATACTCGGTATCGGGACAACCCTTATAATAACGTCAGACTCGGAAAAAAAAAAGGACTATATAGGTTGGCACAAACAATCCCTAAATAAAGGAGATGAATAGAGTTTGGAGTATAAAAATGGACGACGATTATTCATAATTCAAAAATCATTAAAAACAGTATAAAACCTTCATACATCCATAATGGATGTCAACTATACAGTTGAACCTCGGATTATGAGCATAATTCCAGGAGTATGCTCGTAATCCAAAATACTTGCATATCAAAGCGAGTTTTCCCATTGAAGAAAAATTGGACCAGGTAATGATATTTTGGCAGCTGCTTGTACCGCCTAGACCAGGGGTGTCAAACTCAATTTCATTGTGGGCCGCATTAGCATTACGATTCCCCTTAAAAGGGCCGGTTGTATGTGTAAGATTAGATGTCCAGCGCATCCCCTCCCCTTTACATTAGATGTCAAGAGCCCCCCCACCATCAGAAGTTGAGTCCCCCACTCTCCCTTACATCACAGTGCACCCTCCTTTCCTTATGCTGCTGCTGGGAAGAAGCCGGATTCATTGCTTGAAAGCAGAAAGTAAGGGTCTGGAGCTCTCCTGCAGCTGCAGGAGAGGTGCGAGGGCTACATGAAATGACCTGGAGGGCTGGATTCGGCCCACGGACCTTGTGTTTGACACTTGTGGCCTAGACCAAAAACAATCACCCAGAAAAAAGGACTTTGATGGACTTTCTCGGTACTGATAACAACTATTTAGTTGAGTAAAAATTATTTATTATACATAAAATGATACAAAAATAAAAACACATGAGCCAAACCCCACAATAAATACAGCAGTTGTTACTGACGGGTTACCCCGTAAGGTGTCTGTTGTACTGGAGATTGGCGAAAGAAACCTCTACCGGTTTTGCAGGAAAACCGCTTCTTCAGGAGGAATATCTGTCTGGTGTATAATACAATACAATAACTAGCAGAACAAAAATTACAATAAATACATAAAAATACAGCATATGTACACAAATTGTATAAAGTCGTTGTCAATATCACACAGGTCTGCTCACAAATTTATGGCCACGGACATTACTTGGGGGATGTATACCACTCTCTAATGAAATAGTAATATGTACAATATTTAGGGTACTTAAGAAAAATACTAGATAGAACATGGGCACCATGTGAGAGTATGGAGCTGGAATGTGAGGGGAAGGGGAGGGGTAGACAGGAGAGGAGGGGTGGGGAAAGAGGGGAGGAAGCCATGAATAGAAGAGGGGGTGGGGGAGAAGGGGGGGACAGCGAAGGGGGGAGAAAGAAACCAGGAGGGGAGAAACAAGAAGAATAGGGAATTTTCCCATTGAAGTCAATGTAAACGAAAATAATTTGTTCCGCATTGATTTAAATGGGATGCAATATGAATGCAGCCAGAGGTGGGGGGTGCCATAGAGCCTCGAAAACGCTCGAGGACACTTCTGCTCGGCTCCTGTGCCCCCGTACCTCAGGTCAAATGAGGTACTGCAGCCCTATTTTTGGCTCTGCTCGGCTTCTGCGCCCCCATACCTCAGGCCAAATGAGGTACTGCAGGCCTATTTAGTTTGAATTCTGCTCGTCTTGCGAGTCACTCGCAAACCAAGTCAGAATAAAAAAAAAAAACGCTCTCAAATCAAGTTACTCTTAAACCGAGGTTCCACTGTATTTCCAAATAGATATATTCGAGAGGGGGGGGAGTTTGGGACTTTAAATGAGGCACAATAAATGTACCTTTATCCCAGGTTCAAGTACATAAGAAAGGAATGTGGTACTTTAAATAAGGCAATTGACTATATTTCCAAATGGAGTGCATATAACCCATACAGGTCTAACCCAGAAACATATACAACATATATTTCTGCAACAGAAGCAGCAAATTTCCAACAATTGTACTGGGCCAGGTGGTATGAGGAATCCAGTTGTCAATCTTGATGTCTACGCGTTTCTCAGGAGATCACATAAAGAACTGAAAAGGCTCAGAGATGCTCAGTCCCAAAATAGGATTCCAGGCTACCCCAGAACCAGAGAATGGTGTATCATGGTTGAACGCAGCTGTCAGAAAAAAATCCCCAAGGGACTACCCAGCTAAAATATATATTGGTCACTCCAAACACGTATTGGCTTTACACTTGGTAATCCATTATTTTTTGAGGTGGCTTAAGTGACCACCATCAAAAGTCTCAATGGCAGGTCTACATGTATATATGACCTCACTGGCCCCAGGAAAATAGCTGCTGCCATTAGACATGTGCAATTTTTTTCGTTACGAATACGTTTTCCATCATTATTCGTTATTTTCGTTGATTCGTTAACCTACGAATAAACGAACGGTTTAGCGCAAATAATAACGAATAACGATATTTCCAAAATTAACGAATATGGAAAACTACGAAGATACGAAACTACTAAATGTAAAAGAACAACACAACGAAAGAAAAAATAAACGAAAACATAGAAATAACGAAAATACCGAACACAAAAAAAATCATAATTACGAAAAATAAACGAAAATGCAAACTTACTAATATTCGAAGAACGAAAAGAAAACAACCGAAATGCCGAACAAAGAATAAAAAACGAAAAGCAAAACTAACGAAAAATAAATTACGAATCTTCGGAAAACGGAAATGAAATAACGGAAATTCACTTTCATTAGTACTGTAACCAATAGCCACTCAGCGCTGTCCCTTCCCCTGAAGAGGTTTGTTCCTTCCCCCAATGAGCTTCTTTCTTATTACCTAGTGGCTCATTGACCTTGTGTCTTTATCTGTGTTAGACTGCAGTGCATTCCATCCAGAGTCCAGGGTGTGTTTGGGTAGGTTGCACCGGTTTTGTGGATCTGTCAAGTCAATCACAGTAAATTACGATGTTTTACAAAATTACGACGAGTAGTGTGTCGAATAAACGTAAAATGTATTTTAACAGAATTACTAATGCAATAAAATCTACAAAAGAATGTTGTTACAATCAAATGAAATTAGACACGAAAATACGAATGATCATAAAGCAACGAAGATTTATTTCTTACGAAAATACATGTAAATAATGTAAATACAAATATCAAAACAACGAAAAATAAACCAACGTAAAAACGAATGAACGAATAGATTCATTGTAAAAATACGAACGAGGCAGAATACAACATTTAACGAAAATACTAATCTCGAATCAACGAAAAATAAACTAACATAAAAAAACGGAAACGGAAAAAAAAAGTGTTACGAAAATACTAAAGAGTACGAATACGATAACTAACGTCTTACGAAATTACGACTCGTTACGAATCACGATAAACGAACAGAAACAGAAGTAAACGAAAATTTTTGTTGTGCACATGTCTAGCTGCCATTATAAAATAATGTTAATGTGTACAAATTAAATTAAAATTATGTAATAATGTCAGACTCAAAAAAAAAAAGGAAGAAAAAAAAGGACTTTATAGGTTGCCACAAATAACCCCTAAATAAAGAAATTGAGCAGAGTTTTGAGTATTAAAATGTACAATGTTTATTCATAATTCAAAAATCATTAAAAACAGTATACAAACTTTATACATCCATAATGGATGTCAACTATATTCCCAAATGTGGTGACAGTGCATATAACCCATACAAGTCTAACCCAGAAACATCTACAACATATATAACTGCAACATAAGCAGCAAATTTCCAACAATTGTACTGGGTCAGGTGGTATGAGGAATCCAGTTGTCAATCTTGATTTCTACGCGTTTCACCAAAGAGGGCTTTCTCAGGAGATCACATAAAGAATTAAAAAGAGATACTCCGCCCAAAAAGAGGTGTCCAGGCTACCCCAGAACCAGAGAATGGTGTATCAGGGCCGAACAGAGTTGTCAGAAAAAAAAAAACAGGGACAGTACACAGCTAAAATATATCTGGGGTCACTTTAAACACATATTGATTTACACTTTGCCATCCATTATTATTTGGGGTGGCAAATACGGTTCATATGGTGAAAAACATGCTTAAGTGACCACCAACAAAAGTCTCGAAGGCCGGTCTACATGTAGATATGTTGTCATTATAAAATAATGTAAATGTGTACACATGACTATAAGCTGCCAGAAAGTAATTCTGCTACAACAGTCCTAGAGAGTGATCAGTGGGGGGAGGACTGAGGAAATGCCTCCTCCTGCCTGCAGCAGACCAATGACATCATTTATTCAAATTGCATTGACACAGTCAATGATAAAATGTGACCTTTTTTATTATACTGTTGACATAACATTTTAGGAATGTATTCATGCACACTTTTAAAGTTACTGATAGGTCTGCTTTAACAACCATAACCCTGTTCATAAATATAAACTGACATAATCAAAGTACACAATCTAAGAGAAGCATTTTACTGGGGAACGGACTGAGGGGGTTTTGTTCAAACATGCTAGAGTTGTGTCAACAACCATTTTCTTCACCGTAAACTGCTCCTTACTTTTGCCTCACCATTGCATAGCTTTCTTTCCTAAATCAAATAAAGAAGCAAATTCTTTTAGCTTCCTATAACTATTTGTGCAAAATAGAAAGAGCGATGCTAATGGAGTGGACCGAAAAAAAACAATAGCAAAACTGCAAGAATTTAATGGTGAGGGATCTGGTGAGGGATCAGAGGACTCGTCATTTCATAACAAGCTGGGGTTCATTTCATTCAGAGAAAAGGCCCGAGTAGTTGGATGGCCGCCTAGGCCACAGTTATTTGGCACTGGCCTGTCAGGAAGCAAGCAATAAATAGGTCTCAGCGGAGGCTCTGCAGGTTAAACCAGACAGCAATTAGTCAGAAGGTTTTTATGTGTTGCACAAAGTCCAGAGTAGAAACACTTGTTGTTCAGACAGCAGCAGGGAAACATTAAACATGCGATTATTTTAAATTTGTTTTTAACACCACCATGCCCTCAGATTTATAGGACTGTGTTGCAAACCTTGGTAGGAGTTACATAACTACGTAGTTAGTCTGGTTGAAAAAAGACACAAGTCTGTCTAGTTCAACCCAGATAGATAAAAACTAAACACACAAATTGAAAACCTCCTTATGCACAATCCTATACCCACAGTTGATCCAGAGAAAGGCAAAAAACAAACAAACAATAAAGCATGCTCCAATAGGCTACAGGGAGTTAAAAAAATCTTGATCCCCCCAAGAGGCAAAACAACGTTACCTATATATATTAGTATCCAGTTATATTATGTACATTTAGGAAATAATCCACGCCTTTTTTAAAACAATGAGACAAAAGGAGTTGATTCCCCCTGGTTGGGACTTTAGAGGCCAAACAACGTTTAAGTATAAAAACTTGGGGCCAGATTCAGAAAAGGGGGGCGTAATTGTGTGCAGGTGTAGCGTATGCTCTTTACACTACACCTCCGCAACTGTTATGGGCAAGTGCCTTATTCAGAAAGCACTTACTCCATAAGTCGGCGTAGCGTAAAGTGTCCGGCGTAAGGGCGCCTAATTCAAATTAGTAATGTGGGGGCGTGATTCATGTAAATGAATCATGACCCCACGCTATTTACGTATTTTCTGAACGGCGCATGCGCCGTCCATTGACGTATCCCAGTGCGCATGCGTGAAATCACGTCGCAACTAGTCAATGTAAACGACGTGTACGTAAATTACGTCCAGCCCCATTCCCGAACGATTTACGCAAACGACGTAAATGACGTACAAGTCGACAATGTTCCGACGTCCATACTTAACATTGGCTGCGCCTCATATAGCAGGGGTAACTTTACGCCGGAATAACGCTTACGCAAAGGACGAAAACTACAACGCCCGGGCTTTTTCACATCAACCACTAGGAGAGTGCTTTTTTGTTTTGTTTAATTTTTGTTTTGTTTTCTTCGCCATTTGTTTTTGGCTCATGTATTCATTTGGTGGCATTGTTCTCGTATTTTATACATTTGTTGGTCTCTGTAAGCACCACAAGGTGCGTTTTGTGTGCTTTTATCAAGTGCCTATTTGTGTACACCTTTTGTCTTATTAAAGATCAAGTTTTCATACTTAAATGTAGTGTTGAGCAGAATATGCCATATTCGATTTTGCGATATATCTCGAATATATAGTCGAATATTCGAGATATATTCGTTAAATGCGAATATTTGCGATATTTTTTGGAAATGAAATGATTGCGAAATTTCACTATTGCGAATGCGAATGCGAATGCGAATGAAATTTCGAGAAATGCGGAAGGAGCACTCTGATTGGCTCAGAATATTCGTGATATTTTATAATACAAAATAATTGCGAAATTTCGAGAAATGCGGAAGGAGCACTCTGATTGGCTCAGAATATTCGTGATATATTACAATACAAAATAATTGCAAATATTCGGCAAATGCGGAAGGAGCACTCTGATTGGCTCAGAATATTCGTGATATATTACAATACAAAATAATTGCGAATATTCGGCAAATGCGGAAGGAGCACTCTGATTGGCTCAGAATATTCGTGATATTTTATAATACAAAATAATTGCGAAATTTCGAGAAATGCGGAATGGAGCACTCTGATTGGCTCAGAATATTCGTGATATATTACAATACAAAATAATTGCGAATATTCGGCAAATGCGGAAGGAGCACTCTGATTGGCTCAGAATATTCGTGATATATTACAATACAAAATAATTGCGAATATTCGGCAAATGCAGAAGGAGCACTCTGATTGGCTCAGAATATTCGTGATATATTACAATACAAAATAATTGCGAATATTCGGCAAATGCGGAAGGAGCACTCTGATTGGCTCAGAATATTCTTGATATTTTATCGTAATTTCGCAAAAATGCGAATGAGAAATTGATTGCGGAATTTCGACAGTAACACTCTGAAATCGAATATATGTGTTATTTTAGCTAAAAACAATATTGTGAATTTCTCGAAAATAATCGCGCGATATCGCTATTGCCGAATAATCGCATTGCGATTTTTCGGCAATATAAAATGATCGCTGCAGCTACTCGGCCCAAGGTCTCTAATCATACCAGCAATGCTTTTAGACGTCGATGGGGATCTCTAGGATGTGATCTGTTCTAAAAGAAAATTGAAAAAATACGAATATTCGAAATAGCGAATATTCACCGCGAAATTCGGAATATATCACGAATACTCGAATATGCCATATTCGAGCCGAATATTCGCAATACGAATATTCGTGAGCAACACTACTTAAATGTTGTTTGGCCTCTAAAGTCCCAACCAGGGGAATCAACTCCTTTTGTCTCATGTCACTTAGGGATGTGGCCAATACAACAGTGATTGGATCTGTGAACACCCCCTGCTTCTTACCTTTTTAAAAACAATCTACTGAGCCAGCCAGAATCAGCTCTTGAGGGAGTCTATTCCGCATTTTCATAGCTCTTATGCCGCGAACACACTCTTGGAAATTCCGCAAAGAAAAGTCCGATGTGAGCTTTTGGTCGGAAATTCCGACCGTATGTAGGCTTCATCGAAATTTTTCTGCCGGAATTTCCACCAAGAAAAATTTGAGAGCTGGTTCTCAAATTTTCCGACAAGGAAAGTTCTTGGAGGAAATTCCGATCATCTGTATGCAATTCCGACACATCAAAACCATGCATGCTCGGAATCAAGTCAACACATGCTCCGAAGCATTGAACCTAATTTTTCTTGGCTCGTCGTAGTGTTGTACGTCACCGTGTTCTTGACGGTCAGAATTTAGTTTGACCGTGTGTATGCAACACAAGTTTGAGCCAAGATTTCGTCAGAAAAAAAATCCACGGTTTTCTTGTCGGATTTTCCGATCGTGTGTACGCGGCATAACTGTGAAGAAAATGTGTTTGTGTAAATATTGCGCAAAACCTAAAACCGTGTGTGTGTAGGCAGCCAACACAACAAAGAAAATTGCAAAAGTAAATGTGAAAAATAAGTGTAGCGCCAAGAATAGACAAATCCACTTGTGAGGTGAATAATATTTGGGACAGGGACCCTGAGACCCTTTGCTCCTCTTCCCCAAAGATGAACAGGTACCTCACATTCAAGTGACCTGTGTATGATGGAGGTGAGAAACAAAATAGAAAATATGTGTGTCCACGATATCTAGAAATATTATCAACCTTATCGTGAAAAAGAAGGTGAATATACAGTAACCAAGTGACAGTGAAATAAGATCACAATCTCGTATGATCCATATGTGAATCACTTCCAACAGTGTGTGGTGTGCTTCCAAATATCCCTAAAAAAGAAGGGCCACGAGAAAAAACACTTGGGCTGAGTACATAAATATAGCACACAGTGATTAAAACTCTGAGGCGGCGTACACACGAGGGGATATGTCCGCTGAAAACGGTCCGATGGACCGTTTCAGCAGACATCTCCGCTCGTGTGTATGGGCTAGCGGACAGATTTCTCCACCCGACAGATTTCAAAGCAAGCTTTGAAATCTATCCGGTGGAATCTGTCCGCCCGACATGTCTGCTGGTTAGTACACTTACCAGCAGACATGTCGGCCCCCACCGCCGCCGCGCCGCTGCCGAATGGATTCGGCGCATGCACGGAAGTGTTTTACTTCCTGGTGCGGTGACGTGGCGGTGACGCGGCGGCGTCAACGTCACCGCCGCGTCACCGCGCCGTCCGGCGGCGGGGAATTTGATCCGATGGTGTGTACACGCCATCGGATCAAACTCCCAATCGGACATATCCGATGGAAATGGTCCGCGGACCGTTTTCATCGGATATGTCCGATCGTCTGTACGCCGCCTAAGTGGTCATATGAGCACCTCAAACGTGTCTGGCCCAAAACCCAACTGCTGGTGTTTTAGTAGGTAGTAAGCACAAAATAACCATGTGGTATTAGATGGCAAACAGTCATTCACTGATGATAAACTATGTGCAATATATTTATTTTTTTCTGATTTATTTTTCTTCTTTTTCAAGTTTAATAACCATGGTTTTTCATGTCTTCTAAACACCCATCTGTTGGACCAAATTTCCTTTATGATCCTTCTTCCCCAATGACTTATGGAAAGACCTGGGTTGAACAAATCTAATTCTCCCACAGGAGGGGACACAAGTGGGTGTGATACCACCTACGTGTGTCTATAGGACATTTGTAGTTCCTGCATATCAATTAGCTCATATTCCCCTGCTATGCGCAATGAGCCCTGTGGAGCGCAGCGTCTACACTGTTGAAGCGCATGACGTCACCTGGGACTTACAACACTATGGTGCCTATGTCCTGGTAAAAAACACGCAGCATGTTAAAACGAGGCGTGGAGTGCACCGTGAAACGCAGACGTGACGCACGACGTAATTGACACATACGTGCGTGTGACGTCATGGCGCTCGGAGGTGTTTGACGAACAGCGCCAGAGCTTCCCCTCATTGGAAGGATGGGGAAGGAACAGGAGGAGGCATTAGTCCATGTGAAGCGTATTGGATAGATGCCATAGGCATTGTCATTGGGAGCATCTATCCCGTCCCCGTACTTCCGGGATATGGAGCGCAAAAACAGGAAACTACTTCCAATTGGAACGCACGCCGCCACCTCGCTGAGGGGGGAGTGACAAACCTAAACAGGTGGGTTTTTAGGATATATAAGTGCAAGGAGTGATGGGGGCCAAGCTGTATACCCCTGTTGAAGTCTATATCAGACGAAACCGGTCGGGTACGCTGGGTCTACTCCCATTTTTCTTGCACATTATTGGAATTCTCCTGTCCATCCATCCAGGGTGATGGAGTTATTGTGCTCACAATACTTTTGGTGTGATTTTTCTATTGGAATTGTTTTTATTTTCGTTTTGGAGTGTGATTATCACCGCTGTGGATATGTCAATCTTTTTTGATGATTTTATTAAATTTTTATACTTTTTTACACTATGAGGAGGTCCTTCTCCCTTTTTTTTCTTTTTTACCTTGTTGCTGTGACCGACTGATCGGCAATACTACGTTTTACTCTTGCCCACTGGATTATCCTGAACCCCTGGTCGTGAGCACCATCTACAGCCATTGGACACCCTTTGAGCCTTGGATGACTTCCTTGATGACATCACGCAAAGGATAACCAAAGAATGCTATTGGCCTGTTCAAGCTCTTAAGCCCCCCCACCGTATGGTGAGTCACGGGTCCACCGGATCTGGTAAGAGTACCTTAATTAAATCTACATTTCCAAGCTATTGGATTGTGTTCCTTGAAGTGTACCTATTCATTCAAGCTCACCGGGAGGAGTGATCTGATTCATGCCACCTTCAGGGCGGATGGACTCATAGTTTCATTTCTATTTCTGTGACTTTTTTTGGATTCAGCCGGGGGTGTCCTAGGTGCACTTCACTAGTGCACATAGTTTATCGTCAGTGTATGACTGTTTGCCATCTAATACCACGTGGTTATGTTGTGCTTACTACCTACTAAAACACCAGCAGTTGGGTATTGGGCCAGAAACATTTGAGGTGCTCATATGACCACTTAGAGTTTTAATCACTGTGTGCTATATTTATGTACTCAGCCCAAGTGTTTTTTCTTGTGGCCCTTCTTTTTTAGGGATATTTGGAAGCACACCAACACACTGTTGGAAGTGATTCACATATGGATCATACGAGATTGTGAGCTTATTTCACTGTCACTTGGTTACTGTATATGTTACCGGTCCCAAAATGTAAATTAAGAGACCTAATAATTGTAGACGCTATGATGTCATGTGATCAACTCGGCGGGTGCTGGAAAGAATACACGAATAGGAAGATATCTGATCAGTCACCATTTATGGCTTGGAGGAGTTTCACATTTACATAACAATATACACAGGTTTTTTATAGTTACATGTTCATAACCGTTAATATAATATTAGTACAAATTGGACTGAAATACTTTAAAACATAGTTACAACAATGAACATGATTGTATTTTAATAAACATATATTTTTTCTTTTATTCCGTGTTATAGATACTTATCTTTATCTCTGGTATACTTTAACTGTGCCATAATGAGAGTTGTATCCTGAAGTAATTCTCTCTTTTGACCACTAGATGGTGCACATTGTAGTACAATAGATTCTCACTCATCTAATATAGTTTTAACATGTGGTTTCTAAAATATGTAGTTCTGCATAAACCGGGTTGAAATATACCTGTATATAACAGTTTAGTGCTTACAATAAACATCTGCTCCAGCTAGTATAGTAGTTATACGATTTTGGCGCTTTTTCACTGCTTCTAACACATGTTGTTCTGAAAGTCTAATTACAGCAAAACTACTGCATAAAATCTACTAAAACTTTCTCCTGCATCTGCTCAAGATGTTTAGGAATCTTTCTAGTACAGTTTAGTAAGAATTAGAATGATTTAAAGTACATACCTGGAAAGAATACACAAACAGGAAGATATCTGATCAGTCACCATTTATGGCTTGGAGGAGTTTCACCTAGTCACATGGTGCACGTGGTCTTATATAGACTCTGTTCGTGTACCTTCTCTGCCATCTACTGGTTGTTGGTAGAATAGCAATTCCATTCCCTTGATTAGAAAATAAAAATAAAGGAATGTGGACTATGGGGGGGCCTGTTTTGTCTTTCATGTGATACCCCAGTCCGTCACACTTATTCACCTTCTTTTTCACGATAAGGTTGATAATATTTCTAGATATCGTGGACACACATATTTTCTATTTTGTTTCTCACCTCCATCATACACAGGTCACTTGAATGTGAGGTACCTGTTACTCTTTGGGGAAGAGGAGCACAGGGTCTCAGGGTCCCTGTCCCAAATATTATTCACCTGACAAGTGGATTTGTCTATTCTTGGCGCTACACTTATAACTGTGAAGAAGCCTTTCCATATTTGGAGATAAAATCTCTTTTCCTTCAGATGTAAATAGTGCCTCTTGTACTGTGATTACCTTAAAGCAAATAACTCAACACCAAGTTCACTATATGGACCACTTATGTATTTATATATGGTGATCATATCCCCCCTTAATCTCCTCTTCTCAAGGGAGAATACATTCAGTTCCTCAAATATTTCCTCATAAAGTAGCTGAGCTCCTCAATGCCTCTTATCAGTTTGGTTGCCCTTCTCTGCACTTTCTCCTGTTCCCTGATAAACTTTTTGTGAACTTTCCCCAAAACTGAACTACATATTCCAGATGAGGTCTTACTAATAATTTGTACAGAGGCAACATTATACAGTATCTCTCTCTCTGCAGTCTATACCTCTTTTAACACAAGAAAGGATTTTACTTGATTTGAAAACTACAGCTTGGTATTCCGTGCTATTATTAAGCTTATGTAGCACCCTCTAGTGTGCTAGTGTATATAGTTTCAGTGTAGGAAAATTTGGCCTGGCTTGGGTTGAATATGGGTCAAGGCTGAGTGACTCATACAAGCTGGATGACTCAGCAAGCAGCATCCATCTCTGGTGACTTCCCCTGTTTTCTAGAACCTTGGAGAGCTTCCAGAAGTAGAGGGTGGAGTCTAGGAGGAGCTGTCTGGCGTATTGATGAGGACTCCAGCCAATCCCCAGCAAGCTGGCTTGGCAGGGAGCAGGCCACTTCAGAAATACTCTTGAGTCATACCAGCAGGGGCGGTCAGGTGGAAGATGGAGAACGAGTGCTTAGGAGGCTGCCAGTGGCCTTTGAGGGTGCCTCCTAGTTTAGGGGGGGTGACTTTGGGCCTGAGGCTCAGGTGCTGGAGGTACCCTCTACAGCATACGGAGGAATCCTTCCTGAAGGCACGGTAGCAAGGAGTGGACATCAGAAGCAGGTCAGCACATCCAGGAGTTCTCCAGAGAAGTCAGCCGGGTGGGCTGGTGATTGAACAGTGTAGGAGGACTGTGGTGAGAGAGAGAGTGTCAGTTTGGGAGGATGGTGGAGAAGTAGCCAGGAGGGCTAGTGATAGGGGCAGCTGCAGCCAGGAGGGTTGGCAGTGCCTGAAGAGGGAGTGCTGGGATCAGTAGCTACAGAGAAATAAGCTGGAGACTGATTTTTGCTACACACCTAAAGGGGCCTCAGGTTCCTGCTTATAACAGGATTTTGCTAAAAAATCTGACTGTGCTGTGTCAGATCATTTTTAGTTCTGCAAGCAAATGTGCTGGAGGAAGTAGAGGAGTATATATAGACTTTATGGGCCAGATTCAGGTAGATGAGAGTATCTTTCCTCTGGAGTAACGCTTCTCATTTACGTTACTCTGAAGACCCTTTCAGCGCAAGTCCTGTAATTCACATAGCAGTTGCGCGTAAACTTGCGCCAGAGTAACGATAATGCGCTGGCGTAACCCGACGCAAGTGGAACTGGGTGTGATCATATGTAAATGATGGGCGGAGCCCAGCGCAGAGGCTTACGTTCAGCGCATCATCCACGGAGCATGCGCAGTGAGTGCGGCTCCACTCGCCCCCTTGTGCGCATGCTCACAACTTCCGTCGGCACCACTTCCTGGGAAACGTCAGCGCAATGCGTTCCGCTGGTCGCTTAAAAGCGCTGGCGGAAACGCCATTCCGGCGCAAAAGTAGTTCCATTTCCCCCCACCCCAGGGAAGATACTTTTGCCCTGTAATGGCTGCTCCCGCTGCCCCCAGAGAGAGGAGGAACCTAAATTATAATGCCCAGGAGGTCACAGTGATAATATCGGCTATGGAGGCATTTAATGATTTTCTCCATGGTAAAAAAAGCAGGAAGACCAGCCGGGAGAGAAAGCAGGCCATCCTGGACACCATAGCTGCCAGGGTCAATGTGCTGGGGTACTCCACCCGGAGTGCTTCAGACATTGGTAAAAAAATCAATGACCTGCGGCGCAAGGTGAGGGGCAAGGTGTCCACCATTAGGAGCCATGAGAGGGGCACAGGTGGTGGTCCCCCATGTCCTGTCACCCTGACCGCGGAGGAGGAGGTGGTCGCCCGCTGCCTGGACAGGGAGCAGTTGGAGGGGGTCCCAGGCTATGATTCCGTAGAGGAAGGCTCCAGGACAGGTAAGTGATTTTTACCCCCTTTTTGGTGTGTTGCATGTGGGGCGGGGGTGGGTACATGTGCCAAGTGTGTGGGACCACCAACATGTGTCTGCTTTGTGTCATCCACAGATGACGGTGCTGGGCCATCTCGTGCCGGCCAGTCCACCCCAACCCCCCAACGGGATGCTGAAGACGAGGCCCTGGGTGCTGGAGACACCGAGGTGGAGGAGGAGAGTGCCCACACCACTTCAGCAGAGGTGGTTGTGGAGGAGCCTGTCCCTGAACAGGAGTTCATTTTAATGTTGGAGGAGTCCTCCTCCTCTGCAGGGCCCTCTGTGATCCCCTCCCCCATCCTAGGTAGCCCCTCAAGGGCGACTCCATCCCCACGGGGACAACCTTCCTCTGCCCCCAGGAAGGCCACCCGGAAGACCAGGGGGGTGTGTGATTTGGTCGAAGACCAGGTGCTTTTGGACCACGCGAAACAGACCCAGCAAATGGGGGAGATGGCTGGCCACCTAGACAGGGTCGCAGACAGCCTGGGCTCTATGTCACAGCTGCCCAGTCGCGTGCAGGGCGTTGTGACCAGCCTGGGGGAGGTGCAGGCTGATATCCGGCACTTGACAGCAGCTGTTCGAGACAACACTGCTGCCATTCGGGAAGAGGGGAGGCAGCGGCAACGTGACCAGCGGCATCAGATCACCCGCCAGCTGAGGATGCAGGCCCAAACAAATTTGTATCTGAGCCGTATCGCTGTGGCATTGGAGGGCATGCAGCCAACAGCTCCCAGGAGTGGCCCACCCGGGGATCAGCCTCCTCCTGATGCCCCACCACCCACTCCCTCCAGGCAGATGAGGAGCCCGAGAGTGCCCCCAAGGAGGAGCCCCCGTCATCCCAGATGAGGGTTTTTTGTTTTTTTGGTTGTTATATATTTTTGTTTATACTCAGGACATGAGTTTATTTATTTTATTTATTATTATTGTTTATACTCAGGACATGAGTTTTTGTTAATTTTTTTGGTTCTCAGGTTATGAGATTTTATTTTTATTTTTTGATACTGCACACGTTGCAGTGTGAATGGTGTGTGAATGTGAGAGGGTGGCACTCCTGAAAGTAAGGGGTGTCACCCTCGGCCGTGGTGGTGAAGTTAACCCCACGGCTGAATGAATGACGTGTGAAAGGTGTGTGAATGGACAGTGACATCATTGGGGCCTTGACGCGGCGTTACTGCTCCCAACTCCTACATGCTGGACTTGGGCTAATCCAATGCGATGTGCATGTGATGTGTGTGATCTAGGGACATCAGTGGTGTACACGCGTGCATTGTCTGTGTGATTAATGTTTTGGGTTAGTGTCCAAAGATGCCTACGGCGAGGACCCTCCTGACTGCTCTTCCATCAGCAGACTGGGTGTCCTCTGCCAGGTGGGGACTGTGTGGGTCGGGGGTCAGGTCATCACGTATGTCAATCTCTAGGCCTTTTTTCATAGCAAAGTTATGTAGTATGCAACATGCACCGATGATCTGACACACGAAGGTAGGGGAATACAATAGGGTCCCCCCGGACTTATCCAGGCAGCGGAAACGGGACTTCAGGAGCCCAAATGTTTGCTCCACCACTGCACGGGTTTTGATGTGTGCTTCATTGTATTTTCTCTCTCCTCTGGTTTGGGGGTTCCGGAAAGGAGTCATTAGATGGGGTCCCAGTGCATATGCAGAGTCACCTGTAAGGTAAAAGACAGGAGAATGTTAGTCATGCATGTGCGATTTCTGTTGTGCATGACGGGAGGGGATAGTCATGCCTGACTCCCATGTCACTCACCAACCAGCCAGCTGTCCCCATACATGTTCTGTTCGAATTCTGCTGGGATGGGACTCTGACGGTATATGAAGCTGTCATGGCTGGACCCGGGGTGTTTGGCACGGACGTGCCATATGAGGCGTTGGGCATCGGCTATCACCTGTACGTTGATGGAATGCCAATGCTTCCGATTGCGGTATATGTGCTCTGTGGCACTGGGGGGCTGGAGGGCCACATGTGTGCAATCAATGGCCCCGATGGTGCGTGGGAATCTGGCAATGTTGTAGAAATCTGTCATTGCCTTCAGCCGCAGCTCCTCAGTGGTGGGTCTGATGAACTGGTTGGACATGCGTCTGAGGATTGCAGGGACAACCTGGTGCACACATCTGCTTATGGAGGACTGTGACATCCCAGCCACCACTCCACTTGTACGCTGGAATGATCCACTGGCAAGGAAATGAAGTGTTGCCAGGACCTTCACCAGTGGCTGCACTGCTTGTGATCGGTGTGTCTTGCTGGTGATGTCACCCTGCAGGGTTGTGGTTAGTTCAAGTATTGCATCTGGGCTGAATCTGAAGAGGCGATACACCTCCTCATCCCCCATGCCAAAGAGGTTCATACGAGTGCGGTATATCCTCTCACGTGCCCGCCTCCTCCGTAGCGAGGGACCCAGTACTAGTCTTAGGACCACGAGTGCCCCTGGCATGTTGGCACACAGAGGTGTTGTCCTTGCTAGTGTTGTTGTTCAGCTTGCTAGTTTCGTTGGTAACGCTGCTGTAGCTGCTCTCCTGCTGACCTGTGACCGTCTGGAGTAAAGATAAAGCAGCCTTTTGTAGAAATAACTTTGCGCCGGACGGACCAGATACGCGCGGCGCATGTAGCCAGCGTATGGTGCTAATCCGATTGTGAATTGGGAAAAATACCTCATTTGCATATTTGCATGGGAAATCAATAGGCGCGACTGATGCGCCCAGCGAAAATAAGCGCTGACGATACTCTGGCGTCGGAACGTTCCGCCGGTCGCAAATGACCCGTTATTGGGCGCATCTAGTTTGGTGGGTACGGGCACATAGAAAAGACGGCGCATCATCACAGTTACGCGGCGCATATCCAAATACTCCAGCGCAAGTGTTCGTGAATCTGGCCCTATATAGGAAACGTTGTCCCTGAAGTTGTCTATGTCGAATGGGCATTCATTAATAAACCCACTCCCCATCCAAGTTTAAGCCCCTCAAACAACAAAACAAAGTACTGGACTGTTTTCTGACTCTCAAAGTCCAGTGTGCCTGGCTGTGCAGGGTGGGAGAAGCCATTTCACCCGCGGCTCCTTAGGGGGTGCGCTACACATATAATCTACCAGAACACCCTTTTCATTCTCCACCAATGATTCCCCCAGTTGTACTCCCCCTAGTATGTATGATGCATGCATTTTTTAGCCCCTAAGTGCATAACTTTACATTTATTATCATTAAACCTCTTTTGCCACACAGTTGCCCAATTAAACAGAGCATTGAGGTTGGTTTGTAAGTTGGAGACATCCTGTAAAGACATTATTCCACTGCATAGCTTGGTGTCATCTGCAAAGACTGAAATTGTACCTTTAACCCCAGACTCATTTATCATTTATAAAGATATTAAAAAGTAAGGATCCCAACACTAAATCTTGGGGTACACCACTGATAACCTTAGACCATTCAGTCTAAGGTAAGTAAGAATCATTAACCACTACTTTTTGAATCCGGTCTTTTAGCCAGTTTTCTATCCATTTACAAACTGATTTTTTAAAGCCTGTGGACTTTACCTTTCACATCAGCCGTGTGTGGGGAACGGTGTCAAGTGCTTTTGCAAAATCCAGTATATAGATAAAGGTATGGATGAATGTCCTGATATACAATATATGTGTACTACAATCTGGATGACTTATTGATATTGGTTGCCAGAGGATGCAGGATATCATTACCACTCAGTGACTGGTTGCTCAAGGTTACAGCACACATTACAGCTCGCTGATTAGTTGCTAGAGGTTACAGCACATCATTTCTGCTTGTTGTATGTTTGCTAGAAGTTACTGCACATCGTTACCACTTACTGATTGGTTGCGAGAGGTTACTGCTCACTGATTGGTTGCCAGAGGTTACTGCGCATCATTTCTGCTCACCCATTGGTTTGTAGCGGTTACTACACATCATTACCACTGATTGATTGGTTGCTAGAGATTACTGCACATCCTTACCACTCACTGATTCCTTTGTAGAGGTTACTGGACATCATTACCACTCACTGATTCGTTTCTAGAGGTTACACCACATAATTAAGGCTCACTGGTTGGTTACTAGAGGTTACACCACATAATCAAGGCTCACTGATTAGTTGCTGAAGGTTACAGCACATCATCTCCTCACTGCCTGCACACCATGGACTAGGGAGGTGAGGGGTAACTGGATACGATTAACCCTTTCATTGCTGGTAGATGAGATCCTAGTTGGAAGTGCATGAATAACCCACTCAGATCTGATTGTTTGCCAGACGTTACTGCACATCCTTACCACTCACTGATTGGTTTCTAGAGGTTACGCCACATATTTAAGGCTCACTGATTGGTTGCTAGAGGTTTCACCACATAATAAAGGCTCACTGATTGGTTGCTAGAGGTTACACCACATAATTAAGGTTCACTGACTGGTTGCTGAAGATTACAGCACACCATATCCTCACTGCCTGCACATCATGGAGAAGGGAGGTGAGGGGTAACTGGATAAAATTAACCCTTTCATTGCTGACAGATGAGATCCTAGTTGGAAGTGCATGAATAACCCACTCAGATCTGTGTTGGAAGTGTTTGATTAACCATTTATTTGCTAGCAGAACCATAGGGGAAATGCATTAAATTTCGAGTAGGGATCTTCTAGCAATGAAAGAATCATCACCCTACCCCACCCTCTGTTTCGTTAGAACAAAGATGGCAACCCTAGTCTGCACAAATCTGTAATAAGACACTACCAGTAGAGGAGAGGTGTGATGTGCAGTGGGGTAGAGGACTGTGCTAGGGAACTGACTGCTCCAAAGTAGTCAAATTTTCAAGCAAGTTGCCAGTTCAAAAGCTCACTGCAAGTCCTTTAAAAATGTAAAAATATACTTGAAGTGAAAAATTGTAACAATACTTGATTTTTCTGTTGTTTTACCTGCAATTTTTGAGATTGGTGACAGGGTCTCTTTAAGGAAAGATGTTTTTAAGCAAGCCGTGTACAGCGTTTGCAAGCCATCTGTGCAATATATGGCTGTTTTATTCATTCTCAGGAAATGAAGCTCTTCTCAGATGGCCTTATTAAAATATTTTCTTACTCCGCAGTACTGGAAGCATGCTGCTAAAGCTTTCTTTCATTTCACAGAATGTTTTTTTTTTTTTTTTTTTTCTCATTCCCTTTTTCCCCCTCTCCCTCTTTTCTTTTAGAAAGACACAGGAAGTGGCCGTGAATTACACATTCTTTCATGAGGATTCATGACAAATGTTGAATGAGTTCGCTCTCAAACGCTTGGCTCGGGTACCCCATGTGATTGCTGAGTCATTTTCTTATAAGTAAAAGCACAGTTCCCTCTAATTGGCTTTCAGGGTGCCTGGGAGTATAATTTTTTTTTTTTTTAATATGTCATTCATGGAAATGTTTTCTTTCTGCAGAGCGTGATTACTGACTATGGGCAATTCAAAAACACTCCCCATATGCGCTACACTTGAGCAATCATTGGAAGGATTGTAGCTGACAGCTTTGACCTGTGCCATCAAGGTCAAGCTTGGCCTTAACACAGCAAGGTTTCTGGCTATTTACAAATAAAAAAAAAATGGTCTATATTTAGGAAGTCAAAGGTACGCGTTATTAGGAGTCTGGGACTAAAAATGGCTTCTTATTGAAAAAAAATAAAGACATTTGGAAAGCTACGTAGTGAAATGAAGGTCACAATTCTAATCCTGGTTAGCTATAAACCTTACAAAATTAGAAGGACATTTTATTGCAGGTCCTTACCTGCTTCTGTTATGTAGATAATCTTTTCCAGTGCACTTGTTGAACTCACAATGTGCTGGCCATACACTGATTAAAATGTGGCTATTCCAGTAGCGACCGGTTGAAAGACCTCCTGCTCTCTACTCCCTTGTCACCTCCACCCATGCTCATCTCCAGGATTTCTCCCGAGCTTCTCTTATCTTTTGGAACTTCTTACTCCAATCTGTCTGACTCTCCTAACTATTCATCTTTCATAGGCGGAGCGCAGTGGGTGTGCCAGGTGTGCCAGGTATGCCTGGGCACACCCTAATCACTCTGTGTGGTGTCAATTTCCCCTACTGCCCTTGCTTCCCTCATGTTGTGCCACCCCCCCCCCCACCGCAGTTGGCTTTCCTCCTTTCCTCTCCTCCCTACCCAGCTGCTTCGGGGGATGTTTCAGGATAGAGAGTGGGGAAAGGGGCTAATCAATATGTAGATCATTCATTCATCCCATTCATTCACTGTTCAATGCAGCTGAGGCAGCAGAGAAAGACATATGCACATCCTAATGCAATGGGCTGCGCACACCTGTGCCATCTTTAGACGATCCCTGAAAACCCTTTTCATTAAAGAAGCCTTTCCTGCTTCCAGTGGTGGCTGGTATTTTTTTGGGGGGTGGGGCAAACAACCTCCCACCTCCTCGCTCGGCACCCTCCCTGCTGTTTGCCGGTTGGTCCGACACTTACCACTTACCCCATCCTGGCGGGTGGCAGGCAGCGAGATGCAGTGGCTCAGCTCCGAGTGTCCTCTCCTCCATGGCGGCTTCCAGCTCCTCCCCTCCTCCTAGGTATCCAAAAGGTTTGCCTTTCCTTTCAGACAATCTGGTGAACGGTGTCAAAACCCGCTCTCTGATTGGCCGGGAAAGAGGATTTGAATATTGATTCGCTGTTGTAACACACCTGGGTGGGCCGGAGCGCACTCTCTGTGACCCGAGCCCACCCTATATTGAACATAGAAACGAAAAATGTAGCGCTAATATAAAAATCACATTTGTATACAGTGAGTATATAAGAGCCACTAGCACTGAACAGGGAGTGGCCCAAATGGAGTGCTCAAAGTAAATAGAGTTCCAAAGACTATATGTAGACAGGTGGGTGATCATCCAATGAGGGGAAGACAAGCGAATTAATATAGGTCACAATCTCATCGTGATCAGAGGAAAACGTAAATGCGCTTACCAGATGGGTTGGACTCAAGTACTGTACAGTGGTGAGTCAGACAGGCACTGTGGTATTTAGGAACCGGGACCACTGGAAACCGGAAGGCAGGATCACAACAGATGACTGGAATTGAGGCTGGGAATCCACATCAGACCCAGGTGTACCTTGAATGGTGTGGAACGTCAGGTTGTAGATTCCAGGTGAGATCCTTGAGCCAAAAATCAAAGGTTGGAGGCCTAGAATATGGCTGGGGCTCACCAAAGCCGCAAGGTGGATGTTATGTGGAAAGAGGAAGAACAGGAAGCTCCAATAGTGCAGATGAGTACAACCAATCAAGGTTTATTGATAAAAGTCATAAAAACAAAAATATGACATATATTAAAAAGTGATCACAGATTGGCAATATGGTAACCCGCTATCTAGCACCCCATATTGCCAATCTGTGATCACTTTTTAATATATGTCATATTTTTGTTTTTATGACTTTTATCAATAAACCTTGATTGGTTGTACTCATCTGCACTATTGGAGCTTCCTGTTCTTCCTCTTTCCACATAACATCCACCTTGCGGCTTTGGTGAGCCCCAGCCATATTCTAGGCCTCCAACCTTTGATTTTTGGCTCAAGGATCCCACCTGGAATCTACAACCTGACGTTCCACACCATTCAAGGTACACCTGGGTCTGATGTGGATTCCCAGCCTCAATTCCAGTCATCTGTTGTGATCCTGCCTTCCGGTTTCCAGTGGTCCCGGTTCCCAAATACCACAGTGCCTGTCTGACTCACTACTGTACAGTACTTGAGCCCAACCCATCTGGTAAGCGCATTTACGTTTTCCTCTGATCACGATGAGATTGTGACCTGTATTAATTCGCTTGTCTTCCCCTCATTGGATGATCACCCACCTGTCTACATATAGACTTTGGAACTCTATTTACTTTTAGCACTCCATTTGGGCCACTCCCTGTTCAGTGCTAGTGGCTCTTATATACTCACTGTATACAAATGTGATTTTCATATTAGCGCTAAATTTTTTGTTTCTATATTTTGTTGACTTTGTTTGTATGTGGCAGCTTTTTTACCTTTACCAATATTAGCGCAGTTTTTCCTTTATTTCCACCCTATATTGAAGCCTATTAGAGCCACTCGTCGGTCCTTCAAAAAAACAGCCCCTCGTGTTCTGACAGGGGCCGGATGCATGTATAGGGGAGGCGGCATCCGTGCGCCCTTAATGGACGGGCCTCCCCTGCCTGCTTCTAATGCCTGTTACACACGATCAGGTTTTTGCCCAGCCAAATCACTTTGGAATTCTGACGGAATTCCATCGGAGTAAAATAGAACATGTTTGTAACGGAATGACCCGTGACAACCAGAGACTTTGAAAGGATGGGGGATACTCCTGTGTCAGCGTCATTGATAACTCTTGGGTCTGAGTCCACCCTGTGCCCTTTGGGCATGGGGTGGCTAGTGAATCATAATTCATATATTACATGAGATGGGACATTAATAATAATTCATGTTTGCAGGATGTCTTCAGATATCACAAGTTGTTGGCTATTCAATGTTGGGACACATTCTTTTGAAAGGTGTTAATTGCATCTACTCCTAGACTTTTCATTGTCCATTGTGTAAAGGTGTTAATTCAGGTCTGCTCCTAGACCTTTCTATTGTGTGATAACACTGTTTAAAGCCTATTGATGCCCAGGTGGGAAAACCTTTCTGTCAGAGACAGACGTCTGTCTAAAGATGTGTATTAGGTAGCAGTCTCCTGTCAGGTGTATTGAATTAGCATGTCAATTATAGCCCGGTGCCGAAATGTCTGGCTACTAATTAATAATTAGCCTTAGTGTGTGATTAGGGGGGTGGAGACTTTATTGTCCCTTTGATTACTGTCACATGCTTGTAACTGCATAAAAAGCTGAGAAGAAACCATTAAAGCATTCATTCATTTTGAAACCAGAAGATAGAGCTGTCAGTCTCATTTTCTGGGTAATTGATATGGATCATGTCTGCTGGATTGTCGGATGTGTCAGATAAGCTTGTCGTGGGTGGATGGAAGGTCGTAAACGGTGGTGACCGTTACAATGTTCTATATCTAGAATCCAACGGAATTCATCGGAATGTCCAATCAAAAAACTCACATGGGTCTACACACGATCGGAATATCCAATGGAAAAAGTCTGTATGATCTTTCCGATCGTGTGTACAAGGCATAACTAATACATTGTGTTTTACTTTCTCCATCAGATCATTCCCCACAGTTACTACCTTTTGTATCACTCCCCCCCCCCCTCGTAGATTGTAAGATCTAATGAGCAGGGCCCTCTGATTCCTCCTGTACCAAATTGTATTGTAACTGTAATGTCTGCCCTCATGTTGTAAAGTGCTGCACAAATTGTTGGTGTTATATAAATCCTGTATAATAATAATAATTTCAATCAGTATGTGAGCTCCTCCACTCATCAGAAGTTGACTGTTAAATTCGACTTATTTCAAAGGACCATGTTGGAGAATTTTTGTCAATCAGCTGCAGCAGCTGCTGATCAGAGTAATCTGACAGTGGTGGGCGCCGCTGCCATAATGTCCTGGGATTCACAAACAAGGTGGATGGAGAGGAATCTGGCTGAATGAAAAACAAACTAGCCCTGTACCGCCAGTTTCATTTTTTTAAAGTTCACCTAAACAATCAAAGTTTTTTTTTTTCTATAAAACATTTATTGCATGAATTTCTGAAGCATTCATTCAAGCTAAACTAAATGTCACAGTATATTTTCAAACCTTAATACCAGCCACTTTTACCCTCCTTCTTGCCCAGTCCAATCTTCAGCAATGTCACATTTTGAATGCCAATTGTGCAGTCATGCCACACTGTCCCCAAACATAGTTTTCATTCTTTTTTTCCCACAAATAGAGCTTTCTTTTGGTGGTATTTGACCGAAAATTTTGAAAAAATATATTTTTTCTTTGTTTCTGGTACAAAACTTTGTAAATAAGTACTTTTTCTCCTTCACTGATAATCACCAATGAAGCTGCACTAATGGGCACTGATTATGTAGCACTGATAGGCACTGATGATGGGGCACTTATATGCAGCACTGATGGGCACTGATATGCGGCACTGATAAGCAGCACTGATGGGCACTGATAGGTGGCACTGATATGCAGCGCTGATAGGTGGCACTGATGGGCACTCATAGTTGGCACTAATGGACACTGACAGGTGGCACTGGTGGGCACTGATAGGCAGCACTGATCAGGTGGCACTGACAGGCAATCACTAAAGAGCACAGAGTGCCATCTCAATGGGCCCTGATTGCCACCCCTGGTGGGCTCACCTGGTGGTCTTCAGTGGGCTGATTATCAGCGCAAACCCCCGCCCCCCCTTCTAAGCAGCTGATCAGCTCTCCTCTGCTCGCGTCTATTAGTGCAAGTGGAGGAAAAACATGATAAACTACTCTTCCTGTTTACACTGTGATCAGCTGTCATAGTTGGGAATTTTTGGAAATTTATATCCCCCATGTGACGCACTGAATCTGGGAAAAACATTTCTTCAGCACAAAGCATAGGATTTGTATCAGTGAATAGAATATCCTTACAACAAAAAAACAAAAAAAGTTGAAGATAATTCATCCCTAGATATTATATATACTGTAGATGCATCTGTTTCTTCTCCCAGATTTGGACTCCCTGCCCACTTTCTGGATGGTGAACCACCGCGAGCACATCCTGATGTGTTGTGACGTTTTGTCTTCCCGCTTTGGCTATTCAAATGTTTATTGTGTCAAAGGTAGGAGGACCCTTTGTTCATTTTGAATTCCTGCATATACAGGCTCTTCATTCTCAATGACGATGATATTATTGATGTAAATATTGCTAATATTTTGTATTGGTATGTTATAAATGTCTGTATTTCCCTGAAGAAGACCGCATACAAAATGATGATTGAAACGCGTTTTTGTTTACATATATAAAAATGCATTCTCTAACCACTTAAGGACCGGACCAATATGCTGCTAAATGACCAAAGGTGTTTTTACAATTCGGCACTGCGTCGCTTTACAGACAATTGCGCGGTCGTGCGACTTGGCTCCCAAACAAAATTTGCGTCCTTTTCTTCCCACAAATAGAGCTTTCTTTTGATAGTATTTGATTGTCTCTGCGATTTTAATTTTTTGAGATATAAATGGAAAAAGACCGAAATTTAAATAAACTACATTTTAGTCAAACATTTAGGCCAAAATGTATTCAGCCACATGTCTTTAGTAAAAAAAAAATCGCAAAAAAAAAAAATAGCTACCTAGCGGCAACAGTGACACTAATAAAGCGATCAGAAAAATGATCGCTTAGTGACACTGGCAATAGGGGGTGAAAGGGTTACCTAGGGCGGTGATCAAGGGGTTAAAAACTTTATTAGGGGGGTAGGGGGCTACCCTGGACCTAACACTAACTGCCTGTCACAGTAACTGTCACACTGACACTAAATGCAGTGATCAGTAAATATATGATCACTGCAATCAGTGACAGTGTGCTGGGGGGGGGGGGTGATCGGAAGGGGTTAATGTGCCTATGTGTGTGGTGTCAGTGTAGTGTTGGTGCGACTTACTTGTGATGTCTTCTCTCCTCTCGGCGGATTGAAAATACAGCCGAGAGGATAGCTGACATCACTTCCTCTGCCTGTGTTTACATTATACAGGCAGAGGAAGTGCACTGCAGGGAGGGAGCGGATTGGCTGGGAGCGATCCGAAGGGGGCGGACAAAAACAAACAGCCGCCCCCTCATCCCGGATTGCTCCTGCAGCCACGGGGACCGCCACAAGTACCGGGGGGGTCCGATCCCCCAACCCACGTCTAGGCAGGAACGTACAGGTACGCCAATGTGCCTCTCCATGCCATTATGCCAACGTATATGTACATGCGGCCAACAGTCTGTAAATGTATTGATTCCATTTGTAATGCGAGACTTGTCGACTTTGGAGCCTTGTTTCAATCTGATTTCGCGAATGACATGCATAGGGAGGCAGGGAACGATATTTTTGGTTAAAAAAGGTGTAGTGGTGCCCACCGTAGGAGCCGCTGAGTCTAGTGGTCCATCTGTCACCCTGCCCAGCCTGGCATTCACTTCTCAGTCACCTTGAGAAAATGAACAGTCCATGTGCTTGTTTTTGTTTATTTAATTGAGGGAATTTAACTTGGATGGGGTAAGGGAAATATGGGATGCCCAGTGGACTGTATATCAATCAATCGTGGGATTGTATATCAATCAATTGGGACAACTATGTACACTTCTCTGTACAAGTTTCTACTTCAGTCTCCTCCAGCACTTTCTTTGCTTGCAGATTATTCCTCTACCTTACTCCTGCAAATTTGAAGTTAGGCCTAATACTGGATCAGCCAGGCCTTAGCAATTGCCTTTTGCAGGCAGGGGCTGCAAGAAATGAAAAGTCTTTAGTGCTACCTGTCCTACTGGTGGACTACTGCCCTTTGTAGGCCCTACCAGCCCACCTGGCTGCAGCTGCCCTACTTCACTGCCCATGAAATTGCAGTCCTCACGACTCACTACTCACTACTTTGACAGAGTTCGTCTCCACTTACACCCTAAACAGCAAACACCTTTTGCTGCTCGGGGATCTCAACCTCTGGGCCAACTCCTCACAGGATCCCGTTGCCGACTCCTGCATTCACCACTTGGAAGGATTAGGGCTGCAGCAACTAGTATGTGGGCCCACACATACTTCAGGTCACACGCGCGATCTTATCTTTAGACAAGATCTGAAATTAAACATTCTGAAAAATGAACCATTGCCATGGACAGACCACCATGCAATTAAATTCACAATTACCATAAACGCCCCCTTAACAAAAACGTTAAAACCAGTGTCAACACACTGGACTAGATCACCTAAGAAGCTCCATTCGGAGCTCTTCAAAACTACTTAAAGGAACACAATAAAAACAATCCAACTACATCAAACAGCCACAGAAACACTGGATGCCATAAACACAGCTCTACTGCAGTCAGCCGACTTAGTAGTGCCCAAACGCAAAACCCGAATCCGGAAAAACAACTTCAGCTGGTTTAACGACCAGCTGTCGTTGCTAAAGCCAGAGCGCCGAAGAGCGGAAGCAGCCTGGAAAAGAAGCTCTTCAGAGGAAAACCATACCATCTATAAGGAAATAACAAAAAAAATACCACAAAGAAATCTTTAAAGCCAAAAATATATATTTCTCCAATATAATTACTAATGCCCTCAACCGTCCCCGCAAACTCTTCAACTTAGTACCCAGACCATGAATCCAGTCTGTCTTGAAGCCCCCAATTCTGATACCCAAGAATTTTGCAATGAATTATCGGATTATTTCGTTAACAAAATTGAAAGAATCCATAAAAGCATTCAGCAAAATAGAACTCCCATTAACCCCCCCTCAATCATACGCCCAATACCCAAATAAAGTCGCCGCAATCAACAAAGTTCACTTTAAAACCCATTTCCATCAAGGCCACAAAAAACATCATCGATATCCTACGAAATAGCACAGCACCGAATGATATCATCCCCACCAAACTTCTGAAGGAATGTGCCAATATCCTGCCACCGCCTATCATGCAGCTTATAAACCAGTCATTCAAGGAAGGTATAGTGCCCATCTGCTTAAAACAAGGCATAATCAAACCTATTTTAAAGAAACCCATCCTCGACTCCAAAGACCCAAAACACCGTCCTCCTATAACAGGCCTAAATATCCTCTCCAAGGTTAATGGAGAAAGTAGTGGTACAACAGCTACATCACTTAGACAACCATAATTTGCCCGATCCATTTCAATCGGGTTTCCGTCCCGGACACGGGACAGAAACAGCACTACTCAAAATATAGGATGATGCCCTCGAGGCCGCAGACAAAGGAGAATCTTGTCTTCTAGTACTGTTGGACCTAAGCGCAGCTTTCGACACGGTAGACCACAAACTATTACTGACTCGGCTATATTTTTGCATCTGCAACAAAAATGTTCATCATCTCGGTCTAGAGACATGACTCTCTTTGATAGAAAACTGGATGACACAGAGTTATCTTAAACTCAACAGTTCGAAAACAGAACTTCTCCTGTTTCCCGCCAGTCTAAAGAATCAACTTGCAACAACTTGGACACCCCCACCCATGGGCCAAATCATCACCCCTAGCACCAAAGTCAAAAGTCTCGGAGTCATCTTCGACATCTACATGACAATGGATGCACAAATAGGGTCAGTAGTCAGCGGATCGCATCATCTGCTGCGTCTACTACGCAGACTTATTCCTTTTATTCCTAAAGAAGACATAGCAGTCGTGGTGGGAACAATTGTCAACTCCAGACTGGACTATGCAAATGCCCTTTACCTCGGACTCCCAAAGTACCAAATCACTCATCTGCAAATCGTTCAAAATAAGGCCGCCAGACTTGTGACTGGGATAAAACCCTGGGAATCAATCTCACCTTCACTGAGATCCCTTCACTGGTTGCCAATAAAAGACAGAATTGCTTTTAAAGCACTCTGTCTGACGCATAAGTGAATTCAAGGAAATGCCCCCCAATATCTATGCGAAAAACTAAAAGCTCACAACCCCAATCGCGTTCTGCGATCCACCAACCAAAATTTACTCCAGATACCCAAAGCCAGATTCAAGTCCAAAGGAGAAATAAGATTTGCGGTCCAAGGCCCCAGACTATGGAACGCTTTACCAACCAGCATTCGGTTGGAGAAGAAAAAAAAAAGACAAAAAGAAACAAGGATGCGCCCAATCTACAGTAAGTGCAATAACGTATTTAATCGATAAAATAAGATACAAAAGGAGAACGGCCAAATGGCTACTCACACATTAAAAGTGGATAATAGGCATGTATGAGACCGTGGATGTAGTCATCATCCGGTGTATGAGGGGTGTCCGCTCATGGTGGTGAGGTGCTGTAGATGGAAAACAGCAAGTGGAACAGCCTGGAGGAACTTGTTGGGAGCGCCGTGTACGGCGGCGTGCGTCTCACGATGGAGCGCAAACACAAGCCAGTCTCACCGGAAGTGACGTGACGTGACGTGGCGTGGCTCAAACGAGGGAACCAATAGGATGACGCGTTTCACAGCCCAGCTGCTTCTTCAGATCCATAGACGTCCAATCGGGGAGGACGTCTTATATATCGGTGGCTATCTAGTTCAGAGGTTAACCATTGCATACACAGTACATAATAAAATCTAAAACAATGCGGAACTAAGAGGGAATTTAGCCTAATGTCATGTCATCATGTGAAACTATATATAATATAAAAAATATATATGAGAAATAATATTAATGGATAAATGATAAAGAATATAAAAAATATAAAAAAAATATACACATAAAAAATATATATATATATAATGAGTAAATAATGATAATAAATATATATATATATATGTATACATATATATATACACACACATATATATATACATATATAGAGTTCAAAAGGATAATGAAAGAATGAAAATGAATAAAAAATTAATATAAAAAATTAATATAAAAAAAGATATAAATAAATATCAGTGTACAATCATATATTCGACAGAAAAAGCATAATTATATGTATAAGTAAATATATACTAATTTACAATTTAAATACAAAAATAATTATAAACTATAAATTATAAATTATATTTGTATGTTCAGGGGAATCAATTTTTGAATAAAAATTCTTGAATAAAAATCCCTAAGTGCCTCAATAAGTGGCTGATAGCATTGAAAATGGTAATGACAGCGGATCAATAAATATAGGATCAAACATAATCATAATAAATAGTATACGTATGTATATTAAAAATATATTAAAAATATACAAAATATACCCAATATACCTACAGAACAAATAAATAAGCGGAAAGAGGCCAAAGAGACCATAAGGAATATCAGAAGTTCATATGCAAGAATAAATGGAATTAATAGTAAAAATGATTTTAAATAATGTTGTGAGTAGTTTTAAATAATGTTATTGGTTTCTATCTCTTCATTTAGGCCAGCAGGCGACATAGAATTTAAAGAATAGATCCAGAAAGTTTCCTGTCTACATAATCGTTGGAATCTTTCAATGGCTGTAGGGGTCTCAGGGATGGCCTCAATGATCCATACCTGCAACAGACTAGGGTCTTTTTGATGGTGAATCTCAAAATGACGCGCAACACTATATTTGGGGTTGCATGCTTTAACCGCACGACGATGTTCCCCAAATCTAGTGCGCAAGGCTCTGATGGTTCTGCCTACATAAAGTAGCCCACAGGGACAAGAGATACAATAAACCACATACGTTGTTGAACAGTTGTAGAAGGAATTTAGGTGAAAAGTTTTTTTGTTTGCTGTGAAACTCTTTTTGCCATGAGTAACATTAACACAAGTGAGGCAAGCAGCCTTTTTGCACTGGAACATCCCAACTAAAGGGATAAGGGTAAGCTGTTTTAATCTAGCTAGTTTGTTACCTGAGGAATTTTTGGTCTTACTTGGTGCAATCTTACTTTTTATATTGGGTGCTCTACGATATGCAAATTTGGGGACGGCTGAGATGGATGAGGCAAGATGTGGGTCTTGGGTGAGAATGGACCAATGTTTTTTAAAAATACCCTCCATTTTTTTGTGTTTCACATGATATTGTGTAATAAACCGTGTGGTGGGTGTAGAATCTTGTTTTTTAGGGGGGGGCAGAGGGTCTAGTTCATACAATGTCTGGGCTTCTTCAATAAGCTTAAGGGGATAACCCTTGGCGAGAAATTTATTTTTAAGAGGGGAACCTTGATTTTTGTAGTCATCTATTTTAGTACAGTTGCGTCTGAGCCGATGGAATTGGCTTTTTGGAACATTGTTAATCCATCTAGGATGGTGACAGCTGGAATAGTGCAAATATGAGTTGACCGCTGTAGATTTAGTGAAGTTTTTTGCTATAATAGCAGTACCTTCATGGGATAACTCAAGGTCCAGATAACATATGGATACGGGATCTGTAACAGAGGTGAAAGATAGGCCAAAAGAATTATTATTGCAATACGTGACAAAATCTGTAATAAGGTCACTAGGTCCATCCCAGATGATAATTATGTCGTCTATATAACGACCATAGAAGACCAAGTGGGCTGAGAATGGATTATGTCTATTTAGGTGACCTGCTTCCCATAAACCCATGGTGAGGTTTGCATAGCTCAGAGCAAAATTTGCACCCATGGCTGTGCCTTGTTTTTGGAGATAAAACTCACCATCAAACTGAAAGTAATTGTGTTCTAAACAAAAACGGGTGGCAGTGATAATAAACTCTATCTGTTGAATATTGAGCTTGGCATCCTCTCTAAGAAAATGATAAACTGCCTCAAGACCCACTGAATGGGGTATGGACGTATACAATGAACATACATCTAGGGACACCCAATGGTATGAGGGTTCCCAAGTGTAAGGTTGCAATAAATCAATAAGGTGGGTACCATCGCGTATATAAGATGGTAAAGCTTGCGCTAATGGCTGTAAAAAATGGTCTATGTACAGAGAAAAACTAGTGGTGATACTGTCCGTAGATGCGACAATCGGGCGACCTGGAGGTTTAAGGGTATTTTTGTGGATTTTAGGTAAATGATACAGGTAAGGGACCTGAAAGAATGGTTTTACATATTAATATATTAATATTAATTTTTTATATTAATTTTTTATTCATTTTCATTCTTTCATTATCCTTTTGAACTCTATATATGTATATATATATGTGTGTGTATATATATATGTATACATATATATATATTTATTATCATTATTTACTCATTATATATATATATTTTTTATGTGTATATTTTTTTTATATTTTTTATATTCTTTATCATTTATCCATTAATATTATTTCTCATATATATTTTTTATATTATATATAGTTTCACATGATGACATGACATTAGGCTAAATTCCCTCTTAGTTCCGCATTGTTTTAGATTTTATTATGTACTGTGTATGCAATGGTTAACCTCTGAACTAGATAGCCACCGATATATAAGACGTCCTCCCCGATTGGACGTCTATGGATCTGAAGAAGCAGCTGGGCTGTGAAACGCGTCATCCTATTGGTTCCCTCGTTTGAGCCACGCCACGTCACGTCACGTCACTTCCGGTGAGACTGGCTTGTGTTTGCGCTCCATCGTGAGACGCACGCCGCCGTACACGGCGCTCCCAACAAGTTCCTCCAGGCTGTTCCACTTGCTGTTTTCCATCTACAGCACCTCACCACCATGAGCGGACACCCCTCATACACCGGATGATGACTACATCCACGGTCTCATACATGCCTATTATCCACTTTTAATGTGTGAGTAGCCATTTGGCCGTTCTCCTTTTGTATCTTATTTTATCGATTAAATACGTTATTGCACTTAGATTGGGCGCATCCTTGTTTCTTTTTGTCTACCTTTGTACAGAGTATGCTTCTGCTCTTCAGGGATTGCTGCCGCTAAAGTGCTAACTTGCTAACTTGGATTTCCTGTGGACTTATGAACTCATCTTGTTTTTCATGAATATTCATTCTGATATCTAGATCACTTGCCAAGGTAATTCTATTATCCATCTCCCCTTGTGCCATCAGACAATATTTTTGCCATTAATTGGTTGGAGAAGAACCACTTGGCCTTTAGAAGAAAGATCAAAACCCATCTCTTTTGATGAAAAAGGAGAAATGGACAACGAGCGCCCAGAGGCGATTTAGTTTGCATGTGCAGCGCTGTATAAGTTTTTCACTCACTCACTCACTAGCTCTGCACCCATCTCTGACTCCATGCTACCAGTCTTCACAGGCATGCCTCCCTGGTCCTCCTGACTGCACATTTTTCTTACCAGACCTCCTGGCTGCAACCAGTGGTTCTCTTCTAAAGACTTGCCCGGCAGTACTAGCTCCTGCTGTGCCTCCTGTCCAGAACCTGATGGGGATCCTGATGTAAGGGGGTCTTTGATAGGGACTCTGATGTTAGGGGGATTTGGAAGTAATTTTATCTGTCCCTCTGATGTAAGAGGAAACTCTGATGGGGACCATGTTGTAAGGAGCAACTCTGATGTAAGAGTGAGCTCTGATGGTGACTGTGGTGTTAAGGGGGTCTCTGATGGGGACCCTAATGTAAGGAGGGACCCTAATGTAAGGTTTTGATGTTAGGGAGGATTCTGATCTCTCAGGGGGACCCTTATTTAAGGGGGGAATCTAATGTATTTTTTTCTGACCTCTGATGTGAGAGGGGATGCTGATGGTGACCATGGGGTAAGGAGGACTCTGATGGGGACCATGGTGTAAGGGGGTCTCTGATGGGGACCCTAATGTAAGTAAGAGGACCCTAAGAAAAGTAGGAGTCTGATGCATTTTTATCTGGCCCTCTGATATAAGAGGGGACTCCGATTGGGACCGCAATGTAAAGGGGGATCTGTTGCATTTTTATCTGGTCATCTGGTGTAAGAGGGGACTCTGATGGGGACTCCAAATTAAGGGGGGATTCCGATGTTAAGGGGGACTCTAAAGTAAAGGGGGCTTTTATATAAGGTGGGTCTGATGGGGACTCTGAGGTAAGGCGGGAGTCTGTTGAGCTTAAGTTCATTTGGAATTTCTTTGTGTTACTTACTAAAGTTATTCCATTTCTGTTCTAAATCATATAATGCAGATTATTTAAAAAAATCCAAGCAAAATGTATTTGGTAATTTAAATTTGATTAATTCATTTATAAAAAAAAAATTCTTTGGCCCATGAATATTTGTAAGATATACAATGTGTCCCTCATATGGTAAACTTTGCAGACCCCTGGTTTAGAGAGCACAACATGAGGAAACCATCTGATAGAACATTACCCATACACATACACTGAGCCCAAGCTCCAATCTCCGAAAATATTGCAAGACTTTTGATGAATGTCCCCACCAGGAATAATACAGCCATGGGCTTTCATTTCTCACGCTACAATGCAAGTGCTGCTATTAGAAAGAGCTCCTTCTCTAGGGTCTTGCTGTCCATGGACTTAGAACGTAGGGTTTATTTTCCTAGCAGTGAATATTTTTAGGCCAGACTGATTTAACGGAGCATGCAGACAGATGTCCCGCTTCGACAAAGGTCACTATTTTGCCCTCTTGCCCCCCTCCTTTCCCCTTTGCTTCCTTAGCTGCACTGAGCCTTAGCCGCCCTGGTCATGAAAGTGCTGTGCTGGTGCATCTTGGGTAAACAAGGCACAGATAAAGCCGGCTTTCTTCTAGGCCAGAGATGTGGGTTTCCTGCTCCACTGCATAGCTTCTCTCATCTGTTGGCTGACTTTGCTTTAGGTAAAATAAGCATTATTATGCAATGTCTGAGTCCGCCGTCCAAAAACCACTTATGCATAAAAAGCAGACCTCTCAGACTGCCCATTGATAAAGCACGATGGCGAATGTGTTGCGGCTGTGTTTAGAGTACACACGAGGTTTAGTCTGAAAAATAATAATAATATCGAATGAAGTGTGTGTGCTTTGCTCAGCCCCGGTGAAGGAATAACAGTCGTCTTCTTAGGTCAGCTTAATCAGAGCCTGTATTTTATCCCGCAGATTATTAGTGTGTCCCTGGAATTAAATCAATGGAGCTACTCTCGTAAAAATGAGTCATATATATAGAGAGAGAGAGAGCTGAAGATTATACACAACGCGCAGACTTTAATTATGGGTCCAGGGCAGTTATTTGTAAAACAAATAAAGCTCTAATCAGTTACACATGAGTGGCAGGGGATCATTTGAAATAGGAACTGCATTAAAACCATTTAAGTGGAATATGAACCGTATTTAGAGTTCCATTCAATCTGGGTTTCATTTACATTAGCTGTTGCATTAATGGACATGGAAGTGCAGGGTTTTGCAAGCTGAGTACCTATAGGGGGACTTCAAATGGGTTCAAGGAGTACCTTTAACCACTTTAGCTTAAGATTTTAATGCCGCGTACACACGATAATTTTTTTCAACCTCACTGTAATGCCGCGTACACACGATCACTTTTTGTGATGAAAAAAAAACAACGTTTTCAAAAACGAAATTTAAAATGATCGTGTGTGGTCAAAACGTCGTTTTATGTCTTCAAAAAAACGACCAAAAAAAAATTCGAACATGCTTGAATTTTTTGTGTCGTTTTTCAAAACGTCGTTTTTTGTGTCATAAAAAGTGATGGTGTGTGGGCAAAACGATGTTGAAAACAACGTTTTTAAACCCGCGCATGCTCAGAAGCAAGTTATGAGACAGAGCTTCAATGGAACAGAGTACCGTCGAACGTGGTGTACGTCACCGCGCTTTGCTAGAGCATTTTGGAAAAACGTTGGTGTGTATGCAACGTCGTTTTGGAAAATGAAGTTTGAAAAACGTTGTTTTGTTTCATCACATAAAACGTAGTTTTTTTTCATCACAAAAAGTGATCGTGTGTACGTGGCATTAGGCTCCATTCACACCTAGGCATTTTCTCGCCTGAAGCCCGACGCTATTGCAGCCTAAAATACGCTGGAGGGGCGATTTAACATTGTTCTCTATGGAGATGGTTCACATCTCCACGCAGAACGCCGAAACGCCGAACGCCTGAAGCTCAAAACAAGTCCCGGACCCTTTTTTTCAGGCGGCTTCGGCGTTCGGCATAGCTGACAATGAACTGTTAAAAAAACAAGGTTAAAAACGACGCGTTTTGTCGCGGCAAATCGCGGTACAAAACGCTGCAATTTGTCACGGCAAATCGCGGTACAAAACGCCGCGCTAAGGTGTGAATGCAGCCTAAAGCCCCATACACACTATCAGTTTTCCTGCAGATTTTTCTCTTCGGGTTTACCAAAACCATGTAGTGCAAGGGCCTGCCTGATTGCATACAAATTGAAACTCTTGAGGTTTGACCTCATATTAGATGGTTTTGGTAAATCTGAAGAGAAAAACCTGCAGGAAAACTGATAGTGTGTATGGGGCTTTACACACGTCCGTTTTTCGGGTTGTAAAAAATGTCATTTTTAATGGTCTAGAAAAAACAACAGTTTTTTTCAACCCGATCGTTAAAATGACGTTGCCCACACACGATAGTAAAAAATGCTCTAGCAAAGCACTATAAAGGGGAAGTTCCATTCGGATAGCGCCACCCTTGGGGCTGCTTTTTCTGATTTTGTGTTAGTAAAAGACGATTCACGCTTTTCTGTCTGTTACAGCGTGATGAATGTGCTTATTACGAACGGTAGTTTTACCACAACGAGCGCTCCTGTCTCATAACTTGGCTTCTGAGCATGTGCAGGTTTTTCACACCGTTAAAGCTCACACACGATCATTTTTTACAACCCAAAAAACTACATAGTTTAAAACGTTGTTAAAAAAAAGAGAAAGGGCCAGATTCACAGAGCGATTACGCCGGCGTAACAGGAGATGCGCGGCGTAAGTCTAATTGTGCGCGTGCATTTCGATGCACGGCATCCCCAAAACGAGATACGCAAGAAATCTACTTTTTTTTGTCCAGCGTAATTTCGTTAGACCGGCGCATCCGTCCGCGGAAAACTGCGCTAGACACACCATTGATTTGCTATTCAAATATGCTAATGAGGGAGTTACTGGGATCCACAAAAGAACGTTGGTGCAGCGCAGGCTACGTGCTGTGAGCAACAGCTAAATGACCTGTCTAAAATTAGACCATATACCTGTAAAAGCTGCTCTAAAATTAGACAATTTGGCCTAGATTCACAAAGCGATTACGCCTGTGTAAATGTTGTTAGACTGGAGTAATTTCGACTTACGGGCGTTTTTACGCTAGTCGAAATCCTCAAACCATGAAAAGACACCTGCGGGCTTCATTTCGACTGTATTACGTGTTAGTACGCCTTCAGATCTACGCTGCCAGAAAATTGCGGCCACTGGGCGGACTTCCTGTTGTTTTTCGCCGTCAGGGTATGCTAATGAGCTTTTGCCTGCAATCCACAAAATTTCGCACTTTCAACGCAATCTCTTACGGCACCTTTAGTCATCTTTTTTTTCCGTTTCACTATACCAGCTTTTTGCTGGTCTAATATTAGACAGCCCATGTTAAGTATGGCCGTCGTTCCCGCGTCGAATTTCAACGTTTTCCGATGTCTTTTATTATTTTTAACGTAAGTCGTCCGGGAATAGGAATGTTCGTAAACGCCGCTACTCAAACAACGAATGACGTCACGACGTGATTTCGCGCAATGCACGGCGGGAAATTCCTGAACAGAGCATGCGCAGTTCGATCGTCGCGGGGACGCGCTTAATTTAAATGCTTCACGCCCCCTAATCACGTATTTCGATTGCGCGGCGGAAAAAAAATACGACACAATAGCGTACGCGCAAAAAAACTACCTGAATTCGGTGTAGAGTCTGGTGAAATACGGCAGCGTACCGTATTTCGATTACGCAGCGGAATATTACGTCTTTGTGAATCTGCCCCTTTGTCTCCATGTCAGATAAAGCAACACTGTTAGTGAGGAGCTGAGCAGTCACACATGTTGCCCAACAAACTGTATGCCAACATGCCAGTGGCATCCATGCTCATAGCTATACTACTGACTTTAGATGAGCAAAGAAGGAGGAGGGCACTGAGGAGGGCACTGAGGAGGGCACAGGATTTTTTTTTTTTTTGAAAAACTTTTTTTTTGCTTATATAAACTTTACTATTTAATCTAATCTAATACAATATTCTTAGCTGATACAAACCCCTCACTCTTCACTCTTCACTCTTCACGGGAGAGGATATATCACACACGCATAGACATCTATGGCATGAGTGATTCTGAGGTGTCTCGCATCTTCAGATTCACCCCTCATGCCATCATGGAATTAACCACAACCCTGCAGGAGGACATCACCAGCCCAACACATGACACTACCCATGACACCCATGACAGCTACATATACAATCAGAGCCCCATCCCACAGATTTCGAACAGAACATGTATGGGGACAGCTGGCTGGTTGGTGAGTGACATGGGTGGCAGGCATGACTGCCCCCCCCCATGATGCACACATCACAAGGGGCACATGCACTACTAACATCCTCCTGTCTTTTCCCTTCCAGGTGACTCTGCATATGCACTGGGACCCCATCTCATGACCCCATCTCATGCCAGCTCACATTATGCATCTTTGCACGTTAAACACACACATTAATCATGGCACAATGAGAATGCATGCATGCACACCACTGTGGTCCCTAGCACACACACCCCACATCCTCATCAAATTGGTTTGGCACCAGTCCACCATGCAGGACTTGTGAGCAGCAACGCCACGCCAAGGCTCCAATTATGTCACTGTACATTCATACACCATTCACACGGACCTGGGGATCACTTCTCCCTGGTCCTGGGGAACCCTTCTCCACCAAAATTGAGGGCGACACCCCTTTTCCGGCAGGAATGTCACAACCACATTCAAACAGCATTCACAACCCAAAAAAAAATGTCCAGCAAAAGCAAAAATTTTCCAGCACCAAAAAAAAAAATGGCAAAAAAAAAAAAAACCAGGCCAAAAAAAAAAGGGGAAAAACAAATTAATGCCATTGACGTGAGCCACGCCTGGGGAGCCCACGGCCACGGCCCCGGATCCTCAGGGGAGACTCATGGGGGAGGGGGTAAAGCGGGGAAGGAGGAGCAGCCCCTGGTCTCTGCCCACCTGGCGGCCTGCCCTCCAAGGCCACGGCAAATCTGTCTAGGCCAGCACTTAATGATGCCGTATTGGCCTGGATAGCCTGGGTGAGGGCCCTCACATCCTGCCCAATGCCTTCTGTTGTAGTCTGCAGGTCGTTTAGGCAGTTTGTAAGAGCCCGGGAGTGGCAGTCCAGGTCCCCAAGCATATCCTTTATGGAGGACAGGCTCTCCTCCATCCGCCCCAAGGTCTGGCTGACCTCTCCCAGATGGCGGGTCTGAAGGAACTGGTCCTTTCTCAGAGTGGCGGGCAGGAGATCGGCCAGCCCCCTGGTCTTCTGGGTTGAGAAGGGGAGGCCCTTGGCAGAGGAGCCCTGTTGGGGGAGGCGTGGGGGGGGGCTACCCCTTATGGAGGGCTGGCTGCTGCCAGCCAGAGGGGAAGAGTCCTCCAAAAACAAAAGTCCAGTGCCTGACATGGACTCCTCCTCCTCCTCCAACTCCTCCTCCTCAACCTCCTCCTCTTCAACCTCCTCTGAGGACTCCGGCCTTGTCGGGGGGTCCTCATCAGGCTGGGATGGTGCGGTCAGCCCAGATGGCCCAGCACCCTCCTGCTCATCTGTGGATGACACAAAACATTCACAGGTTGGAGGATCCACACACTTGCCACATATTCCCTTTCACCCCCTCCCCCACACATGCTACACACCTGATAGGGCCAAAAAACCTTACCATCACGACTTCATGATTTGAGTCATAGCCGGGCAGGCCCTCCACTTCTTGCCTATGAAAGGTCTGGGCAATCGCACGCTCCTCCGCTGTCAGCCTAACAGGGCATGGTGGGCCCCCTCCTGTGCCCCTGGCATGGGCTAGCATTTTGGCCAGCTTCTTTTTGACCAGACGCCGGAGGTCATTGATTTTCTTTTCAATCCCCGACCGTGTCCGGGTCTCCCCCCCCCCCCGGATGCATTCACCTGGTCAATAATCCTGTCCAAAATCTCTCTCCTCCTGGCCGGGGTGGTGTTGGCACTGTCCGGGCCGTGGAGGTAACGTCCATAATCGGAAATGGCCCGGGCAAGAATTCGTTTCTCCCCCAAAGTAAAATTTAGCTTCCTCTTTCTCTCCGTCATACTCAGACAAAAACTCACTCCCAAACAGTCAGCAAAAATCACGCACAAAAACAAGCAGGAAAAATCACTCACAAAAACAAGCAGGAAAAATCAAGCAAGAAAACAAGCAGGAAAAATCAAGCAAGAAAACAAGCTGGAAAAATCAAGCAAGAAAACAAACGAACAAAAAACTAACAACAAAAACTCTCACAAGCAGTCACCAAAAATCACTTACAAATATCTTCTAACAAACACAAGATCACACAGTCCACAAATATCACAAAGACAAACCACAACGCAACTAACAACAGAACAAAAGCACCTTGCTGTATAGGGAGGGATACAAAGGGATGTACTTTTGCAGAGGAAGTGCGTTTGTGTCTATTTAAGCTGTCTGCGTAGTTCATGATTTTGCCCTAGTCCACTTCCAATTTCACTGATTGCGCTGTTCCCGAGTTGTGAGCATGCGCACAGAGGTGCTGACATGGTCTGCTTCAAGCGCGCATGCGCGAGCCGGCCGACCCTTCATTTGCATGGGGTCACGGCTCATTTCAATGTAACACGCCCACGTCCTTCATAATTTGAATTACTCCGCCTTGCGCCTCAGAAATAACGTTGCGCAGGTGCTAATTTCTGTGTAAAAGCGACGAGAATAGGGTGATTGCGCCGATACATTGCGCCAGTCTAACGTAAAGGCGGTGCGCTACGCCGGTCCAATAATGCGCAGATGTACCTGAATCTGGCCCAATGTTTTTGTCATTTTTCAGAACCCGAAAAATGACATTTTAAAAAAACTTTGTTTTTCACAAGCCGAAAAATGATTGTGTGTACGTGGCATAAGATTACGATTTTACCCCCTTCCTGACCAGAGCATTTTTTGCGTTGCTTTAGCTGACAACTATGCGGTCGTGCGACGTGGCTCCCAAACAAAATGTACTTATTTTTTTTCCCACAAATAGAGCTTTATTTTGGTGGTATTTGATCACCTCTGCGGTTTTGATTTTGTGCACTATAAACAAACGAATTGAGACAATTTTGAAAAAAAATATATATTTTTTGCTTTTTGCTATTATAAAAATCCCAATTATAAAAAATAAAAAAAACTTTTTAGGGTGATATGTATTCCTCTACATATTGTTAGTAAAAAAAAATCACAATAAGCGTATATTGATTGGTTTGCACAAATGTTATAGCGTCTACAAAATAGGGGATAGATTTATGGCATTTTTATTATAATTCTTTTTTTTTTTTACTAGTAATGGCAGCGATCTGCAAATTTTTATCAGGACTGCGACATTATGGCGGACACATCGGACACTTTTGACACTATTTTGAGACCATTGTGATTTATACAGCGTTCAGAGCTACAAATAGCCACTGATTACTATGTAAATGACACTGGCAGGGAAGCGGTTAAACACTAGGGGGAGATGAAGGGTTTAAGTGTGTCCTAGGGAGTGATTCTAACTGTGAGGGGACAGGCTACCAGTCACATGATAGCAATCACTGCGCCCGATGACAGGGAGCAGTAGATCTCTGTCATGTCACTAAGCAGAACAGGGAAATTTCTTGTTTACAACTCCCCGTCCTGCCTCTCCTCACCACAATCGCGGGCGCCGGCAAACAACAAGTTCATGAGACCCACAGGCACACTCCCACAACGCTCGCCATCGGTGAGACATGCGCGCCCGCTAGGCGGCAAATTCAAAGGGACGTACAGGTACGCCCATTTGCCTGCCCGTTCAATTCTGCCGACGTAAATCGCGTGTGGCGGTTGGGAAGTGGTTATAAAGAAGAAGTACAGCCAAAGCTCATTTGACTGTTCTTCTCTTGTTAATCACAGGGTTCTGCACACCTGTGACCCGTTTTTTAGCAGACAGTGGGTTGAAACCCGTTGTTGGCTGACATGACAGAGCGGGTCCAGGCTCGGGAAAGATCTCGACCATGGAGAGGGGATCTGCCCACAAGCCTGGGCCAACACCCTGCTCAGCCTCTCAGAGAGCCGCTGAGAACCATAGCAAGCTGCTTCCGCCCCCTCCACAGCCCAGCACTCCAGTAAGCGTGGAGGGGCAGAGCAGAGAGCTGTTGACTTAGGCTGGGTTCACACTGCTGCACAGAGTGACTCAAAGCAGGGGTCTGGTGCGTCCCTGTTCACTGTTTTAAGTCTAATTTCAGTCTGAATTTTGTGTGATAGGGGGACCTCTGATGTGAATGGGGGCTTCTGTTGTGATGGGGGACCTGTAGTGTGATGGGGGGACCTCTAATGTGAATGGGGGCTTCTTTTGTGATGGGGAGACCTGTAGTGTGATGGATGATCTCTTATGTGAATGATGGCTTCTGTTGTGGCAGGGGGACATCTAGTGTGATGGTGGACCCCTGATATGAATGGGGGCTTCTGATATGATGGGGGACCGGTGATGTAAATGATGGCTTCTGTTCTGATGGGGGTCGCCTCCTATGTGAATGGGGGCTCCTGACGTGATGGGGACCCATTTTTGGGGAAATCACTGATGCAGAAAGAACTTCTAATAAGATAGGAGGGATCTCTAGAATGATGGGGGGGACCTCTGATGTAAAAGTTTGCTTTTAAAGTGATAGGGGGACCTCTGATGTGATTGGGGAACCTCTAGTCTGATGGGGGGGGGGGGCTAAAGAGAATAATGGCTTCTGTTGTGATGGGGGCCTCTAGTGTGATGGGGCCCCTAATGTGAGTAGGGCTTCTGATGTTATGGGGGACCTCTGTAGTGATTTGGGGGCTTCTGATGTGATAAAGGGGACCCCTAATGTTATGGAAAGACCTTTTATGTATTGGGGGAATTACTGACGCGAAGGGGACTTCTGATTTGATTGGGGGCTTTTGATGTGATAGGGAGACCTCTAGTGTGGGACTTTTGATGTATAGAAGTGACTGATGTGATGAGGGGCTCATATGTATAAGGGGGCCTCTGATGTATAGGGTCGAGTCGGATGTGATGGGGGGCCTCTGATGTTATAGAAAGACATTTGATATAATTGGGGTACCTCTGATGTAAAGGGGGCTTCTGATGTGATGGGGGACCTCTAGTGTGATGGCGGGACCCCTGATGTGAAGGCGGTTTCTGATGTGGAGTTAAGGTCATCACGGTGGTTGTGTGCATCGTCCCAGGCTCAGGTTTTCCTTTGAAAAGTCACATTTACATTTTCTGGGGTGCCTTGAGATTTGCCATACTTTTAAAGGGTGCCGCGACTGAACAAAGGTTGAGAATCGCTGAGTTATAGATTAGGAAAAGACAAGATTTAACATGATCTGGAGATCAGAGGCCTGTCTCCTTTTATATGACTGCAGTTACTGCGGAGAGTGATTCACGGTGTCAGTCCAGCTCTGGGCCTTACGTGGATTTTTCCACTTGCTGGTCTACATACCAGAACTCTGCATCACTTTACCTAAAACATATGAATTCTTAATTGTTGACAGAAACATCTCTTACTATTACACAAGAGCCGAGCTGTACTGCAACATTTATATATCGCTATGAATTCTGTATACTTTTTTTTTCCCAGGCTAAATAACATGTGGTAAGAAAAGCTGCATTCACCACAATTAAAAGAAAATTTTATGTTTTGAACTGTAACAAGTTATTACACAACATTCCCTTCCATTTCTTAATGGTTTAATTACCGTATAGAGTTTGCTAAACATCAGTATAAACACTGCCACTAAGACTGGAGACGTTTACACATGGCACCTATAAAATGCATGCACTGTTCTCAGTATGTGCAGAGTGCAGAGCAAGAGAGATTAATACTGTTAAAGCTGAACTCCAGGTTGAAAAAATCAAACCCTTGCAGTGGCCCTATACACTGAAAGTGTTAAAGTTGATTCCAGGCACAAAAACATTCAGTTACATATATTCCTCAATAGCCATAAAGAATATAAACCCACTTTGTGTGCCCCAAGTGCCTTTGTAAACCCTTGTAAAATCATTGCTGTGCTGTACATAGTAGACATGTACACAACAAAAATGTTCGTATTTTTTTTGTTCCGTTTTGTCTCCTTCCGTAGATTCGGAAAGTTTCGTAATTTCGTAAGACTCAAGTTTTTCTATTCGGACCCGTTCATATTTTCAGAACGGTTTTATTTTCGTTTATACTAAATGATTCGTAATTCTGTCTAATTTATTTTCGTTGATTCGAAATTCGTAATTTTGTTACATAATAATTTTTGTTTAATGGATTCGTAATTTTGTACTTTTTGTAAATACATTGCAACACGCGGCTAATCCATATTAAGTAGGGCTGTTACTGATCAAAAAGTTTGTGTTCGATTAATCGTTTTTTTTTTTATCGATTAATCGACTAATTTCGATTAATTATAACGCACATACAGATCCAAATACTTTTAGCTGATCTCCTTGCAGGCTGATTCCCAGTGCAGCTCCCAACTACTGGAAAAATAGCAGGATACAAAAAAACACACAAAGGCAGCGCTCGATGGGAATAGCATCAAAACTTTTAGGCTGGGTTCACACCTATGCAAATTGAGTGCGACTTAAACCGCATTTAATACGCAGGACATTTATAAATACATTGGGCCAGATTGAGAGAGCCGTAACTCCTGTCTAACTGGTGTTAGACTGGAGTAATTTCAAATTACGCGCGTTTTTTAGCTAGTCTGAAACCTCAAACCTCAATAGACGGCTGCAGGCTTCAATTCGACTGGATTACGTGTTCGTACGCCTTCGGATCTACGCTGCAATAAAATTGCGGCCACTGGGTGGACTTCCCGTAGTTTTCTGCGTCGGGATATGCTAATGAGCTTTTGCCGGCGATCCCCGAAATTACGATCTTCAATCGCAATCTCTTACGGCATCTTTAGTCATCTTTTTTTTGCGTATCACTATACCAGCTTTTTGCTGGTCTAATATTAGACAGCCCATGTTAAGTATGGCCGTCGTTCCCGCGTCGAATTTCTACGTTTTCCGACGTCTTTTATTATTTTTAACGTAAGTCGTCCGGGAATAGGAATGTTCGTAAACGACGCTACTCAAACAACGAATGACGTAACGACGTGATTTCGCGCAATGCACGGCGGGAAATTTCTGAACGGAGCATGCGCAGTTTGATCACCGCGGGGACGCGCTTAATTTAAATGCTTCACGCCCCCTATACGCGTATTTCGATTACGCGGCGAGAAATAGACTACGCCGCCATAGCGTACGGGCAAAAATCTACCAGAATTTGATGTAGAGCCTGGTAAAATACGGCAGCGGAGAGTATTTCGATTACGCAGCGCAAAATTAAGTGTATCTGAATCTGGCCCATTGTTTTCAATGAGGCTGGTTCACATATGTGCGATGCATTCGCACTGCGCATTTCAGAAAAAACGTGTGCGGATTTTATGCCTTGCGGTGCGGCTCAGGTGCGAATTCAGATCCATTATCTTCTATGGGTACGCAGCTGATTCGCAGATGTGTTCAGTTCTCTTCAGGAATTTCTCTCATTCAGCTCAATACACTTCTCCTCCACTCTCCTCTCACCCGGAACTTCTCCCAGGTCTCCAAATTCGCAGCTAAAAACAGAGCTAATCTGTTGAACACTTCCCTTTTCTTTGCAGAGAGATTACAGAGCTGAAATTCGCATGCACAAGTGTGAACCCAGCCTCATAGTCTTCAAGTAGGTAACAAAATAAATATTGCACTGGAGATAAAATCGATGTAGCTACATAAACGGTAAATATGGTGTGAGTAATACCAAACGGTAGCAAAAGTAGTCATAAAAACATGTAGCCAAGTATAATACTGGTATAAAAATGTGTACAACGATACCACTGCTAAATCCAGATGAGGAGAGGTTGACATCAGTCCGTCAGCATGTAGATGTCCCGTGAAGGGAACTATCACAACTCCCAGTGCATGGTTGTAGAATCCCAGGTTGATAGAGGGAAGTGTAACAGACCTTGCGTGTGGCAGATAGTAAGGTCCCGCCGGCATGCAGATATGAAGGAACAGCAAAGGAGCCCTTCAGATGGACACAGCAAGCCCCGCCGGTGTCCATGACGTTACCGGATCTCCGACAGAACTACATTAAGGCCCAGAAGCCGGTGGAGAGGTGAGTACCAATCAAAAGAATTTTAATCGATCAAAAAGATTTTGATCGATCAAAAAGATTTTGATCGATCAAAAAAATTAAAGATTAATCGATTAATTAAAAGTTAATTTGCACGGCCCTAATATTAAGATATACTTTCTCTTAAGCCCCGTACACACGGTCAGACTTTTTGCCAACAAACGTCAAAATGAGCGTTTTCCAAAAAATCCAACCGTGTGTGCGCTCCATCAGACAAACTTTTTCGGTTTCAAAAGTCAGGCCAACTCCCTTCAGACAAAAATCCACGGAAAAGTTTGTTTGAAGTCCGATCGTGTGTGCGAGGCTTAACACTGTACAATGTGACTCAGCACAAAAGAGATAAGCTGATTGGCTAAGATATTAAGGGCCAGATTCAGGGTAGATTCATGGGCGCATCTTTATGGTGGAGTAACGTTTCTCATTTACGTTACTCCGCCGAAACTTTAGGAGCAAGTACTGTTATTCACATAGCACTTGCTCCTAAAGTTGTGGCGGCGTAGCGAAAATGAGCCGGCGGAATTCAAATTGGGCGGGTAGGGGGCGTGTATTATGTTAACTATGCGCGATCCCGCGGCGAACGTACTGCGCATGCGTCGACTGTCAGTGCGCATGCTCCAAATTCTGTCAGTGAACGTCAATGACGTCAATCCCCATTCACGGACGTTTTACGCAAACGACGTGAACATTTTTAAATTCGACGCGATGACGACAGCCATACTTAACATAGGATACTCCACTAGGGGGCTGGTTTTTCTTTACGCCGCGTATCTCTTACGGAAACGTCGGAAAGTCACTGCGTCGGGCCTGAATACGATCGTGAATTGCCGATTCTCGCTGATTAACATATTCTCGGCGTTAATCAGCGGGAACGCCCCGAGCGCCATTTTTAAAATTGCAGTTCCGATACGACGGCGAAATACAATTACGCCGCTCGTATAGGAACTCCAACCCGGCGTTTCTTGTTTTTTGCTTACTGAAAACAGAAACGCCGGCTCAAATTGAGAGTTAGGCTGGAGTATCACTGATACTCCAGCCTAACTCTAACTGAATCTGGCCCTAAGTATGATACATCACTCACTAACTACACTGCCCAGTGCTCATTCGAAAAGAACAATGAAAATACGAACATACGAATGAAAATACGAACAGACAAAGGATTTAAAATACGGAATGCAAATCATTTGTTATAGATGTCATTTTTGTTTTTTTGTGTTTCGTATTTTAGTAAGATTGTCCAATCATACGTTCGTATTTTCGCTTGTTCGTTATTTTGCTTATTCGTAATTCTGTCATTTTCGTATTTTGGTTCTTTCAGCTTTTCGGATGTTCGAATTAATCCGAATGTACGAATACTAACAAATTCGTACGAAAATCCATTTGTTACGAACAGGAACGCACATGTCTAGTACATAGTCTGTTCAGATAGCAAAGCTGTGGGGGGAACTCAGCATACCCCACCCACTACAGGCTGCCTGCAGAAAACTACAGGAGGGGGCGGAGACAAGACCAGTCACCCTGCACAAGGAGAAAGAGCAGCAGCGACTGGTCTTTATTACAGGAAGGTCCTGCACAGAGGCAATATTTACCACTAGATTACTGCACAGATCTGAAAGAAATACACAAAGCACACCAAGATTCAATAAGAATACATATGATGAGTGTATTTAGACAATAAGGGCCAGATCCACAAAGGAATTACGCCGGCATATCCCGGCGTAATAAGAGGAGGCTGGGTCTAATTTTGGAAAGATGCTAGGGCTGAAGTAAGCAAGGAAGAGCCTATACTCCAGGAACAGGGGAGTTACAGGAATTAAGAAAAGCTACTAAAAGGGGAAGTCATTATGCTGACCACATGGTATTTAGAGCCTATAGGAAACGTAAAAGCTACGTGTGAATGGTCGGGACTACTTCTCCTCACATTCAGGCTGGAGGAGGGTTGGTGTTCCCAGATGTTCAGATTACTAACAATAAGGTCACTTTGAGCAATAATTTGCTTTTAAGTGTTAAATAAGCATCACATTATAATGGCAAAGCCTTAGTAGAACATTATGTATTTTAATCATGGATTTGAAATAGTTCTAATAAATACAATGTTTTAAGTTATTGTGGTACTATTTATCATTGCTTACATTTTACCTATGATTGCTGTTTTTGTGAACCCTGAGAGGCATTTTTGATAGATTACAATAACATTGGATTTTGTATATTTTCTTGAACAAACAGTAAGAAATTTAATGAAAATATGTGAAATATAAATAGGGCTAATGTTAAAGGGTCACTAAAGGAAAACATTGTTTTGCTGAAATGACTGTTTACAGGGCAAAGAGACATATTAGTTAACTGGTTCCTTTTAAAAATGAATAAAAATAGATAAAAAACAATCATATAATGTGCCTGCAGTTTCAGTTTAATTTTTAAACTGGTTTCATGTTTCCGTGAAGTAAAGAGACACACAGAACAAAAACAAACAAATACAGGGCAATGTTCGTTTTTTTAATCTGAAAGGAGAAAGTACTGTATTCACAAAGCACTTGCTCCTAAAGTTGCGACGGCGTAGCGAAAATGGGCAGGTGGAATTCAAATTGGGCGGGTAGGGGGCGTGTAGTATTTAAAATAGGCGCGATCCCGCGGCGAACGTACTGCGCATGCGCCGGCTGTCAATGTATCCCAGTGCGCATGCTCCAAATTATGACGGTGTTTTGGAAGTGAACATCAATGATGTCAATCCCCATTCACAGACGAGTTACGCAAACGACGTAAAACGTTTTCAATACAACGCGGTCACGACGGCCATACTTAACATAGGATGCGCCTGCTTTTTGTTGCTTTATCTTTACGCCAGGAAAACCCTTACGTAAACGTCGTAAAGTGACTGCGTCGGGCTCACGTACATTCGTGAATTGCCGCATCTCGCTGATTTACATATTCTCGGCGTAAATCAGTGGGAACGCCCCTAGCGGCCATTTTAAAATTGCAGTTCCGATACGACGGCGAAATACAATGACGCCACTCGTATCTTAACTCAATCCCGGCGTATCTTGTTTTCTGAATACAGAAAACAGATACGCCCTCGTAGGTTAGAAGTTACGCGGATTATCTAGAGTTAAGCCGCGTAACTTCTACCTGAATATAGCCCATAGTAATCACACCTCATTGATCATGGACCACAGTGAAAAGCTAGCATGAGTTTTTTCATAAGGAGCCAGACAAGCAGGAAGTGTGGAGATCAGAGAAGTATTACAGCTAGTTCAAAGCAAAAACGAACAATGAGGACATGAAACCAGGACTGCAGTAAGGTAAAGGAAGCCATTTAGCTAAAAAAAAAATTCCTTTAGTGATCCTTTAAATATTAAAAAAAAAAAAAAAATGGAATTTTATAACCTCCCTCCCCAATAAGCAGTTTTATTTCTCTGCAATGCATTGAGGGTATGTAACAAAAAAATTTAAGTATACTGATACTATTTATCATAGGTTATATTATAAATGTGATTGCTTTTTTTGTGAATTCCAAGAGTCATTTTTGAAAGATTACCATAACATTGGATATTGTACATTTTCAAATATTGAACAGTTTAACGCATTTTTTTCTTCTTGATCATTTAGTCCTTTAACAAGCAAAACCCACAACTACAAAAATATCACTGAAATAGTAGGCAATTAAATGAAAATATATGAAATTTAAATAGGGCTCATGTTGAATATTTAAAAAAAAAAATGTAATTTCAAATTCCAATATATGGGAAGTACCTACATAAATACTGAAGAATTTCTATGTACCCACTGGAAACTAAAGAACCACCACATGTACTGTACCAATAAGACATACACATAAAAAACAAGTGCTGACCACTTAGCCACTCTAAACAAATTGATACAAGACATATAATAATACAATGCTTACTATTTTAGAATGCAGCATCAAACCAACTTGAAGGTCTTGGGGTGCAGTTCCAGGTTGCAATAACATCAGTATGCCATAGAATAGAACAGCAGAGATCACATATATATATAGGGCCAGATTCAGGAACAGTTACGCTGGCGGATCGAGTGATCCGCCAGCCTAACTGTGACTTTGAGCCGGCGTTTCTGTTTTCTGTAACCAGAAAACAAGAAACGCCGGGTTGAAGTTCCGATGCGAGCAGCGTAACTGAGTTTCGCCATCGCATCGTTACTTCAACTTAAAATTGGCGCCGGGGGCGTTCCTGCCGATTTACGCTCAAAAAATATGTTAATGAGCGGAAATCGGCAATTCACGATCGAAATCCGGCGCGACGCAATGACGATACGACGTTTCCGGACGGGATACGCGGCGCATAGATATACCTACATGGGGTAGGAGTATCCTATGTTAGGTATAGGCGTCGTCATCGCGTCGGGAAAAAAAAAAAAAACGTCGCTTGCGTAAAACGGTCATGAATGGGAATGTGACGTCATTGACGTTCATTCACAGATTTTGGAGCATGCGCACGGGGATGTTTTGACACTCGACGCATGCGCAGTACGTTGGCGGCGGGATCGCGCGTAGTTAGCATACTACACGCCCCGTACCCGCTAAATTTGAATTCCGCCGGCTCATTTGTGATGCGCTGCCGCAACTTTAGGAGCAAGTGCTTCGTGAATGACAGCACTTGCTCCTAAAATTTCGGCAGCGCAACGCAAATGAGAAGCGTTACTCCAGAGCAAAGATGCTCTGGACTACCTGAATCTGGCCCATAATGTGTATTTTAAATTCCACTTTAAAAAATGTTATTCTCATAAGTTCAAACGCTCCCTGCCCAATAAACAGTGTTATTCCCTTGAAATACTTTGGGGGGTATATAATATAGTTGATTTAGAGGCAAAAAGGTAACATTTTCTTTAATCCAAATGCAGAGGTTCAGTTTTCTAATAACTATGAAGATTATATATACACTTTAGTGACAAAGGTATTGGTATGCCTGACTTTACACGCACATGAACTTTAATGGCATCCCAGTCTTAGTCCATAGGGTTCAATATTGAGTTGGCCCACCCTTTGCAGCCATAACGGCTTCAACTCTTCTGGGAAGGCTGTCCACAAGGCTTAGGAGTGTGTCTATGGGAATGTTTGACCATTCTTCCAGAAACGCATTTGTGACGTCAGGCACTGATGTTGAACGAGAAGGCCTGGCTGGCAGTCTCCATCCTAATTCATCCCAATTCATCTAGTTGAGGTCATGCCTCTGTGCAGGCCAGTCAAGTTCCTCCACCTCAAACTAGCCCACCCATGCCTTTATGACCTTGCTTTGTGCACTGGTCCTAATCATTTGATGGAGGGGGAATTATAGTGTGGGGTTGTTTTTCCGGGGTTGGGCTTGGCCCCTTAGTTCCAGTGAAGGGAACACATAAGGCGTCAGCATACCAAGACATTTTGGACAATTTCATGCTCTCAACATTGTGGGAACAGTTTGGGGATGGCCCCTTTCTGTTTCAACATGACTGCACACCAGTGCACAAAGCAAGGTTCATAAACACACGGATAAGCGAGTTTGGGGTGGAGGAATTTGACTGGCCTGCACAGAGTTTGGACGTAGATCTGATAGAAGACCTTTTGAATGAATTACAGTGGAGACTGCAAGCCAGACCTTCTTGTCCAACATCAGTACCTGACCTTACAAATGGGTTTCTGGAAGAATAGTCAAACATTCCCATAGACACATTCCTAAACCTTGTGGACAGCCTTCCCAGATGTGTTGAAGTTGTTATAGCTGCAAAGGGTGGGCCAACTCAACATTGAATCCTACGGACGAAGACTGCGATAATATTAAAGTTCGTGTAAAGGTAGGTGTCCCAATATTTTTGACAGTATAGTGTATATAGAAATATATAACATAATTTACAGTTGAGTTTGATGTGGTTTGTAAGGAGTCTTCATTCTCCTCTAGTTATCAGCATTTTAAAGCAATGCAGGTATCTCAGATCAAACTCTGATTATGGCCAGTTACGCTACAAGTCTGCGGTAAGAAACCCCTATCCCAAGCAAAGATTGTCTTCCCAGGCTATTATTAGCTTGGAAAATTAAGTAAAAAATAGAACTAAGATAAGCGTTGTCATTAAAAGTTTCAAAATAAACTACAAGAATAATCTGTTCTCAGGATCACGGCAGTATGTCAACCTCTTTAAACAAGAAGACCCGTATCGTGTTTTCTACCTGTGACAACTTCTGTGCACTACTGACAAAGATAAAACTAAAAATAGCTTGTAAAAGAAGAGTCTGTCTACCTTTCCAATGGACTGTGTGTGGATTCTTTGCTGTTTTGAGAAGTTCAGGGTGCTACTGCTACCCGAAACTTCCTTTGAATGACAATTGCACAGTCATGAAACACTCTATCCATCTGAAATTGTTATTATTTATTTTAAACAAGTAGAGCTTTTTTGGTGGTATTTAATAATCACATTTGGGGGGGGGGGTTTCTTTGTTTCTGTTATACAATTTTGCAAATAAGTAATTTTTTTTCTTCACTGATATGCGCTGATGAGGCTGCACTGATGCAGAAGTGTTTTGACGAAAATTCCAACTCACCAAAATCTCAAACCACATCTCACTTCCGGTGACTGTACAGCAGCAATAGTTGGAGATTTTGGCGAGTTGCTGTTTTCACAAACCACTGGCAGCATGACCATGTACCACTATGGTACATGACCAGTTGTCTGTTTTCACAGGGTAAGGAAGAAAAAAATGGTCACCGTCTTGAAGGCAGCCATGTTATTGGTTAGTAGTGGGCGGACTAACAATGTCCACTCATTATAGCCTGTACAGTAGTGTATAGGCTGCCAGTGGTCTGTTAAAACAGCAACTTGTCGAAATCTTCGATTATTGCTGCTGTAGTATAACCGGAAGTGACCTGGTTTGAGATTTTGGCGAGCTGTAGTTTTCGGCAGAACAGTGGCACTGGTAAGCTGCACTGATTGACACTGATGGGCACTGATAGGTACTGATTGGAACTAATGGGGATGCACTGTTTATCAGGATACTGATTATCAGTGTAAACAGTAGACATGTGCACACATGTCACGTTTTCGTCCGAAAAATTAATTTACTTAGCTACACCTGAAATTCGTTTTTATTTATTTTGTTTTTTGTTAAAAAAAAATGCATTCATGACCTCCCAGCCTCCCTTCAGTATTCTTATTTACAATTTAAACATTTTTTTCTTTCTACTTTCCCCTCGCTCTCGTTGGAGAGGCCCATGGATTTTGAACTCTTATGTGTTGCTGGTCCCTATGAGGCCAAACAGATCTCATCCATATATAAAATCTTACATGAAACTCCTCCCCTGACAGACTTTACACATTGTTATATGAAAAAATGGTCTACTATTCTACAACGCCCAATCTCGTTGTTGGATTGGGGGAAAATATGGGCCAATACGTCAAAAATCCCCCATTGTGTAATGCAGAGGGAGACTGTCTTTAAAATTTTGATGTTTTGATATAGGACCCCGGACTTACTGCACGCTCGTGACTCCACCCTTTCTAAGCTTTGCTGGAGGTGCGGTGGGTCCGTGAGCTCCCTTTTCCATATTTTTTGGGATTGCCCCCTCATTGGCCCTTTTTGGATTAAGATTCGAGAGCTCCTACAGAAACTGCTATTTTACCCTGTGTCTATGTCGCCTATACATTTCCTTTTGGGCTTACCCCTTTCGGAACTGCCTAAAACCTTGCAGAAACTTATGTCCTTTGTTCTTTTGGCTGCAAAGAGAGCTATCCCTAGGCTATGGCTCTCCACTTCACCCCCCACTCTCCATCACGTCCTTTCTATCGTAGCTATCGTAGCTGACACACGTAGGATGGAACATTTGACTGCTAAGATTGGTGACACTTTACCTCTTTTTGATAAGATATGGAAATTATGGGACGATTCTGAGTTCTCCTCGGATTCTTTGTCTGAATCTCTTCAGAACACTTGATCCCCATGGTGCCTCCATCAGTTTATACTAGGTTTTTGTGCTTTTGTTTTGGATTTTTTTTTTTTTTCTCCTTTTTCACTTGGAAATGATCATTCTCACTGAGTTATGTTTATCTCAGATTACGGTTTGTCTGCAATGCCTAGTTGACTGTTTGTTAAGAATTAAGAATTGTCTTGCCAGACTTTACCTGTGTTCCTGATGTGTTTACAGTTCAATTTTGCTCTGTACTGCCGAAAGTTGAAATGCCTTTCCTCTTGTGATATGCTGTACATTGTCTTTAAACTTCCATAAATAAACAATTACGTCCGAAAATCCAAATTTGAAGGTGTCTGTCGAATGTTCTAATAAAAAAAAAAAAAAAAAAATTGACTCTTCATGTCTCTCTATGTCGACTCTTCATGTCTCTCTATGTCGAATCTTTTCTCCTCTATGTCAAATCTTTTCTCTTTATGTAGAATAATAATAATAATAATAATAATAATAATAATAATAAAATCAGTGTGGAGTAGTTTTTACAAATTGAAAGCCATTTTATTACACCGGGAAGATGAAATGCAGTGTGTATAAAAGTATTATACTTATTCAGCAAATAAACTAAACTTGCTTTTAAAAAAAACTTTTTTATTACAAATGAGATCACAAGGACAGTATGGGGCAGATTCACAGAGAAATGGATTTTCGTAGCGTATCAGAAATACACTACGCCGCCGTTTTTTACCTTGCTCTACGTGGAATTCAGGTAGATTTTCTACGGTAAACGACGGCGGCGTAGTGTATTTCTCCCGTCGCAATCCATCTGCGCGAGTAGGGGGCGTGAAACATTTAAATTAGGCGCGTTCCCGCGGCGATCGATCTGCGCATGCTCCGTTCGCAAATTTCCCGCCGTGCATTGCGCGAAATCACGTCGTGACGTCATTCGTTGTTTATGTAGCGTACTTTACGGGCGATCCACGTCCCGACGAGTTATGTAAACAAAATAAAATTTTAAATAAATTCGAAGCGGGAACGACGGCCATACTTAACATGGGCTACGTAAAGTTAGAGCAGCAAAAAGCTGCTCTAACATTACGTATAAAAAAATAGACGAAAACGATTGCGACGCCCGCTCGTATGTTCGTGAATCCCCGTAAAAACACATTTGCATATCCCGACGCACCAAAACGACGCGAACTCCTCCCAGCGGCCGCGAATAGATGGCAGCGTAGATCCGAAGGCTTACGAAGACGTAAGCCTCTCGGATCGAAGCCCGAAGCCGGCGTATCATGGTTTGAGGATTCAAACTAGTGATACGCCGCGCGAAATTTGAAATTACTCCTGTCTAACCCCAGTTAGACAGGCGTAATTGTTTTGTGAATCTGCCCCACATGTTTAGAACATTTAGGCTTCATTTCCATGGACGTTTTTACAGCCACTTTTCTGAGCGTTTTTTGCAGCTTAAAAACGGCTCTCCATGTTAGTCTATGGCCTCATGCCCACCATGACATTTTTGAGCTGTAGATGGCTGAGCCATTTTTAAGCTGCAAAAAAAAAAAACAGGACCAGTGCGTTCTGAAGTTCCAGCGTTAAAGCTGTAAAAAACGCCAGACGTTAAAAAACGCACAAAAACACACAAAAAACCTCAAAAACGCTACCGCAGCGTTTTTTTTTTTTGTATAATTTTTATATATATATATATATATATATATATATATATATATATATATATATATATATAATTGTATAATTTTATTTAAAATGTTCATATATTTTTCTTTTTTTTTGTTTACAAACGTTATTGTTGGAGGTAAGTGGTGGTACAAATCCAAGAAAATAAGACATATATATAGAGAAGGTTAAAACATATACAAAGTCAGTTTGTGTACAGGGTATAAGACAACTCGTGAAGACCATAATCCGTTATTCAGCTCAACAAAAAATAATAATAAAAAAAAAAAAAAACACGGACAGGCATTTTTAAGCTGTAAAAAAGGCTAAAAAAAGTGGCTGTAAAAACGTCCATGGCAATGAAGCCTTAAACTATACATGATAACGTAACCACCCCCCCCCCCCCCTCCCTTTCCCTCATAATAATACAAAAGCTTCCTGTCAATATGCAATTAGTTCTAGACAATGCTGATCCAGCAGTATATATTGCTCTTGTAAGGGCTTGATCAATTTTCTCTTGATTTTCAGGCGTCCTTTTGGGGGGCCTTGGTTTGGAACACTTTCTGTCTTGAAGATGCTGCTGGTGAAGAAACATTTTGTGATGATCCAGAATCAGCAGAAAGAATGCTTCTGGAATAAGAACTCTGGAGGGAAAGGCTACTTGCACTTTCATTCTGGCCCTCATTGTTTAACTCGATAAAGTATTTTTTAAATGTCTATAGGGCATGCAGGGATGTGTTTTGTCATCATTGTAGCATTACAATTACAGAATATTTCTTCTCATAGTATTAGCAAATTACAGCCTTGCTCTCAGCAGAAAATGCACTGAAGAAATGTTTCACAACTCATATGCCGTGTACACACCATCACTTTATGTGATGAAAAAAAACGACATTTTTTGTGAAGTAAAAAACAACGTTTTTAAAACTTCAATTTTCAAAAACGACGTTGCCTACACACCATCGTTTTTTTTTTACAATGCTCTAGCAAAGCAAGGTTATGTTCACCACTCTTTTCCATTGAAGCTCGCTTCATAACTAGCTTCTGGGCATGAGCGGGTTGAAAAACGTTGTTTTAAACGTCGTTTTTGCTACACACGGTAATTTTTTGTGAAACAAAAAACGACGTTTTTAAAAACGACACAAAAAATTTAAGCATGCTTCAATTTTTTTTTTTGTTCCTTTTCACAAAACATAAAACGACGTTTTCCCCCACACACGGTCATTTAAATTGACGTTTTTAAAAACGTCGTTTTTTTCCATCACATAAAGTGATGGTGTGTACGCGGCATAAGGCTGGGTTCAAACCGCAGCACACATCGGTTTACAACAGGAGTTCGGTGCATCTCCATTCACCGTTTTAGATCTGATTTCAGCCCGAATTTTGGGCTGAATTCAGAACTGAAATGGATCAAAAGATGCACAGGGCTCCTGTGCAATTCACACCCGATCCGTTGCTGGTCACAATATCCTGTTATGCAAATTCAATTCGCAATAGTGTGAACCCAGCCTGAATGTTGGTCTCGCCATTTTACTGAGAGGAGGAAAAGAAAAAAACGATTTACTCACAGACTATAGGGATGCATACTAGCTCATTATGCCCTTATCTTGCAGGGGTTTTTTTGTTTGTTAGTTTTTTTTTTGAGTTTTACAACTTTTTTAAAGTATTTATCTTTTATTAAAGTAGAACTATAGGCAAATCTTTTTTTTAATTGTGGATAGAGCAAGGGAGATTTTCCTTCATTTCCTGATCCATAACCAAACAGGAGGGGAGAGGAAATTCCTGCAAATTAAGGGAACTTCCTTGGGGACCCCCAGCTCCCTCATAGGGGGAGTCCCTCTGCCCCATTGGGGTCCCGTTGGGCCTCAGTTGGGCTCCCAAGAGGAGCAGGTAGGGCGGGGTGAGTGGGAGGCCCCCCCTCACACCCGCCATTGCCACCAGGGGCATGGAGAAGGATGGTGATTGCCTCTGGGGGGAGGGTCTGCCTACTCCCAACTCCTGCAGTCCGGCTCTTCTCTCTCGAGTTCACGCACAAGAATACACTTTAAAAAAAAAAAAACTGATAGGAGTTCTATTGCCGCGTACACACGACCGTACACACGACCATGTTCTAGAAAAAAATATGTTTTTTTCAACGTGATTCTTGTCAAGCCTGCCTTGCATACACACGATCGGGAAAAATGCTCGAGCAAAGCCCGGTGACGTACAACACGTACGACAGCACAATAAAGGTGAAGTTCCATTCGACCATGTTCTAGTAAAAAAAAATACACACGACGTTTTCAAAAACGTCATTTAAAATGACTGTGTGTGGGCAAAACGTTGTTTTATGTCTTCAAAAAAACGACCAAAAAAAAATTCGAACATGCTTGAATTTTTTGTGTCGTTTTTCAAAACGTGTTTTTTTGTGTCATAAAAAGTGAAGGTGTGTGGGCAAAACGATGTTGAAAACAACGGGTCAGATTCAGAGAGCGATTACGCCGGCGTAACAGGAGATGCGCGGCGTAAGTCTAAATGTGCGCGTGCGTTTCGATGCACGGCATCCCCAAAACGAGATACGCAAGAAATCTACTTTTTTTTGTCCAGCGTAATTTCGTTAGACAGGCGCATCCGTCCGCGCAAAACTGCGCTAGGCACACCATTGATTTGCTATTCAAATATGCTAATGAGGGAGTTACGGGGATCCACAAAAGAACGTTTGTGCAGCGCACGCTACGCGCTGTGCGCAACAGCTAAATGTTCTGTCTAAAATTAGACCATATAAAAGCTGGTCTAAAATTACAAAATTCGTCTACATGTCAGGTAAAGCAACAATGTTAGTGAGGAGCTGAGCAGTCACACATGGTGCCCAACAAACTCTATGCCAACATGCCAGTGTCATCCATGCTCATAGCTATACTACTGACTTTAGATGAGCAAAGAAGGAGGAGGGCACTGAGGAGGGCACTGAGGAGGGCACTGAGGAGGGCACAGGAATTCTTTATTTATTTTTTTCTAGTTTTTTTTTTGGCTTATTTAAACTTTTCAATTTAATCTAATCTAATACAATATTCTTAGCTGATACAAGCCCCTCAATCTTCACTCTTCACTCTTCACGGGAGAGGATATATCACACACGCATAGACATCTATGACATGAGTGATTCTGAGGTGTCTCGCATCTTCAGATTCACCCCTCATGCCAACATGGAATTAACCACAACCTTGCAGGAGGACATCAGCAGCCCAACACATGACACTACCCATGACACCCATGACAGCTACATATACAATCAGAGCCCCATCCACACAGATTGCGAAAAGAACATGTATGGGGACAGCTGGCTGGTTGGTGAGTGACATGGGTGGCAGGCATGACTGCCCCCCCCATGATGCACACATCACAAGGGACACATGCACTACTAACATCCTCCTGTCTTTTCCCTTCAAGGTGACTCTGCATATGCACTGGGACCCCATCTCATGACCCCATCTCATGCCAGCTCACATTATGCATCTTTGCACGTTAAACACACACATTAATCATGGCACAATGAGAATGCATGCATGCACACCACTGTGGTCCCTAGCACACACACCCCACATCCTCATCACATTGGATTGGCACCAGTTCACCATGCAGGACTTGTGAGCAGCCATGCCACGCCAAGGCTCCAATTATGTCACTGTACATTCATACACCATTCACACGGACCTGGGGATCACTTCTCCCTGGTCCTGGGGAACCCTTCTCCACCAAAATTGAGGGTGACACCCCTTTTCCCGCAGGAATGTCACCCCCACATCATACACAAACAGAACAAAAAATAAATAAAAATTGACCAGCAAAAATAAAAAATGGCCATCAAAAATATAATTTAAACGAAATAACAACAAAGAAATCACATAAAAGACAAAAATCACTCTCAAAGACACATCACAAACAAACAAACAAACGCTAATAAACAACAGAACAAAAGCACCTTGCTGTATAGGGAGGGATACAAAGGGATGTACTTTTGCAAAGGAAGTGCGTTTGTGTCTGTCTATTTAAGCTCTCTGCGTAGTTCACTAAGTTGCCCTGGTCCACTTCCAATTTCACTGATTGCACCGTTCCCGAGTTGTGAGCATGCGCACAGAGGTGCTGACCATGGTCTGCTTCAAGCGCGCATGCGCGAGCCGGCCGGCCGGCCCTTCATTTGCATGGGGTCATGGCTCATTTCAATGTAACACGCCCACGTCCTTCCCAATTTGTATTACTCCGCCTTGCGCCTCTGAAATAACGTTCCGCATGCGCAATTTTTTGCGTAAAAGCGACGAGAATAGGGTGATTGCGCGGCTACATTGCGCAAGTCTAACGTAAAGGCGGTGCACTACGCCGGTCCAATATTGCGCAGATGTACCTGAGTCTGGCCCAATGTTTTTAAACCTGCGCATGCTCAGAAGCAAGTTATGAGATGGAGCTTCTATGGAACAGAGTGCCGTCGAACGTGGTGTACGTCACCAGGCTTTGCTAGAGCATTTTGGAAAAACTATGGTGTGTATGCAACATCGTTTTGGAAAATGAAGTTTGAAAAACATCGTTTTGTTTCATCACAAAAAGCGATCATGTGTACGCGGCGGCATTAGGCTTTTCAGTCTTTGTGCTTTTCAGTCTGTTACAGCGTAATGAATGTGCTATCTCCATTACGGACGCTCCCATCTCATAACTTGCCTCTGAGCATGCACGTTTTTTTCCCGTCGTTAAAGCCTACACATGACCGTTTTTCACAACGTGAAAAATTAGAGCATGTTCTAAATTTTGAATGCCCATTTTTCACGTCATGAAAAATGCTCTGGAGCCCACACACACACACACGATCGTTTTAATTACCATTTTCACATCATGAAAAATGGTCGTGTACGCGGCATAATCCCTCTCCACTCCATCCAAAACTAAAAAAAAAGTTTTGCCTTTAGTTATGTTGAGTAAACCCTTTTAAATAAAGGGATGTGTCCATACAAAGTCATTTGATGTCTAGTCTTACTTTTTTAAAGGTGAACAAAATTAAAACATTAAATGGGCTGTACACTCACTTCACTATCTGACATACCACATATGGTTAGCTTTTTATGGAATGTTCGTGGTCTACGCCACACATTAGGGTACATTTATTAATTCTCTTGCAAAGCAAAGCATTGCTAAACAAAAGCAGTGAGCGAGACAGATCTGAGACAGATTTATGATAATTAAGCAGCTTCATTCATAATTTCCTTCCATTGCTGCAAGTAGCAAAATAAAACCTACCCCTAAAAATTTAGAAAGGAGTACCAGACCAAAGGCCAAGATAATATTTAATTGGTAATAAACAAGTCACATAGCCAATGTGTTTCAGGGGAACAACACTGTTCCTTCACCAAGAACAAACATAAAGCATATTCAAAATAATGAAAAAATATAATCATTTTCAAAAATGTTTTTATTATTTCGACTATGTCTTATGTCTTATGTCTTGTCCTGAAGCCAAAACAGGAAGAAGTGAGAGAAAATCCGTCTAAAGAAAGGAAATCACCTATTTGTCACCCGGGTCACCAAAACAGTGTCCCCATGAGGCCGCGTACACACGATCAGACAGGTTCGATGAAACTGGTCTGCAGATGGTGATGGTGATATGGTGTGTACGGCCCATCAGACCGTTGTCCGTCGGACAAAAGTTTTAAAACATGCTTTAAAACCTGTCTGATGGACACCTGTCCGTCGGACAGATTCGATGGTTAGTACGCCAAAGCATCGGACCAAAAACCTGCGCATGCTCAGAATCAAGGCGACGCATGCTTGGAAGCATTGAATTTTCTTTTTTTCATCACGTTGTTGTGTTCTAAGCCACTGCGTTCTGGTCTGATCGGATTTTGGTCCGATGGTGTGTACGCACATCAGACCATTAGGCCGCGTACACACGATCGAATTCATCTGCTGGAAACGGTCCTACGGACCGTTTCAGCAGACAAATTTGATCGTGTGTACGGGCGGACAGACAGATTTTTCCAGCAGACAGATTTTAAAGCATGCTTTAAAACCTGTCTGCTGGGAACCCGTCCGTCCGACATGTCTGCTGGTTAGTACGTTAACCAGCAGACATATCTGCCCGCACATGCGTCAAATGGATTCGACGCATGCGCGGAAGTGTTTTACTTCCTGGTGCGGTGACGTGGCGTCGTCAACGTCACCGCCACCGCCACGTCACCGCGCTGTCTGCCGGCAGGGATTTTGGTTTGATCGTGTGTACACGATCAAACCAATATATCCCAGCAGACAAATCCGATCAAATTTGTCTGACAGATCGATTTGATCGGATTTATTTGGTCGTGTGTACGCGGCCTCAGACAAGTTCACAGTTGTCTGATGAAAACTGTCCGTCGGACAAGTCTCATCAGACCGGTCTGATTGTGTGTACAGGGCCTTAGAAGATTTCCCCTCTATGCCTGTTCTGGTTTACAACCCAAAACTTGCGATTTTCTTTGGTGTTTCGTCATACTAGTTACCAGGACAAATAGACAGGGTGAATCTCCCTAATGGGAATATAGAGAGCTCTAAGTACCTGCTGGGTGTTCTACTCCTTTTACACTTTTCAAAACTAAAAAAAGTTTGGCCCCTTAGTTATAGTTTAACCAAATTCGAGTTTTCGTTGTAAATATTTTTTTTGAACTTGGAAATGTTTTTCCCTGACATTCTAATGAAGCAGAAACCAAAATGTTCTAGTCCCCAAGACATACCCAACACCCAAATATAACGTGCTTATATCCATTTTTTCAGTAGCAAACCTAAAACATCTGAATGGATTCAAGTACACGCTCTGATTATTATCTCCTTCATAAAAAATATTATTGCAGTGAGCTGTTTTACACCTTGTGAAACACATCTTCGAAAGGTAGATATTGGCTTCTCTTATACAGGAAGTTCATACTCGGAACATTGTCACACGGTGTCCTGCCAAGCAAAATTACGCTGTAATGTGATTTAATGGAAATGCCAAATAAACAACAGATTTCAAAAAATATTTTCTATGCATCATGCAAAACAGCAAGGCATGTTACCAGGGCGGTTTTGAAGTGTATAAACACAATAGAGTCTACTTTTTACGCAACTTTCACTGAAAATTCTCATCTTTTTTTGTTTTTAACAGATTGATTTGGAAAACTGTGTGATATCTAGGTGAACGTTTTCGTGTTTATCATAATACTTCTAATATAGTGCATAGAGCCTTGAACTTACATGCCCCCTGTGACAGGGGGTCTGCATGTACCGAAAGCCACATTTCAGGATTTGTGGATTTTATCAATAAAAACTTCTTGTTCTTATACATCTCCAAGCGGGTTTCATTTAATACAATTTGATCATTATTTTATGGAGTACAATTTAATGTGAGAAACACTAAGCCAAGTGCAGTGAGTTTCAAGCGCTTTTGGATATGTTTTGCTGCTATGGGAGAAGGACCATCACCTACCTGGTTCTGAACTCCTGGCCAGCCGTGCTCACCATCCGTGGGCTCTTTGGCACTGCCAGCTGACGCTCCTGTTCGATTGAAGATCCTACCCAATGGCCTCCCAAACCCTGAGCATACAGGCTGCATGGCAGTGTCAGTGGAGCTCCCGGCCCTTCCCCATACCTGTTGGTGTGAGAATACAGGTACAGCACAATGCTGCTGCTGCCTGCCTTCTATCTACCCAGTTCTGGTCACAGACGCTTCATGATGGGGCAGCCAATTTGCTGACAGTGCTGGCCCAAGGGGCAGCTGCTTTGGGCCCCACAACAATGACTGGGCCATGGGCAGCTTCCCTTTTGCCCCCGTTAAAGACATCCCTGATCATAGGTAGATCAGTTCATCATATTGGTTGAACTTGATTGGACCATCAATTTACACAGCACTTTACATATACATTATACATTCACATTGGTCCCTACCCTCAAGGAACTTACAATCTAAAGTCCCTAACTCACATTCATATACTAGGGCCAATTTGAAATTGTGTTCCAATCAGATTTTTGTTGTTATATTTTAAATAGTAGTGGTTAATACTTCCCTTCCAGATGCTAGCCAATTGCTCATTGACTCACACTGAAAATGTCCTAATAGTGCATCCTACATATTGCTTGATGCAAGGACAGGTCAACAAATAAACAATAAATCTTGTAGCACAAGTGGTAAAGTGCTTCATAGTGTTGGTATGTTGTGTGGCAGATGAAGTGAATGTGTCCGTTTTCCGTCTCATAGGCCCTGTACACACGATCAGACCGGTCCGATGAGAATGGTCCGACGGTGAAGTGGCCTGATGGTCTGATGTGCGTACACATCATCAGTCCAAAATCCGATCGTGTCAGAACGCGGTGACGTAGAACACAACAACGTGCTGAAAAAACGAAGTTCAATGCTTCCAAGCATGCGTCGACTTGATTCTGAGCATGCGCAGGTTTTTCGTCCGATGCTTTTGTGTACTAACAATCGTTTTGGTCCGACGGTCAGGCATCCATCGGACAGATTTTAAAGCAAGTTTTAAAACTTTGGTCCGAATGACAACGGTCCGATGGGCCGCACACGATCAATTTGCTCCGATGAAACTGGCCTTAAGGCCAGTTTCATCGGACCGGTCTGATCGTGTGTACGCGGCCCTACAGGTATTGTAGAGCCACACATTACACTTCCAATAAGGGAAGTAACCTCACATTGCTGGAAAAAATGAAATTGTTTTAGGGGGATCATTACCATTGGGTGCTATCTGTCCTTGTATTGACCGTGCCCCTCTAAATATAACACCCCCTTATTCCGAAATGGCAGGGCCCAGATATCTATCACACTGTAAGACTCTCCAGTGCGTCTTGATTATTTCCTTAATCTGTCTGGATTGGACTGAATAAGTGGTAAAAAGCGCCCATCTAAATGTATTGCCTGCCACAGGCTTAGGGCGTACCATCAGCAGAGAATTCCTGTCTAGCATAGAGATTATTAATCTCTGCATCTAGATCTCCAGATTAATAGCCTTTTTCTAAGAATCTACTCTTCAAAATTGAAGACTGAGAGTGGTCTAGCCATAGCACTTAGTAGCCAGAGCAGCTTGATCAGGGTTTTAGTAAAACATCCTCACCACCAGGTCTCATCCTTTGAGCCATCATTTGGATTTAGACTTAAAGGGCAGGTTGAGCATTATTGATGGATGTAGGAAATAGGAAGTCCACTTAGATAAAACGCGTCAGATTAGGCTCATTACTCACCAAAGTGGTCCTTTTTACTTTTGTGATCATTCATTTTTATTACTACGCATGCCAATATTTTTTTTTTTCAATATTCTTTATCTATACCATGTGGAGCCCTTCTTTTTTTCTCTTTACATCTTCATTGATGAGAGCTTTTTTTGGCCCTTCCATCTGGCTGTTTGAACTTGGTTTCTCAACCTTACAGTCACCTACAAGACCCCTTGAAACTGCACCTGGATTCCCATGATCGTTGTGGAAGACATCTTGGCTCTCTCCTTGATTGACTCGTTGTCATCGACAATCAAGTCCACCTTCTCTAGTAAGAGTACATACCCCATTATTTTGATTGAAGATACAACACCTCAATGTTTCCACGTGTTCGCTATATCACTGTGCTTCTCTTCTGAGCAGCAACTATTTTATACTGAACTTTATGGGCCAGATTCAGGTAGATGGGCGAATTTTTATTTTATAGTAACGTTTCTCATTTACGTTACTCCGCCGAAACTTTAGGAGCAAGTACTGTATTCACATAGCACTTGCTCCTAAAAATGAACGAAAATGAGCCGGCAGAATTCAAATTGGGCGGGTAGGGGGCGTGTATTATTATAACTAGGCGCGATCCCGCGGCGAACGTACTGCGCATGCGTCGACTGTCAGTGCGCATGCTCCAAATTCTGTCAGGGAACGTCAATGACGTCAATCCCCATTCACGGATGTTTTACGCAAACGATACGAAAATTTTTAAATTCGACGCGATGACGACGGCCATACTTAACATAGGATACTCCACTAGGGGGCTGTTTTTTCTTTACGCCGCGTATCTCTTACGGAAACGTCGGAAAGTCACTGCGTCGGGCCCGAATACGATCGTGAATTGCCGATTCTCGCTGATTAGCATATTCTCGGCGTTAATCAGCGGGAACGCCCCGAGCGCCATTTTTAAAATTGCAGTTCCGATACGACGGCGAAATACAATAACGCCGCTCGTATAGGAACTCCAACCCGGCGTTTCTTGTTTTCTGACTACAGAAAACAGAAACGCCGGCTCAAAGTGAGAGTTAGGCTGGAGTATCCTTGATACTCCAGCCTAACTCTACCTGAATCTGGCCCTATGTGTTCACTACATGGATTGGTTCATTCATTTGGACATTTCCCATAATCTTCCATATATGAGTTATATTTATATATGTTATGTTTTCACACTTTGTGACCTACCTTCATGTGTAGAGCAACATTTGATTATTGCTTACTCAACTTTTTTGTGCTACATTTTCCATTTACCTTGTACTCATGGAGTACAAGCCATGTAAAAGCGTAATGTTCCAGCCATAAAAATAAATAAATGGGACAGTACACACGATCGGACATTCGGACATCAAAACCGTGAATTTTTTTTTGATGGATTGTTCGCTCAAACTTGTCTTGCAATCACACGGTCACACAAATGTTGTCGGAAATTCCGAACGTCAAGAACGTGGTCACGTACAACACTACGACGAGCCGAGAAAAATGAAGTTCAATGATTCCGAGCATGCGTCAAATTGAATCCGAGCATTGGTAGGATGTTTGTGCATCGCAATTGGCTACAAACGGCAAGAACTTTTGTTGTTGTCGGAAAAATTGAGAAACAGCTCTCAAACATTTGTTGTCAGAAATTATGACAGAAAATGTCCGATGGAGCATACACACAGTCGGATTTTCCGACAACAAGCTCACATCGAACATTTGCTGTCGTAAATTCCGACCGTGTGTATGCGGCATAAGGCTGGATCCTGCTTGGACTTTTTTTTTTTTGACAAAGGCCATAAAGTACTGGGCAAGGCTTGGAAGAGGTGGCCAAAGGTAAGTATTTTGGTAGATGACTTCACTAAAAGTGAAGTTGTCCTTTTAATACAGTAATTTGGCTTTGGACAATATAGCAACATATACTGTAGATAATGTTTGTCAGCATGGTGCAGTTTGCCGGACTCTATGGGCCAGATTCAGGTAGAGTTATGCCGGCGTATCACTGATACGCCGGCATAACTCTGACTTTGCGCCGCCGTATTCTGTATTCAGAAAACAAGATACGCCGGTTTGCAGGAAAGATCTGACAGGCGTAATTGTATTACGCCGTCAGATCTTAAATGCAATTTTAAAATGGCCGCCAGGGGCATTCCCGATGATTGTAAATGGGGATTTACGTCGGTTACGTTCACGTCGAAAACACCATCATAATTCGGAGCATGCGCACTGGGATTTTTCAATGGTCGACGCATGGGCAGTACGCTCGGCGCTGGGATGCGCCTAATTTAAATAGCATACGCCCCCTACCCGCCCAATTTGAATTAGGCCGCCCAATTTACGCTACGCTGCCGCAACTTTGCATGCAAGTGCTTTGTGAATACAGCACTTGCGCGTAAAGTAGCAGCGGCGTAGCGTAAATAGGAAAAGTTACGCCGCCGCAAAGAACCGCTCGCCATCCTGAATCTGGCCCTATCTATTTTTAAAGACTGATGGAAGCACAAAAATATCTTGTTTTCATGTACGAAAAGTGTTAAGCAATGGCAAGATACCAAAAAAGCATGGAAGACCGCTTTCAAAAAATAAACAGTACCTTTATGTAGAGTAATTAGATTTGCCAAAGTCAGGTCTGTCGGTGAGTGACAGGTAAACAGCCGGGAAAAAGACCAACACAAATATTTACCTGGGAAAATATGTAGCCCCAGAAACAAGCCGAAGTTTGTCTTTAATGCAAGCGGACATAGTCAGCAGAAAAGATGTTCATGAATGGTTCTAAGCAAACTGTAACTAGAGATGTGCACACATTCTAACCTGGAAAGGAAAAGCAAAATGTGTGAAAAGAAGATAGCAATCATATAAAAGGCACGGTGGTAGGAGGAAAAGTACTGCAAAGATGACATTCAGTCTAAACATTTTGGGCCAGATTCATGTAGCCCGCCGTATCTTTAGGCGGGCGTAGCGTATCTTGTTTAGGTTACGCCGCCGTAAATTAGCGAGGCAAATGCTGTATTCACCAAGCTAAGTTACGGCGGCGTAGCGTAAATGGGCTGGCGTAAGCCCGGGTAATTCAAATGTGAATGAGGTGGGCGTGTTTTATGGTAATGTGTTGTGACCCCACGTTTTTTACATTTTTTTTTAACTGCGCATGCGCCAATCGTGGACGTATCCCAGTGCGCATGCTCAAAATTATGACGCTACGACGCATTGTTTTCGACGTGAACATAATTTACGTAAATCCCCATTCACGGACGTGTTACGCAAACGAGGAAAAATCTGAAAAATTTGACGCGATTCCGACGTCCATACTTAACATAGGATGCGCCATCTTTTTGGTGGTTTATCTTTACGCCGGAAAACGCCTTACGTAAACGGCGTAAATTCACTGCGTCGGCTGGGCGTACGTTCGTGAATAGGCGTATCTCGCTGATTTACATATTCTAGGCATAAATCAGCGGGAACGCCCCTAGCGGCCATCTTAAAAATGCAGTTAAGGTACGACGGCGTAATACAATTACGACGCTCGTATCTTAGCTCAATCCCGGCGTATCTTGTTTTCTGAATACAGAAAAAAGATACGCGGGCGCATCTAAGAAGTTACGCCGCTTATCTAGAGATAAGCGGCGTAACTTCTTACTGAATCTGGCCCCTAATTCATTAAAGTGCAGCTAAACCCAGGACCCCGCATCCACTATATCTGGTCTCCCACAGTACACAGAACATGGAAATTCTATTATTTTAGTAACTATAAACCAAATACCTTTTCTCATTGGCAGTATATAGCAGTCATGTGACTTCTATCAGTGTCTGGTTAAAGCTTTTAGGAGGAGTTTTATTCTACTATGACGGTCCTATGAGACTGCAGGACCCCTGACCCTCTAGTTCAGTGGTTCTCAACTCCTGTTCTCAGGACCCACTAACGGGCCAGATTTTAAGTATTTCCTTGGGAAGATGCAGACTGGAATACTGCAATCACTGAGCAACAAATGATATCACTTGTGATGTATTTCAGTTATCTTGCAAACCTGACCTGTTAGTGGGTCCTGAGGACAGGAGTTGAGAACCACTGCTCTAGTTGGACAGTGCTGATTGGCCCTAAGCTGATCACATGCACCCTCCCAAGAAAAAAAAACTCTCTTGCAATACACACCAAACTGAGCATGTGCAGGGTGCCTCCTAGGACTCTGTTCTATCAACAGATGGATCGGGGACTGTGGAAGAAGGTGAGAATCAGAGAAGACAGGATCAAACAGCCTTTTTACACAATGTGGAAGATTAACCCTCCCACAGTGAGTATAACAAGCATGCTTTACTGAATATAAAGACTTTTTTGAAGAATTTTACTGCTGTGGGTTTAGTAACACTTTAAAGCTGAACTCTAGGCACAAAAACCTGTATTTAAATAGGTTGCTCAATAACCCGTTATGATATAAACCCCCTTTGTGTGCACTAAAAAACTAAAAAAAAATCAATTTGTTTTAAATTATGCATTGACCTACCTCCTTAGACCCAGTCTTTCCAGACAGTATGGTCACCTGCTGACTTGGCACCATCCACAGGCAGTTTAAAGGGGTTGTACAGGTTCGTCTTTTATTTTCTAAATAGGTTCCTTTACAGTAAGTGAGTGCATTGTTGGTTCAACTTTTCCTTCGATTTCCCTTCTAATGCCCTGTACACACGATCGGTTTGTCTGATGAAAACGGACCGATGGACCGTTTTCATCGGACGAACCAATCGTGTGTGGGCCCCATTGATTTTTTTTCCCATTGGTGAAAAAAATAGAACCTGTTTAAAAAATTTCTGATGGTTGAAAAAAACGATATAAAAAAACGATCGTCTGTGAGGAAATCCATTAGTCAAAAATCTACGCATTCTCAGAATCAAGTCGACGCATGCTCAGAAGCATTGAACTTCATTTTTCTCAGCACGTCGTTGTGTTTTACGTCACCGCGTTGGACACGATCGGATTTTTAACTGATGGTGTGTAGGCAAGACTGATGAAAGTTAGCTTCATAGGATATTTGATGAAAAAATCCATAGGTCCATTTTTATCGGATGAACCGATTGTGTGTACGTGGCAATGTTTTTTGCTTTGTTTGAATTTCTCACTTCCTGTTTCTCCTCAGTAAGCTTTCCACCATCATCTGAGTGGTGGATAGTCATTTAGAACAGCTTACTGAACTCCTTACTGAGGAGCAACAGGAAGTGAGAAATTCAGTCAAAGAGAAAAAAAAACATTTAGAAGGGAAATGGAAGGAAAAGGTAAGTGAACCAACAATGCGCTAGCTTAACCTTTCACTTCCTTACTGGGCACTGCTGACCAGGTGAAATTTCAGCTTCTGGCACTGCGGTGATATCGCTTTAACTTTGACAAATTGAGCGCGGTCGTGCGACGTGGCGTTCCCAATACAAAATTGGCGTCACTTTTTTCGACCCACAAATAGAGCTTTCTTTTGACGTGCGTATTTACGATCATCTCGTGCGGTTATTTATATTTTTAAACAAACAAAGAGCGCATTTTTTTAATAAATTGTTGTTATATACATCACTTGTTAGTTTATTTTTTAACATCAAAAAGGACTTTTTTTAGTTCTCAGTTTAGGCCTGGATGGGGTTTCTACATGTTTTTGGTAAGCAATTAACGGTGTGCTGGTTTGCGCATGCTGGTCTCAAATTTCATACAAAATAGGGGACAGACACTTGGGACATTGATCATTACTTGTTATTAATTTATATATTATTTTTTTTACTAGTAATGGCGGCTATCTGCGATTTTTATTGGGACTGCAATGTTATGGTGGACACATCAGACACTTTTGACACATTTTTGGCGCCATTCACATTTATACTGCGATCAGTGCTATAAAAATGCACCGATTACTGTATAAATGTGACTGGCAGTGAAGGGGTTAACACTAGGGGGGCATGGAAGGGGTTAAATGTATTCTGGGTATGTTCTAACTGTGTGGGGGGAGGGGGGTGACTGGGGAGGTGACCTATGCTGCGTCCCTATGTACAAGAGACACAGATCGGTCTCCTCTCTCCCCTGACAGGACATGGATCCATGTCTTGTCCCTGTAACCGCCGATTGCGAGTGCCTGGCGGACATCGCGCCCGCCAGGCACGCGCATCGGTATCTCAGGAATGCAGCGGGCACGTGCGCCAGCGGCCACGCGCGCGCCTCTGGCGGCGCTCGCGCGCCCTCTAGTGGCCATTAAGAGCACAGGACGCATATATGCGTCCTGTCAGAGATTCAGGACCGCCCGACAGCTGCATATATTAGTATGGCCGTCGGGAAGTGGTTAAGGGAACCTATTTAAAAAATAAAAAACAAACCTTTACAACCCCTTTAAAGTATAAATAAAATATGTAAACCTTCACCCTGTAAAACAACCCATTCAATTTAAAAAAGAAATTAAAGGCAAACCATTTGTGTATATCATATAAAAAAAATATATATAAATACCTTTTTCGCCTGTTCTCATTTCCATAACCACTTCAGTTCTTTTTTCTGACACTTTGTTTAAAAAAAAGTTGTACATTTTGTAAAAATCTGTGTTTTTTGCTAAAACATTAGTTAGAACCCCCAAACATCATAAAGTGTTTTTAAAGCAGAGGCCCTAGAGAATAAATTGGTGGGTGTTGCCGTTTTTTAAGCCAAACTGTATTTGCAAAGCATTTTTTCAAATGCAATTATTTTGGAAAAAAAATATATTTTTTTTATTTTTAATGCAAAAAAAAACACAATACTGTTGAAAATTACAATAAAACTGACCCTTTAAATGTATATATATATATATATATATTATATATATATATATATATATATATATATATATATATATATATATATTCTTTTAAATGTATATACAGGTATATATATATATATATATATATATATATATATATATATATATATGTATATATTTGTTACACTGCTGCTTTCATAAATATATTTTATATATTTTATCACTTTTATTGCTGTCACAAGCAATGTGAACATCCTTTTTGACAGTAATAGGCAGTGACAGGTCCTCTTTATGGAGAGATCTGGAGTCTATAAGATCCCAAATCCCTCCTCTGCCCTTAAAAGCATTCAAAACACCAAGATTAGTGTTTTTGAATGATTTTGATTATTCAAAAATGACGCCGTTGGAATCCGCATAAACCATAGCCCAGAGCCGCTCAAAGCCAAATCCGATGGGGCGGGAGAGCCTAATAGAGACACGGAAGGTGGCGGGAGGGGTGGGGATGTCCCTTTCCGCTGCTTGTAATAGCAGCTTGTAATTATCCGCTCTGATTGCTATTACAAAAGTGCTGACCGCTGGCTCTATAAAAACAGTACTGTGATGATGACTGCGGCTGCAGGCATCATCCGGGTGTAACTACTGAAAGTCCAGCGACGTTGCTGGTTGTTAAGTGGATAAGTAGCTCAGAGAGCTAGGGGAGGATAAATAACTGCAAACTAGTCTTTCTAGTAAATGGATGTGCAGGTCAGCAGAATAGTTGCCAGAATGCCAGAAAATGGTCCACACTGTGCTCTCATGCCTAGTGTGGTCAGTTTTTAATAGGAACGCAGGACTGGCAGGAACACAAAGGATTTCATACAAAGGAAGCAATACGAAGAGAAAAGGATACTTTTTCATACAAGTACATGGTACAGCAGCCACATACAGTATCAAGAATGGGAAAGGTTGGGTTTACATATTATTAAACTCTTCAATAAGACACATAAGTTGAATCCAACACAATTTTACCTTAGATAATTGCACACTGCAGTACAGAGGATGTTCTTCCAGTTTTCTTTTTTTTTAAGTGCAAAAAGACAATGAGCCAGATTCTCGTAGATTTGCATATCTACGAGCGGGGCGTAGCGTATGTCATTTACACTACGCCGCCGCAAATTACTGGAGTAAGTGCCGTATTCTCAAAGCACGTGCTCCGTAATTTGCGGCGGCGTAGTGTAAATGGCCTGGCGATAGTCCACGTAAAGCAAAGGGGGTGGCTTGTATTTAAATTAAGTGCGCCCCCGTGCCGAACGAACTGCGCATGCGCCGGCCTTAAATGTAGGCCACTGCGCATGCTCCACAGTACGCCGCAAATACATTGGTTGCGACGTGAACGTAATTAACGCACAGCCCTATTCGCGACGAGTTACGTAAACGACGTAAACGAAGGAAAAACCCGACGCTGTCCCGACGGCCATACTTAACATGGCATACGGCGGACCGACGTAAGGTTACCCCTCATATAGCAGGGGTAAGCTTACGCGTACGCAAACTACGTAAACTACGCTGACGCGGCGCAAAAATGTTCGGGAATCGGCTCATTTGCATATTCGGCGCTGAAATTGACGTAAACGTCACCTAGCGCTCCTGTAGATACACCGGCGTAATTCCTTTGAGAATCTGTTACTGGGAAGTATTAACACTGAAGGAGGAGACAAGGAAGAAATGGGGAGGGTCTAGCTAGGACTGAACTAACTAGCACTAAACAGGAGGTGACTCACAAACTGGATTACTGCACAGATCTGGAAATAATTAGAAAAGCACACCACTTTTCAAATAAGATTCACGTGCCTCTTGTATTTACAGAATATTTTAAGGTATAAAGTGAACCTGTCACCGCGGGGTCACTTACAGTACAAAAAAGACCAACTCTGTAAAAGAAGTGGCACAATTCATACATTTCCAAAAAATTCAATATTTTTTACTTTTTGCTATAATAAATATCCCCCAAAAAGATATAAAAAAACATTTTTTTTCCTCAGTTTAGGCCGATATGTATTCTTCTACCTATTTTTGGTGAAAAAATCGCAATAAGTGCAAAATTTATAGCGTTTACAAAATAGGGGGTAATTTTATGGCATTTTTATTATTATTTTTTTTTTATCACTAATGGCGGCGATCAGCGTTTTTTTTTTCATGACTGCGACATTATGGCGGACACATCGGACAATTTTGACACATTTTTGGGACCATTGTCATTTTCCCAGCAAAAAGTGCTACTGTATAAAAATGCACTGATTACTGTGAAAATTACAATTGCAGTTTAGGAGTTAACCACTAGGGGGCGCTGTAGGGGTTAGGTGTGACCTCATATGCGTTTCTAACTGTAGGGGGGCAGGGCTGGACCTTTAATGTCAGTGATCGTCTTTCCCTATATCAGGGAACAGACTATCAATGACACTGCCACTGTGAAGAATGGGGAAGGTGTGTTTACATACAGCTCTCCCCGTTCTTCAGCTCCTGTGACCGATCGTGGGACACCGGCAGCGATCGGGTCCGCGGGTCCCGCGGGCACGGAGCCCCACGACAGGGCTCTTAAAGGCGACGTGCCTGTGCCCACCCGTGCCATTCTGCCGACGTATATGTGCAGGAGGTGGTCCTTAAGTGGTTAAGAAAAATAATAAGAAAAGCCTTTTTCTTAATTTTTGTTCTCTTAGCAGCTTAGTAGATACTCCCTACATATTCTTATGTGGTAGTGCAGTGTTAATTTCAATTTACTTATACTTAACTTTTTTGACTAAAATGCCTTTTTAGTTTTAGTTGTATTTTAGTCATCTCATTTGTTTTAGTTGTATTTTAGTCAACTAAAATAGTATTAATTTAGTTGACTAAAATATTTTATCCATTAAAAGCCACACATCACAGTGCAACAGGTAGGGAACAGTGTTGACGCGTTTCACACAGACATGCACTTAATCGTAACTAATTTTCTGACTGTGTTGGGAACTCTGCCTGCTCTCCTCCAATAATCAGACTTGTGCTGACTTGCCCTCCCACTCCCTACACACCCATTTAGGTTCCATGCACAGTAGTGTTTTCTTTTAAGCTCCTAGAAGCTATTGTGGGCATTTTGAAGCTAATATGAGCTGGTCATAGAAGCTAATAGTGTTATCGTATGTGTCTGTGCACACTATTTTATGCTAGAAGCATTTTTTGAGCTTCAGTGTTTACGAACATAAAAAAATCGTTTTTGTAGAGTTTTTGGGAGCATTTTCCCAGAAAGAAACATTCCACACGTTTTTTTATGAGAGTTTTTTATCTTCATGTACTGTAAAAACACAAATGACATGTTAATGCTCCTAAAAGATTCTAAAGGCTACTAAAACGCTACTACAAGCCAGCACAAAAATGCTATTTACAGCGTTTCTCATTCAGCATTTTTTGTGTGCATAGAGCCATAGACCAGTGTACTGATGTTTCTCCTTCCCTAGCTCTCTAAACTCCTTATGCAGCTGAGAACAGGGGTCATGTGATCACTTACAGTATAAAAAATGACACTGGTGTCCCGCGATCCGGTCACAGAGCTGAAGTAAGTGTAAACAAACCTTTCCCTGTTCTTCCTAGTGTCAGTGATCGTCTGTTTCCTGTCATAGGGAACGACGATCAGTGACGTGTCACGCCAGGCCACGCCCCCTACAGTAAGGATCACACACTACGGCACACTTAACCCCTACAGCCAGAGCTGTATCCTGGCCTAGGCCAACAAGGCCCAAGCCTAGGACGGCACTTTGCAGGGGGCAGCACGAAAAGAGTCCCCGCCGGCTTGCACTACACTGTTAGAAAAATGAGTCTAGCGCCCCCATAAAGTGGCCGCGCTGCTTCTAGTATGCGGGCGGTCGGCATTCCGCAACTGTGGGGGCACTTCCAATTTTGACTGTTTTATCATCCTGGACCACAAACCTTCCTCACTGTGCTATATGTTTCTGCTGCACCATCTACTTAAAGTAGAACTATAGGCAACACTTTTTTTTTTTTCATTTTGGATAGAGTAAGGGAGGGTTATAGCCCCTGTCAGTTTATTTTTTACCATCCCTGTCCCATTGCGAAGATTTCCCTTCACTTCCTGCTCTATGGGCAACCAGAAATTAAGAGGAAATCTAATTGCTCTCCCTCCCATGCCCTCCCATGCCCTCAGAACTAGTGTCCTCACTCGAAAATTTCAGGGCGGGTCTTAAACAACACAGGTTGTGGCCGTAACAGGAAGTGGTGGGTCATATTTAAATTAGGGGGTGCACGCGTTTAGTCAGGCCTAGGGCAGCACAAAACCTAAATACACCTCTGCCTACAGCGCCTCCTAGTGGTTAACCCCTTCACTGCCAGTGTAATTTTCACAGTAATCAGTGCATTTTTATAGCCCTGTAAAAATGACAATAGTCCCAAAAATGTGTCAAAAGAAAGCTCTATGTGTGGGGAAATAAAGGACGCCAATTTTGTTTGGGAGCCACGTGGCACGACCGCAGCATTGTCAGTTAAAGCGACGAATCGCAAAAAGTGGCCTGATCCTTTATCTACAAAAAAGTCTGGGGCTTAAGTGGTTAAAGGAACACTAAAGGTTTGTTTTTTATTAGATCAATTGATTGCTGTAAGCTAGAGCATTTAAATATCACTTACCTCGTTTTTCCTTTTGACCTCCAAAATACAGTAATCCAGGTTTGAAAATGCCATTTCCTGTCTCTCCTCTTCTTGCTTTCCACCAGCACCTGAGCCGTTTTGCATGTTGGAAAGCAGAATGTGCTCACCCCTCCCTATGTCTACAGCCCTGCGTGAAGATGCTCTCTTATCCCTCACAGGCATGGAGGCTAAGCCTAATGGGAACTGTAGTTTCCATTAGGCCGTGATGTAGCAAGAATGAATGCGCACCGCAAACCAGGAAGTCAGTGAGAATAACGATTCAGGAGTGACGGAGGTGAATAAAACGGCTCCATTTCAACAGGATCAAACTAGTTATAATGCAAAACATTACTTTTTACTTTATCAGCTACTGTCAAACTTTAATTTAAGAGGAAAATATTTTTGTATTTACAACCCCTTTAAGTCAGTAAAACGTTTAACCAGCCTTCATGTAAGATCTCATTTTGTCACCTTCGCTTTCATTATTCATGTGCACAAGATCTGTCTTAGGCTTCATTCACACATAGCCGACTCCGTCGCAGTCCGTTCCGACGGAGTCCGCCTGTGTCTGCCAGCTCAGCGGGAGATCAGTCCGCAGATCTCCGCTGAGCCGACGGATGACAAGCTCCCCTCTGCTCACTGAGCGGGTAGGAGCTTGTCGAGTCCCGCTGTCCTCTATGGAGCGATCTGATGAAAACGGACAGCATGTCCGTTTTCATCAGATCTTTCCCGATCCGATCCGCATGGACGGATGGGGACGTGAGCCCCATACGTTTGTTTTTAGCAGATCGGATCAGGTCGGATGTCAGCGGACATGTCTCCGCTGACATCCGACGCTCCATAGGGGTGCATTGAGCGCCCATTCAGGTCCGCCTGAAAAACTGACAGACGGACCTGAACGGATCCATGTGTGAACGAGGCCTTAATTGAACTCTCTGTGATGTTCTTTCAAATATATGAGCAATATTGTTTTTGTTATGTTTCATTGTAAACACTATTAAAAAAATAAAAAAAAGTAAAAAAAAAAACATTGCAAAGGACATGAAGATGCACCAAGTGGAGTAACTTATGGTAACTAATTTATTTAAGCACACTAGTCAGTGTTATGCCGCGTACACACGATCATTTTTCGGCATGAAAAAAACGTAGTTTTAAAAAAATGTAATTTAAAATGATCGTGTGTGGGCTCCACATAATTTTTCAGGTTCTGAAAAACGACAAAAAAAAATTTGAACATGCTGCATTTTTTAACGTCGTTTCAAATAATCGTTTTTCGGGTTGTAAAAAATGATCGTGTATGGGCTAAAACGATGTTAAAAACCAGCGCATGCTCAGAAGCAAGTTATGAGACGGGAGCACTAGTTCTGGTAAAGCTACCATTCATAATAGCCTTCAGGCTTTCACATTGAACACTACAGGGCATGATTTTTCATGCGGTATAGCAGCGCTATTTTTAGCGCTGTACCGCATGAAAAACGCCTCAATGTGAAAGGGGCCTAACACAGAATCAGCTAAAAGCAGCCCAATGGCGAATGGAACTTCCCCTTTAGAGTGCCATCGTACGTGTTGTACGTCACCGCGCTTTGCTAGATCATTTATTTAAAACGATGGTGTGTGGCAACGTCATTTTAATGATGAAGTTGGAAAAACTTCGTTTTTTCAACATGCTGAAAAACAATGTTTTTTTTTCATGCTGAAAAATGATCGTGTGTACGCAGCATAAAGGCTCCAATATCTCATGTATAGAGCACAGTTGTGACTGTTGTCTTAAGCCTTGACTATGAGTACACACAATGTCTTCACATATGGGAACCATCTTGTGTGGTTCCCAGTCATTTCACCACAATGACAGCTTGTCAGTGCCAGTTGAGTGTAAATCTCAGAAAGAAGTTATGTTTTCCAGGTGTTTAGCTCTGCACATGACCAATGACCATGACAACCAACAAAGCCATAACAGCTGGTGGGTCCCAAGAGACCCCCGTCATGTATGGTTTTTGGTTCAGGCTGAAGCCTGTTGTGAACTTCCCATCCTAATGATTATTCCCACTTCTAAAAGTTGACATAACAAGATCTGAGTTGTTTAGCAGTGGAGGGGGGGGGGGGGGGTCCGTGGATCGGGGTTGTTGAGCGCGGGGGGGGGGGGGTAACTGCGATACACGGGACCGCGGGATTGGGGGGAAGCCGTGGAATCACGGGACTCTAGCCCTGATCGTGGGACCGCAGGATTTAACGCGAATGACGGGACAGTCCCGCAAAATCGGGACGGTTGGGAGGTATGACTACGTGTTATTTCTGTTCTTTACCGCCACCCTTTGGGCAACTTTTGCTATTGTTGTCTGATCTTTAGCATTGGTTCTGAGCATGCGTGTTTGTACTTTCGACTTTAGCCCGATGGACTTGTCTACACACAAGAACGTATTCTGTTGTCAGAAAATTTGAGATCCAGCTCTCAAATTTTTGTCCTCAAATGTCCGATGGAGCCTACACACGGTCGGAATTTCCAACAAAAAGCTCCCAACGAACATTTGTTGTCGGAAATTCTGAGCGTGTGTAGGCGGCATAAGTGCAGTAACAGATCCACCCCACAGGTTTTACCAAATCTGGAAGTCATATTTACATATTTGCAGCTTCACTTGCTGGTTTAATGTGGTTGGCGGTAACTACCATGCAGAGTTCTATGTGAAGACCAATGTACCTAAATGACCAGGCTTTATTATGCCAACCATTATGAACAACTTTGGCTTTGGGTTCCTTCAATTGTGTACAAGGGGCAATTTAGCTTAATGCATTAAGTAGGACTGTACAGTTTTATAAGACATTTTCTTCTAAGTATTTTAATTTTACAGGCCATATTATACCTAAGCAGACACAATCCAACCAAGAACAATCTAACCATTGTAGTTCTATCTAATCATAGTACTGAAAAGTGAAGGCACCACTGCAAGCATGCAAAGCGATTCTCAGCACATGTGCACAACACAACACAGGAGCACATCACGTCATGCATGGCAGCAGATATCATGGACATTGGAGATTTATCCATAGCTCCCAACTGTCCCTGATTTCGAGGGACTGTCCCTGATTTGAAACAAAATCCATCTGCCCCTCTTCCCCCCTTATTTGTCCCTCATTTTGGTGTAATTTAAATAGTTGTATATAAAATAAATGTTTTATCTTTCAAAAAGTGTTTCCCACTGCTAAAACTTTCATCCAAATTATAAGTTACTGCATTTGTCAATTGTAAAAGCCAATATAATATTATTGGTAAAAAAGAAACTTGTGGATTTAGTTAACCTTTTTTTGGTTATGTCCCCTTTAAGGGGCGTGGCAGGGACGTGTTCCGTGCCTACATATGTTAGGTGTCCCTAATTCCCATCTTAAAATGTTGGGAGGTATGGATTTATCTCATGGAGTCTACTTATACCAAGCATGCCTTGCACATGTTTCTTGGTTATAGGAGGGAGGTATAGGCGGTCTCTGGGGGATGGAGCTAGTTTGTCCCTTGGGCAGTGGCTTTTATGTATACCTGGACTTGAGACATTTCTTGACATTGGCTGTACTCCCAGATTATATATGGCTTATGGAGCCTATGTGCAAGATGGGTGCTTAAAGCGGGGGTTCACCTGAAATTTTTTTTTTTTAAAGCCAGCAGCTGCAAATACAGCAGCTGCTGACTTTAAAAAAATGAACACTTACCTGTCCAAGTCGCCCGCAACGTTGGCAGCCGAAGCCAAGTGGTAGCTTGGCTCTTGGCTTCCCCCGCCGCCATCCTCAGTAAGGCCCCTTTCACATTGCGGCGGGAGCCCCGCTGGCGGTAAAGCGCCGCTAAAAATAGCGGCGCTATACTGCCGGAATTGCCACGAGTTGCGGCCGCTAGTGGTGCGGTATTAACCCCCGCTAGGGGCCGTGAAAGGGTTAGCCACAACGATTCCCTTAGACCCCTTTCACATTGAGGAGTTTTTCAGGCGGTACAGCGCTAAAAGTAGCGCTGTTATACCGCCTGAAAAACTCCTTCACTGCATCCTCAATGTGAAAGCCCTGAGGGGATGCGCTGGCGTGAGAGATAAAAATCTCCTGTCAGCAGCATCTTTGGAGCGGTGAGAGGAGCGGCATGTATACCGCTCCTTCACCGCTCCTTCCCATTGAAAAGAATGGGAAACCGCATTGCGGACGGTATTGCTGCGGTTTCCCATTCTTCTCAATGGGAAGGATGGTGAAGGAGCGGTATACATGCGGCGGCGGTGATGGACAGAGAGTTGCTGATTGCCATTGATCGCTGATTAACAGTAAAAAAAAAATATGTCCCCAAATTTAATTTTGAAAATCTGGTCACCTTACATTAGACTGTCTCCTGATCTGGCATCTTTACAGAAAAGCTCTGCCGTTGTAAACTGCGCATTAATCTTTTTTTTTGTTTTTTTTTTAATCTACTGCTGTCCAAATTACAACGCTACACTGCATTCTATACTAAGTGCGGCTATGAGCCAAGAGCATGATAAAAGGTTTGGTAAGACTTTATTGAATAGAAGCCAGGGTATAAACTCCAAGCAGTGATGTCTGTCAACAGCCTGAATGAGCAAATCAAAATTCATACAGTCTATAAACATTCCAGATGCCCATTTTCACTGGGCTCATATACTGCTAAAGCTCTGCAGGCATTTATTGTTCTTCTCAATCTCAACATAAAACAGAAGGTCATAATGATAGAAGACAACAAACATATTAGGTTAGTATTAGTCATACTGGGCCAGATTCACAGAGCCCTTACTCCTGTCTAACTGGTGTTAGACTGGAGTAATTTCAAATTACGCGCGTTTTTTAGCTAGTCGAAAACCTCTAACCATGAATAGACGGCTGCGGGCTTCAATTCGACTGGATTACGTGTTCGTACGCCTTCAGATCTACGCTGCAATAAAATTGCGGCCACTGGGTGGACTTCCCGTCGTTTTCCGCGTCGGGGTATGCAAATGAGCTTTTGCCGGCGATCCCCGAAATTACTATCTTCATTCGCAATCTCTTACGGCATCTTTAGTCATCTTTTTTTTGCGTAACACTATACCAGCTTTTTGCTGCTCTAATATTAGACAGCCCATGTTAAGTATGGCCGTCGTTCCCGCGTCGAATTTCTACGTTTTCCGACGTCTTTTATTATTTTTAACGTAAGTCGTCCGGGAATAGGAATGTTCGTAAACGACGCTACTCAAACAACGAATGACGTAACGACGTGATTTCGCGCAATGCACGGCGGGAAATTTCTGAACGGAGCATGCGCAGTTCGATCGCCGCGGGGACGCGCTTAATTTAAATGCTTCACGCCCCCTAATCGCGTATTTCGATTACGCGGCAAAAAATAGACTACGCCGCCGTAGCGTACGGGCAAAAATCTACCAGAATTCGGTGTACAGCCTGGTGAAATACGGCAGCGTAGAGTATTTCGATTACGCAGCGCAATATTAAGTGTATCTGAATCTGGCCCACTATCTCCAAGTTATATAACATTATTGGACTAAGTTACAGGCCTCTTTGTGAAGCATGCAGTTTTAGAAACAATTTTGTATAATTTGGCTGAAAGTATTTTTTTTTCCTTATTTTTTATTTTTACAATATTGCAGTTCCATAGCTTAAAGAACTAATTCCAACCTCCTCCTCATACCCCACTACTCCCCAGGTGCTCCCCACATATGTTCTGCTTTTACTTATTATAGACCTCTTTGGATACCTTCTGGCTGGTCACTTGACATGCAGTCGTTAGACGTGGTGTTTTTTTTTCTACTTACCGAATAGGGATGAGCTTTGAGTTTGAGTAGAACTCATGTTCGACTCGAACATTGCCTGTTCGCCGAACAGCGAACTATTTGGGGTGTTCGAGGCAAGTTTGTGTGAACTTTAGAACCCTGTTAAAGTCTATGGTACTCGAATGTTTGAAATTTAAAGTGCTAATTTTAAAGGCTAAGTTATTGTAATAAAAAGTGTTTGGGGACCTGGATCCTGCCCCAGGGGACATGTATCAATGCAAAAAAACGTTTTAAAAACTGCAGTTTTTTGGCAGCAGTAATTTTTATAATTCTTTTAAGTGAAACAATAAAATTGAAATTTTCCTTTACATTTCGTACCTGGGGGGGGGGGGGGTGTATAGTATGCCTGTAAAGTAGCGCTTGTTTCCCATGCTTAGAACTGTCCCTGCACAAAGTGTCATTTCTGAAGGAAAAAAAGGAATTTAAAATCACTCGCGGCTATAATGAATTGTCGGCTCCCAGCAATACAGAGAAAAGTCATTTATAATGGGGGTCCACGGCATTTTTTTTTTTACATTTGGGATGGAGTTCCTCTTAAAATCCATACCAGACCTGAAGGGTCTGGAATGGATATTTGGGGAGAACCCCACATAATTTTTTTTTTATTTGACGCAGGGTTCCCCTTAATATCCATACCAGACCCGAAGGGCCTGGTAATTAAATTTGGGGGGACCCCCACGCATTCTTTTTTTATGAATGACTTTTCTCTGTATTGTTGGTATCTGACAATTCATTATAGCCGCGAGTGATTTTAAATGACTTTTTTCCTTCAGAAATTACATTTTGTACAGGGACAGTTCTAAGCACAGGAAACAGGCGCTACTTTACAGGCATACTATACACCCCCCTAGGTACGAAATTTAAAGGAATATTTCAATTTTATTGTTTCACTTTAAGCATTATTAAAATCACTGCTCCTGAAAAAAAGTCAGTTTTTTAAAACTTTTTTTGCATTGATACATGTCCCCTGGGGCAGGACCCAGGTCCCCAAACACTCCACACTCCCCTGGGGCAGGACCCGGGTCCCCAAACACTTTTTAGGACAATAACTTGCATTTTAGCCTTTAAAATTAGTACTTTAGATTTCAAATGTTCGAGTCCCATAGACTTTAACAGGGTTCTAAAGTTCACATAAACTTTTGGTCTGTTCGCAGGTTCTGATGCGAACCGAACCCAGGGGTGTTCGGCTCATCCCTATTACCGAATAAGCCAAGTTTTTCACCACATTTTTATGAGCTGAAAAAGTCTCTTTCGGCTTATACTCGAGTCAGGTTCTCCTCTAACGCAGTGTCAGTCTTGATGAGGACGGGAGGAAACCTGATTATGCTTTTCATTGTCCCCTCTGATTCACAGTAGAAGTCCACGCCATCCCACCTCCTCCTCAGGAGGAGGCAGAGCTTTGTTACAGTGGACAGCGCGGACTTCCGTTACATACAGCCCTGCTGTGAATCAGAGGGGACAATGTACAGTGTAATTCGTTTTCCTTCCCTTCTCATCAATACTGACATGGCGGAAAAGGTACATGGGCACAGTGAGGCTGAAAATGGGCACAGCGAGGCTGCTTATGGGCACAGTAAGGCTTCTTATGGGCAAAGTGAGGCTGCTTATGGGCACAGTAAGGCTTCTTATGGGCAAAGTGAGGCTGAAAATGGACACAGTGCGGCTGCTTATGGGCACAGTGATGCTGCTTATGGGCACAGTGAGACTGAAAATGGCCACAGTGAGGCTGCATATGGGCACAGTGAGGCTGAAAATGAGCACAGTGAGGCAGCAAATGGGCACAGTGAGGCTGCTGATGGGCATTGTTGACCATCTTTTCCACTTATAGTAGCTGCTGCATTCTCACCCTAGGCTTATACGTCAATACGTTTTCCCATATTTTTTTGTGGTAAGATTAGGTGCCTCGGCTTATATTCGGGGCGGCTTATACTCTAGTATATACAGTAAATTTCCACCTGGTGATCCTACCAGAAGCACACTTCCTGTCCTAGGGTAACAATGCTCACTCATTATACTGTATCTATTAGACATGTGCATTCGTTTTCTTCCAAATGCATTTTTCGTCCAAATTTCTGGTATTTTCTTTATCGTTTTAACAAACGAAAACGAACGCACAGAATACGAAAACCGAAAGATCCGACATAAACAAATGCTTTATTTTCATTTTCGTCGGTCAAATGTGCCTAACCTTAACTCCAGTGGCGGTTCGTCCATAGAGGGCGCTGGAGCGCCGCCCACTCTGGCTCTCACCGCCACTGAGTCTAATAACATAGATTCATGCATTGCACGAATCTATGTTATTATCGCCGCTGCCGCTGTTATTCAGATGGTCGGCGCTCATGTCCGGCCATCTGAATAACGCCAGCTGGTTGGCTGTACGGAAATGTCTATCAGAGCCAAAAACTCTGATAGGCTTTCCCAGTCCAGCCCTCGGGTCCCGGAAGCTTATTCTCGGAGAGCACAGACTGTACGCCCCTTGGATAAGATGACAGGCGTCTCAGCCAATCAGGTTGGCGGGTTCTGGCTACCGGTAACCTGATTGGCTGAGACACCTGTCAGACATCGTGGGACGTGGATGCCTGACTCCAGTAAAGGTAAGTGCCTGGCATGGGGGGGGGAAGCAATTTACAGGGCACAGTGGGGACTATTGGCACAGCGGCGACCATTGGCACAGCGGCGACCATTAAAAGGCACAGTGGTGGCAATTGATGGCACAGTGGCTGCGTTTAATGGCATGGCACAGTGGTGACAATTGATGGCACAGTGACTGTGTTTAATGGCATGGCACAGTGGTGCAAATTGATGGCACAGTGACTGCATTTGATGGCATGGCACAGTGACTGCGTTTAATGGCATGGCACAGTGGTGCGAATTGATGGCACAGTGGCTGCATTTGATGGCATAGCACAGTGGTGCACATTGATGGCACAGTGGCTGCGTTTGATGGCATGGCACAGTGGTGCAAATTGATGGCACAGTGGCTGCGTTTGATGGCATGGCACAGTGGTGCAAATTGATGGCACAGTGGCTGCGTTTGGGCACAGTGAGACTGCAATTTTTTTTTCCTTTGCGCCCCCCCAAAAATTTTGAGCACCAGCCGCCACTGCTTAACTCTATTAGTCCAATATTATTCTACATAGAGAGAAAAGATATAACATTATAGAGAGAAAAGATACAACATTATAGAGAGAAAAGATTCAACATTATAGAGAGAAAAGATTCAACATTATAGAGAGAAAAGATTCAACATTATAGAGAGAAAAGATTCAACATTATAGAGAGAAAAGATTTGACATAGAGAGAAAAGATCGCTGCTGGAATTGGGTGGGGGAAGTAAAATAAAAATAATGAAGATGAATGTTTTTGGCTGATTGTAACCAAAGAGGAGGAGCAATAAAATAGCTAGAACTAACTTGATATTTCAATATGAACGACGAAGATTCGACAAAGCATCGAAAAACGTTGAATCTATCATTGAAGGCTTATGGTGTATGGTGATAGTTCTAAGAAGATTCGACAAGCAGCTAAACTGTACGACGCCGCAATCATACATTTACGGTCAAATGCTCGGCCCATAGGCTATAGAAAATTTCTATTGTTGGTTGACTAGTAATAATAATTAATAAATATAATTATTACTAGTCATACAACATTAGAATTCTACTATAGTTTGTAGGTGGAGCATTCGACCGGAAAAGTATGATTGCAGCATCACACAGTTTCACTGCTCCGTCAAATCTTCTTTGAACATTCGACAGACAGTCGGACATCATAAGCCTTCAATGAGAGATTCAACCTTAATTTGTTCGGATTTTCAGATGAAAGCAATTTCCAACGAAAAACGAAATAAATAAAAACTAATTTTAGGAGTAACAAAATAAATGTATTTTTCGGACGAAAACCAAAATCCGAAACAAAATATTTCAGTGTGCACGCGTCTAGTATCTATTGAGGAGCAGCGTTGTTTCGCTGGGACAGGAAGTGTGTCTGAGCTACTAATATCTCCCCACTCCTCATCTCCATTAAATAGGGGTAGGAGTTTTGTAGAGCTAGGAATGATACAAACTCATAAGTGTCAGGCCGCATACACACGTACGAGAACCTCGTCGGGCTAAACTCATCGTTCCACCCGACGAGGTTCTCGGCCGGCCGTCGAGTTCGACGACCAGGCTGTCAAAAAAGGCGTCGAGCCATTAGTCCCGATGGCCCATCAAGGAAATAGAAAACCTGCTCTCTATTTTGGCTCGACGCCTTGCTCGACAGTTTTCTCGGCGAAAACGTACACGCGATCGAGCTTCTCGGCAGAATATGGATCCCAGCGAGCTTCTCGCTGGATTCTGCCGAGAAGCTCGGTCGTGTGTATGGGGCCTCAGAGTGTATAGGAAGTTAAGTTTACACGAATCCTGGCAGGGTCAATGGGTATGTAGTGCACCCAACATAGGAGCCACTGGTGAATTGCGATTCTCCACCCTGCACAGCCAGGCACACCAAATTTACACAGGCACACTTGAGTCAGGAAAACAGTGGAGCAGCTTTGTTTGTTTTTTTGTTTTATTGAGGGGATTATATTTAGATGGGGAGCAAGGGAATTATGGGATACTTACTTGACTTTAGAATAACTCTTCAGGGACAACTTTCCTATATACAGCTATATACACATATACACTCCTTCTTCTTCCTCCAGCCCACTTGCTTACAAACTTCCCACTGGCACACTGATGGTTAAATTCAATTTAGTACTCAGTCAGATTAGTAACAACGGCTCTTTACAGGCAGGGACCGTGGGCCCCTTTGGTGTGTAGCAAAATGTCAGTGTCCAGTATACATCCCATGCCCCTTTCAGTAGCCTACCTGGCTAATTCTTCACAGTCCTCCCCGACCGTACACTCACCAGCCGCCCTGGCTGACTTCACCTTGGAGATCTTCTAGATGTGCTGACTCTCTTCCGCTGTCCTCACTCCTGCTACCGTGCATCCAACACAGCACTCCTTTGTGTGTTGTAGAGCAGTGGTCATCAACCATTCCTGCAGGGCCCACTAACAGGCCAGGTTTTATGTATTACCTTGGGGAGATGCAGACTAGAATACTGCAATCACCAGAGCAGAAAATGATATCACCTGTGATGTATTTTAGTTATCTTGCAAACCTGGCCTGTTAGTGGGCCCTGCAGGACAAGGTTGATGACCACTGTTGTAGAGGATCCCTCCAGCATCCGAGCCCCAGGCCCGAGGTCACCCCCCCACCAGACTAAGGGGCTCCCTCATGGACCACCAACAGCCTCCTCTACACCACTGCCCCTGCTGGCCTGACTATAAAAGAGGGGTCTACCCCTGCCAGCCTACTTGCTGGGGATTAGCTAGGGCCCTCCTCAATATTCCAGGCAGCTCCACCTAACCTCCTTCCCATTCTTCTGGAAACTTCTCCAAGTAAGGGAAAGTACCAGAAGTGCTGCCTAATGAATCATCCAAACAAGGACAAAAGCAGATCCATCCCTAGTCCAGGTCATCCGAGAGCGCTGGGTTCCACCACCATTACTGGACCAAGGGAGGACACACTGACACCTCAGCCACAGACATCAGGCAGCTCCCGGGACAGCGCAAAAGAAATTACTAATAATGCTAATCACTATCGCTCGTTTGTGAGTGTTTTTATTATGTATCTTCTTTACTAAAACCTTCTAGCTACTACACTTAGAAGGCGCTGCTTTTGTCCGTGTTTTTATGTTTCAGAGTACCTTCCACCTGTAAGCTGGCAGCCTTCTTTGACATTAGCACCCTTTAGCAATGAATATGGACTAATTGTCATGGACTTGAACAATTGCCCCTTTAACCATACGATTGAATTCCTCCATATATACATTTTTGCTTTATTGAGCCTCACCCAGAGCCGGCCAAATTAACCCATTGTTTGTATACTAATGAGTCATCCAGCCTCCCTGAGTCACTGACCTTGATGGAGATTCAACCCATCCTGGCTCTCAGCCAGGCCAAATTTACCTACACTACAAACTATGTACACTACCCTAGCCAGTGCCGATCCTGGCCTCCCTGGGGCCCTAAGCAAAATAACATGGCACATTAAAAATGAGAAGCGGGGGGCGCTGACGACAGTGACATGTTACATTAAAGAAAGTTGAGAAGCGGGGGGAGGGAGTGTTCTGCTGTCGAAAATTACATCTTACATTAAATCGAGAAGTGGGGGGTGCTGACTTCTTACCTCTTCTCCCATGCAGCCAGTGAGTTGAGAAGTGGGGTGAGGGGGCGAAAATGACTTCTCACCAGACAGGGCCTCTAGTAATTTGGGGGGCCCTTCGCAGTTTTGCGGGGTCCTAAGCGGCTTGCATAGTGAGCCTATAGGGCAGATCGGCCCTGACCCTAGCTCACTAGCTAGAGGGTGATACAGGTATTTTGCATTTGTTGAACAAGCTCTACAAAGTGTTCAGAATAGTATATGTAACAGAGAAGAAGGGATGCAAAAAATAAATAAGTTAAAGTGGATGTAAACCCAAAAAAAATGTTGTTGTTTTTTGTCACAATGTAGAGTATCAGATTTACTATCATCTGTACCCAGTCTTGCCACACAGAGTAAATCCAGCGCTGAGTAATCCTCTTTTAATGTTCAGTGAGAATTAACAGAAATCCAGATAAAAACTTGCCAAATTATAAAGTCCATTTTCTCTCTTCTTGCTTTGAGTGACAGGTTATTTACATATCTAGCTTGGACATTTTTATCATATGTTATGTTATGTTTATCATAACATGAGGTGATCCAAAGTTCATTGTATATTACCAGGATGTGTTATGTGGGGGAGGGGTGGATTTCTCACTTTGTATACTGTGAATCACCTCATGTTATGATAAACATAACATAACATATGATAAACATGTCCAAGCTAGATATGTAAATAACCTCTCACTCAAAGCAAGAAGACAGAAAACTGACTTTTTATTTAGGCAGGTTATTATCTGGAATTCTGTTCATTTTTCACTGAACATTAAAAGAGGATTTCTCAGATCTGGATTAACTCTGTGTGGCAAGACTGGGCACAGATGATAGGAAATCTTATACTCTACATTTTGACATAAAAAAGTGTCTTTACATCCACTTTAATTGTTAGAGTGTAACTAAAAATGAGTGATGCAGTGATGTTCTCTGCATAATTGTACTGTGAATGTTGTGTGCTTTTGCTCCCAGGAGGTGGACCTATGACACCCTAAACAGGAAGTGATCTGAAATGATCTGAATGACAACAGGTGCAATTAAACCTGGAAGGTGAACAACGCTGGGTGATAGCGCCAGTGAGTCTGTTATAGTCAGCCTATGAGAAGAGGTGAGTTTTGCAGTAAGATCTGTTTTTTTTTTTATATACACATTCTACACAACCTTTAAAAGAAAAAAAAGTACACTTACAGTAGCCTTTTCAACTTATTGAAGAGTTTTCACAAATATGTACAGAAAAGGAAAGGGTGCATTGGCTCTTGAAGGTTGAGAACAAATGTACTGTACCGTACGTAACATTTATAGTACTGTACTTACCGCCCGTCCAACTTTTCCCCATTCATCCTCTGCCCTCTCCTTTCACAGAAATGTATTTATTTTGGAGGGGGATACCAAGGTGAGAATGACTTGTACAGTGCCCACAGACTCCTGGGATACCTATGCCAAGAATTCTAAGAGGCCAAAGGGTATTTTATGGCACATGTGTCAGCTCCAGTGCATGCACATCATTATGGGAACCCAGAAGAGACAGCTGGCACCCCTTTATGACATCAAAAGATCATAACAGCGCAGGACCAATGGCACTAAGGTTGATCCCTAGAGAGCACCACTGGATCGCCAGGTATGGGAGTTTTGTTTTTTTGTGCACAGCCTGGCTATACAGGTATTGGTAAAGGTAGGTGGAAAGAAGCGATATCCAATGAAACGCAAATTGGAAGGTGAATTTGTAATCGTTTATTGAAAGCGTCAAGTTGTTGTCAATTTGTTGCCGCTTTCAATAAACGATTACAAATCCACCTTCCTGTTTGCATTTCATTGGATATCGCTCCTTTCCACCTACCTTTACCAATAAACGCAGAAACCACTTTGAGTTCGTACCCGGTGGTAGCAGCCCAAGCCCAGAAATAAAGGGCTCGTCCCTACCTTCCCGGTAAACTGGGCAGAAATCATCGGAAGGGAATTCCTTCAACCTGCTCCTTTCCACCTACCTTTACCAATAAACGCGGAAACCACCTTGACTTCGTACCCAGTGGTAGCAGCCCAAGCCCCGAAATAAAGGGCTCGTCCCTACCTTCCCGGTAAACTGGGCAGAAATCATCAGAAGGGAATTCCTCCAACCCGCTCCTTTCCACCTACCTTTACCAATAAACGCGGAAACCACCTTGAGTTCGTACCCAGTGGTAGCAGCCCAAGCCCCGAAATAGGGGCTCGTCCCTACCTTCCCGGTAAACTGGGCAGAAATCATCGGAAGGGAATTCCTCCAACCTGCACTCCACTATTTCTTACCCATGACCTACTAATTATTGAGTTAGTCCAGCGCGATCTCCAACCCTAAAGAGCTGTACAGGTAAGAAGGGGACGGGAAAATGGGGAAAGTTCCTCTATAAGATTCTTTGCAAATATTCACCTAAAATGAGTCATAGGCAATAGGTCACTAGTGTATCACAAGCTGCATTGTGTGATCAAGGAAATGGGTGTACTTTTTCACTTAGGTGGCAGGATATTTTTTGGGACTCCAATAGAGCTTATTTGGTATGATTTGTCACCTTATGGCAGAGGTCCCCAACCCCCGGGCCGCGGCCCACTGCCTGGCCGTAGCCTGTTTGCAGCCGAGCCGCCAACAAGGCTGCACTTTCAGGGGTTAGGCGGTGGCGGGCGAGCAGAGAGATGACATCATCTCTCGCCGCCCGCCACACATCACAGCTGTTCTGCCCTCACAGCCAGCCGTGAACACACCATTGTCTGAGGTGCTGCATGCGAGCAGAGAGATGACGTCATCTCTCACGGCCCGCCCGCATCACCGCCGTCAGAGTGCTTACAGCCGGCTGCGAACACTACACTGAGTTTCAGGAGTTCTATCCTCACTGGCAAATGACAAGCTGCACCTGGCAAGTGACAAACTGCACCTGGCAAGTGACAAGCCGCATCTGTTGGCAAGTGACAAGCCGCATCTGTTGGCAGGCAACGATGGCAAGTGACAATCTGCATTTGTTGGCAGGCGACGGTGGCAAGCTGAATTTGGTAGCAGGCGATAGTGGCAAAAGTCACGCTGCATCTGGTGGTAGGTGACGGTGGCAAGTGACACACTTGGGGCTCCCACTGATTCTGCGTAATGGTGAGTTGAACTATTTCTTTTTTTATTACAATGTAATAATGGAAATTATGCGCTTCAATTATCCTGATACCATATCAACCATGGTGCTGGGATGATCGAAGCGCAAACACCAGCCATTGCCTCAATACCGTAAATCGCCTGCAAAATATTGCTTACCCCCGCAGGCCTTGGCGTCTTTTTTTTTTCATGCAGCTGGTCCCCAGTGTCAAAAAGATTGGGGACCGCCGCCTTATGGTACCTACTATGCAGTAGTTATCTTTGCTTAACATTTATTTCCAAATGATTGCTTGACTTTAAATATGATAATACATAACACAGTTTTTGCAACACCCGTGCAGTAGCAAAAATGTGGAAAGCCACGTCTCATAAATAATTCTTAAACAGATTATATAAGACAGTCTTTCAAATGACATCATTGGCAGTTAATACATAAATAAAATATGTATGAAGCTTAGTATGTTAGGCTCTAAGTTTAGTCTGTGCTCATTCATGCAACATACAAGTGTCTGTTTTCCTGTTGGGAGCTCTTTGTGGCACTTATGTTATATTACAAATAGGTGTCCTCAGTGTCAGACTGTAATAAACAGGATAGAAGTTGAACGTGTTATTTTTTCCAACAAGTATAGAGCTGACGTGTTTCTAGAATTGGGTTTCTACCTCAGAGTCATAAACCATGAAACCTAAATGATGTTCTTGGATATACTGTATGTCATCCACTCCTTCCATTTACCTGTGCCCTACCATTAACCAGCTTTCACACCTGGATGCGTCCTGTTAACCAGCACAATTCTTACATTTCTTCTATAGGCCGGTTTATAATTCAATTTTTTTTTATTTTAATTCTGCACTGACTGTCTTTGAAATTGCCCCTGTCCCCTATGAAAGCCAATATGGGGACAAAACCAGGGACAGACTTGGTCAGGGGACAGTGTCCTCAATCAGCGGACTGTCCCCTGAAACTGGGGACGTCTGGTCACCCTACCTTACATTAGATGTCAAGAGCCACCAGAAGTTGAGTCCCCCACACTCCCTTATATCACAGTGCACCCCCCTTTCCTTATGCTGCTGCTGGGAAGAAGCTGGATGCATTGCTTAAAAGCAGAAAGTAAGGGTCTGGAGGAGGACCAGAGAAGGGCTGGAGCTATACCCATCCATCCATTCATCCCATCCCTCTCTCACATCAGTCTGTCCTATATCCATCCATTCATTCCATCCCTCTCTCACCTCAGTCTGTCCTATATCCATCCATCCATCCCATCCCTCTCTCACTTTATTGAAGTCTTATGGTGACTGTCAAATGTTCTAAGAGAAAAAAAAAAAGAAGATTGAACAGAATCTTTAAAAAAAAAAAAAATGACTCTTCATGTCTCTCTATGTCGAATCTTTTCTTTCTATGCCGAATCTTTTCTCTCTATGTCGAATCTTTTCTCTCTATGTCGAATCTTTTCTCTCCATGTCGAATCTTTTCTCTCCATGTCGAATCTTTTCTCTCTATGTCAATTCTTTTCTCTTTATGTAGAATAATATTGGACTAATAGAGTTAAAGGGTCACTGAAGGAAAAAAATGTGTTTGCTGAAATGACTGTTTACAGGGTATAGAGACTTACAAGTTAACTGATTCCTTTTCAAAATGATTAAAAATAGATAAAAATCAATCATATAATGTGCCTGCAGGTTAGTTTCACTTTTGAACTGGCTTCATGTTTCTGTGAAGTAGAAATAGACACACAGAACAAAAACAAACAAATCCAGGGCAGTGTTTTGTTTTTAAAATGAATCTGATTGGTTCTGGGAAGTTTTAGACACACAGTAACGACAGCTCAGACCACCGTGAGAAAGCTCCGAGCTCTGTGGTTATAAGGAAACAGACAAGCAGGAAGTGTGGAGAACAGAGCAGGATTACAGCAACTTCAACGCAAAAACGAACAATAAGGACATGAAACCAGTACTGCAGTAAGGTAAAGGAAGCTATTTAGCTAAAAAAATGTTTTCCTTTAGTGATCCTTTAAGGTTAGGCACATTTGACCGCAACAAAAAGGAAAATAAAGCATTTGTTTATGTCGGATCTTTCGGTTTTCTTTTCCTGTGCTTTCATTATCGTTTGTTAAAACGATAACTAAAATACCTGAAATTCGGACAAAAATGCATGCGGACGAAAATGAATGCACATGTCTATTAGGCTCCAGACGGGGACTGAGGTACTGTGGTCCGAGCAACTGAAGCCGACACGGACCCAACTTTCTTGGAGGGACTGCCGAAACAGAACCCTCCTAGTACTAGGTGGGGCTCCCCTGAAGGGAGACCCCATGAGAGCAGGTGAACTAAGCCAGAAGGCCATGTCCATCCACTCCCAAGACGTTCAGGGGTGGACCGAGGATCGGCACCCTACTAATCACACAGTGAACAAATAACGTGCACAAATTAAAAAAATATAAAAATTTGACAAACATAGGCGATAAATAAAATACAGTGGGAAAAGGGATAGTGGAGAGGAGAGTGAAATAAGTGGTCATTTGTGCTTTAAAGCGGATCTCCACCCTAAAGTGAAGATCCGCTGATCGGAACCCTCCCCCCCTCCGGTGTTACATTTGACACCTTTCAGGGGGGAGGGGGTGCAGATACCTGTCTAAAGACAGGTATTTGCACCCACTTCCGGCCCGCAGTCTCGGGCAAAAGACGGGTTTTTCCCGTTGTGTGCTGGGAACTCTCGGCTCCCATCACACAGCGGGAGCCAATCGGCGGGCGCAGCGCGACTCGCGCATGCGCCGTAGGGAACCGGGCAGTGAAGCCGGAGCACTTCACTTCCTGGTTCCCTCACCGTGGATGGAGGGGGGAGCAGCTCGTCCTCTGCTGTGGACGCCGCTGGACTCCAGGACAGGTAAGTGTCCTAATATTAAAAGTCAGCAAGTGCAGTATTTGTAGCTGCTGGCTTTTAATATTATTTTTTAAGGGGCCATCCTCTTTAAAGTATAACTAAAGGCAAAACTTTTTTTAGTTTTGGATGGAGTGGAGAGAGATTAGAACACGTGTACGTTTTTATTGCTGTCTGTGTCCCCGTTAGGGAGATTCACCCTCTCTGCATGTCATGTTTATCATTATCATTGAAAGTGATTTTGGATTGTCCCCAGAAAAGTAATAGAGGGGAAATCTTCCAGTAGGGAAACTAGTTCTGCTGATCTGGGGGTCCCCAAGGAATTCCCTTAAAGTGGATGTAAACCCCAATTTTTTTTTTATGTCACAATGTAGAGTATAAGATTTCCTATCATCTGTGCCCAGTCTTGTCATCCAGCTCTGAGCAATCCTCTTTTGTTGTTCAGTAAAAATTAACAGAATTCCAGATAAAAACCTATCTAAATAAAAAGTCGGTTTCTCTCTTCTTGCTTTGAGTGACAGGTTATTTACATATCTAGCTTGGACATGTTTATCATATGTTATGTTATGTTTATCAAAATATGAGGTGATCCAAAGTTCATTGTATATTACCAGGATGTGTTATGTGGGGGAGGGGTGGATGTCTCACTTTTTATACTTTGGATCACCTCATATTATGATAAACATAACATAACATATGATAAACATGTCCAAGCTAGATATGTAAATAACCTCTCACTCAAAGCAAGAAGAGAGAAAACTGACTTTTTACTTAGACAGGTTTTTATCTGGAATTCTGTTAATTTTCACTGAACAAAAAAAGAGGATTCCTCAGATCTGGATTAACTCTGTGTGGCAAGACTGGGCACAGATGATAGGAAATCTTATACTCTACATTGTGACATAAAAAATAAAAAAAAATTGGGGTTTACATCCACTTTAATTTAGTTTGGTTATGGGATAGGAAGTGAAGGGAAATCTCTGCAATGGGACACAAAAAAATCTGACTTACAAACCTCCGTTGCTCTATCCAAAATAAAATAAAAAAGAAGAAGAAAGTTTTGCCTGTATTTCTGATTTAACTGACATCATATGCAATTTAAAGCTAAGGCTTCATTTACACGGGACGTTTTTACAACCTCTCCTGAATGATTTAACTTGACAGATACAGTAGAAACCCACGTTTAAAACATTCGTTTTGCTACGTTTACATGTCGAATTTAGCCACGTTTTGCTGCGTTCGCGTTTAGAAGCGTTTCTTTGAAGATTACCAAAAACGAAAAACGTCTATAAACGAAACGCGCTTAGCCGCATTTAAAAGCTGAAACCTGGGAAACGTCAGCATCTGAACTCATTTTTTTTGCCTTAAAAAAAAAATAGGCCTACAGTATAAGTGCAACAGCCTAAAAATGACAGTAAACGAACCTGTGTACATATACAGTACACATAAGATAACATTGAATTCATTGAACATCCGTTTAGCAGCGTCCCGTGTATGTGGAGCCTAATCCCTCTGCAGATAAATAAAACAAAGTAGATACAAAAGTGGCAAAGTTATGTTGTATCTCTCTATCTGCATCTGAACAATGTTTATAAACACTATTTTAGACGGTCTGGTTTTTGACAGTAGCAGCTTGAACAGCTGTTGTATTTACACAGCAACTCCCAGCTGTCAATTTGACAGATAGAAATTCCTGGTAAGTGCAATGGGGTAGCATCATCAGGGCAGAAGGACAGGCCTACACACACCCTGTATATTTTATAAGGATTGTTTTAGGCATGCGTAGCATCGCATGCCCAGTGTCCACAGCTGGTTAAAGAAAAATTCCATGCAACAAGTAAAATCTTTTGGTTATCTATTATGTCGTAAATGCAGAAACTGAGCTAAAGTTAGAGAGTCCTCTCAATTTACCTCTTCTGCTCAGGCATTCATTATTGCAGTTATAAGTGTGTTTTATGTGCATTCACTGATTTCTAGACATGTGCAGACTTAAATATTTTGTTTCGTAATTTCGTTTTCATCCGGAAAATACATTTATTTCGTTACTCCCGAAAATCGTTTTGATTTATTTCGTTTTCGTTGGGAACGTTTTCGTCCGAAAATCCTTGTTTTCTGTCGTTGGTTTCCGTCGAATGGTCAACGAATATTCGACGGAACATCGAAACTTTACATAAGCCTTCAATGAGATCAGATTCCACGATTTTCGATGCTTTGTCGAATTTTCGTCGTTTAATTCCTACCTATTCACTGTATTTAGTCAGCGTCATGTCTTACTGCAATGAAAACGAAAATAAAGCATTTTTTATGTCAGATCTTTCGTTTTTCATTTTCTGCGCTTTCGTTTTCGTTCGTTAAAACGATAACGAAAATACCCGATTTTTGGACGAAAATGCATTCTAACGAAAACGAATGCACATGTCTACTGATTTCAATGGTCCCTTGATCTGAGAAGAAGTGGCTTCAGATAAGGATTTGAGAAGGTGGCCAGAAGTGCGAACTTAAAGTGGATGTAAACCCCAAAAAAATGTTTTTCTTTTTTATGTCACAATGTAGAGTATAAGATTTCCTATCATCTGTGCCCAGTCTTGCCACACAGAGTTAATCCAGCGCTGAGTAATTGTCTTTTAATGTTCAGTGCAAATAACAGAATTCCAGATAAAAACTTGCCAAATAATAAAGTCTGTTTCTCTGTTTTTGCTTTCAGTGACAGGTTATTTACAAATCTAGCTTGGACATGTTTATCATATACTATGTTTTGTTTATCATAAATGAGGTGATCCAAAGTTCATTGTATATTACCAGGATGCGTTATGTGGGGGAGGGGTGGATTTCTCACTTTTTATACCTCATGTTATGATAAACATAACATAACATAAGATAAACATGTCCAAGCTAGATATGTAAATAACCTGTCACTCAAAGCAAGAAGAGAGAAAACTGACTTTTTATTTAGGCAGGTTTTTATCTGGAAGGCTGTTCATTTTCACTGAACATTAAAAGAGGATTTCTCAGATCTGGATTAACTCTGTGTGGCAAGACTGGGCACAGATGATAGAAAATCTTATACTCTACATTGTGACATCAAAAATAAAACATTTTTGGGGGGGTTTACATCCACTTTAAAGGGGTTGTAAAGGTTCATTTTTTTATTTACTAAATAGGTTCCTTTAAGCTAGTGCATTGTTGGTTCACTTACCTTTTCCTTTGATTTCCCTTCTAAATGTTTTTATCTTTGTCTGAATTTCTCACTTCCTGTACCTCCTCAGTAAGCTTACCCCCATCATCCAAGCCGTTCTGGCTGGGGGTTAGTCAGCGTGCTCGCCCCCTCCCTTGGGACTACATACCTGCGGAACACCGCATCTCCCTGCAGGGATGTAGTCCCAAGGGAGGGGGCGAGCACGCTGACTAACCCCCAGCCAGAACAGGAAGTGAGAAATTCCGACAAAGAAAAAAATAAAAATAAAACGGGAAATTGAAGGAAAAGGTCAGTGAACCAACAATGCACTAGCTTAAAGGAACCTATTTAGAAAATAGAAAACAAACCTTTACAACCTCTTTAATGGCCCAGAATAGTTTTACCTTTTTAGGCTGAACCGAGCTCCAGTGCATCCGGGTAGTGTTGGAACTTGTCCATTTTCTCCCATTGTCATACACCTCTATTGATCCATCACTATGATGGGCTGTATCACCAGCCAGTAGGAATGTGTGGTATAAGTCACGTTTTGACACTAATAGGAGGTAGTGTCCAGAACCAGAAGGGACTGGCATTTAAAACTTTGAAAGCTACTGTAGAAGTGTACATTCACTTTTGTACCAGTCAGCAATTATTATTTTTTTCTAAAGTGAAAGTCACCTTTTCTGCCCATCCATTCTTTGTGCTATACAAATGAGCATTATGCTTTGATTGCTTCGGGACTTCAAAGCAAGCAAAGCCCCACTGATTTTAATTAGGAGGACAGCCCCGTGACATGACTTTACCATTTGCGAGGCATTAAACCAAGTTTTTGTGCAGCTACTAGAAGATCTGAAGTTGGGCCTAAAACAGCCATGTTTGGCAGCTTCCACAGAGGAAAGGCTTTCCAAACAGGGGGGTCATTGGCTTGAGTAGCCTATGTCCACTATATTGTCAAAAGTATTGGGACACATGCCTTTACACGCACATGAACTGTAACCGCTTAAGCCCCGGACCATTTTGGTGGTTAAAGACCGGGCCACTTTTTGCGATTCGGCACTGCGTTGTTTTAACTGACAATTGCGCGGCTGTGTGATGTGGCTCCCAAACAAAATTGACATCCTTTTTTTCCACAAATAGAGCTTTATTTTGGTGGTATTTGATTACCTCTGTGATTTTTTTTTTTTTTTGCGCTATAAACAAAAAGCGACAATTTTGAAACGTTTTGCTATAATAAATATCCCCCAAATATGTATAAAAAAAAACATTTTTTTTCCCACAATTTAGGCCGATATGTATTCTTCTACAAATGTTAGGCTGAAGAAAGAAAAAAATCCTAGGAACCTATGGTAATCCAGTACTCATCTTTTTTCCATAGGAGGGTTAAACAGCTGATGACATTTCCATTTACAGTTTCAATATTTATAATTGCATCTATTTTCTCTCCATAAGTGGGTAACATGTTTTACTAAAAGACTGCTATTATCACATTCTATAAATGGGAGAGGACAAATTGTGGAATATAGTCACCTTTAACCCCACAATCATATGTCTTTGCCAAGGGTCAAACCATGTTTTTGTAGGCCTCTTAAAAAAAATAATGACCTGCCACTTAGTTATTTGACCTACCGTACATAGAAACACAAGTATATGTGGTGTGTGTTTGTTATGTTAAATGTTTCTTTTATTGCACCAATTTTTTCCATCTATCTATATATTTTAAATTGATTATTTTATGGATATTTTGTATAGGAACATAAAATATATATATATATATATATATATATATATATATATATATATATATATATATATATATATATATATATATATATATATATATACTCTAGATATATATATATATATATATATACTCTAGATATATATATATATATATATATATATATATATATATATATTTTGACAGCTGGGGATGAGTTTAACTAAGGATTTTAATGTTACTGAATTCTGGTGAAATTTTGCCATTTTGGCAAAATACAATGAAGTCAATGGAGAAGGTGAAATGAAAATGGTTTCTATGGCCCGGATTCACATTCCTCGGCGCATCTTTATGCTGCCGTAGCGTATTTTCTTTACGCTATGCCGGTGCAATGCAGGGAGGCAAGTATGAAATTCACAAAGAAAATGCTCCCAATGTTGCGCCGGCGTAGCGTATATTCGTCGGCGTAAGTGACGTAAGTCAAAGTAGGTGGAAGTGGGCGTGATACATTTAAATGAAGCGTGACCTCATGCAAATGATGGGCTGAGCTTCAAATAAGTACTTAAAATTAACTGCGCATGCGTCGTAACTTAGATGCATCCCAGTTCGCATGCTCACAATCACGTCAAAATAACTGCCTAAGACACGTCGAAACACTGCCTACGACGTGAACCTAAGCTACGCCCAGCCTTATTCACGTACAACGTAAACGGCGTAAACGACGTAAAATTCGACAGTGTTCGTTCCCTGGTCCATACCTTTGCATGAGTTGCGCCTCCTATATGGGGAATAACTTTACGCCGGACATAACCCTTACGCAAATCGCTTAAAACATGCGCCAGGTGCAAGTACGTTTGTGAATCGGCGTATCTCCCTCATTTGCATATTTGCATCGAAAATTTATGGGAGTTCCAAATGCGTCCAGCGTAAATATGCGCCCACACTACGCCGTATCTTAGTTCTATGGGTACGGCGCATAGATACGACGGCGCATATGTACACTTACGCGGCGTATCTCAAGATACGAAGGCGTAAGTGCTTTGTGAATCCGGGCATATATGTTTTTATGAGTGAAATGGGGTTTAAATGGCTGCTGAGGGCTATACAGACCCATTTCAATAATTCTAGACCTGTTCTCGTGTCATAAAATGGCCCTGTGTTAGTCTTATTATTTTGTATTTATTTTTTCCCAGAATGAAAAAAAATTACATCCAAGAAAAAGTTGAATTTTTAAGTAACAGAACACAACACAATCAGATGCAAAAAAAGAAAAGAAAAAACACAAGAACACCAAGAGGTCTGTTTTATAAATGTTTTAAATAAGATTCACATACTGTAGCTTTCACTATATACTGGAGAATGTCAGAGCACAAATAAAATTTTAGATAACAGTATCATCTTGACTAGACCTCGTCTTCCCATCACTCCCACTGGCAATCTTGCCCAGGTTTGGATTTTAGATTTAATGAGCGCAAGTAGAGGCTCCACGTTTAGCGATACATATTCGACTATGGACCGGGAGATCTAAATTCCCAAATGTTTAAGGGTACTAACTCTGACTAGGGGCAAATTAGTCTGGTCCTGTAATGGATGGAACATATCTATGGGGAGAATCTAGGATTTGTCCAAATTCATTTTATATCCCGAGAATCTATCAAAGTTTTCGATAATCTGTAGGGCCGTCAGGAGTGAAGGGCTAGAGTCCATTAAATACAGTATCATATCGTCGGCATATAGCCCCACCTTCTCCACTGAACCAGATGTAAGCCCGAGAATATCCGGGTTGCCCTAAGAGCCACTGCCAGGGGCTTCACCATTAACGCATATAGAAGGGGTTAGATGGGGAACCCCTGTCGCATTCCCCTTGAAAGTGGGAAGGCACCAGATGTTCGACCATTATCTACTACCCTGGCCTACAGAGCGTTGTAGAGGATAGTGAGCCATTTGATAAAGTTGGGGTCAAACCCAAAGCAGCAAAGACACTGACAAAGGTACTGCCACCCAACCAAATCAAAGGCTTTAGCTGCGTCAAGGGAGACAATTACTCTAGATCCAATTTGGCGATGGGAGGCCTGAATATTCATAAATAGACGTCTAGTATTAACCTCCCTGGCGGTATGATTCTTTCAGATTTTAGGTGCTGAAAGCGGTACCATTATTTTGCATGGAAATTTGGCGTTTTAGATTGCAGGCTTGCAATTCTTAGGAATAACTCACCTAAATCTGTCCAAACCTCTAGTAGACTATGACAAAGTTTGAAACACAAAATCATAAATTATAATATAATAAATAATAACAAATAATAATTTAATAATAACAATACTTTTTATTCAATAAATTTTAACAAATAATATATTCATAAACTCTGATTTTTTGGGGGTCAAACAAGGGTGCAAAATCATTATTTAGTAAATGTTTCGGGTATGAAAATCTTTAAAGCAAGGTATGGCGCAAAGTCAACGTCGCAGTCGAGACAACAGAAGCGTGTTTCTTTGCGTATTTTTCTTCCGCTGTCGTCGCGCTTGGAGCAGCAAACCACACACATCCGTGTGGGTGCTGTTTTTTTCCAGTGGGTGGTACGTAGTCCAAAAAATTACGACCAGTCAGTCGCTCAGGATTTACAACACAAAAAGCCCGTCGTCCAGAACGGTTTACCGCCGTTGACGTTTGGTGTTTCAGAAAAATCTGTTCTGCCACCTTCCACATAAAGTCTGCATGGACCATAGACCTGACATTTTTTTTTTTCAGCAGGATGAAGGAGTTCCAGAGACATTGCTCCAAAAGATGTCGGAAATTTTTTTTATAGTACTTTTTCTGCTGCTTTCTCATAGCTGGGTAAAAAGTCATGGCCTGGTCAGCCCTGTCCACACCTCCTATAGTGTGGTTGTAGTCCAACACAACTTATGGCTTTCGAACATCTTTTCCACCTCTGGTATGGACCATGACGGTCGAGGTGTTATGGATTGTGCTCATAAGGGAAACGTCCTTTTTGTCCCGCCACTTCAGTGCCAACATTTTCCCTTTTTGCCATGCAGCTAATTCTCCTTTCCCAAGCTTTTTATTTGAAAATCCTGACGGCATGTCACGCCGGTTAGGCCTCACGGTTCCATAAGCGTCCGTCTTATTCATAAGAAGGAACTCGTACAGTTCTGGGGAAGTATAGAAATTGTCTGTAGTGACACAGTAGCCCTGGTTGAGCAAGGGCTCTATCAATGAAAGGACTGAAGCGGTTGCCATCCCAAAACCGCTGAATCTCGGGGAGAATTTGGTCCCTTTGCCAGTGTACAGTACTGCGTTCCAGATATATCCAGAGCTGGACTCACACAGCATAAAGGATTTGATACCAAAGCGAGCGCGCTTAGATGCAATAAATTGAATCCAGCTGAGCCTACCTTTATAGGCCATCAGACTTTCGTCAATGGTAATGTCCCTCTCAGGAACATAGGTCCGCTGGAAGTTTTGCAATATGATTTGGTAAATATCCCAATTTTTTTTAGATTTGGAGCTGGATGGGAACGTTCATTAAATTCCTCGTTATTTGCAAAGTGCAAATATTTCATTATCAATGAAAATCTATATTCGGACATTACAGTTCCAAAAAAAGGTGTGGCCAATAATTTATTTGTTGTCCAGTACCACTTTTGGAGTGGTTTCCCCACCACTCCCTGTAAAATTAGGAGGCCAAGGAATTTCCAGATATCGTCGCTGGTCACAGGCTCCCATTTTCTGCACCTTGAAAATAGCTGATGGTTAGCAGCTTGCTGATCTTGATATCTGTTTGTCCCCAAAACTATTTTGTCGATCACCTCATCCGTCAAAAAAAGCCGGAGGTATTCCAACGGATTGTCATCCTCTCTGTCCACTTTTATCCCAGGTGATCCTGTGAATGGAAACCTTGGGGGCGCTACGTGCACCGTAGCGCAATCAATTGCGCACCAAGTCCGCACATCGCTGGGCATAGGTGCAGGATCGTCACTCGCATCACTTTCTTTGTCTGATGACAAGCTTTCCCACGCGTCGCTGTCACTCAGCTCCTCCACAAGTGATTCTGCATCGCTGTCGCTGTTTGGCAGCAGGTCGCATAGCGATTTGGAAGTAGAGGCGCGCTTTGCCATGATTGCTGTGCAGTATACAGACACTGGTACTGTAATCTGCAGACAGGGCACTGGAGAAAGCACTGGGAAGGCAATCAGAGGTCACTATATTTTTTTTTAAATTTTAATACAATAGTATCATAGTATCAGTGTGTTTTACTGTGTTTTACTTTGTTTCTACTTATACGTTTGAATTTCGGGCCGTCCCCTGTTCCGCCCCCCTGCGTCGCGACGCTCGCAGGGAAGGGAATCAGGGGAACACAGAGCATCGGCCGGAAAATCCGGCCACCGTACACTGCAGGGATTCGTCGCTGGATCGCAGATAAACGGTAAGAAACCTCTTTCTGCATCCAGCGAGGCAAGCCCGAGTGTGGCTCGGGGTTACCGATCGTAGCTTGAAAATCTCACCCCGAGCCACACTCAGGAATACCGCCAGGAGGGTTAAAGACTGTATTTTTTGGCGGGCATGAAACCCGTTTGATCGGGATGAATTAGGGAAAGAATAACTTTATTAAGACCCAAAGCTAAGATTTTGTCCAATATTTTGACGTCAGTTTGCAATAGCGAGATAGGCCTATAGGATTCAGGTAGGTGAGGGTCTTTGCTAGGCTTAGGGGTGAGAACTATGATGGCTTTGCGCATTGATTCTGGGAGGATAGTGGAATCGAATATCGCTGGATACAGAGCAGCGAGTCTAGGGACTAAGACATCAGAAAAATGGACATAAAATTTGATAGGTAGGCCATCAGAACCAGGGGCTTTAGCTTTTCAAAAAATTTGAAAGAGCAAGCTTAAAGGGGTGTTCCAGCCAAAATTGTGTTTATTAAAAGTCAGCAGCTACAAAAAGTGTAGCTGCTGGCTTTTAATAAACACTCACTTACCTGGTCCTGCGTTCCAGCGACGCTCCGACCGGGGCTCCGCTCCTCTCCCCCCCTCCCCAGCCGGCGTCTCCATCTCCACTGTGGGCACCCAGCCGTGACAGCCTTCGGCTTCACGGCCGGGCACCCACTGCGCATGCGCGAGCCGCACTGCGCATGCGCGCGCGGCGCGGCTCGCCGCTAATTGGAGAGGCGATCGCATGGGACCTGTCAGTGTCCCATGTGATCGCCTACAGGGAGGGGCTGCAATAAGGCGATTAAGCCTAATCGCCTTACCAGCCCCTCGGCGGAAGCAGGAAGTGGGACAGGAAGTCCCACTCCTACTGAAGCCCCCACTCCCCCCCCAAATAAATTACATGCCAAATGTGGCATGTTTGGGGGTGAGGAGTGGAACAAGAGGAAGTTCCAAATTTGGGTGGAACTCCTCTTTAACATCGTCTGCCAAGAGCGGAGACTCCAACACCTAAATCCCTTATAATACATTTGTTTGGTAGGGAACCTTTGGGAGACGTCAAAGCCTTCCCCCCACCCCTGTCTAACATCCCTTTACCTTGACCCTCTAATCCTATCCATTCATTCCCTCTACTCTTTGTAAAACTATTATCTCTCTCTTCTTTGTAGTTAGTATATTCTCAGTTGATGATATGGATTTGTAACTTCTGGGCAAATTTGGGACTTATGAGACCACGTAAATAGACGCTGCAACCTGGAGATGGGACTAAAAGTTCTAAAGTTCTCTTCCTTACAGGTGACTCGATCTCTCCAACTTTAGAATACAGGAAGAACTGCATATAATTCCAAGACTATTGTCTCTAGTTCTGTTATTAGGTCTACATAAAAATTCAATAACATTTGTTAGAAGGGGAAATTTCTCACACAGGAAAAGTAGCCTACCTACTGAATGGCTGTAAATTTTACGCTGGTACTTATCATGTGTAGCTGGCTGCCTCATCAGGTATGCCTGCTGGTGTAATTTTTTTTCATGACTCAATATCCAAATATTTTCAGAATAAAAGACTGACCCCTTCACACTCTAAGCTCGACCCTCTTTAGTTTCCAGGTTAAGGCTTGGTTCACAAATGAGCCACATGCAGCTCACAGCAGGGGTCTGGTGCATGCTGGTTCACCATTTCAAGTTGGATTTCAGCCCAAATTTTGACCAAACGGACAAAATTATGCACAGTGTTTTTGTGCAAAATGCACCAGACCCACTGTGGACATATGTGAACTGGCTGCATAGAAAACCGGTCAAAATCTCTTGCTATTGCGAATTGGGTGCAGGGATCCAGCATCCAATTCGCAATAGTATGAACCCAGCCTAAAGGATCGTAAAAAAAACATCACCAGTTCTACTCAAAAGCATTGCAAAAAGCCTGCTGAATCTGACTGAACTGAAAGGGGTTGTAAATCTTCATGCTTTCATAGGATGCATAAAGGTGAATAAACATTCGCTACTTACCGGCCCCCCAGTCCCCCCCCCCCCCCCCCCGTTTACTTACATGAGCTCTCAAAAATCCCATGTCGAGAATGCGCTTGCTTCTCGGCTCTTCTCATCCTGGTCTTCTCGGCTCTTCATTGGATAGATTGATAGCAGCGCAAACCATTGGATTGCGCTGCTGTCAATCAACTCCAATGATGCGAGGACCAGGGGCAGGGCCAAGTCCTGTAGTTGGTGGTTATGTGTGCCGGATACAGGACTCGGGAGTGCGCCCGCAAGGTATCCCCCTTGGGAAAGCGCTTTCCAGGGGTGTTACCCGAAGCGGGGAGGAGCCGACACAGCCGCTGAAGAACCACAGAAGACGTGGATCATGGCCACTCTGTGCAAAATGAGCTGCACAGTGGAGGTAAGTATGACATGTTTGTTATTTAAAAAAAACAGTTGAAGCTTTACAACCCCTTTATTGTCTTTGCATTAACAATCCACTGATTGACTTGTTGCCTGGAGCTGCGTTTGTACCATGATAAAAATAGCCCTGTTCAATGATCATATGCAGCATAGAGTAATTATTTTTTCTACTCCCACCCCCCAGACATCAGGGAATATTATACATGGCATTTCACATGAAAGTTGAGCTTTTATTAAAGTTTTAGCAGCCAAGCAGTCAAATGTTTCATATGCCACAATCTCACATCTGTTCCTGGTAGTTCAGCCCCCAGAAATGTTGGTGGTTTTCAGTACAGAAAATATCCAAAATTAGGAAAACCCAACAACTAATTATTTTCTTTGTCTAATAGTCTTCTTTGAAAGGTGAATTACAACTCCAGGGAAAAAGTGAAACCAAATAATTAGCTACTGAGGTTATCCAGAAAACATAGCAGCTGTGCTCGGTCAAAAAATGATTTAGTTTAATCTGGATTCTCTGAAATCAGCTGCAGAAATTGTTCAGAGAACATCTCACATGGTCAATGGGAGTGTACTTCCTGAAACCTAAGCAGTCTCATTTTCTTTCTCTTTCTGCTTTTTGTATCACCAAGCACCATCAAACTCCCCAAATCAGGTTTGAGTCTCACTGTTGGGTCTGAGAACTTCCTAAAGTGAACCTCTAGCTATTCTACCAGTGCCCATCCCCAACCCTCTAAAGTCTTCCTCCTTGATCTTTAAAGCTCCCTTATACATAACTCTCTTATGTGGCCTTCTAATTGGTTTTATCTCTTCTTTCTTGAGGCGGGGGTCCTCCAGGACTGAGATGCACTTATGTTATGATTTGTAAGTTTCGCCAATTTGTGAGCACTAGGAGCACGTTGCATGATGAGATACCCTCAGGGTGTTTCAATGACAAGCTGGGCACACAGGAAAGGATTACAATGATGCTGACTGTTGTTCTACCTAGCATCGTTTCCTTATCTTACAGTGCTCTGGAGGCTGTTCCCGCTTCTTCCATGCTACCTGCACTTTAGATCAAAGTGGGCCGCGTTGCGATGGAGGTCGGACACATTCGCTGAGCTAGGACCCGGAGGGAGATCCTGAAAAGCCATCACCATCTTCATCGCTACCTGCAACTTCAATTACATTGTCGGTGAGTTGGCACCTGCCCATTTAGTCCTATAGACACGATATACATACACCATTGTCTTTGTCCACATTTCTGATACTTGTAGTGCCACTGGATGCAAGTTCATTTAATCCCATAGACACTGTATACAGACACTTGTGCTTTGGCTCACATACCTGGCATCTGTAGTCCTACAGGATGCAATACCATTGAACCAACATACATTGTGACCACTTGTGCTTAGGCTATACAGGAAAAGTCTTCACCCTCTATTGGTTAACCACATACCAGTTAAATTTGCTTTGTTCTACCATACAGGATTATTTCATCTACTATTCTTTAAGTGCTAGATGAAGAACTGTGGGGTACAGATTCTACCAGCAGCCCTCACAAGGTTAGCGCTTCACATGCTAATATTGAAATGCTTTGATGGCTGGATGTCAGTATAGAGGAGTCGGGGCTCTTAGGTAGGCTGTATATGTTTGTAGACTGCCCTAGGTAAGGCCCACATGGTTAAAAGAACTGAAATCCAATGAATGAAATGGACGGGCCAGGGACAGCTTGTCCAGGTAGGAAAGATCAGATCAGGGGTCTCCAAACTTTCAAAACAAAGGGCCAATTTACTGCCCTTAAACTTTAGGGGGAGGGGGGACTCTGGCCCGTGGAAGTAAATAATGCCATAGGCTTGGTGGTCAGTGGGAATAAAAATATTACATTATTGATATTAGTGGCAGGAATAGTGCCCCATCATCGGTGTCAGTGGGTCAATTTGTTCCCCATCTATGTTGTCATGGGGAGAAACAGTTCCCCATCTTACAGTGGTTGTACACCCTGTAGACTTGTGCCAATGTCTATGGTTCATGAGCCGTAGACAGCAGCGCAGGCGCACTTTAGAAACAGCGATCGTACCATTTCTAAAGGAGGTCATGCCGTGACTGGTGGCTCCCGCACGCATGCGCGGGAGTGACGTCATCACGGCTCTGGCCAATCACAGCGCCGGAGCTGTGATACCACGAAGTAACTGAGGCGACATGTCGCCGGCCAGTGCTGTGCCAGGCACCGCAGCGGGGGTTTCGATCCTAGGTGAGTATTACGTAGTGAGCTAGTATGCTATGCATAATAGCTCATTATGCCTTTGTCTTGCAGGTGTTTTTATTTATTTTTTTAAGTGGGTTTACAACCAGTGCAAGGAATAGTGCCTTGTATCAATGGAATTAATTGTTTCCCAAGGGCCGTAAAAAGGCAAGCAAAGGGCCACATCCATCGCTCTGGCCGCAGTTGGGAGACCCCTGATCTAGATATCTAGATGACGGACTTTCTGCAGCTTCCAATGCAAACTGTAAAGGCTCGTACACACGATCGGTTCAAACCGATACAAACGGACCGAGGTTAATTTTCATCGGTCCAAACTGATCGTGTATAGGCCCCATAGGTCCATGATCCTTCGGTCTAAAAACAGATGGCTTGCTTTAAATTTCGACCGATGGATGGCCATCCGATAGGTCACAACCGATCGTTAGTACGCACGTCCGTCCATCGGTTTGAAACCCGCGCATGCTCAAACTACATGAGCGGACGGGACGGCACTGCAAAGCAGAAACGACCCAACAGCCTGCACTGAATGCCAATACGATCTCACAAGCACACACTGAACCCAATAATACGATCTGTATAAAGTACGGATACTGAAAAGCGTGAATCGGCTCTAACCAAACTTTCACCAACACGGAATTAGCAAAAGCAGTCTCAAGGGTGGCGCCGAAGGCTTTGGCCTTCCCCTTTATAGTGACGTCGTACATGGTTTACGTGCCCGCGTTCTGACGCGATCGGTTCAGGAACCGATGGTGTGTAGGCACATCAGTCCATCAGTCAGCTTCATCGGTCAACCGATGAAAGCGGTCCGTCGGACCGTTCCCATCGGATGAACCGATCGTGTGTGCAGGGCTTAAGAAGCTCACAGTGTGAAGGTAAAACAGATTAAGAATTTTCAGAACACGAGAGGAGCCTGTATAACTGTACAAGACTGAAGGGAAGGCGGGAGTGACCCTTTTAAATCTAATTTTTTTTTCTATTTCAAACATTCTTTGTTTCCTACCAGCACACCACGGTGTGTGCATTACCGTATCCCTAACCTGAAGGGTTATCCTATGAATTGCAATCTCTGAATGGCCCCATTCACTGACAGTGCGATAGCTCAGGTTTCTGGGAATCAGCATAGGCTCAATAAAAAAAAAACTATTTTCCTATAGACCACGTGCAACGTAAAACCGTCAAAGAAAAAGGTTTGTGTCTAGAAAGTCTTTAAAGCTTGCCTACAAAGTGTGCTATCCACTACTCCTCTCCCAGATGACATGGCCTGCTTCTAATTTTAGGCTAAAAATATACTATTAATATTAAATTTAAAAATTTGTGGAGCCTTTAGCACTTAAAAAAAAAAGGCTCTGGACTTAGTCAGCAGCTGGAGTGGAAGAGTAAAGAGCCTCAGAACACAAGGCTGATTCATTCCATACAAGCTGTTCAAAAGTCCGCCTGACAAAATTTTACAGCCTTTTACGAAGCTTAGACACATCCCGGAGGTGTGGATAAATATAACACTTCACTTAAAAAGAAAAATTTATTGGATGCAGAAACTGAGAACCTTCTACTCATATTGTCTGAATAGAAATATCAAACAGTCTGCATATTTCTAAAAATGAGATGCAATTATAACCAGCTGTGCTCTTTAGTAGGTATGCGTAATACTTACTGTATGTGTTGCAACACTTCAAACTGAAGTCACAAACATTGTCACTTTTCAGGGGCAGTTTGGAAGTAGATGTTTAAGAATCAGCCCTGCCAAAAAGGTATTTCAGTTATAGGTGATGCAGGGTGGGCTGAGGCTTCCCCACTTTTATAGTGTCAGGGCTCGTTCATACGTGCTTTGAGCTCTGAATAGAGGCCCACATTCAGATTGCTCTTCAAAGAGCATTTGACAGACAGCGAGGAGGTGTTTTATCGCCTCCTCACCCCTTGCTATAACCCTTAAAAAAGTGACTGCCTGTCCATACAAGGTGCAGGGGCATGGCCCCCCTTATCCATGCGTCCAGCCCCTAATCTACATGCAGGATGTGCAATGACCCTTTAAACAGTGGCGGCCCATCCATACGGGGTGCAGGGGCATCGCCCCCCTAATCAATGCGTTCATCCCCTAATCTACATGCAGGGCGCCGGACGCATGGATTCCAATGTTTTTTTTTTTAGAAGCACATGATTAGAGATTGAGGCTCTAATTGGCTTAAAAAAGGGGGGTTCTCAGGGCGCAGAGCCATTGCACCCACAATCTGCTGATCTCAGCCTCCTGCAGACTGTCAATCTACCTTGTACCAGCAGGCCATTAAACAATGACAGGAAGCATCAATGAGCTACTTACCAACCTCAACAGCACCCTGGTTGTTCATTGAGATGTACAAGCCAACAGCCGCAAAGGATGTTGGTACTTGTAGTTCTCCCATTCACAGAACTGAGAGAGGACCCCCGGCCCGCTTTTACAACTGCCCCAAGCTCAGGCATGCAGATAGCAGGGTGTGCTTAGCTGAGAAAGCCCCTCCTCTTCTCCTCTTCCAAATAAGAGAAAAAAAATGCCCATGAAGACTCTTGAGATGTATGACATCATTTTGGCTTAGGTCAGAAACCAGGAAGCAACTGAGGGGATGCATAAAAAAGTTTAAAACCAAGGTAAATATAAGATACTTTCCAATTTATTTACTAATACCATCAGCATAATGAATAAAATAGTTCATATTGATGGAGAGAGATTATCTCCTCTTTAAGAAGAAAAACCCTTAATTTTGGTACTTTTCATGAAGGTGAGACATGGTGGTACCTTCTGTTTTACGAAGGCTCTTTACTCTTTCCTAAAACCTAACTCCAATTAACATTGTTGGGAAAATCAAACAAACAAAAAAAATCGTTCTCTATAAAACTTAGGCCTTGTACACACGAGCAAATGAATCTGTTCAAATCGGTCAGACCGACCGATTTGAACAGATTTGTCTGCTGGCTGTTTTGGTTTGATCACTGTACACACGATCAAACCAAAATCCCCGCCAGCAGACAGCGCGGTGACGTGGCGATGACGTTGACGCCGCCACGTCACCGCACCAGGAAGTAAATTACTTCCGCGCATGCGTCAAATCCATTCGACGCATTTGCGGGCAGATATGTCTGCTGGTTTGTCTGCTCGTTTCCAGCAGATAGATTCGATCGTGTGTACGCAGCCTTACTGGAACAGGAGTCACTTTTGGGCACAGATTGAGCCAGGAAATAATGGACATAGGTTGGATTGCTTTAACATGGGTCTGTAATCCACAATATATTCAAGAATGTCTGCAAGAACTATTTACAGGGTGTTGATTCTGAACCCAACAGGTCAATTAAAAGAGTGATTCATTCAATGTGGGAACACATACTGTAGGGGTTGATGTCGTCTGCTACTGTGATGTAAATTAACCTTAGTATGGCTCCCTGACACTGTATTGTGTGAATTTCTATTGATGATAAATGTGGATTGTAAGTTAGCACAGTCTAAAGGTCAGATGTCTGACGTGTCAGCTGTAGCTAATTAGCTCATGTAGATTATCTCAGAGTCAGAATGTGTGTCTACTAAAAGATGTGTATTGAGGGGGGCTCGTTAGTAATCATTGTATGATATTGTGGGTGGAGTGTGTCATTGTCCATTTGATTACTGAAAGCATTCTTTTTGGTGTATATAAGAGCCTGCCTTCTCAATAAAAATGTTCTATTCCTGTTGAACCAGAGAACAGAGCTGTGTCTCTTTTCTGGGGGGGGGGGGGGGGATCTGTGTGGATAATGTCGCCGGATTGTGGAGTGTCGATACGCTGTCTTGGGTTCAGAATGGAATATCTTAAACGGCGTTAATCCCTGTCCCATTTGGGGTTCCCACACTATCACCCATATAATAAATAGGAAAACAAATGTAAGGAGCTTGTTGACCCTAAATTATGTGAAAAACCCATAGACTAATGTAAAAGTATTTAATATGCAATTCCTTTTTAGACACAAGATGGGAGTATGGAGATGTAGCCTTTTCCCTCTAGAGCTCAATGCGGGGACAGTTGCATCATTTCTTGGCAGCAAAGTGGTATCTCTTCTTTTAACAAGCAGAGCATTCTGGGATATGTAGTCCTGCAGCCAGGACATACTGTAATCTTTAGCACTGACTGGACTACACTTACCAGAAAGCTGGTAACTGAGGGCAAGGAGGAAATTGTGAAAGGAGATACAATTTCACTAGCCTGTCTATATATACCATAGCCTGTCTATATACTACACTAGCCTGTCTATATATACCATAGCCTGTCTATATACTACACTAGCCTGTCTATATACTACACTAGCCTGTCTGTATATAGCCTAGCCTGTCTGTATACTACACTAACCTGTCTGTATATACCCTAGCCCGTCTGTATATACCCTAGCCTGTCTATATAATACCCTTGCCTGTCTATATACTACACTAGCCTGTCTACATACTATCCTAGCCTGTCTATATACGCTAATCTGTATATATACTACACTAGCCTGTCTGTATATACCCTAGCCTGTCTAAATACTACACTAGCCTGTTTAGATACCATATCCTGGGCCAGATTCTTAAAGGAGATACGACGGCGTATCTCCAGATACGCCGTCGTATCTCTGTTTGCGCGGATTTGTATTTATTCTTAAAATCAGTTACGCATAGATTTTGCTTAGATCCGACTGGCGTAAGTCACTTACACCGTCCGATCTAAGTTGCAATGTTTCGCTGGCCGCTAGGTGGCGTTCCCGTCGATTTCTGCGTCGAACATGCAAATGAGCCTGATACGCCGATTCCCGAACATATTTGCGTGCCGTCGTTGTAGTTTACGTAGTTTGCGTAAGCGTAAGGTTACCCCTGCTATATTAGGGGTAACCTTGCGTAGGTCCGGCGTAAGCCATGTTATGTATGGACATCGGGACAGCGTCGTGTTTTTCCGTCGTTTACGTTGTTTACGTAACTCGTCTCAAATAGGGCTGTGTGTCAATTACGTTGTCGTCAAAATCAATGTATTTGCGCCGTACTATGGAGCATGCGCAGTGGGCTACGTTTACAGCTAGCGCATGCGCAGTTCGTTCGGCACGGGGGCGCGCTTAATTTAAATACAGCACGCCCACCTCCTTCCTACTTTGAATTACGCGGCCTTACGCTGGCCCATTTACGCAACGCCGCCGCAAATTACAGAGCAAGTGCTTTGAGAATACAGCACTTGCCCGTAAAAAGTGCGGAGGCAAAGCGTAAATGGGATATGCTACGCTACGCAGAAGAAACGGAAAACTACGAGAATCTGGCCCCCTGTCTATATACTACACTAGCCCTTAACCTAGGTTCACACTTATGCGTTTGGTACAAAATCTGACTTCCTGATAAATTACATTTTAGTTTTATTTATTATGATGTAAAATAATGGATGTGGGGGCCTTTTGGTGGGTGTGATACTACATTAGCCTGTCTGTATATACCCTAGCCTGTCTGTATATACATTAGCCTGTCTGTCTATACCCTTTCCTATCTGTATATAACCTAGCCTGTCTGTATACTACACTAGCATGCCTGTATACTACACTAGCCTGGCTGTATATACCCTAGCCTTCCTCTATATACCCTAGCCTGTCTATATACTACACTAGCAACACAGTGGTGTAGTGGGTAGCACTCTTACCTAGCAGTAAAAAGGGTTGCTGGTTTGAATCCCAACCACGACACTACCTGCCTGGAGTTTGCATGTTCTCCCTGTGCCTGTGTGGGTTTCCTCCGGGTACTCCTCTCTACTCCTACACTTCAAAGACATGCCGGTAGGCTAATTGGCTTCTGTCTAAATTGGCCCTAGTATATGAATGTGAGTTAGGGACCTTAGATTGTAAGCTCCTTGAGAGTAGGGACCGATGTGAATGTACAATGTATATATAAAGCGCTGTGTAAATTGACGGTGCTATATAAGTACCATAAATAATAATAATAATAATAGTTATTATTATTATTATTAACCTCATAACCTGTCTGTATATACCTTAGCCTGTCTATATACTACACTAGCCTGTCTGTATATACCCTAGCCTGTCTATATATTACACTAGTCTGTCTATATACTACACTAGCCTGTCTGTATATACCCTAGCCTGTCTATATACTACACTAGCCTGTCTGTATATACCCTAGCCTGTCTATATATTACACTAGTCTGTCTATATACTACACTAGCCTGTCTGTATATACCCTAGCCTGTCTATATACTACACTAGCCTGTCTGTATATACCCTAGCCTGTCTATATATTACACTAGACTGTCTATATACTACACTAGCCCTTAACCTAGGTTCACACTTATGTGTTTAGTACAAAATCTGACTTCCTGATCATTTACATTTTAGTTTCATTTATTATGATGTAAAATAATCATAATAAATGTGAGGGCCGTTTGGTGGGCGTGTTTTTTTTTTGGAGGGGGCAACATTTCATTCTTGGACCCGGGCAGCACAATGTCTTGGGCCAGCCCTGGTAATAATGGCTTTAAGATGCCTCCGTTATGGAAACTAGTCACATGCATTGCTCAGGTGTGATTTAGGCCCATTCTTCCACAGAAACAGTCTTCAAATCTTAAAGTATCCATGAGCCTCTTCTATAAATTCTGATCTTTAGTTCTTTCTATAGATTTTCTATTGGATTCAAGTCAGGTGATTGGCTGGGCCATTCTAGCAGCTTTATTTTCTTTCTTTGAAACCAATTCAGAGTTTCCTTGGCTTTGGGTTTGGGATCATTGTCTTGCTGAAATGTCTTCCCTCGTTTCATCTTCATCATCCTGGTAGATGGCAGCAGATTTTTATCAAGAGCGCCCTTGTACATTTTTCCATTCACCCTTTCTCTAACCTCGCTGGCGGTATGATTATGTCAGATTTTTGGTGCTGAAAGCGGTACAATTGTTTTGCATGGAAATTTGGCGTTTTATATTGTTGGCCTGTAATTCTTAGAAATGCCTCACTAAAATCTGTCCAAACAAGAGTCTAGTAGACATCCCGAGTATGATAAAGTTTTAAACACAAAGTCATAAATTATAATATAATAGATAACTATAAATAATCATAACAAATAATAATAATATAATAATAATAATAAAAAATATTTAATAATGTAATCAAATCAAAAACACTGACATTTGCTCAGTTGCAGAATTGTCGCTGTCATTACTTTCAGTGTCTGATGACGAATTTCCCCACAATTCACTATCGCTCAATTCTGCAAGTGATTCTAATTTATTATCGCTGTTTTCTAGCTGCTCTAAAACCACTTTTGACATAAAGGGACACTTTCTGGTTGCTATAGACAATCTACAGTTTCCAGGCAGAAAAAAATGTATTTATAATATAAGTGCATGCAGGTCACTGGACAGACCACTAGGGACAAAGGGGGTGTGTATTTATTGTATACAGTACTGTAATCTGTAAGACTACAGTATACTGTATGTGTATTGTGTTTTTACTTTTTTTAATTTGGCGCCTATCTCCGCCCCCCTGCGTCGTAACGTCGCAGGGAACGGAGCTCGGCGGCACTCGGGCACTGTGTCAGGGAGACATTGCAGGATCCAGGGGACAAGGTAAGTAACTCTGCCTGGATACTGCAATGCGATCCCGAGTCAGGCTCGGGGTTACCGCTATTAGTACTGAAATTTCCCCCGGAGCTAGACTCGGGAATACCGCCAGGGAGGTTAAAGGGGTTGTAAAGGTTTGTTTTTTATTTTCTAAATAGGTTCCTTTTAGCTAGTGCATTGTTGGTTCACTTACCTTTTCCTTCGATTTCCCTTCTAAATGTTTTTTTTTCTTTGTTTGAATTTCTCACTTCCTGTATCATTTCCATTTTGTTTCCTGTTAAAAAAACAAACCATTACAACCCCTTTTAATAATTTGATGTCTGCCAGTACCTTATGGTGAAAAACAGCCCCGCACCATGATGTTCCCACCTTCAAACGTCACTGTTGGTATTGGGGTGTTTTTGGGGTGATGTGACCTCCAAAAATGATGTGTATAATGACATCCAAAGAGTTCAATTTTGGTCTCATGTGACCAGACTGTATTCTCCCAGTATTTCACAGGCTTGTCTCAAGCCTTGTACACACGAGCGTGTGTACGAGGCTTTCAGGTTTCTCGTCAAGAAAACTGCCCAAAATCTTGACGAGAAAAATAGAGAACCTGCTCTCTGTTTTCCTGCCGAGAAACCCGACAGTGTGTATACTTACCTGACGCCGTGGAATCCAGCGCATGCTCGAAATGACTTTGACGCATGCACGGTAGCTTCCTAGGCATAGGTAGGGTGCAGCAAGGTGGCGGCGACGGCATCAAATGTGACGAGCGCATGCTTATCGCACTCGATGACGTCACCGCATTCTTGCCATTCAAAAGAACGGCGGTTCTTTTTGAATGGAGTGTCTGTACACTCGGGCGGGAAGAGATTCTTACCAAGAATCTCATCAGGAAAAACAAGATTCTGGCCCGTGTGTACATGTTGTGCAGCAAATTTCAAACGAGCGTCAACATGCTTTTTCTTTAGCAATGTGTGGTGAGCGTGCATATAGGCCATGGCGGTTGAGTGCATTACTTATTGTTTTCTTTGAAACAATTGTGTCTGCTAATTCCAGGTCTTGCTGAAGCTTTGCACAAGTGGTCTTTGGTTCTTGGACAACTCTTCTGATAATACTTTTCACTCCTCTGGTAGAAATCTTGCAAGGAGCACCTGGTCGTGGCCGGTTTATGGTAAAATTGTTCTTTCCACTTCTAGATTATGGCCCCAACAGTGCTCAGTGGAACATTCATAAGTTTAGAAATCCTCCTGTAACCAATGCCATCAGTATGTTTTGCAAAAAAAATCCTTTGAGAGAGCAATTTATTTTCACCCATCATGAGATGTTTTGGTAATGAGACTGATAAATTTCAGCTGGTGTCTTTCCATGCCTTTTTGCACCTCCATTTTTTCTGTGTCATTCCATTTTAATACACATAAGCTTAAAGAGATTGTAAAGGTTCCGCTATTATTTAAAAAAAAAATAATATATATATATATATATATATATATATATATGTATCATACTTACCTCCACTGTGCACAGAGTGGCCCTGATCGTCTTCTTCTGGGGTCCCACGGCGGCTGTCTCGGCTCCTCCCCACAAGAGCTAACCTCCTCTCCCAAGGGGGTTAGCTTGCAGGCGCTCTCCCCAGTGTGATACACTCGACCGCCATAGCCAGCAAATGTATCACTTGGCCCCGCCCCCAGTGGCTGCATGATTGGATGTGATTGACAGCAGCGGGAGCCAATGGCTGCGCTGCTATCAATCATCCAATGAAGAGCCGACAAGAGCTGGGGGAAAGCAATGCGGGATCACGCCCACAGAGATTCAGGGCGCAGGTAAGTAAACGGGGGGGGGGGGGGGTTGGGGGCCCTTGACTGCTAGGTGTTTTTTCACCTTAATGCATAGGATGCATTAAGGTAAAAAAACATGGTTTACCCCTTTAATATTTTAATTTATTTGTTTTGGTTTCTTTGTAAGGGCAGAAAAGCGCTAAGCTCCTCAGGGGCCGCTGGTTAGATGTGGGATCGGCATAAGTTAAGTTACCTTTGATGTGTCTAGGGAAATTGATGGTAGCAACTGTGAGAGCAGTAACGGAATGTCCAAGCCAAGGGTTGACGTTTTCTAAGTGCTTTATTTTCGGTCAAACACGACCAACATCAACTAGAAGAAGACAGGATAGGTTGATGAAAGAAAGAAGCTGAACCTTACAGCATCAGGCTTTGGATAAGTAAGACAGTCCTGCCTTCAACAATTGTATATATCACGTCGCCACTCTAGCCAGAGTGGGTAAAGTGCCCCCGGACAGACCTCTCTCACAGGCCTGGCAGCCAAAGTGTCACTTAAAGCTTCTGGGAAGGAACAAGTCTCTGCCACCGACTTGGCTCTAATTAAATTAGGATTTTAAGATGGAAACCTCTCTCATAGGCCCAATGTTAGCAACGTAGAGTTGTAAAACATATCCTCCCAGTAGGTCTTTAGTAGAGGTCACCAGCTGACAGTCTGACTATGTTCTGTCAGCATCTGGTAACCAGATCCCCAATGGTTCGTTCAAGCCTCCTGGTTCTCCTCAGACCGATCCCCCATCAAACAGCATCCAGCTTGGGATCTTCTCAGTAGAAGTGGGAGCCCAGTAAGTCACTGGGGTCCCTGACAGCATCAATTGCCTTGAGCCATGAAGCTCAAAGTTCGTAGCTCCGTGTAGTGGAGGCCCCGGCCAGGTAGGCCATAGTGGCATCCTCGTGGTGTGCGCGCACCCTGAAGGTGGGTGCCGCACCTGCGACCCGCTGCAGGCAGGAGACCCGGGTAGAAGACCCGGACAAAAAGGTGGCCACATCAGATATACCCTCTCCCAGCATGCCCAGCGAGGGAAACACTCCTCTGATTGGCTGCTGAGGAAAGGTGGCTCTGTTCTGGAACCCCTCTGGCGCCATCTGCTGTCCAAGGATGGTAACATATCCTCAGCACAGAGAATGGGACCACAGGCAGCCCAGCCCGAAACGCAAATTTAGGGAATTAACATGGATGAGAGCAAGGTAACTCTCTCTTCCCCCACTAAACTAACAATAGCGCCCATAACTGACAGTAAGGGGGCGCTACTTAAGTATAGATTGAATGGGTTGTTATCGACATGTGGTGACATATTTATATCAATAGAACTTTAAAAAATATATTTACCTAGAAAAATGGCGTCCAATACTTATTTTACCCGCTGTATATTCAGTATATATATTTTTTAAACTAAATGTTTTTCCTTTAAGGTCTTATTGTTTGCTTTGTTCCCATACTAACGAGGCCTTTGGAGAGATTCTTCACGGGCCACTGCACAAGTTGATTTCCAGTTTTAATTTTGAAAATTCATACACAACTCCCCGCTGACCTGTGAACTTCTCCAGGATTCATTTTCAGGATTCTACCTGCTGCAGGAAGGGATAAAGGCCGGTCCTCAGAGGGCTACATCAGAAAAATGTGGGTTTCTTTTAATAGGCTTCTTTTCCGTTGATAAATATGGAAGTGTTTTCTTGCACTTGGTTTGCCCTCGTCCTATTGCTTTAGTAAGTAGAACCCTGGGCTGCAAAGGCCGGCTCAGTGCTCTGCAGACATGACAGAACCTTCTGTTTATTTGACTTGCAAGGAGAATTGGTAAAACACTTTCATTTCAGAGGGATAACTACTTCTAAACCAATATTTTTCTTTACAGTGTCCTTCTTGGCAAAAGCTTTCTGCACGCATAAACAGATATCAGATCTGGTATTCAATATATTCCGCAGCTAACCTTCCTTTTCCTTCATGAAGAATACATAGCTCATGTTTTCGAAAGATAGTGCATGCTTTCTTTCAAGGCCAGGTCTTGTCATTGGGTTCTAGTGCCAGGAGCCTGGTGCTGGAAGTTTTTGGTATGTGGCTTCTGCCATTTTTACTTTGCTTGCTAGATCTGATGCAGGAAAAAACTAAGGGGTCTTCACCTGCCATGGAGGGGGTCTTTCACTGTGCTTCTGTCCCTAATCCCAATTCTGTGAAAAATGTATCCCTCTCCACTAGGGTGCCCACGTGTCCCGGATTGCTTGGGACTGTCCCGCAATTGACATGTCTGTCCCTGGTCCCGGCACCTTCATTCTGGGACAATACAGTGTCCCGGAATGAAAGTTTGGAAATGTGGTCACCCTACTGTTTTTTAAACAAGATTTTTTTTTTAATTTGCGTGAAATTGTAGTCACAAAATCATCGAGCATCAGGCAGGTCCTTATTGTCATTATTTACTGAAGGGGCCCTTCTTCTAGGAGTCCACACTACTACCTGAATGATGAAGAGAATTCCAATTGGCTGACCAGTGGAGGTTTCCTCTCATGATCCAGGAGATGAGAAGATAAAGAGAAGTGAAGGAGACCGAAGGGTTAGCACTGGGGGTGCTTTAAATCTGCATTTGAGCAGGTGCAGTCTCCTTTCTCCACTCCAGGTGGCGCTATTCCACAGTGGCGCTGCATTTGAAGAGGAAGTCAGGAGGAGCATGGTTTCTTGGGTCACTGAGGAAGCAATCTAATTGGATGTTGTCACTTCATGTGACTCTAACAGCTATCTTTGGTCAGGCAGAGCCTATTTAAGCCCCTGGCTCCCAGGCCTGGTGTGCATTTTACATGTGGGTAGAGTAGGGGCAGGTATCCTGCCTGGTAGGGACAGAACTAGTGGCAGGGAAAGGTTCCTGATGAGGGTAGGCATAGGGCTTCCAACTTGTCAGGATATCTTCCCGTTTGGGCACGAGAAGGTCAGGCTGCATTCTTCCACTCCTAACAGGAACTGTAATGCCCCATACACACAGTCGGAAATTCAGACAAGAAAAGTCCGATGTGAGCTTTTGGTCGGAAATTCCGACCGTGTGTAGGCTCCATCAGACTTTTCCTGTCGGAATTTCCGTCAACAAAAATTTGAGGGTTGGTTCTCAAATTTTCAGACGGAAAAAATTCCAATCGGAATTTCTGACCGTTTGTAGCAATTCCGACGCGCAAAATTCCGACGCAAGCTCGGAAATAATTTGACGCATGCTCAGAAGCATTTAACTTAATTTTCTTGGCTCATCGCAGTGTTGTACGTCACCGGGTTCTTGACGGTCGAAAGTTCAGAAAACTTTTGTGTGACCGTGTGTATGCAAGCCAAGCTTGAGTGCCCTTTGTCAGTGCCCGTCAGTGCCCTTTAGTGCCACCTCGTTAGTGCCATCTCGTTAGTGCCATCTCATCGGTGGCACCTTATCAGTGCCACCTTATCAGTGAAGGAGAAAACATACTTATTTACAAAATTTGATATCAGAAACAAAAGAAAACATTTTTTTTTTTTTTACAAAAATTGGTCTTTTTTTTTTTGTTAGCAAATACCACCAAAAGAAAGCTCTATTTGTGGGAACAAAATTATAAAAATCGGTTTGGGTACAGTGTAGCATGACCGCGCAATTGCCATTTAAACAGCGACAGCGCTGAAAGCTGAAAATTGGCCTGGGCAGGAAGGAGGTGTAAGTGCCTGGTATTGAAGTGGTTAACAAGTGTCTCACCAAAAAAAAAAAAAATCCTATTGCAGAGGATGTCTAAAATCTGACTTGTAACTTAGTGTGGACTTCTGGGGAAATCAGTGAGCCAATCACATAAGCAGGAAATGACATTGCTGGGGGCGCTATGTACACCAACTGTGTACAGAGTGCCTCCGGGTTGCCATATTGTATTTGGAGTATTTCAGAAAATGAGAGCGCTGCAGATTGAAAAGGAAAGGATTTGTTTATTATCACTGAATTACACTATGACTTGTGTAGTTATGGTTTATGCTATATCATTTTATTTGCCCTTTTTTCCCATGAAAGTGGCGTTACCTTTAATTACGAAAGAGACCAGTACTGATTTATGGCTGTGTGTGGGTCAAACTAAGGAACTTTTACCATAATGCCATAATGACATTTCTACTCTCCTCTCCTCTGACCCGTGATTTATCTCTTGACAGCTTTCCACACAGTGAGAATAATCTAAATAATAGCCCACAAGAATTTACTAAAGTGACATTTAATTTAGAAAATTACTCAATGACCCGCTTTGATCAGCCTCAGTAACAATGTGCAGCAAGTCACATCCATCAATATCAGTTAAAGAGACGCAGAATACGCAGAAGACGAGAGTGATCTAGATTCAATGAGAGGTCCAATCTAAACTTTTTTTTCTTTAGTTGTTAATGGCAAAACTGTTCAAATTTTTAAATAATTAAAGATCTAATATTCTAATCAATAATCTAAGAAAAATTTTGTCTCTGGAAGGGCACCTAATATCCACTGACCCAGACACTTCAAAGATACAGGAGGAATGGAAACTTGGGCTGGTTGGCAAACACGACCTACAGGTCCTTCTATGGTTAGGCCACATTTTTGTGGATATAAAACTTTCCACACAAAGTGAATGGTGGCCATCGTGGCTTGGATACTTCACATGCAGCTTTAGGCTTTATGTACACAATGCCTATTACATACCTCCCAACCGTCTCGGATTTCGCAGGAATGTCCCGCGATTTGTGGTAAATCCCGCAGTCCCGCGATCAGGGCTGGAGTCCAGCAATTCCGGGGTACCCACCCCCCGCGATTACCGCGATTCGCGGCAAATCCAGCGATCCCGCGACAGGGGCGGGAGTCCCGCGACATGGGCGGGAGTCCCCGTGGGAGTCCCACGATTCTCCCAGTTCAACAACTCTGACCCGCGTAACCCCCCCCTCCACAACTCCAAAACTCCCCCCCCGCTCGACTACTCAGATCCGCAGAACACCCCCCCTCCACAACTTCGATCCGTCCCGCGTACCCCCCCGCTCAACAACTTAGACCCGCACAACTCCCCCCCTCAACAACTCGGATCCGCGGAACCCCCCTCCCCCCCGCTCAACAACACATGACAATTCCGAGAGCCAGGGTTGCCTGCATACTTTTGCTGATAGGTGTCTCTCATTCCCATCTCAAAAAGTTGGGAGGTATGCCTATTATGACCGCCGGCTGTGGGTAATCACGAAACGCGGCAAAATCGTGCTGCAGTTTTGCCATGTTTTGCGGCCACAATCAAAACTTTCCTATCCTGAACGCAATTCTTCTGCATTCAGTTAGAGCAGTGGTTCTCAACCCCTCTTGTGCTGTGACCCCTTGATAAAAATGTTACCAAGTTGTGGGCACCCCCAACAGTAAGATTATTTTTGTAGTGTGGGTTGTCAGATTCCAAGGCAAGACAAATAATTTGCGCCCCTAACCCATGGACATTTAGCGCTCCCTGAGTTCCTTCCACTTGTACAGTATTGAACCCCATTATGGTACATTTTTAGGATGTACCACTCTTTGTTCTCTTTTCTTTCCCTTTTACCACTCTGTCCTAAAAAAAAAAGTTTTCCTCTCCATCTGGCCATCTTTCTTGTTCTTTTTCTTATTCTTTCTCTTCCTTTCTTTGTTCCTCCCCCTCTTTCCTCTCCCTTCCATGTAGTCTCTATTTTTACTCCTTGGTGGGGGGGAATGGGATGAGTGGCAGTGCTAGCAGGGAGTTGGGATCAGTGGCAGGACTGGCGGGGAGTTGGGATCAGTGGCAGGGCTGGCAGGGAGTTGGGATCAGGGGCAATGCTGGGGGGGAGTTCTGATCTGCCAACTTGGTGCCTTTGATCAAGGTCATCTGCTGATCTGAGAACTGTGGTGGGGACTTTTAATGGCAACCATAATCACAGGTAGTGTTACTCACTGTGTCTCCAGCTCTGTGGTGTCTCGTAGCAGTAACACCTATGCCAAAATCAGGAGATAGGGTCTCCTCTAGCCCCTCCCACTTCTCATTCCCCACCAGTCAGCTGACCTCTAGTCTCTGCCCCCCAGCCATGCCGTAAATTGAATGGGCGGCTGCAAAGTGGCTGGGACAGCGGTGCAGGCTTCAGGAACAGCCCAGGATTTGGTGACCCCTGGCAAATCATCATTTGACCCCCGAGGGGGTCCCGACCCCCAGGTTGAGAACCACTGAGTTAGAGGGAGGTTGAGCCTCCACTAACTGCAGCAGCATCTAAATGATCCTAAAAGCCTATGGGGTTGATTTACTAAAACTGGAGAGTGCAAATCCAGGTGCAGCTGTGCATGGTAGAGTAGGTGCCACCGATTATGTTTCCAGCATGATGGGATCGCGCTGGAACCTGGCGATGCAATGCTGTGCTTCTCACGCTCCCCGCCCCCACGAGATGCTGCACATCCATAGGAATCCATGTCATGTTATAACCAAAAACATAAATGTATTTTATAGGGCTGAAATGATTAATCAACAAAATCGATAATGAAAATTTTGGTCGAGGATTTTCATTATCGATTTGTTGGTCTGCACGCACCTTCCTCCCTGCCTGTCAGTGCTGTCTCCGTCCAAGTGTTACACAATCCCCTGTGTACAAGACGCTTTCTCAAAGCGGCGCTTATGTGACCAGGTACGTCCTCCTCTCTCCTCCTCTCTGATGGCAGAGGGGTATTCTCAGCCCCGCCCGCTTTGCTGCCTTGAGGGGAGAGAGAGAGCAGAGAAGCAGGGGTGAGCGCCGAGTTGTGACAGGGTAGCGGTTTACTTTTAAAATACAATGGCAAAACATCGATTTTGGTATTTCTGGGAGGACAAGTGCCCCATCATTGGTTTTTCCAGGGGGTAATTGTGCCCCATCATTGGTGTTCCTGGGAGGAATAGTGCCCCGTCATTGGTGTTCCGGGGAGGAATATTCCCCCATCATTGGTGTTCCTGGGAGGAATAGAGCCCTGTCATTCGTGTTCGTGGGGGGAGAGAGAGTAGTGCCCCATCAATAGTGTTCCTGTGGGGGGAATAGTGCCCCATCATTGGTGTTCCTGGGGGGGGGGGATAGTGCCCAATCATTGGTGTTCCTGGGGGGAATAGTGCCCCATCAGTAGTGTTCCTGGGGGGAATAATGCACCATCATAGGCATTTCTGGGGAGAATAGTACCCCATCATTGGTGTTCCTGGGGGGGAATAGTGCCCCATCATTGGTGTTTCTGGGGGAAATGGTGCCCCATCATTGGTGTTCCTGGGGGTGATAGTGCCCCATCATTGGAGTTCCTGGGGGGAATAGTGCTTCATCATTGGTGTTCCGGGGGGGATACTGCCCCATCATTGGTGTTCCTGGGGGGGAGTAGTGCCCCATCATTGGTGTTCCTGGGGGGGGGGTTTATTGTACTATAAACCCCATCATGACAAGATACCTGTATATGACCTGTGTAGACCTGTGTAACACTCTGTTTTTTTCATTATTATTTTAAATAAACAAAACAAATTGCATATTACGGGGGGGTTTTATGATTTTTTTAGATTAATCGAAAAAATTATCGGCCAACTAATCGATTATGAAAATAATCGTTTGTTGCAGCCCTAGTATTTTATTGGGATTTTATGTAATAGACCAACACAAAGTGGCACATCATTTTGAAGTGGAAGGGAAATGATAAATGGTTTTCAAAATGTTTTACAAATACATTTCTGAAAATTAATATTAATCATTATTGCATCCACTGACACCAAGAATGGGGGGGGGGGGGGTTATTATTACATCCACTGACACCAATGTTGGGGGGTTATTGTTCTATCCACTGACACCAATGTTGGGGGGTTATTGTTCTATCCACTGACAACAATGTTGGGGGGTTATTGTTCTATCCACTGACACCAATGTTGGGGGGTTATTATTGCGTCCACTGACATAAATGATGGGGGTCATTATTACATCCAATGACACCAATGTTGGGGGATTATTGTTCTATCCACTGACACCAATGTTGGGGGGTTATTGTTCTATCCACTGACACCAATGTTGGGGGGTTATTATTGCGTCCACTGACATAAATGATGGGGGTCATTATTACATCCAATGACACCAATGTTGGGGGATTATTGTTCTATCTACTGACACCAATGTTGGGGGGTTATTGTTCTATCCACTGACACCAATGTTGGGGGGTTATTATTGCGTCCACTGACATAAATGATGGGGGTCATTATTACATCCAATGACACCAATGTTGGGGGGTTATTGTTCTATCCACTGACACCAATGTTGGGGGGTTATTATTGCGTCCACTGACATAAATGATGGGGGTCATTATTACATCCAATGACACCAATGTTGGGGGGTTATTGTTCTATCCACTGACACCAATGTTGGGGGGTTATTATTGCGTCCACTGACATAAATGATGGGGGTCATTATTACATCCAATGACACCAATGTTGGGGGGTTATTGTTCTATCCACTGACACCAATGTTGGGGGGTTATTATTGCGTCCACTGACATACATGATGGGGGTCATTATTACATCCAATGACACCAATGAATGAGAGAGGGTTTTTCTTTGTCCACTGACACCAATGCTGGAAAGTTATTATTGTACTCACTGAAACAAATGCTGATGATTGTTATTACTGCCAATAACACCAATGCTGAGGTTATTGTACTTACTGACATATTATTAATATAGAGGTTATTTGTGAAGCTGACATATAGGGCCAGATTCAGGTAGAGTTAGGCTGGAGTATCCATTGATCCGCCAGCCTAACTGTCACTTTAAGCCGGCGTTTTTGTTTTCTGTAACCAGAAAACAAGAAACGCTGGGTTGGAGTTCCGATGCGATCGGCGCAATTGAATTTCGCCATCGCATCGTTACTTCAACTTAAAAATGGCGCCGGGGGCGTTCCCGCTGATTAACGCTGAAAAAATATGTTAATCAGCGGGAGTCGGAAATTCACGATCTTTTTCGGGCGCGACGCAGTGACTTTACGACGTTTCCGGAAGCGATACGCGACGTAAAGATAAAGCAGCCCCCTAGTGGAGTATCCTATGTTAAGTATAGGCGTCGTCATCGCGTCGGAAAAAAAAATAATCGCGTCGCTTGCGTAAAACGTTCATGAATGGGGATGTGACGTCATTGACGTTCACTGACAGAATTTGGAGCATGCGCACTGGGATGCATTGACACTCGACGCATGCGCAGTACGTTCGCCGCGGGATCGCGCATAGTTTAAATAATACACGCCCCGTACCCGCCCAATTTGAATTCCGCCGGCTCATTTGCGATGCGCTGCCGCAACTATAGGAGCAAGTGCTTCATGAATAACAGCACTTGCTCCTAAAATTTCGGCAGAGTAACGTAAATGAGAAGCGTTACTCCAGAGCAAAGATGCTCCCATCTACCTGAATCTGGCCCATAGTCATGCACATAGGTTGGACTTGATGGACTTGTGTCTTATTTCAGCCTCACCTACTATGTAACTATGTACTCCAACTTTTTCGGTCTATCTAGCTATCTATCCACAGTGTTTGAATGACTGAAGAAAAAATTCTTAGGCCCCGTACACACGACCAAGCTTCTCGGCAGAATCTAGCGAGAAGCTCGCTGGGAGACATATTCTGCCGAGAAAACCGGTCGTGTGTACACTTTCGACGAGTGTCCCGTCGGGAAGCTCGTTGAGCCAAAATAGAGAGCACGCTCTCTTTTTCCTCGTTGTTCAATGAGGAAATTTGGCTCGACGACCTTTTCGACCGCTCATCGGGAACCTCGTTGGGCGGAACGATGAGTTTAGCCCGACGAGGTTCTCGGACGTGTGTACGCGGCCTCACACATGGGTCGTTTTCTGATATGTCTGTCACTGAGATTAGGGAAGGGTAAATGAAGCCTCATGCACACGATCGGATTTCCGTCGGACAAAGTGTAGGACTTTTGTCCTAATGCCGCGTACACACGATCATTTTTTGTGATGAAAAAAACGATGTTTTCTGTGAAGTAAAAAACAACGTTTTTGAAACGTCACTTTTCAAAGACGATGTTGCATACACACCATCGTTTTTTTCACAAAAAGCGAGGTTACGTTCACCACTCTTTTCCATTGAAGCTCGCTTCATAACTAGCTTCTGGGCATGCGCGGGTTGAAAAACGTTGTTTTAAACAACGTTTTTGCTACACACGGTGACTTTTTGTGAAACAAAAACGACGTATTGAAAAACGACACAAAAAATTCAAGCATGTTGGACAAAAAACGACGTTTTGCCCACACACGATCAATTTAAATGACGTTTTAAAAAACAACGTTTTTTTTTAATCGCATAAAAAAACGACCGTGTGTACGCGGCATTAGGGTGTTGGCCGCAGTGTTAATTTTGGCAGCAAATTTTGATTTAGTTTTAGTCTTAGGACTAAAATTGCATTTTAGTTTTAGTCCCATTTTAGTCTTCTGCAATTGTTTAAAGCGGATGGCCCACTAAAAAAATATATTAAAAGCCAGCAGCTACAAATACTGCAGCTGCTGACTTTTAATATTAGGACACTTACCTGTCCTGGAGTCCAGCCGTGTCCGCAGCAGAGGACGAGCGTTTGCTCGTCTCTCTGCTGCTCCCCCCTCCATCCACAGTGAGGGAACCAGGAAGTGAAGCGCTCAGGCTTCACTGCCCGGTTCCCTACGGCACATGCGCCAGTCGCGCTGCGCCCACTGATTGGCTCCCGCTGTGTGCCATTACAATATAATTTTAGTCTAATGCCGCGTACACACGATCAGTTCGTCTGATAAAAATGGACCGTTTTCCCATCGGTGAAAAAACTTAGAACCTGTTTTAAAATTATCTGATGGTTAAAAAACCGATAGAAAAAAACGATCGTCTGTGGGGAAAACCATCGGTTAAAAATCAACGCATGCTCAGAATCAAGTCGACGCATGCTCGGAAGCATTGAACTTTCTCAGCACGTCGTTGTTTTTTTTTTTTTACGTCACCGCGTTCTGACTCAATCGGATTTTTAACTGATGGTGTGTAGGCAAGACTGATGAAAGTCAGCTTCATCGGATATCTGATCCGATCGTGTGTACAGGGCATTAGTCTTTTGACTAAAATGCCATTTTTAGTTTTAGTCGTATTTTAGTCATCTCAATTGTTTCAGTTTTAGTCATATTTTAGTAGACTAAATTAGTATTCATTTCTTCGACTAAAATGTTTTAGTCATTTTAGTCCTCCCTGGGGCCCTAAGCAAAATGACATGTCACATTAGGCCACGTACACACGATCAGACAGGTCCGATTGTGAAGAAAATAGACTTTATTCTGGACTCTGTTTGTCTTTTAAGAACCCCTGGACCGATCTGGGTGAAATTTGGATATGTTGGTCCCCCAGATCGGGGCTATCAGGAGATATGTAATGGCAGGTAGACCTTGTGTGGAAGAGGGGTGTTCTAACGTTGGGAAAATTAGGGTGCTCTCTACCTGGAGATAATTGGTTTATTCCTTAAACTGATCTAAATATCTCAATGTGTCATGTAAATGATCTGTAGTCTGTCTTTCAAGAAGTGTTCATTGTGTGAAGTTCTATTGTTTAGGAGGTGAGAAGTTCTAAATCACCTTGTCTGGGCAAAGGACCAGTAATTAACTCATGTGGATTCTACCGGAGACAGCCGTCTGTGTTCTACAATAGGTCTCTTGAAAGGGGACTCGTTAGCACACCATTGTATGATGATGTGGGAGGAGGATGTAATTGTATATCTGATTACATCAAGTATTTCTTTTGCTGTATATAAGTAACCTGTCTCTCAATAAAGTCATTCTATATCTGGACACCCTTCATGAAGTCTTGGCTCATGCTTGGGGATGGGGATCGCTTCTCGGCCTTTTGGCTAAGATCAAGTGTAGTATCTGTTCTTATCAGTTGCCAATAGGTGGCGCTAAACCGACTGTCCCCAGTACTCGGCGAGGGGGAAAGGGATGGCAGTCGGTGGACGCAAAGCCTATTGGCGTAGAGGCGAAAGCCTTCTGATCGGGGCAGAGAGGCATGAGGTCGAAGCTGAAGGGCTGGGCCCCTGGCCTTTGGCCTGGATCCGGTGGTGTCTGCCCCAGTCAGTTGTTCGGTGAGGGAACCCTTGCTAATCCCTTCGGGGAGAGGCGGGTAGTACTTCCCGAATGTAATTAGGTGGGAGAGCTGGGGGTTGTGGGTAGTAGTTGGCTGCGGCTGGCTCTCCCCAACCTCTTCTCCTACCTTCCTGGCTGGGAAGGGCGCTGCTGGTCCGGACCGGGGGTCAGGGTCCGTTGAAAAGCCTGTGGAGATAGTGCCCCTGGAGTGGCAGTCCAGGGGTGCCATACATTGCACTGAGTGTTGAGGGGCACTCAACGTGTGGCACCTTAGGTCACTGATCTCCACATACACCTTTTTAGTACCTGCCTCTAGGGCCGAGCCTTTTGGCTAGGACCAGAGGAATTTTTGTTCCTGGTCGGAGGGCCGGCCATTGTATTGCACAATGGCCACTTTCCACTCACCATTCCCACCTTCCTTTTCCCCCACTTTCTTTTTTTGTTACCCCCTGTCTGTCTTGTTTGTCACTTTTTTTGGTTGGAGCACGGTATGTGTGGCGAGTAGGGTGCTGGTCCTCGGGCTGGCTCTGAAAGTCTTGGGAGTAGGTGGACATGGCCTTCTGGCTTAGTTCACCTGCTCTCATGGGGTCTCCCTTCGGGGGAGCCTCACCGAGGAGGGTTCTGTCTCGGCAGTCCCTCCGAGGATGTTTGGCCATGTGGCTTCGGCTGCATGGGCCATAGGGGGTCCTAGTGGTTTCGGCTGCTAGGACTCTAATAACTCTTTTCCCTGTCTGGAGCCTAACGCCCCGGGGGATCAGAGCTGGGTCCTTTGCGGAGGACCAATTGACGATGGCACCCATCGCAGTTTTTTGTGTTTCACTCTTTATGTGTGTGCACATTTTTTCCTGCACCGGGTGAAGTTTTTGGGTTGTGTTTTGCACGCCACAGGCTTTTCAAAAAAAAAAAAAAAAAATGCTTGGGGATGGGGAACACTAACCATTCGGAAGAATCATCTTGGGAGACGGAAAGAAGGCCGCAGTACCCCAACCACTGCAGGTCTTAACACCGATGAAACTGGTCTGCAGACCAGTTTCATCGGACCAGTTCGATGGTGTGTACGGCCCATCAGACCGTTGTCCGTCGGACCAAAGTTTTAAAACTTGCTTTAAAACCTGTCTGATGGACACCTGTCCGTCGGACAGGTTCGATGGTTAGTACACAAAAGCATCAGACCAAAAACCGGCGCATGCTCAGAATCAAGTCGACGCATGCTTGGTAGCATTGAACTTCGTTTTTTCAGCACGTCGTTGTGTTCTACGTCACCGCGTTCTGGTCTGATCAGATTTTGGTCCGATGGTGTGTATGCACATCAGACAAGTTCAGAGTTGCCTGATGAAAACGGTCCGTCGGACAAGTTTCATCAGACCGGTCTGATCGTGTGTACAGGGCCTCAAAGTTGAAAAGCGGGGGGGGGGGGGGTGTTCTGCAGTCGGAAATGACATCTTACACTAAAGTGAGAAGCAGGAGGTGCTGGCTTCTTACCTCTTCTCCCATGCAGCCAGCGAGTTGAGAAGTGGGGTGAGGTCCCGAAAATTAATTCTCACCAGGCGGGGCGTTTAGTAATTTGGGGGGCACCTCCGCAGGGCCCTAAGCGGCTTGCATAGTGAGCTTATAGGGCGGATCGGCCCTACAGCCAACAAATACGAAACTATGGGCCAGATTCAGGTAGAGCAGAGCATCTTTGCTCTGGAGTAACGCATCTCATTTGCGTTACGCTGCTGAAATTTTAGGAGCAAGTGCTGTTATTCAGGAAGCACTTGCTCCTAAAGTTGCGGCAGCGCATCGCAAATGAGCCGGCGGAATTCAAATTGGGCGGGTACGGGGCGTGTAGTATTCTAACTAAGCGCGATCCCGCCGCCAACGTACTGCGCATGCGTCGAGTGTCCAAACATCCCCGTGCGAATGCTCCAAATTCTGTGAATGAACGTCAATGACGTCACATTCCCATTCATGAACTTTTTACGCAAGCGACGTGATTTTTTTTTTTCCCGACGCGATGACGACGCCTATACCTAACATAGGATACTCCAACCCCATGTAGGTATATCTATGCGCCGCGTATCCCGTCCGGAAACGTCGTACCGTCATTGCGTCGCGCCGGAATTCGATCGTGAATTGCCGATTTCCGCTCATTAACATATTTTTTGAGCGTAAATCGGCGGGAACGCCCCCGGCGCCATTTTTAAGTTGAAGTAACGATGCGATGGCGAAACTCAGTTACGCTGCTCGCATCGGAGCTTCAACCCGGCGTTTCTTGTTTTCTGGTTACAGAAAACAGAAACGCCGGCTCAAAGTCACAGTTAGGCTGGCGGATCACTGGATCCGCCAGCCTAACTGTTCCTGAATCTGGCCCCATGTGTTTTTTCAACTCTTTAGCATTACATCTGAGCATGCGTGTTTGTACTTTGGATTTTTTTCCAACGTCACGTGTCGGAAAATTTTAAATCATGCTACCCAACATTTGTTGTCGGAAAATCTGGCAACAATTGTCCGATGGAGAATACAAACGGTTGGATTTTCCGACAACAGCCTGCCATCACACAATTCCCATGTATCTCGCAGGGCATCTTGATAATGTCTTCACACAGGACCCATAACTTCTCATGCAGTAGTATCGATAAAAATTGTGCAAAATAAAAAGATAAAAATGCACATAGCGTGATACTGTATGGTAAATTGATAATGATTTATTTAAAAAAGTTTACACTCACATGACAGTAGAGTAAACAAAGCGCTTAGCATAAAACAGGCAGTGGGGTCAGCGTGATCTCCCGACGTGTTCCGTTCCAAAGAACATCCTCCTGGAGCCCCAAGACGATGTTCTTTTGAACGAAACGCGTCGGGGGATCGCGCTGACCCCACTGCCTGTTTTATGCTAAGCGCTTTGTTTACTCTACTGTCATGTGAGTGTAAACATTTTAAATAAATCATTATCAATTTACCATACAGTATCACGCTATGTGCATTTTTATCTTTTTATTTTGCACAATTTTTATCGATACTACTGCATGAGAAGTTATGGGTCCTGTGTGAACACATTATCAAGATGCCCTGCGAGATACACAGGTTTTCTGTCATTGGATGTTATGTGGATCCATTGTTTCTCTAAGCCTGAATGACCTTATGAGTATATACTCAGCTAGGTCTCACCTTCTGGTAAGCTCAATCATTTATCTTTGGTAGGGATGAGCTTCGAGTTCGAGTAGAACTCATGTTCGACTCGTACATTGCCTGTTCGCCGAACAGCGAACTATTTGGGGTGTTCGCGACAAGTTCGTGTGAACTTTAGAACCCTGTTAAAGTCTATGGGACTCGAACATTTGAAATATGAAGTGTTAATTTTAAAGGCTAATATGCAAGTTATTGTAATAAAAAGTGTTTGTGGACCTGGATCCTGCCCCAGGGGACATGTATCAAGGCAAAAAAAAGTTTTAAAAACTACAGTTTTTTTGGCAGCAGTGATTTTAATAATTCCTTTAAGGGAAACAATAAAAGTTTGCCTGTAAAGTAGCGCTTGTTTCCCATGCTTAGAACTGTCCCTGCACAAAGAGTGTAATTTCTGAAGGAAAAATTTAAAATCACTCGTGGCTATAATGAATTGTCGGCTCCCGGCAATACAGAGAAAAGTCGTTCAAAAAAAAAAAATGTGTGGGGGTCCACGGCATTTTTTTTTAAATTTTGGGGTGGAGTTCCCCTTAAAATCCATACCAGACCTAAAGGGTCTGGAATGGATATTTGGGGGGAACCCCCACATTTTTTTTTTATTTGACGCAGGGTTCCCCTTAATATCCATACCAGACCCTAAGGTGAGTGATTTTAAATGAATTTTTTCCTTCAGAAATTACATTTTGTGCAGGGACAGTTCTAAGCACAGGAAACAAGCGCTACTTTACAGGCATACTATACACAATATTTCAATTTTATTGTTTTACTTAAAGCATTATTAAAATCACTGCGCCTGAAAAAACGACAGTTTTTAAAACTTTTTTTGCATTGATACATATCCCTTGGGGCAGGACCCAGGTCCCCAAACACTCCCCTGGGGCAGGACCCGGGTCCCCAAACACTTTTTAGGACAATAACTTGCATATTAGCCTTTAAAATGACTCTCTCACTTGTTCATTTTTTACCACTGTTAGGCCGCGTACACACGGCAGAGAACCTCGACGGGCAGAACACATCGTTCCGCCCGTCGAGGTTCTCTGCCGGCCGTCAGATTCGGCGACCCGCCCGTCAGGAAAGGCAACCAGCTATTCATCCCGACGGGCCGTCGAGCAAATAGAGAACCTGTTCTCTATTTGCTCGACGGGTTTTCCGACGGGTCGGGCTCGCCGAGAGCGTACACACGGCCGAGGTTCTCGGCAGAATGCAGCTCCCAGCGAGGTTCTCGCTGGTTTCTGCCGAGAACCTCGGCCGTGTGTACGGGGCTTCAAATGCTTATACTATGACCTTATCCATTAATAAAAACCGTTTGTAAACATAAAATTAGTACTTTATATTTCAAATGTTCGAGTCCCATAGACTTTAACAGGGTTCTAAAGTTCACACAAACTTTTGGTCTGTTCGCAGGTTCTGGTGAGAACTGAACCCAGGGGTGTTCGGCTCATCCCTAATTTCTGGTGACGGATCTTCTATCAATCACTGATGTTTCTCCTTTCACTTGGTGGACATAAGTGTATATGGACTTTCATCTCACTTGATTGACATCTCTAATTCTCTATTTACTCAGTTATTGGGTTTATATAAATTTTTAGCGCCGCACCTTATTTGTTTTTTATTTGTATTTGCAAAATGTATCTAGTTTTGTGGTGCTGGCAGCTGCCCCTCTTACTCCTCATTGAGCAGCGCGTTGTTTTATGTACATATGTGTATATAAGTTTTTCATCACACAATTCCCGTCGGAAAATCTGATCATGTGTACAGGCCTTTAGGATTTCTGCCAGGATTTAATACTGCCTGCTAAATCGCCTCTAGAAGAACCTCACTTCCTGTTCTGGTGACATTTACACAGATAACAATATAAACCTATTAGATTTTTAAACCTTTTCCTACTTTGTCCAAAATGGAAAAAAAAACAAAAACAAAAAAAAAAAACAATAAAAAATAAAGTTTTGGCTGGCGTTGGCTTTCTTTTCCAGGAATACAAATTCTGCTAACTGGTAACATTCACTAACATGAAGTTCTTTTACCGTAGCCGGGTTACATGCAAACCTTAAAGTGAAAGTGGAGCTGCACATTTAATGAGAACCATCTGGAAGGTATTAATCCAGGATGCTGTGTATAGTTCTCGTTACAAGCTCCTTTTTTTATAAAAAAAAAAAAAGAAATCAATTTTGCCTTAGCAAAGGTTTTTTTTTTTGCGTTCTAAAGCATGAAAACGATCTGCCTTGGCTTGCCAAGACGTTTCTGCTCTTTATTAAGCCTCGACTTTGACATCTCCCCGTCATCAATACTCCATCAGGCAGAAGTAAATGCATCTATTCAAACAGAGCGTGGTGTAGGTTAAAGCCTATCCATCAAATATGCTAATGCCTTTTGAAGGGATGTTTTTTGTATTAGTTTAGTATTTTAATCAGGACTTTGAGGAGTATGTGTGTTGCTTTGAATGGAAATTATGCAGACTTACAGAAAAAAAAAAAAGAAACGTCCTATATTCAAAATTTACAAGCATATCAAATCTACTTAGCGTTGCCAGTATAGACTTTGTGCTCTGGATTCCATCAGAGGCCTTCACTGACTAATGAATTCACATCACGGAAAGAAAGAAAAAACATCCACGATGACAGAAATTTTGCATAAACTTGTTCAAATTAAACTTGGATTTTCCATAGGGAATGGAGCGGTCTATATGTAAGCAGCTGTGTGGAAATTGAACCGTTTGTGCTGAAGTTTTATTTCTTTTCTTAACTTTCCGCTGTTGATTTAAATAGGCGTCTATTTTTTTTTTCATTTTTTGGTATTTCCTGATTAGCATAATAGCTTATTAAAATAGGGTGCTTGTACATATATGCATAGGTTTGGCTTGCAACATGAGAGGGAGGGTGATCGTGATGTTGAACAATAAACATGTCACAATGAGTCGTGGCACTCATCTTAACAGTCCGTTCCCATTACACTAATGCTAACAGTCTGCTTCTATTACACAAGCTGTACCATTTCATCTGGATGTGATAAATGCATATTGGGACTGATGGTAAAGGAGAACTCCAGGCAGAGCACAAAAATCTCTAAAACAAAAAGCTGCTTATTTGTCTGCCTACCGCTTGTCAGGAAAGCTAATGTTCGACATGAGATTTAACCACTTGCGACCGCCACCAGTACATATACGTCGGCAGAATGGCACGGCACTTTCTATACCCACTGTCAGGGATGGACTGACAACTCATGGGGCCCCCGGCAATAGAATATTATGGGGCCCCCGGGCTTACAGATGGCCACCAAGCCAGGTGGCAGTACAGAGTCAGGCAGCTAAAATCTTGGAATTTTCACATCAAAAGCATGTAGGTTTTGGACATAACAGGGACAGATGTAAAAAAACACAGATTTGTACATACTGTCCCTGGTTTTAATGAGCCTGGCAACCCTAATGGGGCCCCCTAGTGGCATGGGGCCCTCGGGCAGTGCACGAGTTCCTCAATGGTCAGTCCGCCCCTGCCCATTGTACTTACTGTACCTGTGCTTCTTCACAGTAACGCATGAGAGCAAAGATGTCACTCCACTGGTCTTATGACAACACCAATTGATTGGTCTGAGCACCATCACAAGGGAGTATAATAATAATAATAATAATATTTTACATCCATGTCCAGAAGTATTGGGTAGAGTTATCAGCTGCAAAGGGTAGGGGTATGGGGATACAATTTCCAGAGACATTGTAACTTTGCCCTGCAAGGCAAGGTGGTATTGTCTATTTAAACCTAAATGCAACCAAAACTATTTGTTTTTGAAAGTATGGAGAAGGTTTAGAGCTTCTTTATGATTTTTATTGTAGTCTGGGTGATCACTGTTCTCAATTCCTGTCCTGAAGTGAATGGAAATATCTCTGGAGGACAACACAATAATTCCCCAGTACACTCTCCAGCTAGTTAGCATCAAAAGCCCATAAAACTGCTGTCTGAAACTTATTGCAAAGACTTAGGCCCCTTTCACACTGAGGAGTTTTTCAGCTAAAAATAGCGCTGCTGAGTACTCGGGTTTGCATGTAACCCGAGGGCTTTCACACTGAGGCGATGCGCTGGCAGGAGAGAAAAAAATCTACTGCAAGCAACATCTTTGGAGCGGTGAGGGGCTCCTTCCCATTTAAAACAATGGGAAACCGCAGTAATACCGCCCGCAATGCGCCTCTGCAGAGAAACCCGAGACTGTGTATACTTAGCTGTCGGCGTAGAAACCTGCCCATGTTCGAAATTACTTTAACGCATGCGCAGTAGCTTCCTAGGCATAGGTAGGGTGCAGCAAGATGGAGGCGACGGCATCGAATGTGACAAGCACATGCTCCTCGTACGCGATGACCTCACTGCGTTCTTGCCTTGCAAAAGAACCATGATTTTTTTGAAAGGAGTGTCTGTACACTCGGGCGGCAAGAGATTCTTGCCAAGAATCTCGTCAGGAAAAACTACGTTTTTTTCCTGACGGGATTCTGGCCTGTGTGTACGTGGGCTTGGTTATTCCCTGGGCATTCCCCAGGTTCTTGTTGTTATCTGCTTTAGCCTTCCATTGCTACTTACTGTGATTGCCAGCCATAGATGGGGGCGGTGGATACGTTTTGTTTCACCTGTGGTGTTTATTTTGGTCCAGCAGTGCACCAACACCTTTGCAGCCATTGTGCTATATGCTGGGTGCTTGGTGTGCTTCTCTACCTTTAAGGAGGGGTGGCTCCCCTTCAGTCCACCTGCCCCTATCTATCCATTAAAATGCATGTGCCTCCATTGTGAGGACACTCACTGTTAGTGTTAGGACCACAGAATTATGGGGTGCCTTGGCGCGGCTCTGTGGCTCACGCATGCGTTTGCAAATGCGTGCGGACAAAACCCCTGTTTTTAACGCACATTGTTAGACAGGTTAATTGGTTGTTCTGCTAGCTGGTCGGTAAGTAGGCTTGGTTATTCCCTGGGCATTCCCCAGGTTCTTGTTGTTACCTGTGTGTACGTGGCTTGAGAACTGAGTGAACAAACACTGCTGATCGCTCAGCCTGTCGGTCATCAGGCTGCAGAGAGCCAGTGAAGGTCAGTTAGCATCTCTCTATTCTGCCCCTCCAGCACTCTGCGCTGTGGAGAGGCCAGAAGCAGCTGGCCCAGACTCGCTGAGAGGCTGATCCAGCTGCTGGTCCAGGAATCTGGGTGGATAGCGATCATATGGTTGGGATCTTTCCCGATCCTGGAGCGACTGAGTGACGTCAGCTGATAATGGGCTTTAGCCCATTGTCATCTGGAAATGGGTTACAGGAGTACAGAACTGTGACCCCCCCCCCCCCAGGAAAAGTATAGCCAAATAGTCGTGGCTATACTTCTCCTTTAATTATACCTCGATTTTTTTTATCCTGGTGATCTAAGGGTAAAGAGGAAATCTCTGATGGAGTCACAGACAGCAATCAAAACCTGACATATCTTCCAACCTTTCCCCCTCTATCCAAAACCAGATTAGCTTGTTGTTGGGCTTACAGTTTTGACTGGAGCTGACCAAGAAGCAGTATGTGGTCTGTGGACTACATAGTAGTGTCACCATGGAAGACATTGAAGACAGACATGTTCTCTTGTAATGCCGCGTACACACGATCGTTTTTTGGCTTGGAAAAAAACAGTTTTTTTCAACTTCATCATTAAAACGACATTGCCTACACACGATCGTAAAAAAAATGCTCTAGCAAAGCGCAGTGACGTACAACACGTACGATGGCACTATAAAGGGGAAGTTCAATGCGGATGGCGCCACCCTTGGGGCTGCTTTTGCTGATTTGCGCTTTTCAGTCTGTTACAGCGTGATGAATGTGCTATCTCCATTCCTAACGCTAGTTTTACCAGAACGAGTGCTCCCGTCTCATAACTTGCTTCTGAGCATTCGCGGGTTTTTTATGTGGTTTAAGCCCACACACGATCATTTTTCAGAACCCGAAAAATGTCGTTAAAAAATGGAGCATGTTGGAATTTATGTGAAACCCACACACGATCGTTTTAAATGACATTTTTTTTTAAACATAGTTTTTTTACAAGCCGAAAAACGATTGTGTGTACACGGCATAAGTCCCCTTTGTATTGCATGCAGTCCATGCGCCCTACTCCAGTTTTACCCATCCATGATCCATAGCCACAAATATCCTACACCTTGAATCCAGACAAACTGTATATGAAAAACAGAACTCGTTTTCTCACTTTTATATTGACAACAAGCTATTCTAGGCATTAAAATGATCCAAAGGAAAACACTTGTATGTAATTATGTTCATTTTCCCCAAATAAAACACTGTGATGGATTACTTGCATTTATAGTTTCCATTGAATGATACGAATTTGATGAATTAGTAAAAAATAGAAACTGCACAATTTTTACATGAAAATTTGCTGGTTGTCCAGATGTGGCTGTGATAAATGGGTTCCTGAATTCGGGGGACAGGTATATGTATCAAGCATAGTTGGTGGAAAATGAACAAGCCCAGTCCTAAAATGTATATCTTTAAAAATAATATGAAAGGGTTTGTTGATGAATGGAAAAAATGGAGAAGCATAGGCCCTTCTATTTTATGAAAATTGCTCCATTTGTCAAACATACCTGCAGGTGCATGCTGACATTCTCATTTACACATTGCAACATTATGTATACTTGAAGATTAGTACTCATGGTTTTTAATAAATGCCATAATACGTCATTCTTTGAAAGGTAAGGCATAGTGTTGTTTTATGACATAGTGTTTTTGGACAGGCTAAAATCACAGTTTAAAAACATGCATATTTTTTTAGTTAGGTAAGTATGAAATATTGCATACGTAAAATTTGTATTTACATTTCCAGCTTTAAGATAATTTTCTCATTTACCAGCATATTCTAAGCTGCTGTGTTGAATTTTTTTTTTTTTTTTACAGAGCTTAACCACTTGCTTACTGGGCACATATACCCTATTCCAGCCCAGGCAAAATTTCAGCTTTCACGCTTTGAATGACAATTGCACGGTCCTGCGACATGGCTCCCAAAAAAAATTGATGTCCTTTTTTTTCCACAAATATTTTTACTTTTTGCTATAATAAATATCCAATTAACCACTTCAGATCCGCGCTATCGTCAAAAGACGTCTGCAGCGCGGACCTGAAGTGCCGGGATCACGTCTTTGGACGTCATTTATAGTGCATTACCCCCGCGCGCCACTGGGTGGCACGCAGCGGGTAAACACTGTGCCGCCGCATCGCTGAGGATCCGATGTGTGTACCTGGTGGCCGCGATGTCCGCCAGGTACACGCGATCGGCGGGAACACAGCAGGGACGTGGAGCTCTGTGTGTAAACACAAAGCTCCATGTGCTGTCAGAGGAGAGGAGACAGATGCTGTGTCCCTTGTACATAAGGACACAGCATCGGTCACCTCCCCTAGTCACCCCCTCCCCCCACACAGTTAGAACACACCCAGGATACACATTTAACCCCTTCCTCACCCCCTAGTGTTAACCCTTTCCCTGACAGTCACATTTATACAGTAATTAGTGCATTTTTATAGCACTGATCGCTGTAAATGTGAATGGTCCCAAATTTGTGTCAAAAGTGTCCGATATGTAATATCGCAGTCCCAATAAAAATCGCAGATCGCCGCCATTACTAGTAAAAAAATAAATAAAAAATAAATCATAATTCTGTTCCCCATTTTGTAGGCGCTATAACTTTTGCGCAAACCACTTATTGCGATTTTTTTTTTTGCGTATGAGCCTTAACTGCGAATTTTTTTTTTTTACATTGGTATATTTATTATAGCAACAAGTAAAAAAAAAATTTTTTAAATTGTCGTCTTTTTTTGTTTATAGCGCAAAAAATAAACACTGCAGAGGTGATCAAATATCACCAAAATAAAGCTCTATTTTTGGGGAAAAAAGGACGTCAATTTTGTTTGGGAGCCGCGCAAATGTCAGTTAAAGCGACGCAGTGCCGGAAGCTGAAATTTCGCCTGGGCACGAAGGGGGTTTATATGCCCAGTAAGCAAGTGGTTAAATAAAAAATTAAAAAATTCTCAGTGTAGGCCAATACGTATTCTTCTACATATTTTTGGTAAAAAAAAAAAAAGCAATAAGCGTATAGTGATTGGTTTGCGCAAATGTTATAGCGCCTACAAAATAGGGGATAGAATTATGACATTTAAAAAAAAAAAAATTCTAGTAATGGCGGCGATCTGCGATTTTTGTCAGGACTGTGATATTACAGCGGACACATCGGACACTTTTGACACATTTTTGGGACCATTAACATTTATACAGCGAACAGTGCTATATATATGCACTGATTACTGTATAAATGTGACTGGCAAGGAAGGGGTTAACACTAGGGGGTGATCGAGGGGTTAATGTGTGCCCTGCTAGGTGATTCTTACTGTGGGGGGAGGGGGCTGACTGGGGAGGTGATTGCGGGTTCCTGGCGGACATCGCGGCCACCAGGCACGCGCATCAGCACCTGAGTGACGCGGTGGCGCGCGCCCCCCAGTGGCGGGAGGCCGTATATTGACGTCCTCCCGGCATTTTAGAGCCACCTTGTCGCCGTAAAAACTCGACAGGCAGATGGGAAGTGGTTAATAACCGAAAGCAAAACTCCACTAAAAAGTGAAGTATTGTTGGTTCACTACCTACCCCCAGCCTGTAACTGAGTTACAAGCTTTACCCATAACTTGACCTTGGGTTGCCCTTCTCATACCTAGTACCACCAACTACCCAGCCACCAAGTGGTAGAAGAGAAAAGTGCAACAAGGCCAAACGTAGGAAAAAATCAATAGATCTCTATCAATTAACCAGGAAAACTACTCCTGGCAAGTTCGCACCAGAACCTTCAAACGGACCGAACGTTCGCGCAAACATTTAGAACCCCATTGACGTCAATGGGACTCGAACGTTTGAATTCAAAAGTGCTAATTTTAAAGCCCCATATGCAAGTTATTGTCGGAAAACGTTTTGAGAACCCGGGTCTTGCCCCAGGGAACATGTATCAATGGAAAAAAGCTTTAAAAACTGTTGTTTTTTCTGGAGAGGTGATTCTAATGATGCAGCATCATTAAAATCACTGCTCCAGAAAAAAATCCATTGATACATGTTCCCGGGGGCAAGACCCGGGTTCTCAAAGACGTTTTCACAGGCATACTATAGACACCCAGCAGGTACCCTGCAGGCAGCCTTTTATAGTGTGGGGCGTGTACTAAAGCCCTGAGCCATAATTGGCCAAAGCCACCCTCGAATTTGGCGCGAACAACCAGTTTTGTTAGTATTTCGACGAACGATCGAACATAAGATGTTCGAGTCGAACATACGTTCGACTCGAACACGAAGCTCATCCCTACTACTGGGCGCTACATCTATATAAGAACAAAAGATGGTCAGGACAGCCGCACTCCAATCCAACGTAACTTTAATGTAAAAAACTGGAAACAGGCACTACAAGTCCCAGCAACGGAACCTAGGACAGCTGACGCGTTTCACACTAACTTTAGTGTTTACTCATAGCTTACTCATGAGCTATGAGTAAACACTGAAGTTAGTGTGAAACGCGTCAGCTGTCCTAGATTCCGTCGCTGTGACTTGTAGTGCCTGTTTCCAGCTTTTTTACATTAAAGTTTCGTTGGATTGAAGTGCGGCTGTCCTGACCATCTTTTGTTATTATTTGCCATGTGCATTGCTAGCACCCTCAGTTCCTGAGAAGAAGATTGCACCCAACAAGATCTGCCTGGAGCGGCAATCTCTGTCTCTTTATAGTTCTTGTATTTTGTGCTACATCTACCGTGTTTCCCCGAAAATAAGACCGGGTCTTATATTAATTTTAGTCACAAAAAACACACTAGGGCTTATTTTCAGGGTAGGGCTTATTTATTTACAGTATGTACATTGAACAACATTTAAACAACATTTATTCAAATACCGGTATAGTCATCTTAATTTTCCTTTGAACCATTGGTCCTAATCTCTCATTTACAGCAATATATGGTACAGTAGCTCTCCCTAAACAACATTTATTCAATTACAATCATGTCATCTTAGATGTTAAAATCTAAAAATTCTGTGTCCTGTCTTCCCCTCAGTCCTCCCTCCTACACCACCACCACCCCCCCCCCCTTATCATGTCAGGAGTCCGTTTTTTTTCCCTTTACATTGTCTGTTTTTTTGATAATCAATTCTGGTACTGTGGTTCAGTGCATACTGGTATGGTATAGCGGTAAAAGCATGGTACCTGTTTAACAGCTTTATTCTTCTCTGATAATTAGAAGGTGGGTGCAAACAAGTTTTTCTTATATATAGGAGCAAAAGTAAACAATAGCAATCATTTAAAAAGTTTTTCACGGAGACTGACTAGGTCTTATTTTCGGGTTAGGGCTTATATTGCAGTCCACCCTGATAATCCAGCTAGGGCTTATTTTCGGGGTAGGGTGTATTTTGGGAAAACACGGTATATGGAGGTGTTCTATTTGTGTGTGTGTGTGTGTGTGTGTTTTTTCTCTGTTGGTTGAACTTGTTTTCTCTGTTGTTTGAACTGAATGGACTTTTCTTTCTTTTTTTTTTAACCAGATTGATTATGATAGTTTTAGCCATCAACACAATGATTTCTCTTTTCTTCTATACTTTAACAGAACTTGTTTCCACATGTGCCCTGTATACTGACAATCTTTAATGTAGGACAGCCATGCCTTGTACATTAAGCACGCCGTATGAAAAACAAAATAGCACAAGATGCAATCAATAGGCCTTATTTAATTAGAGATGAACAAAAATAACATGTTTATCTAAGTATTGTTGTCCCAGCTTGCACAGATCCTCCAGCAATTTTCTGTCTCCTTAGCCAAATGCTTCAGCCGTTATATAGACGTCACCGATCACCATGGAAAAAAATACATGCAGATACATCAGATTAATAATTGCAGATGTACACTGGCAGCATTGAGGAACAGACTCCGCCACTCTGAAACTGTATCCTCGCTGATAACCCTGTGTTGACTGAAGATAGCCTATTAATATGGAACATGAATTTCCTGTGCTGACTGACCTTTTCTAGAAGATCCAGTGTTTTTTTTTTTTTTAAACAGGTTGGCTTAAAAAATATTTTCTACTATACCTACAGATTTATCTAATCCCCTCTTAAACATCTTTAGAGTTTAAAGGGAGACTTCACTTTCACAAAAAAAAAAAAAAAAAATGATTATAAAAAAACTCTGTCAATTTACCCATTTAGGACAATGTTCTACAATTACATATCCCTTAGCACTGCACTCTATATGCCGCGTTGTATGTTATATAGTCCTGACGGGTGCACTCTCTTATGCAGCTCCTGCTCCCTCCATGTCAGTTTGCTTCCCCTGCTGCCAGTGCCGGCTCCATGCACAATGCTCTGGGTTGGTGGATCGGCAACCCGCAATCTAGGCTTACCGACCTGCAATCCCAGAGAATGAGGGTATGCCACGAGTTGAGCACCCTAGGGCTACATATTCCTGATTGCTTCACTCTTTGTACTGTGTTACATAGTTGGTAAGGTTGAATAAAGACTACAGTCCATCCAGGTCAACCTTTGTGGGTGTGTCTGTGTAGAAAATCATTCTCCATATCCCTGTATATTGTCTTTGCTAAGATGCACATCAAATAGTCTTTTAAAACTATCCATACTTCCTGCCGACACCACCGATTTGGAAAGAGAGTTCCACATCCTAACGTGAAAAACCCCCTACACAGCTTAACTACTTAGGAACCGGACCATTTTGCTGGTCAAAGACCAGGCCACTTTTTGCGATTCAAACAAGAAGAACATAGGTGTGCGCAGCCTATTACATTAGGGTGTGCACCCCAAAGCTCAAACACACACAAACGATCACTCACGATATTCATTCAGAAAGGGATGGGGCCAGTAAATTACATATTTACCGCCCCCTTCCTCCACTCATTCTAAAACATCCCCATATCAACTCCCGGCGGGAGAGGAGGGAAGCCAGAAGCCCTTTAGGGAGAAGGGGAGGAGCCAGGGTAGTAGGGGGAATTTTTGCTGCACAGGGTGATTAGGGTGTGCCTGGGCACCCCTGGCACACCCTGTGCGCACGCCTATGAAAAAGAAAGAGAACGGCGCCCTCTAAGTGCAGCATATTTAAAACATCTTTAGTAAAAAGGGATTAAAAACACTCACATTTGAGTATAGATAATCAGGCATGTCAAGGGTTAATTTTTTTTATCCGCATTAGTCCTGGTGGAGTGTGTACAACACAGGCTGATGGTTGAGATCTGAGTCCTGTAGCACTCCTGTCTGCACTGAATGTGTACAGCACTGGCCGGTGGCTGGGATGGGGATTGTGGAGGCTCCGTGATGTGATGTTGTCTTCACTTTTGGGATTCAGTCTGGCGGGCAGCACTTTGCGTTCGGGACATGTGTGTCCCTTCTTTAGGCTTGATTTGCGATTCGGCATTGCGTCGCTTTAACTGACAATTGCGCGGTCGTGCGACGTGACTCTCAAACAAAATTGACGTCCTTTTTTTCCAACAAATAGAGCTCTCTTTTGGTGGTATTTGATCACTTGATGCGCTATAAACAAAAATAGAGCGACAATTTTGAAAACAAATGCAATATTTTTTACTTTTTGCTATAATACATATCCCCAAAAACAATATAAAAAAAAAGTTTTTTCCTCAGTTTAGGGCATATTCTTCTAAATATCTTTGGTAAAAAAAATTGCAATAGGAGTTTATTGATCGGTTTGCACAAAAGTTATAGCGTCTACAAAATAGGGGATAGTTTTATGGCATTTTTATTAATATATTTTTATTTACTAATAATGGCGGCGATCTGCAAATTTTAATCGTGACTGCAACATTATGGCGGACACATCGGATACTTTTGACACATTTTTGGGACCATTGTCATTTTTACAGCAATCGGTACTATAAAAATGCACTGATTACTGTGAAAACGACACTGGCAGTAAAGGGGTTAACCACTAGGTGGCACTGTAGGGGGTTAAGTGTGCCCTAGAGAGTGATTCTTACTGTAGGTGGGATGGGCTGTGTGTGACAGGACAGTGATAACAGCTTCCGATTACAGGAAGCTGTGTTCACTGTCCTGTCCCTAGGAAGACAGGGGAAATGCTTGTTTACATTTAGTATTTCCCCCTTCTTCCTCTCCATGACACGATCGCGGGTATGACCGCTGACATCGAGTCCACAGGACCCACGGTCGGAGTCACGGAGCTTGAGGCGCGCACGTCCACAATTCCACTTCTTAAAGGGGACGTATATATACGTCCTTTTGCCTGCCCGTGCCATTCTGCCTACGTATATATCTGTATATACTGTACTGTATATTTCCATGTTGTTAAAGGGGTTGTAAAGGTCGTGCTCCCTTGGACTACAGGAGAGTCAGGATGCCCACTAACACACAGCTCCTTTATCTGCAAGGTAGAGAGCGTCCTGACTATCCTGTAGTTCAAGGGAGGGGGGAGCATGACACTCCACACCAGGGAGAAAGCTTTGCATTACTGTGTGGAGTTACAGACAGAAGAACAGAAAGTGAGGATTTCTCAGAAGAAATAAGCAAAATTGAAGGATGAGGTAAGTGAAGGAGGACTGCACTAAGGTAAAGAAAGCTATTTAGGGAAAAAATGGTACCTTTACAACCCCTTTAACCACTTTAGCCCCGGACCATATTGCTGCCCAATGACCAGAGCAGTGCGTCGTTTTAACTGACAATTGCGCGGTCGTGTGATGTGGCTCCCAAACAAAATTGGCGTCCTTTTTTTCCCACAAATAGAGCTTTCTTTTGGTGGTATTTGATCATCTCTGCGATTTTTTTTTTTGCGCTATAAACAGAAATAGAGCGACAATTTAAAAAAAAATGCAATTTTTTTTACTTTTTGCTGTAATAAATATCCCCCAAAAATATATAAAAAAATTTTTTTTCCTCAGTTTAGGCCGATACGTATTCTTCTACCTATTTTTCGTTAAAAAAAATCGCAATTAGCGTTTATTGATTGGTTTGCGCAAAAGTTATAGCGTTTACAAAATAGGGGGTAGTTTTATGGCATTTTTATTATTTTTATTTTTTTTACTAGTAATTGCGGCGATCAGCGTTTTTTTTCAGTACCGAGACATTATGGCGGACACTTCGGACACTTTTGACACATTTTTGGGGCCATTGGCATTTTTATAGCGATCAATGCTATAAAAATGCATTGGATTACTATAAAAATGCCATTGGCAGTGAAGGGGTTAACACTAGGGTGCGGGGAAGGGGTTAAGTGTGTTCCTGGGTGTGTTCTAACTGTATGGGGGGGGTGGCCTCACTAGGGGAAATCACTGATCTTCTGTTCATACATTGTATGAACAGAAGATCAGCGTTTCCCCCGCTGACAGGAACGAGAGCTTTGTGTTTACACACATAGCTCCCGGTCCCCGCTCTGTACCGAACGATTGCGCGCCCCCTAGTGGCCGCAGAAGTCCCGACGTAGAGCTACGGGCACTCACCCAGGGGAGCCGACCTGCCGCCGTATAACTGTGGCGGCTGGTCGGCAAGCGGTTAAAGCGGTTGTATACCCGCTGTCATTTTTTTTTTTTTTTTATCTGAAAAGCAAAAGCCATAATCAGCTAGTATGCACTGCATATTAGCTGATTATGAAATACTTACCTTGGAACAAGGTGAGAGGAACTTACCTGGTCCATGCCGAGGAAGATGGTATCTTTCCTCGGCGTGTCTTGCAGGTATCGCCACTCCAGCGCTGTGATTGGCTGGAGCGGCGATGTCGTGACTCCAGCGCATGCGTGCAGGAGATTTCTCTCCGGCAAGGTCAGGCTGCTGCCGTCCCTTTAGCCGAAAATCTCCCGCTGCGCATGCGCCGCTGCAGTCAGCGGCGCATTTCGGGGGGAATATCTCCTAAACCTTGCAGGTTTAGGAGATATTCTTTATACCTACAGGTAAGCCTAATTATAGGTAAAAGTGGTAGTACAGAGTTTACTACCACTTTAACTGTATTTCTTTTTTTCCTTTTGTAAAAATTACAAATTTCTATAATAAAAATGTCAACAAAAATATATTATAAAAAGTTAAACCCAAAATGTAATAAATGCTTGGGCTTCTTTTGCTTTTTTTTCACCTGGTAATCCAGCAAAAAAAACACACTTCCTTTGCTTGGATGGCTACATCGCTCCTCCATGTATCTACGAAATTTACTGAAAATATTCTTAGCTTGAAAAAAGTAAACTAAAGCAGCCACCACATCTACAGTCCATACTCTGCATTATATAATACATTTTTTTTTGCTCTTGGGCTTAGTTATCCTTTAGACCCCTGAAGCATTTTTACAGTGTTTAAGCGTTAAAAATAGCGCTATTAAAACGTTCATAAAACTCTCTCCATGCATCTCAATGGACTCTTTCACACTGCGTCCTGCAAGCAGCATCTTTGGAGCAGCTTGTGTGCGCTGGAAAAAACGCTCCGAAAACGCCCCTCTTCATTGAAATGAATTGAAAGCGCTGTAAAAACGATTAACCTTTTCTCACTGAGGCGTTGCACTGGCGGGGAGTTGAGAAAAGTCCTGCAAGCAGCATCTTTGGAGCAGCTTTTGTGCGCTGGAAAAAACGCTCCGAAAACGCCCCTCTCCATTGAAATGAATTGAAAGCGATGTAAAAACGCCTTACCCTTTCACACTGAGGCACTGCAAAAACGCCCTTAAACGTTAGAGTCTCAGTGGTGCTTTACCAGCACATTGGGATTGCAGGTGATGCTTCACTCAAATAACGCTGTAATAACAGTGTGAAAGGGGCCTAAATCAGAATCTCTCAGGTTACAGGAAAATTCTGTGAGGGGGCTTTAAACACATATGTGTCAGTCTGGGTGAGATGTTTCCTAGGAAGTATTGACACTGACCGATCCCGGCATTCAGTCCAAGCGTGGCGGAACCACTTCCTCTTCTCACTTGACTTTCACTTCTGTTCTCTGATTAGTGAGACGGTGTCACAGTAACAGATTCATAACTTTATCCTTCAATTTCATGGGAGCGTGAAGTGTAGCTGGAGATCATGACTAACTGAAACAACTGAAGTTATTTATATATGTTCCTTTTTCAATACCCCACAAAGCAAAGAAACTCTGAAAATAAAGCAGGCAAGATTTACTTTAGCTTAACCACTTAAAGGGGCTGTAAAGGTTAGTTTTTTATTTTCGAAATATGTTGCTTTAAGCTAGTGCATTGTTGTTCACTTATCTTTTCCTTCCATTTCCCTTCTAAATATATATTTTCTTTGTTTTCTTTGTCTGAATTTCTCACTTCCTGTTCCTCCTTAGTAAGCTGTTCTGGCTGACTAACCCCCAACCAGAATGGCTCGAATGATGGGGGCAAGCTTACTGAGGAGGAACAGGAAGTGAGAAATTCAGACAAAGAAAAAAAAACATTTAGAAGGAAAATGGAAGGAAAAGGTAAGTGAACCAACAATGCACTAGCTTAAAGTGGTGGTTCACCCTCCAAAAAATTTCTAGCAGGGCATGGAGCCCACCCACCCAACCGGCAGTATGCCGGTGTTTTTTTTTTTTCCTGTAGATACCTTTTTACGGGCTCTCTTCCGATCTGGCGGCTGTGATTGACGTCCCCGCAGCTCGGCGAATACAGCGTGTCACGAGATGCCGAAGGAACCCGAACGTCGGTGCGGCCCTATACGGCGCCTGCGCCCCGACGTTCGGGTTCCTTCGGCATCTCGTGACGTGCTGTATGCGCCGGGCTGAGGGACGTCAATCACAGCCTGTGATTGTAAATGCCTAGTACTGCGGGATCGCCGGAGGGGAAGAGAGCCCGTAAAAAGGTATGTACGGGAAAAAAAATAAAACACCGGCATACTACCGGTCAGGTGGGTGTTCTCCATGGCATGCTAGAATTTTTTTTGGAGGGTGAACCTCCACTTTTTTTTGCTGAAATTACTGTTTACAGGGTATAGAGACATAAAAGTTAATTGATTCCTTTTAAAAATCAATCATATAATGTACCTACAGTTTTAGTTTCACTTTTAAACTGGTTTCATGTTTCTGTGAAGTAGAGACACACAGAACAAAAACAAACACATACAGGGCAGTGTTTTGTTTTTAAAATTAATTTGATTGGTTCTGAGGAGTTATAGACACACAGCTTGGACCACAGTGAAAAGCTGCCAGGAGATTTTTCATAAGGAGCCAGACAAGCAGGAAGTGTGGAAATCAGAGCAGAATTACAGCAACTTCAAAGCAAAAACGAACAATGAGGACATGAAACCAAGACTGCAGTAAGGTAAAGGAAGCTATTTAGCTAAAAAAAAATAATCCTTTAGTGATCCTTTAAAGGACCCTATTTAGAAAATAAAAAACAAACCTTTACAACCCCTTTAATGCATATTGTTGTAATAATCTTCAACTAGATAAATGTACATCCATGCCATATGACGGGGATAGATGGTCATCTTTATTATCCTGCTACAGAAAACACATCAAGTTTCTTCTATTTAGCTTAGGATATCTGGTTATATTTTAGTTAGTATCTGAAATCCCTCCCAGGACTGTTCAGCTTACTTTCTGGAATAGCATGTCTAACACTCTGCTTCTCTCAGCATTTGCTAAAAATGAAGAATTTGTGTGTGCTTTGGCCGAACGCCAGATCCTGAGATACTCTTGATCAAGCACGTTCAGCCTGATCATAGCCAAAGTTCACCACCACAACAGTATGAACTGTAATTCGTCTCTACTAATAGAAGATTACCATTGTTTGGGGTAGTGGATCCTGCACTTTGAGGGCCCCTTGCCTCCAGTGAGGAATCCTCAGTATAATTTGGTGAGATTTTGTTGCCTCGGTAGATGGGCAACTAAGCTGTTTTGATAAATTTGACACTCAGAACAACTATTGTAGGAGAATGCCATACAACTGCTAAGGGGCTCAGTAACTGGGTGGTCCAGTACCATCTGCAGGCTGCAATACAAACTCATGGAAATTATTTTGGATACAAAATAAATGTGTAGTGGTCTCCTCATCTTCCAAGGGCTTTATGGTGACCCCCAGTGCCAGGGAAAACTGACATTCCTCCTCAGAGTGCAAGTTACTGGGCATAATATTCCTCCACAGGTAATCCGCCTTCAAGTTCCACCTTTACAGTACCTGTCTGCGAGAATGTGTTTCCAGCACGACGGCATCGCGCTGTTTTTCTGCGACAGGATGCCGACATCTCGAACTCGCTGGAATAGGAAAAGCACATTGCAGCAAGCGCGACATAGAAGCGACGGGGATCCGACTTGGATTCCCGCCAATTCTAGACGCAGCTTTGGTATGAATCATGAGGGGGATTCCCCCACAATCCATACCAGACCCATATCCGAGCACGCCACCCTGCCGGTCAGAAAAGGAGTGGGGACGAGCGAGCGCCCCCCCTCCTGAGCCATACCAGGCCGCATGCCCTCAACATAGGGGGGGTGGGCGCTTTGGGGGAGGGGGGGCGCCTTGTGGGCCCCCCACCCCAAAGCACCCTGTCCCCATGTTGATAAGGGCCTCCTCCCGACAACCCTGGTCGTTGGTTGTCGGGGTCTGCGGGCGGGTGGCTTATCGGAATCTGGGAGCCCCCTTTTATAGGGGGCCCCCAGATACTGGCCTCCCACCCTAGGTGAATGAGTATGGGGTACCCCCACACATTCATCTGGAGGAAAAGTGTCAATAAAATAAACACACAACACAGGTTTTTAAAATAATTTATTAGTCAGCTCCGGGGGTCTTCTCCGCTCTCCGGGGGTCTTCTTTTGGGGTAGTGGATTAGTAGTGGAAAAGGAGCGAGATTGACACAATATCTCGGTCACCTACTGCAGCTGCAACTGCTGCATTGTTTTAAATGTGCTTTATGGTAATCTGCCTTCAAATTCTTTATCTCTGTCCATATCACTGTGATGTTTATTTTGCTTTCTTATTTCCTACACCTAAATTATGAGCTGATCTTATCTTTATAATCGTGACCCCCCCTGATCTCTTGCTGTGTCTTGTAGTCTGCCTTGGTGTGAGAAGGTCGTTATGTTAGTCATGTGTTCCTCGTATTCAATCCTGACTGATTTACTGTCAATACCTCCACCCAACTTAGTATAAATGTAGGCCTTCTCTGGGGAATGCACAGCCAGGGGGTTGCACAGCCAGGGATTGCATTGGCAACTATCATATTGGATCAAGTATTATACACACAACCTTTTTTCATGACGAAAAAAAATTCTATTTTTTAAATTGGTCGTTAAAAACGATTGTGTGTAGGCTCCAGAGCATTTTTCTCAACGCTAAAAATTTAGAACCTGCTCTATTTTTTCTTGTCGTTTTTCACGTCGTCGTTTTTCTCTCTCACCCTTCTGCTTTTCCCCCAACGTCTGGAGATATTTCCCAAAATCCTGGACGGCCATCATTTACCTTTGGCCAACATACTCCCTACTGGCCTATCCTCTGACAGCAGGCGCAGTCCACACAATCAAATTTCTATTCCTATTCTGCCTAGAACCAGCCTCCCCTTCTCTTGTGCCCTTTGGAATGCCTGCTTTGTTTGCAACAAACTTACCACCATCCATGACCTACCATATTTATCGGCGTATATTGCGCACTTTTTTACCCTGAAAATAAGGGCAAAATCGTGGGTGCGCGGTATACGCCGATACCCGCTTTCCCGCGCCGAATTTGAATACTGCGCCGACATATACCGAGCGCAGTACACTCGTGTATAGTTGGGCAGGCTCGGCTACTCTCGCGCTCACGTCCTGTACGTCTAGGAGGTGAGCGCGAGAGTGGCCGAGCCTGCCCGACTATACACGAGTGTACTGCGCTCGGTATATGTCGGCGGAGTATTCAAATTTGGCGCGGGGAAAGCGGGGATCGAGCGGGGAGGATGCAGCAGAAGGACGCCGGACTCGACGAAGAGGACACCCGAAGACGCAGACGGACGCCGGACCCGACGAGGCCGCCGATGGACGCCGCGCAAGACACCAAAACTGTAAGTACAAAAAACATTTTTCCACAGAAATTTCGGGTCCACTTTAGGGGTGCGCGCTATACGCCGGAGCGTGCAATACCCCGATAAATACGGTATTTATTACAAACTCCTTCAACCTACTTGCCATAATGGAGACATGGCTTCAAGAATCGTACTTTCCATTTCCTGCAGCCCTCTCCCATGGTGGCCTTCTGTAGACTCACTCTCCCAGGCCGGAAAGGAGGTGATGTTGGAATTCTCCCATCCCCACAAAGCACTTTTCAGGTTCTATATCCACCCCCCTCTCTGTCCCTCTCCGCATTTGAATCTCACTGTATTTGTCTATTTTCCCCAGTTTCGTTGAGAATTGCTGTGATCTATCAGCCCCCTGGACCGGTATCAAGCTTCCTTAATGACTTCTCTGCCTGGCTACCCTTCTTTCTCTGTTCTGAAATTACTAGACATGTGCAGACTGGAATATTTAGTTTTGTTTTTTCGTTTTCGTTTGGAAAATAGATTTATTTAGTTACTCCCGAAAATCGTTTTGATTTATGTCGTTTTTTGTTGTATACAGAGAATAGGTAGGAATTGAACGACAAAAATTCGACAAAGCATCGAAAATCATCGAATTTTCGTCATTCAATTTCTACCTATTCACTGTATTCAGAACAGCGATTTTCGATGCTTTGTCGAATTGAACGACGAAAATTCGACAAAGCATCGAAAATCGTCGGATCTGAACGAAAACAAAAATAAAGCATTTTTTATGTCGGATCTTTTGGTTTTCGTTTCTTGCGTTTTCGTTCGTTAAAACAATAACGAAAATACCAGATTTTCGGACGAAAATGCATTCTAACGAAAACGAATGCACATGTCTAAGGCCGCGTACACACGAGGGGATATGTCCGCTGAAAACGGTCCGATGGACCGTTTCAGCAGACATCTCCGCTCGTGTGTATGGGCTAGCGGACAGATTTCTCCACCCGACAGATTTCAAAGCATGCTTTGAAATCTATCCGGTGGGAATCTGTCCGCCCGACATGTCTGCTGGTTAGTACACTTACCAGCAGACATGTCGGCCCCCACCGCCGCCGCGCCGCTGCCGAATGGATTCGGCGCATGCGCGGAAGTGTTTTACTTCCTGGTGCGGTGACGTGGCGGTGACGCGGCGGCGTCAACGTCACCGCCTCGTCACCACTACGTCACCGCGCCGTCCGGCGGCGGGGAATTTGATCCGATGGTGTGTACACGCCATCGGATCAAACTCCCGATCGGACATATCCGATGGAAATGGTCCGCGGACCGTTTTCATCGGATATATCCGATCGTGTGTACGCCGCCTTACTCTTAACACTCCTGCTACTTCTACATTTCTGAGCCTAACTTCCTCTTTTGACCTAAAACAATGGACAAACGCTTCTACTCACTCTGTTGGCAACTGCCTTGACCTCATATTCTCTTACCTATGCACTCCACCCAACCTCTCCAGCATTCCCTTTCCTCTCTCTGATCATCATCTTATTAGTTTCACTCTCTCCTTATCTTCCTCCTCCTTGCCTTCCAACTACCAAACAATTACCCGTAGAAACCTTTGCCATCTTAACCCGTCTCTTCTTTTTTCTGCTACAGATTGTCCCTATGAAAACATCTCATCCTTGTCCTGCCCCAACTTGGCCACTTCTATCTACAACAGGTTATTGTGATCCACCCTGGATACATTGTCCCCCCTCACTACGCACAGAATCAGGCCCTCACCGCTACAGCCCTGGTAGACAGACAATACCAAAGGCCTCAGAAAACAGAGCCATGCTCTTGAGCATCTGTGGCATAAGACTAAATCACAGTAGGATTTCAGCCAATATAAATCTGCCCTCCAAAAATACTATTCCTGCCTCCACACTGCCAAACAGACCTACTTAATCACTCTCATTAACTCCCTCTCACGCAGTCCCCCTCAAGTCTTTTCTACCTTTAACACTCTACTTCATTCTCAATTACCTCCACCCACTAACTTACTTGCTGCTCAGGAGATGGCTAATCATTTAAAAAATAAGATTGAGACAATTTGTCTCAAGATCTCCACTCTACAGATATCTCCCTCACTTTACACTCTGTCACGTCGCTGGCGGTAGAGCCTGATGTGCAGAGGACGGCCTTCCATACAGCTCTGACTCCGAGCTCCTGATAGAGCAAACAGGAAGAGGAGTACAGAGTCGCACAAGTGCCTGGCAGGATCGCTGATGAAGTCGCTGGGCTGGAATCGCTAAAGGGACCACAGGAGAACACTGGTGCAGGAAGAGCCCAGGAGCAGCTGTCAGCAGATAGCGGAAGTAGGCAAGCCGGGTCATACACTAGCGGGCATGTCAGAAACCACCAAAGCTGAGGCAGGAGCGGAGTCAAGGTACAGGCCGGGTCGATATCGGGCTGGCAGCGAAGTAGCAGGAGCGGCAGGCAGGAGCAGGGTCAAAACAAGACGGGTCGGGTGCAGGTAGAAGGCAGGAACTTCAGAGGCAAGCCGGGTCGGGTAAACAGGAACATGAATCAGGTAACAGAATCAGGTGCACTAAATGCTGTAGAACGGACAGCACCTGAGTCCAGGAAGTGGCCCAGTTTAAGTAGCCAGTCTGGCGCCAAAACGCTTAAAGGGTGCACGCCGCGGCGCGCTCACGTGCACGCGCACAGGCGCGCCAACGGCGCTCCCGCAGGAACAGAAGTCACTGGCCTTCTTCTACGGCCGCCATTTTGGACACTGGCCTGCCCTTCCTGACACACTCTTTGTATTTCTGTTTCTGTTGTTTAGCCCAGTACAATCAATACTGCCCACCTAACATCCTGCCCGCTGTTTAGTCACCCTCCCAGAAATCTTTAACTCAAATCTTTAACTCATATCTTCAACCTCTCCCTCTCTACTGGCATCAACTGGGCCCTTTAATAAAAAGAAAAAAAAACTCTGGGCCCTTTAACCACTTAAAGACCAATCAATGACCCAAGGTGTTTTTGCGAACTTTTTTCTCCCAAACAAAATTTGCGTCCTTTTCTTCCCCAAATAGACCTTTTGGTGGTATTTGACATCCGATTTTTATTTTTTGCACTATATACAAAAATAGAGCCATTTTTGAAAAAAAAACACTATTTTTTACTTTTTGTTAAAAAAAAATCAAATAAACTAAATTTTAGTCAAACTAGGCCAAATAGCCACACTAAAAAAAAACGCAATAAAAAAAAATAGCTACCTAGCGGGAACAGCGACACACCCAGAAAAATGATCTTAGTGACTCAATAGGGAGTGAAAGGGTTATAGGGCGGTAAGTTAAAACTTTAAGGGGGGGTGGGGGGGCTTGAACCTAACTCATTTTAATCTTCACACTAACTAAATCAGTGATTAGATATCTTCAGTGAACTGTGACTGGGGGGGCTCAAAGGGTTAAGTATGCCTATGTGTGTGTGTGTCAGTGTAATGTTGGTGCACACTACTGAGGGTTCCTCTCATCGCAGCGGTTGGAAAACCGCTGCTGGGATTACATCACTTCCCCCCCTTAAACACAGGAGGAGGAAGTGACAGGGCGGGAGAGCGCAGCTATTGGCTGGGAGCGATCGCGGGGGGGCGGGTAAAAGACATCCGCCCGTTCGTCCCGGATCGCTCCCGGAAAACGGGGACCTCCGCACGCCGCGGAGGGCTCCCTGGACCCCCGCCCTTGGGCGAGGACGTAACGCCCTTGTGCCCATCCGTGCCATTCTGTGGCCGTAAATGTGCGTGCGGAGGTCCTTAAGTGGTTATAAAAAAAATTTAAAAATTAAATAATATAAAAGGGGGGGGGGGTTGCCATCCGGGGCCCTGGGGACCTCTGGGCCTTTTAATAAAATAAATATATAAACAAAAATAAAAAAATAAACATTTATAAAAAAAAAGGGGGGTTGCCACATGGGGCCCTGGGGACCGTCGGTCCCTGGGCCCTTTAATAAAAATATATATATAAAAAAAAGAAATAAAAAAATAGATAAAATAATGTATAAAACAATGTACTTTTTTATTAAAAAAGGGGGGTTGCCATGCCGGGCCCTAGGGGGGACCTCTGGGCCCTTTAATAATAATAATAAAAAATATATACATATATATATATATATATATATATATATATATATATATATATATAAAAGGAGTTTTTTTTATAGAAAAAGGGGGGGGGGGGTTGTCATCCTGGGACCTGGGGATCTCCGGGCCCCTTTAATAAAAAATAAAAATATATAACTTTTTTTTTTTAAAGGGGGTTACCTCTGGGCCCCTTACAGGTGAACTGCATGTACCCCCCTGATGGCGGCCCTGCACATGGTCTGACTTCTGACCAGGCAAAACTCTGTCGGAATTTCCGACGGAAAAATAGAGAACCTGCTCTCTATCTAAGTCTGTCGGAAATTCCGATGGGGAGCACACACGACCAGAATATCCCATGAAAATCTCCCATCTGACTTTTTCCATCGAAAATTCCTACCCTGTGTACGCGCGGCATAAGGGGCATTGCCACCCTTGGTGGTACAAATAGTGGTTACTGCCCCCGCCTGTAACTGGTCACTGCAGCAAGGAGCATTGGAAAGGCAAACACATAAAAATAACAGACATTTTCACGGTCACCTTACTGGCCGGCCTGCGACCAACCAAACTGACGCGTCGAGCAGTATGTGTCATAGACAGGGGTTTAGTTGCACACGTGTACAAGTACATGCATGCGTAAGCCACAGAGCCACGGCAAGGCACCCCATGTTCTGTGGGTGTGTTGTGTTGTGAGGCAGTTGATCCAGAGGAAGGCGAAAAACCCCAACAGAGCATGAGATCCAATGGGCTCCAGCTGAGGAAAAAATTCCTTCCTGACTCCTCGAGAGGCAATCGAATATTTCCTGGATCGGCCCTGTGTGTGGGGTGGGGGCACTACCAGTACGCTGGGCGTGGGGGAGCGAGGGCAGATGAAACTTCGGGGGAAGTTCCACTGGCCAAACTCACCCCCCCTACCCAGGGTGGTAGCGTCCTTTCTTGGTGGTAGATAAGTTCTTCATGTAGGTGGGGGCAGGGGGTATTAACCAGTACGTTGGGCGCAATCCAATATTTTCTGGATCGGCCCTGTGTGTGTGTGGTGGGGGGGGGTATTACCAGTACGCTGGGTCCAATCGAATATTACCTAGATCGGCCCTGTGTTTGGGTGGTGGCATTACCAGTACGATGGGCGTGGGGGAGCGAGGGCAGATGAAACTTGGGGGGAAGTTCCACTGGCCACACTCACCCCTACCCAGGGTGGTAGCATCCACTCTTGGTAGTAGATAAGTTCTTGTAGGTGGGGGTAGGGGGTATTACCAGTATGCTGGGCGCAATCGGATATTTCCTGGATCGGCCCTGTGTGTGGGGTGGGGGGGTATTACCAGTACGATGGGCATGGGGGAGTGAGGGCAGATGAAACTTGGGGGGAAGTTCCACTGGCCACACTCACCCCCCCTACCCAGGGTGGTAGAGTCCTTTCTTGGTGGTAGATGAGTTTATGTAGGTGGGGGCAGGGGGGTATTACCAGTATGCTGGGCGCAATACAATATTTTCTGGATCGGCCCTGTGTGTGTGTGGGGGGGGGGGGTATTACCAGTACGCTGGGCATGGGGGAGTGAGGGCAGATGAAACTTGGGGGGAAGTTCCACTGGCCACATTCACCCCCCCCTACCCAGGGTGGTAGCGTCCTTTCTTGGTGGTAGATAAGTTCTTGTAAGTTGGGGGCAGGGGGTATTAACCAGTACGTTGGGCGCAATCGAATATTTTCTGGATCAGCCCTGTGTGTGGGGTGGGGGCATTACCAGTACGCTGGGCGTGGGGGAGTGAGGGCAGATGAAACTTGGGGGGAAGTTCCACTGGCCACACAAAGCCCCCTACCCAGGGTGGTAGCATCCTCTCTTGGTGGTAGATAAATTCTTGTAGGTGGGGGCAGGGGGTATTACCAGTACGCTGGTTCAATCGAATATTTCCTAGATAGGCCCTGTGTGTGGGGTGGGGGCATTACCAGTATGATGGGCGTGGGGGAGCGAGGGCAGATGAAACTTGGGGGGAAGTTCCACTGGCCACACTCACCCCTACCCAGGGTGGTAGCGTCCACTCTTGGTAGTAGATAAGTTCTTGTAGGTGGGGGTAGGGGGTATTACCAGTATGCTGGGCGCAATCGGATATTTCCTGGATCGGCCCTGTGTGTGGGGTGGGGGGGTATTACCAGTACGATGGGTGCGGGGGAGTGAGGGCATATGAAACTTGGGGGGAAGTTCCACTGGCCACACTCACCACCCCTACCCAGGGTAGTAGCGTCCTTTCTTGGTGGTAGGTGGGTTCATGTAGGTGGGGGCAGGGGGTATTAACCAGTACGTTGGGCGCAATCCAATATTTTTTGGATCGGCCCTGTGTGTTGGGGGGGTATTACCAGTACGCTGGGCACGGGGGAGTGAGGGCAGATGAAACTTGGGGGGAAGTTCCACTGGCCACACTCACCCCTACCCAGGGTGGTAGCGTCCACACTTGGTAGTAGATAAGTTCTTGTAGGTGGGGGTAGGGGGTATTACCAGTATGCTGGGCGCAATCGGATATTTCCTTGAATCGGCCGTGTGTGTGGGGTGGGGGTATTACCAGTACGCTGGGTGTGGGGGAGTGAGGGCAGATGAAACTTGGGGGGGAAGTTCCACTGGCCACACTCACCCCCTACCCAGGGTGGTAGCGTTCCCTCTTGGTGGTAGCTAAGTTCTTTTAGGTGGGGGTAGGGGGTATTACCAGTATGCTGGGCGCAATCGGATATTTCCTTGAATCGGCCCTGTGTGTGGGGTGGGGGTATTACCGGTACGCTGGGTGTGGGGGAGTGAGGGCAGATGAAACTTGGGGGGAAGTTCCACTGGCCACACTCACCCCCTACCCAGGGTGGTAGCGTTCCCTCTTGGTGGTAGCTAAGTTCTTGTAGGTGGGGGCAGGGGGTATTACCAGTACGCTGGGTCCAATCGAATATTTCCTAGATCGGCTCTGTGTGTGGGGTGGGGGCATTACCAGTACGATGGGCGTGGGGGAGCGAGGGCAGATGAAACTCGGGGGGAAGTTCCACTGGCCACACTCACCCCTACCCAGGGTGGTAGCATCCACTCTTGGTAGTAGATAAGTTCTTGTAGGTGGGGGTAGGGGGTATTACCAGTATGCTGGGCGCAATCGGATATTTCCTGGATCGGCCCTGTGTGTGGGGTGGGGGGGTATTACCAGTACGCTGGGCGTGGGGGAGTGAGGGCAAATGAAACTTGGGGGGAAGTTCCACTGGCCACACTCACCCCCCCCACCCAGGGTGATAGCGTTCCCTCTTGGTGGTAGCTAAGTTCTTGTAGGTGGGGGCAGGGGGTATTACCAGTAAGCTGGGTCCAATTGAATATTTCCTAGATCGGCCTTGTGTGTGGGGTGGGGGGGCATTACCAGTACAATGGGTGTGGGGGAGCGATGGCAGATGAAACTCGGGGGGAAGTTCCACTGGCCACACTCACCCCTACCCAGGGTGGTAGCATCCACTCTTGGTAGTAGATAAGTTCTTGTAGGTGGGGGTAGGGGGTATTACCAGTATGCTGGGCGCAATCGGATATTTCCTGGATCGGCCCTGTGTGTGGGGTGGGGGGGTATTACCAGTACGCTGGGCGTGGGGGAGTGAGGGCAGATGAAACTTGGGGGGAAGTTCCACTGGCCACACTCACCCCCCCCCCTACCCAGGGTGGTAGCGTTCCCTCTTGGTGGTAGCTAAGTTCTTGTAGGTGGGGGCAGGGGGTATTACCAGTACACTGGGTCCAATTGAATATTTCCTAGATCGGCCTTGTGTGTGGGGTGGGGGGGCATTATCAGTACGATGGGTGTGGGGGAGCGAGGGCAGATGAAACTTGGGGGGAAGTTCCACTGGCCACACCCACCCCCTACCCAGGGTGGTAGCATCCCCTCTTGGTGGTAGATGAGAGGGTGTAGTTGGGGGCAGGGGGTATTACCAGTATGCTGGGTGTGGGGGAGCGAGAGCAGATGAAACTTGGGGGAAGTTCCACTGGCCACACCCACCCCCTACCCAGGGAGGTAGCGTCCCCTCTTGGTGGTAGATGAGAGGGTGTAGTTGGGGGCAGGGGGTATTACCAGTACGCTGGGTCCAATTGAATATTTCCTAGATCGGCCTTGTGTGTGGGGTGAGGGGGGCACTATCAGTATGCTGGGCGTGGGGGAGTGAGGGCAGATGAAACTTGGGGGGAAGTTCCACTAGCCACACAACCCTATACCCAGGGTGGTAGCATCCCCTCTTGGTGGTAGATGAGAGGGTGTAGTTGGGGGGCAGGGGGTATAACCAGTATGCTGGGCGTGGGGGAGTGAGGGCAGATGAAACTTGGGGGGAAGTTCCACTGGCCACACAACCCTATACCCAGGGTGGTAGCGTCCCCCTTGGTAGTAGATGAGCGGGTGGGTGTGTTGGGTTGTAAGGGAAAGTTAATCCAGAGGAGGGCGAAAACCACCAGCAGAGCATGAGATCCAATTGGCTCCAGCTGGGGGGAAAATTCCTTCCTGACCCCTCGAGAGGCAATCGAATATTTCCTGGATCGGCCATGTGTGGGGAGGGGCAATTGGAGCCCCACCCTACGTGGTAGGTGAGTGGAGATGTGGGAGTCAGCGTGCGGAGAGCGGGGAGGAGGGACCATCCCCCACACAGAGCTCCGGAGGGAGGGGCCATAGTCGGGACTACAGGCGAGTCACGGTGTGTCTGTGTAATCTGCCGCCTCTGCTCAGGCAGAGGAACTACAACTCAGCCCCATTACACTCAGTGCATGCTGGGAGTTGTAGTTATAAATGCGGACAGAGATTGCTGGGCATTGTAGTTCCTCGGATCCTGAAGAGAGGAGGAAGATCCCCGGACACAAGACACGCCGTTACCCGCCCCTAGTCCGGACAATGGCTCCTCCCTCCGGAGTTCCGTGACAGAGCTGCTTCCTCTTCCTCGCTCTCTCACAGGCTCACACTGACGCTGACCCTCGGCCGCTCGGCTATTTACCAACTCAAGCCACGCCTACTCCTGACGTCACTAGCTAACGGCTCCAGCTGCTGCGCATTGTCAGGTGGATCTAAGTCACGTGTCATGTTCACGTGATGCTAGCAGGAGAAGCCGTTCCCTTCTCCCGATTGGCTATTTACTGGGCTCAGGCCACGCCCGCTCCCATCCTCTGGTCACGCCCGTCCCATGCGCTGATCACGCCCACTCCCATCCTCTGGGGTCTGGACGCACCCGTCCCATGCCCTGATCACGCCCACCGCCCACTCCCATCTGATAGCACTGCCTATCATTCTACTACACAAGTCTTACAAGCCCCGCCCAGTACTACTAAAGTCTCCCCCCGCCCCTTCTCCTCACAGGCTCCGCCCACCGTCTTTCCCCGTTCACAGGTTTGACATTTCAGCTCCTCTGCAACCCAATTATGTGCCCTCTGTGATAGGAGACCGGGAGCTGGCGATTGGCTGGCGCTGAAAGAAGCGGGTTGTGTCCTCTCTGCGTGTGAGAAGACTGACATGGCAGCCAGGAGGGTGAGGGTGCGGGACCCGAGGCTGAGGCAGAGGTCACCTCTGGGGTGAGTAGTGACAGACTGACCCCCACTCGGGGCATGCTGGGACCTGTAGTCATGTGAGGTCCCTGTACAGTGGCCATCCTGGTACTTGTAGTGCTGTAGGAGATGGAAGGAGGACTTGTCCCCTCGCTCCTGCTCTCCAGGTATTCCACATTCCAGGAAATGTCTGGAACATTCTGTATTATTGTAGAATGTAGGCGGGGCCGGATTTCCCACAAGACCACCGAGGCCAGGCCCCCGGGGCAGCAGTGGGTGAAGGGGCGGCGCACCACTCCTGCGGCGACTTTTCAGCTTTCGCAGCCCCCCCCCCCCCGCACTAACATAGCCCCCCCCCCCGCACTAACATAGCCCCCCGCGGGCAGTGGAGCTATTTTTTGCTGCCCCGCCCCCGAGTACTTATCCAGCCCCCCCCCCCCTCTCCTCACAGTAAAATTTCACAGCGCCGCTCCGGGACTCCTTTGCTCCAGCCTGTCCCTCTGGAGCGGCGCTGTCACTGCGTGTCTGTGTGTGAGTGCAGAGGGGGGCAGGACTTGGTTAAAATGGGAGCCGGTGACGCGTCATATTCGGCTCCACCATCACAGACCGCTCCGGAAGTGCTGTGGTGGCCAACTGCGCATGCGCGATGCGTTCCAACGCATTTACGACACTGCTTTCTGGTTTCTCTGGTGTGTTTCGCTGGTGTGCATTGCCGTAAATGCATTGGAACGCATCGCGCATGCGCAGTTGGCCGCCACAGCACTTCCGGAACAGACTGTGATCAGGAGCGAAGTATGACGATACACCGGCCAGCGGGGACACCGAGCATCCGGCGCTGAGGAGAGCCCCGGATGTCTGAGATGGTCAAATGGATTCTCCCTATCTACATCGAGCTGTGTGTGGGGGAGGGGGGTGGGTAGTGGGTGTACCCCAGAATCCTAGATGATGGTGGATGGTACACACTGACCCACCTACCTGACCATTACACACACACACACTGACGTACCTGACACGCACACACTGACCCACCTACCTGTCGCGCACACACTGACCCACCTACCTGACGCGCGCACACTGACCCACCTACCTGACCATTACACACACACACTGACGTACCTGACGCGCACACACTGACCCACCTACCTGTCGCGCACACACTGACCCACCTACCTTACCATTACACACACACACACACACTAACCCACCTACCTGTCACGCACACACTGACCCACCTACCTGACCATTACACGCACACACTGACCCAACTACCGGACGCACGCACACTGACCCACCTACCTGACCATTACACACACACACACACTGACCTACCTGACGCGCACACACTGACCCACCTACCTGACCATTACACGCACACACTGACACACCTACCTGTCGCGCACACACTGACCCACCTACCTGACCATTACATGCACACACTGACCCAACTACCTGACACACACACACTGACCCACCTACCTGAACATTACACACACACACTGACCTACCTGACGCGCACACACTGACCCACCTACCTGACCATTACACGCACACACTGACCCAACTACCTGTCGTGCACACACTGACCCACCTACCTGACCATTACACACACACACACTGACCCACCTACCTATCGCACACACACTGACCCACCTACCTGACCATTACACACACACACACACTGACCCACCTACCTGACCATTACACGCACACACTGACCCAACTACCTGTCACGCACACACTGACCCACCTACCTGACCATTACACACACACACACACACACTGACCCACCTACCTGACCATTACACGCACACACTGACCCAACTACATGTCGTGCACACACTGACCCACCTACCTGACCATTACACACACACACACACACTGACCCACCTACCTATCGCACACACACTGACCCACCTACCTGACCATTACACACACACACACACTGACCCACCTACCTGACCATTACACGCACACACTGACCCAACTACCTGTCACGCACACACTGACCCACCTACCTGACCATTACACACACACACACACACACACACACACACACTGACCCACCTACCTATCGCAAACACACTGAACCACCTACCTGACCATTACACACACACTGACCATTACACGCACACACTGACCCACCTACCTGTCGCGCACACACTGACCCACCTACCTGACCATTACACACACACACACTCACACACTTACCTACCTGACGCACACACACTGACCCACCTACCTGATGTGCACACTGACCTACCTGACTCCTATACACACTGACCCACCTACCTGACCATTACACACACACACTCACACACTGACCTACCTACCTGATGCGCACACACTGACCCACCTACCTTACCATTACACACACACACACACTGACCCACCTACCTGTCGCGCACACACTGACCCACCTACCTGACCATTACATGCACACACTGACCCAACTACCGGACGCACGCACACTGACCCACCTACCTGACCATTACACACACTGACGTACCTGACGCGCGCACACACTGACCCACCTACCTGACCATTACACACACACACACTGACCTACCTGACGCGCACACACTGACCCACCTACCTGACCATTACACGCACACACTGACCCACCTACCTGACCATTACACACACACACAATGACCCACCTACCTATCGCACACACACTGACCCACCTACCTGACCATTACACACACACACTGACCCACCTACCTGACCATTACACACACACACACTGACCCACCTACCTATCGCAAACACACTGAACCACCTACCTGACCATTACACACACACTGACCATTACACGCACACACTGACCCACCTACCTGTCGCGCACACACTGACCCACCTACCTGACCATTACACACACACACACACACACACACACTGACCCACCTACCTATCGCAAACACACTGAACCACCTACCTGACCATTACACACACACTGACCATTACACGCACACACTGACCCACCTACCTGTCGCGCACACACTGACCCACCTACCTGACCATTACACACACACACACACTCACACACTTACCTACCTGACGCACACACACTGACCCACCTACCTGATGCGCACACTGACCTACCTGACTCCTATACACACTGACCCACCTACCTGACCATTACACACACACACTCACACACTGACCTACCTACCTGATGCGCACACACTGACCCACCTACCTTACCATTACACACACACACACACACTGACCCACCTACCTGTCGCGCACACACTGACCCACCTACCTGACCATTACATGCACACACTGACCCAACTACCGGACGCACGCACACTGACCCACCTACCTGACCATTACACACACACTGACGTACCTGACGCGCGCACACACTGACCCACCTACCGGACCATTACACACACTGACCTACCTGACGCGCACACACTGACCCACCTACCTGACCATTACACGCACACACTGACCCACCTACCTGACCATTACACACACACACACTGACCCACCTACCTATCGCACACACACTGACCCACCTACCTGACCATTACACACACACACACACACTGACCCACCTACCTGACCATTACACGCACACACTGACCCACCTACCTGTTGCGCACACACTGACCCACCTACCTGACCATTACACACACACTGACCCACCTACCTATCGCACACACACTGACCTACCTACCTGACCATTACACACACACTGACCATTACACGCACACACTGACCCACCTACCTGACCATTACACACACACACACTGACCCACCTACCTGACCATTACACGCACACACTGACCCAACTACCTGTCACGCACACACTGACCCACCTACCTGACCATTACACACACACACACACTGACCCACCTACCTATCCCACACACATTGACCCACCTACCTGACCATTACACACACACACTGACCCACCTACCTGTCGCGCACACACTGACCCACCTACCTGACCATTACACACACACACACACACACACTGACCTACCTACCTGACGCACACACACTGACCCACCTACCTGATGCGCACACTGACCTACCTGACTCCTATACATTCCTGCACTACTCACCCCCCCTTCCCCACACACAGCTCGATGTAGATAGGGAGGATCCATTCTCATCCTTACCTCCTGCATCTATTCCCATCTCAGAAATCCGGGCTCTCCTCAGCGCTGGGCGCTCGGTTTCCCTGCCGGCCGACTCCCATCTTAACCAAGCCCCGCCCCCCTCTGCACTCACACACAGACACGCTGTGACAGCGCCGCTCCAGAGGTCATTTTACAGGGCACAGTGGCGAAAATTGCGCAAAGCAATCAATATAAGCTTATTGCGATTTTTATTTTTTTATTTTATTTATTTTTATTTTTTAAATAAAAAATTAGAAGAATACATATTGGCCAAAACTGAGGAAAAACATGTGTTTTAGATAATACACGCCGAGTCAAGATGACATCTCGCTTGGCGTGGACCAGGTAAGTTCTCTTCACCTCGTTCCGAGGTAAGTATTTCATAATGAGCTACTATGCGGTGCATAGTAGCTCATTATGCCTTTTGCCTTGCAGGTTTAAAAAAAAATTAAAAATTGTATATGCGGTTTACAACCGCTTTAACCACTTAAGACTTGGACCATTATGCAGGTAAAGGACCATGGCCGCTTTTTGCAATTTGGCTCTGCGTCGCTTTAAGCAACAATTGCGCGGTCGTGCGACGTGGCTCCCAAACAAAATTGGTGTCCTTCTTTCCCACAAATAGAGCTTTATTTTGGTGGTATTTTGCGCTATAAACAAAAATAGAGCGACAATTTTGAAAATAAAAGAATATTTTTTACTTTTTGCTATAATAAATATCCCCCAAAAATATATAAAAAAAAATTTTTTTTCCTCAGTTTAGGCCGATACGTATTCTTCTACATATTTTTGGTTAAAAAAAACAAAAAAAAAAACGCAATAAGCGTTTATCGGTTGGTTTGCGCAAAATTTATATTGTTTACAAAATAGGGGATAGTTTTATGGCATTTTTATTAATTTTCTTTTACTAATGGCGGCGATCAGCATTTTTTTTCCGTGACTGCGACATAATGGCGGACACTTCGAACAATTTTGACACATTTTTGAATGAATGAAAAACTTATATAGCGCAGGACATGCGAACTAAATCGTCTCTGGGCACTCGTTGTTCCTGTCTCTCTTGACATCAAAAGAGCAGAGTGTTGATCTGCCTTCTGAAGGTCAGGTGGTTTTCCTTAGAGGTCGACCGATATGGGTTTTTCTCTGGCCGATGCCGATATTTAGAAATCTGGGCGGCCGATATATGATGCCGATTTTTGCGGCCGATTTTTTTTTTTTATTGATGGCACTGGCTCGTGGCACTGGATGGCACTAATTGGCACTGGAAGGAAGATGGCACTAGCAGAAGGCACTTATTGGCACTGGCAGGTTGCACTGGATGGCACTGAAAAATGGTACTAGCAGGTGGCACTGATTGGCAGATGGCACTGGCAGGTGGCACTGGGTGGCAATAGTTAGCACTGGTTGGCATTGGCAGGTGGCACTGATGGCTTTAGTTGGCACTGGTAGGTGACACTGGATCGCACTGGCAGGTGGCACTGGATGGAAGGTGGCACTGGATGGTGCCACTGGTATTGGCACTGGCAGGTGGCATTGGCAGATGGCACTGGCAGGTGGCACTGGCAGGTGGCATTGGTGGATGGCATTGGATGGAAGGTGGCACTAATTGGCACTGGCAGGTGGCATTGGCAGATGCCACTGGATGGAAGGTGGCACTAATTGGCACTGGATAGTGGCACTGGTATTGGCACTGGCAGGTGGCATTGGCGGATGCCACTGGATGGAAGGTGGCACTAATTGGCACTGGATGGTGGCACTGGTATTGTTACTGGCAGATGGCACTGGATGACAAGTGGCACTAATTGGCACTGGCAGGTGGCACTGGTGCAAAAAAATTGTGTCATGCTCCCTCCAGTATAGACCCCCCCCCCTTGCCCCCTGTAGTACAGACATCAGAGCGGTGTGTCTCCCATGAGTGCGGGCCCCTCCTGCTCTGTGGGTGTACCAAGATGGCCGCAGCTCCGGAGCTAGGCCGAAGCCGCGGTCTTTCCTGATGCTGGGACCACGGCAGATTGCCGCCGCGGTCACAGCATCAGGAAATGCCGTGGCTCCGGCCTCGCTCCGGAGCCGTGGCATCGCTAGCGGGATTTGTAAAATATCGGCCCGATTTGTAAAATATCGGCCCGATTTGGATAAAAATCGGCCGATGACGATTTCTCCAAAACGGCCAAATATCGGCCTGCCAATATATCGGTCAACCTCTAGGTTTTCCTCCAACCGAATGCTGGTTGGTAAAGCGTTCCATAGTCTAGGACCTTGGAATGCAAACCTTCTTTCTCCTTTGGACTTGTATCTGGCTTTGGGTATCTTGACCAGATTTTGGTCGGTGGATCGCAGAACGCGATTGGAGTTGTGGGCTTTTATCTTTTCGCATAGATATTGCGGAGCCTTCCCATGGATGCACTTATGTGTCAGACAGAGGGCTTTAAAAGCAATTCTGTCTTTTACTGGCAGCCATTGAAGGGTTCTCAACGAAGGTGAGATTGATTCCCATGTTTTTGTTCCCAGTCATAAGTCTGGCGGCCGTATTTTGAACGACTTGTAGACAAGTGATTTGGTACTTTGGGAGACCGAGGTAAAGGGCATTTGCATAGTCCAGTCTGGAGTTCACAATTGTTCCTACCACGACTGCTACGTCTTCTTTGGGAATAAATGAAATAAGTCTGCGTAGTAGGCGCAGCAGATGGTGAGATCCGCTGACTACTGACCCTATTTGTGCGTCCATTGTCATGTAGATGTCGAAGATGACTCCGAGACTTTTGACTTTGGAGCTAGGTGTGATGATTTGGCCCAGAATGGGCGGGGGGGTCCAGGTTGTTGCCAGTTGATTCTTACGACTGGTGTGAAACAGAAGAAGTTCTGTTTTGGAACTGTTGAGTTTAAGATAACTCTGTGTCATCCAGTTTTCTATCAAAGAGGCCGTGTAAAGACCGAGGCATTTCTCGCTAGAAACCAATTACTGAGATGATGATCCTTTTAGGCCTGTTGCAGACGGCGGTGCAAAAATATAGTTGCGTGTCAAGGGTGGGTTTCTGCAAGTATGAGTGATAAAGTAGTTGTTGACTACTGATGATTTCAAAGAGAGGGCACTAAGCCTTCCTAAAGATGTTGAAGACTGCACCGGTGACAGGGGGATGATATCCTTGAGGGACTGTCTGTTTCGCAAAGTATGACACCGTGCGATATTTTTTAGTGGCATCAATATGGAGTAGTGTGAGCGGAAGGTCCCAATTTCACTGTTTGTGATATTTCGGAATTTTCCAGAAAGGAGGATTCGCGAACCATGGTAAATCGAATACCTTCGTGATATTTTATAAAAAAAAAAAAAAATTGCGACTCTCGGCAATGCGAAATTACCTCAGCGATTTTTTTTTTTTTTTTATAAAATATCACGAATATTCGATATTAACGATATTCGCAGTAATAGTTTGAAATATGGTCGCGAAATACAGTGAAATCAAAGGCGTATTGCGCTTAGGTCCTAATTACAGAATTCGGTATATTTTATAGAAGACAAGCGAAATTCTCCTTCGTCTGCGGCCTCAAGAGCGAATATTCGTTAATATCGAATATTCGTGATATTTTTAAAAAAAAAAATTGCGATTTTCGCAATGCTGAAATTTCGCTAATGCGAAATTTCCGATTTTTTTTTTTTTATAAAATGTCCGAATATTCGATATTAACGAATATTCCGAATATTCTTGAAATGGAAATATCCAGTATCGATTATGGGTATCTAGATGCTGTTGCATCTGTTGTACCACTACTTTCTCCATTACCTTGGAGAGGACGTTTAGGCCTGTTATGGGACGAATATTCGTTAATATCGAATATTCGTGATATTTTATAAAAAAAAAAATTGGGAATTTTCGTCAAGGGTGGGAAATTTCGCTAATCAAGATTTGGGCTGGATTGTGCCCTTTTTTATAAAATTCAGCAGGGAATATTCGATATTTACGAATATTCGCTATATTTTATAAAAAAAAAAAAAATTGCGAAATGTCGCTATTGCGAAATTTCCTTTGCGAAATCGCGACTGGAAATTTCTTTATAAGCTGCATGATAGTTTAGTGGAAACTTGAAAAATACGATATCGAAATTAGGAATATTCGCTGTGCTGTTTCGAGCATTCGCGAAGTACTGAATATGCAATATTCGTAGCGAATTTCGCAATGCGAATATTCGTGGCATCAATATGGAGATGGGTTTCAGAGTGAACTTTGTTAATTGTAGAAAATTTCTATGGTGTTGTGTGAATGATTGAGGGGGGTATTGTTTTGCTGAATGCTTTCTCGGGATTCTCTCAATTTTATTGATGAAGAAATCCGATAGTTCATTGCAAAATTCTTGGGTATCTGAATTGGGGGCTTCAAGACAGCCTGGATTCATGGTCTGAGTGACCAATAATAAAAAATAAATAAAAAAAGGGGGGAGTTGCTTGCCATCCAGGGCCCTGGGGGCCTCCGTGCCCCTAAAAAAAATTTTTTTTAGGGGGTTCCCATCCAGGCCCCTGGGGACCCACGGGCCCCTTACAGGTGTACTGCCTGTACCCCCCTGATGGCGGCCCTGAGCACAAGCCGCCACTGGTGTTACCTACGTGTGCTTTGGATTACAAGCATGTTTCCAGAAAGGAATTATGCTTGCAATCCAAGGTTTTACTGTATATGGTACAACAGACATATCAGGAATAACAGGTAACATATTCTTTAACCACTTAAGACCCGGACCAATATGCTGCCAAAGGGGTTTTTGCGATTCGGCACTGCGTCGCTTTAACAGACAATTGCGCGGTCGTGTGACGTGGCTCCCAAACAAAATTTGCGTCCTTTTCTTCCCACAAATAGAGCTTTCTTTTGGTGGTATTTGATCGCCTCTGCGATTTTTTATTTTTTGCGCTATATACAAAAATAGAGCGACATTTTTGAAAAAAAAACAATATTTTTTACTTTTTGTTATAAGAAAAATCAATAAACTAAATTTTAGTCAAACATTTAGGCCAAAATGTATTTAGCCACATGTCTTTAGTAAAAAAAATCGCAATAAAAAAAAAAAAATTAGCTACCTAGCGGGAACAGCGACACTAATACAGCGATCAGAAAAATGACTGCTTAGTGATGCTGGCAATAGGGAGTGAAAGGGTTAACTAGGGCAGTGATCAAGGGGTTAAAACTTTATTAGGGGGGGGGTACAGGGCTACCCTGAACCTAACACTAACTGACTTTTACACAGCCTGTCACACTGACACTAAATACAGTAATCATACATGTATGATTACTGCATTCAGTGACACTGTGACAGGGGGGAGGGGGGGGGGGATCGCGGGGGTTAAATGTGTTTTTTGTGTAGTGTAGGTGCAGTGTAGTGTTGTGCAGACTTACTTGTTGTTGTGATCTCTCCTCAGCGGTGGTTGAAAAAAACCACTGAGGGAGAGATCACATCGCTTCCTCCTTCCTGTGTTTACACAGGAGGAGGAAGTGACAGGGCGGGCGGGCGCGCGCATTGGCTGGGAGCGATCCGGAGGGGGCGGACAAAAACGAATAGCCGCCCCCTCTTGTCGGATCGCTCCTGCAGCCGCGCGGACCGCCGCATGTACGGGGGGGGTCCGATCGGACCCCCGATTCCCCCCCCCCCCAAGGCACCAACGTATATATACGTTGATGTGCCTGTCGGTGCCATTCTGCCGACGTAAATGTACATGTGGCGGTCCTTAAGTGGTTAAACCAAACTTGATAGAAGACAAAGACTATTTCTAGTGAAGTATGCAGAGGTGTACTTAGGTTTTGTGCTGCCTAAGGCCTGACTAAACTCGTGCACCCCCTAAATTAAATATGACCCACCCCTTCCTGTCACGGCCACACCCTGTGTTTAAGTCCCGCCCTAACATTTTCGAGTTGAGGACACTAGTTCTGAGGGCATGGGGGGGGGGGGCAATGGATTCCCTTAATTTACTTAGATTTCCTCTTACTTCCTGGTTGCCCATAGAGCAGGAAGTGAAGGGAAATCTCTGCAATGGGACAGGGATGGTAAAAAATAAACTGACAGGGGCTATAACCCTCCCTTAGGCTGGGTTCACACTACGATTTTCCCATCCGTCAGCCGCATACGATTTATATGAAAAAACGTATGCGGCTGAAACTGATTGAACCGTACGTAAACGTATGCGTTTATAAAACGTATACGGTTTCAAAAAGTGCGTACGGTTCCATCAGGTTTTGATTAAAAAAACGCATACGTTTTTGGAATTAGTGTCATTTAATAAAAAAAGATTTTCTTGTTTTGAAAATGCGCATGCGCAGACGAAAAACGCATACGGTTTATACGTATGGAACCGCACATATGTGCGTTTTCCATTGACTTTAATGTTAAAAAAAAACGTATGCGTTTGCCATACGGTTTCAAAAACGGACTCAAAACCGTGGTCGAACACGGTTTTGTGTACTGTTAAAAAACGTTTTGCCAGCAAATCGTACACACCCGGATGCATCTGAGTGCATACGATTTGCAATGCATTGTCTATGTATGAGTTTTCCCGTACGGGCCCGTACGTTTTCAAAACTGAAATCGTATGCGGCTGACGGACGGGAAAATCGTAGTGTGAACCCAGCCTTACTCTACCCAAAATGAAAAAAAAGTGTTGCTTATAGTTCTACTTTAAGTAGATGGTGCAGCAGAAACATATAGCACAGTGAGGAAGGTTTGTGGTCCAGGATAAGAAAACAGTCAAAATTGGAAGCGTCCCCCCACAGTTACGGAATGCCGGCCGCCCACATACCAGAAGCAGTGCGGCTGCCTTATAGGGGGTGCTAGACTAATTTTCCTAACAGTGTAGCGCAAGCCGGCGGGGACTTCTTTTCGTGCTGCCCCCCTGCAAAGTGCTGCCCTAGGCCTGGGCCTTGTTGGCCTAGGCCAGGATACAGCTCTGGAAGTATGTCAGTAAGTAATTCTGTTATTTTTCAAGCAGATTAAACCATTATAATCTGGCCATTTCTTATATTCATACATGTAATGACACTTAAAGTGAAAACAAATAGTGTTTTTACAGCCTTGAGATTCTAAAGGGTGGAGGGCAGAATCAAAATCCCATTATAGTAATCTTCTAAATGATGGATTCCAAAAAAAAAAGCCTTCTCTGTGTTTGTATAACTTAATCTAGCAGTAAATCCTGTATTTTCAGCATTTAAATCTATACACAGTGGACCGGCTCAATGAATGAGTTCTTTCAGTGAAGTCAGTTCAGAGGAGTTCCTTGCACCTGAACAAACAAAGGTATGTGCAGACAGAACCGAGATAACATTTAGGAGCGGGATCGGGCTTATATAAATATGGAACAGGCGTGGATGTATGGCCGCATATTGAAGGAAGTGCTTCGGGAAACAAAGACTTTGGGCTGATCATGCTCTTGAATGATGATACTCAAAGAAACAGACAAGTTGGATAAGAAGCTGTGATAGTGATACATGAAAACTTCCCGTACAAAGCCTGACACACACGTGATAGACTTGTATGTGAACACGGCATGCAAGCTTTCAACAAGTCATATTATAGAAGGGTGTACAATGTGAAACTTTCTTTTACACAACTCAATGATTGGCAAGACAAGTCAAGACCAGCATTGATGACAGATGTGTATTGATGGGAACGGAGGGGGAAAAGGTACACCAAATGATGCCAGTTTATACTTTAACCACTTGCTTACTGGGCACATATACCCCCCTCCTGCACAGGTGAAATTTCAGCTTCCGGCACTGCGTCGTTTTAACTGACAATTGCGCAGATGTGCGATGTGGCTCCCAAACAAAATTGACGTCCTTTTTTCCACACAAATAGAGCTTTCTTTTGGTGGTACTTGATCGCCTGTGCGGTTTTAATTTTTTGCGCTATAAACAAAAAAGTGCGAAAATTTTGAAAAAAAAAATACAATATTTTTTACTTGTTGCTATAATAAATATCCCAATTTAAAAAAAAAAAAAAACAAATTTTTTTCTCAGTTTAGGGCGATACGTATTCTTCTACATATTTTTGGTAAAAAAAAAAAAAAAAAAATCGCAATAAGCGACTGCATGGTTTGCGCAACAGTTATAGCGCCTACAAAATAGGGGACAGAATTATTATTTTTTTTTTTTTTTTTACTAGAAACGGCTGCGATCTGCGATTTTTATTGGGACTGCGACGTTATGGCGGACACATCGGACACTTTTGACACATTTTTGGCGCCATTCACATTTATACTGCGATCAGTGCTATAAATATGCACTAATTACTGTATAAATGTGACTGGCATTGAAGTGGTTAACTAGGGGGTGAGGAAGGGGTTAAATGTATTCCCTGCATTGTGTTCTAACTGTAGGTGGAGGGGGGTGACTGGGGGAGGTGACCGATCTGTGTCCCTATGTACAAGGGACACAGATCGGTCTCCTCTCCAGAGACAGGACGCTGTCTCTGTGTAAAACGGCAATGAGAGATGATCTCATATGTTTACATATGAGATCATCTCTTATTGGCCGCACAGATCGCATCGCAAACGGCCACTCTGATTGGCCGTTCGTGGCGATCTGTGATTGGCTGTGTCCAAGGGACACGGCCAACACAAAGTTTCCCCGCAGCGCGCGCACTGAAAGCCAAAAGAGGAGGCCGTCAATTGACGGCTTGTTGGCAATTCAGGTCCGCGCTGTAGCCGTCATTCGGCTATAGCGCGGGTCTGAAGTAGTTAACTCCTTCTTGCCCAGGCCCTGAATTCCTTTAACCACTTCACCCCCGGACCATTTTGCTGGTCAATGGGGGGGTGGACTGACTAGAGGAAATGACAGATCGTTCATACTGTATGAACATGCGATCAGTCATTTCTCGCCCTGAAAGGACCGGTTCTCGCTGTGTGCTGTAACGAGTGATTGCGGGTGCCCGGCGGTGATCGTGTCCGCCGGGCACTCGCATTGGCACCAGGGGCGAGCCCCTAGTGGCTGCAATGTAAAATCACGTTATATTACGTGATTTTGCGCAGCCAAGCCGACCTGCCGCCGTAAAACTGGGGTGGGCGGTCAGCAAGAGGTTAAAGAGGAGTTCCAGTTGGCTGATCACTGCAATACCTCCGACTGTTCATTGGGGTGCCACACTTGTTTCTTTAGCCGTACTTGAAATATTAAAGGGGTTGTAAAGGTACAATTTTTTTTCCTAAATAGCTTCCTTTACCTTAGTGCAGTCCTCCTTCACTTACCTCATCCTTCCATTTTGCTTTTAAATGTCCTTATTTCTTCTGAGAAACCCTCACTTCCTGTTCTTCTGTCTGTAACTCCACACAGTAATGCAAGGCTTTCTCACTTGTGTGGGGTGTCGTGCTCGCCCCCTCCCTTGGACTACAGGAAAGTCAGGGTGCTCTCTACGTTGCAGGTAGAGAAAGGAGCTGTGTGTTAGTGGGCATCCTGACTCTCCTGTAGTCCAAGGGAGGGGGCTAACTGGCCACTCCACACCAGGGAGAAGCCTCATATTACGGTGTGTAATTACAGACAGAAGAACAGGAAGTGAGGATTTCTCAGTAGAAATAAGGACATTTAAAAGCAAAATGGAAGGATGAGGTGAGTGAAGGAGGACTGCACTAAGGTAAAGGGAGCTATTTAGGAAAACAAATTGTACCTTTACAACCCCTTTAAAGTTCCATTTAAATTTGAAGATCATTGCTATGAAACTATACAGTTATGTCTTGTAATACTTATCTCTGAATTTACTATACGCAAGTACATGTTAAAAGGCGGAAATGGTCTTAAGATTGTACAATTGCTATTTTTGTGAATTTCACAATAAAAAAAATTATTGACGTAAAGCGGAGTTCCAGCCTGTATTAAAAAAATTTAAAGTCAGCAGCTACAAATACTGTAGCTGCTGACTTTTAACCACTTCAGCCCCGGAATGAATACCCCCTAATGAACAGGCCATTTTTTTGCGATACGGCACTGCGTGGCTTTAACTGACAATTGCGCGGTCATGAGACGCTGTACACAAACACAATTGATGTCCTTTTTTTTCCCACAAATAGAGTTTTCTTTTGGTGGTATTTGATCACCTCTGTGGTTTCTTATTTCTTGCGCTATAAACAAAAAAAGGCTGACCATTTTGAAAAATAAATATATAATACATATCCCAAAAATTGAAAAAATAAAAATGCCTTCATCAGTTTAGGCCAATATGTATTCTTCTACATATTTTTGGTTCAAAAAAAATTGTAATAAGCGTATATTGACTGGTTTGCCCAAACATAGCATCTACAAAATAGAGGAAGTGCAGTATCATGTATGTATAAGTGATTCCGTACAGAACGGCTGCCCTATAGCAGTAAATCTGCTATAGGGTGGTTAGCAAGTGGTTAATAATTATATTATATTATTGCCCATCAATGCAGCCTCACCAGTGTCCAGCTATGCAGCCTCTCCAGTGCCCATGAATGTACCCTCTCCAGTGCCCATGAATGCACCCTCTCCAGTGCCCATCAATGCACCCTCTCCAGTGCCCATCAATGCAGCCTCTCCAGTGCCCATCCATGCAGCCACACTCGTGCACATCAATGCAGCCACACCTATGCACATCAATACAGCCTCTCCAGTGCTCATCAATGCTCCCTCTCCAGTGCCCATTAATGCAGCCTCTCCAGTTCCCTTCAAAGCAGCCACACTTGTGCACAGCAATGCAGCTTCATCTGTGCACGGCAATGCAGCTTCACCTGTGCACGGTAATGCAGCCTCACCTGTGCACATCAATACAGCCTCACCTGTGCACATCAATACAGCCTCACCTGTGCACATCAATACAGCCTCACCTGTGCACATCAATACAGCCTCACCTGTGCACATCAATACAGCCTCACCTGTGCACATCAATGCAGCCTCACCTGTGCACATCAATACAGCCTCACCTGTGCACATCAATACAGCCTCACCTGTGCACATCAATGCAGCCTCACCTGTGCACATCAATACAGCCTCACCTGTGCACATCAATGCAGCCTCACCTGTGCACATCAATGCAGCCTCACCTGTGCACATCAATGCAGCCTCACCTGTGCACGGTAATGCAGCCTCACCTGTGCACATCAATGCAGCCTCACCTGTGCACATCAATGCAGCCTTAACCTGTGCACATCAATACAGCCTCACCTGTGCACATCAATGCAGCCTCACCTGTGCACATCAATGCAGCCTCACCTGTGCACATCAATGCAGCCTCACCTGTGCACGGTAATGCAGCCTCACCTGTGCACATCAATGCAGCCTCACCTGTGCACATCAATGCAGCCTTAACCTGTGCACATCAATACAGCCTCACCTGTGCACATCAATGCAGCCTCACCTGTGCACATCAATGCAGCCTTAACCTGTGCACATCAATACAGCCTCACCTGTGCACATCAATGCAGCCACACCTGTGCACATCATTGCAGCAGATGAGACAAGATGAGGGCCAGCTGCGAGAACGGGGAAAACTAGATCAGCTAGATCTATGGAGCAGGCCAGCCGACTAGCCCCAGACAGCCTCAGGGACAGGATGAAGCTGATGAGTGTGATCTAGGGTGGTGGATGCCGCTCAAAGAGCCCAGGAGATGGCTGAATGAGTGGACTGGCCAGAAAGTAGTAATTGGAATCAAAGTATCCGCCACGGCTCACTTTTACACAGCACCCACGGGCCGGATAAATTGCCTAGGTGGACCGTATCTGGTCGCGGGCCGTAGTTTGAGGACCCCTGCCTTAAGCCATTGTTTATTGGCCGCCGTATAGTTGGTTAATATACTGCCATCCATACTGCCAGCTTTTCAAAGGGCATTTGACAGATGGTGAGGAGGTGATATGTTGCTACTTTAACCCTCTAAATAATGGTCCGCCATGGCACAGCCCCATTTATTTGAATGCAGTGGTATCAATTGTGGAAAAGAAAAGTTTCTGCAGCAGAAAAGCATTGTAGCCACAGCATAGACCAGGGATCCTCAAACTACGGCCCTCCAGCTGTTGTGGAACTACACATCCCATGAGGCATTGTAAAACTCTGACATTCACAGACATGACTAAGCATGATGGGAATTGTAGTTCCTGAACAACTGGAGGGCCATAGTTTGAAGACCCATGGCATAGACGCAGCTACGAGTGGCTACATTTCTATGTTTAGGTAGATAGTCAGCTGCCCATCTGAATGAGCTAAATGAATATTTTGAGTCCAGTACAGCTGCAGTGTTTGCTTATCAGTAGGGATGAGCCGAACACCCCTGGGTTTGGTTCGCACCCGAACCTGCGAACACACCAAAAGTTTGTGTGAAATTTAGAACCCTGTTAAAGTTTATGCGACTCGAACGTTTGAAATCTAAAGTACTAATTTTAAAGGCTAATATGCAAGTTATTGTCCTAAAAAGTGTTTAGGGACCCGGGTCCTGCCCCAGGGGAGTGTTTGGGGACCTGGGTCCTGTCCCAGGGGACATGTATCAATGCAAAAAAAGTTTTAAAAAACTGCCGTTTTTTCAGGAGCAGTGATTTTAATAATGCTTAAAGTGAAACAGTAACATTTTGTACCTAGGGGGTGTATAGTATGCCTGTAAAGTAGCGCTTGTTTCCTGTGCTTAGAACTGTCCCTGCACAAAATGTAATTTCTGAAGGAAAAAAGTCATTTAAAATCACTCGTGGCTATAATGAATTGTCGGATACCAGCAATACAGAGAAAAGTCATTCATAAAAAAAGAATGCGTGGGGGTCCCCTCAAATTCAATTACCAGGCCCTTCCGGTCTGGTATGGATATTAAGGGGAACCCTGCGTCAAATTAAAAAAAAATTATGTGGGGGTTTCCCCTAAATATCCATTCCAGACCCTTCAGGTCTGGTATGGATTTTAAGGGGAACTCCACCCCAAATTTAAAAAAAAAATGCTGTGGACCCCCACACATTTGTTTTTATTTTTTATGAATGACTTTTCTCTGTATTGCCGGGAGCCGACAATTCATTATAGCCGCGAGTGATTTCAAATTACTTTTTATCCTTCAGAAATAACACTTTGTGCAGGGACAGTTCTAAGCATGGGAAACAAGCGCTACTTTACAGGCATACTTTACACCCTCCCCTAGGTACGAAATTTAAAGGAATATTTCAATTTTATTGTTTCACTTAAAAGAAATATTAAAATCACTGCTGCCAAAAAAACTGCAGTTTTTAAAACTTTATTTTGCATTGATACATGTCCCCTGGGGCAGGATACAGGCCCCAAACACTTTTTATTACAATAACTTGCATATAGTTCGCTGTTGGGCGAACAGGCAATGTTCGATTCGAACATGAGTTCTACTCGAACTCGAAGCTCATCCCTACTTATCAGTTCATCCTGTGAAGTGCGGTGACTTCTGGTCTACTAGCTGATACATCTCCCTAGTGCCATATGTGCTTATCAGCTGTCTGCTATGAAGAAGAAAATATCTCGAAACGCATCAGTTTATGTGAAATTCCGGTATGCACCAAAACTATACTATGATCACTATATGTTAATAAAATTGTTCATACCATTTTAAATGTCTTTTATGATATGTGACAAATAAAATGTGTATATTTATATAACCATGTAGTTGTAATGTCTGTAAAGTCCTGATCCAAATCATGCTCTTATGCCCTGTACACACGATCGGAATTTCCGATGGGATAAAATCCGATGGAATTTTCCGTCGGAATTCCGTTCAAGCTGTCTTGCATGCACACTGTCAGATCAAATTCCGACCGTCCAAAACGCGGTGACGTGAAACACTACAACGAGCCGAGAAAAATGAAGTTCAATGCTTCCAAGCATGCGTCAACTTGATTCTGAGCATGCGTGTTTTTTTTCTCCGTCGGAGTTCCACACAGACGTTCAAAATTTTCGATAGGATTTTTTTCCATCGGAAAAAAAATAAAACATGTTCTATTTCTAAACTCAGATGAAAATTTTTTGTCTGACTTTTTTCTTCGGAAATTCCGAAGGCATAAGTGTACAGTATATGGGCCAGATTCAGATAGAAGTTCTAACCTATGCCCGCGTATCTGTTTTCTGTATTCAGAAAACAAGATACGCCAGGATTGGGTTAAGATACGAGCGGCGTAATTGTATTTCGCCGTCGTATCGTAACTGCAATTTTAAAATGGCAGCTAGGGGCGTTCCCGCTGATTTACACCGAGAATATGTAAATCAGCGAGATACGCCAATTCCCGAACGTACGCCCGCCCAACGCAGTGACTTTACGCCGTTTCCGTAAGGGGTTTCACGGCGTAAAGATAAAGCACCAAAAAGCAGGTGCATCCTATGTTAAGTATGGACGTCGTGACCGCATCGAATTTGAAAAATATTACGTCGTTTGCGTAACTCATCCGTGAATGGGGATTGACGTCATTGACGTTGACGTCAAAAACACCATCATAATTTGGAGCATGCGCACTGGGATACATTGATGGCCGGCATAGGCGCAGTACGTTTGCCGCGGGATCCTGCCTATTTTAAATACTACACGCCCCCTACCCACCCAATTTGAATTCCGCCGGCCCATTTACGCTACGCCGTCGCAACTTTAGGAGCAAGTGCTTTGTGAATACAGTACTTGCGCGTAAAGTTGCAGCACCGTAACGTAAATGAGAAACGTTACGCTGGCATAAAGAACCGCTCGCCATCCTGAATCTGGCCCTATATCGTTATCAGTTCACATATTGGTTTAACTTATGTGTATTTTTTTTTTTAAGTACAGGATCCTTTCCCTTAACAGATACCAAAACTATCAAATTGTGAAATGACACTTCTGATTTATAGATGAACAAAAGGCTGAACAATGGGTAGTATGACATCATATGTCTACAGGACTTATTGATGGGAAAGTGGTGCGGGGGGCTGCAAACAGCCAACATGATACATGTCAAAGCCACATTAAAAATGCATTGACATTACACAATAGTTTATCATTAGGTAATTGTCTATTTTATCTGTAGATTTATGCTATTCCATCATAAACATTACTAGGGGATGATTAAGGTTTGCGCTCACACGTGGATTAGAAATTTCCATACTGGCTTAGATGTCATAGTTCCCTCAAGCCAATGCACAGCTAATACTTTCCAGATGCTGAAGGCACCATTTATTACATCGAGAAGCTGTGGCATCTGGGGAGAACTTGGAATTTATTAAGGATTGTGTGCCCCTTATCCATGACTGGGTAAACCTGTCACAGGCCTGGACAATTTAAACCAAGTATGTGATTAACAAATGTATATGCTGGGGTGACCTTCTTACTACCAAAAATGTAAATGTATTTTATGTGATAGACCAACACAAAGTTGCACATAATTGTCAAGTGATAAATGGTTTTCAACATTCTTTACAACTAAATATCTGAAAAGTGTGACGTACATTTGTATTCAGCCCCCCGGAGTCAATACTTTGTAGAATCATCTTTCACTGCAATTACAGCTGCAAGTCTTTTTGAGGATGTCTCCAGGTCTTAATGAGCACTGCCCAGGGGCCCCAGCTGCATGGGGGGCCCCTGCCCTTTCCCCAAAGCAGCTGATCATTGAGCCCGGGCTGCCCCGAGATTGGGGCAACCCGGGCTGCCCTTCTACATCCTAGATATGCCTCCAGCACTCTGACCCCTCTACACCCTAGATATCCCCTACACCTACCTACTTAATTTCTGTTTACCTGCACTGTTTCCATTGTAGGGGCCCCAGAGCATTACTTTGCCCGGGGGGCCATGATGCTATGAAGACAGCCCTGGATGTCTCTACCAGCATTGCACATCTAGAGAGGGACATTATTGCCCATTCTTCTTTGCAAAATATCTCAAGCTCTGTCAGATTGGATGGAGAGCGTCTGTGAACAGCAATTTTCAAGTCTTGCCACAGATTCTCAAATGGATTTACCGTATATTCTTGAGTATAAGCTGACCCGAATATAAGCTGAGGCACCTAATCTTACCACGAAAAACTGGGAAAACGTATTGACTCAAGTATAAGCCTAGGGTGAGAATGCAGCAGCTACTGTAAGCGGAAAAGAGGGTCAACAATGCCCATTTGCAGCTTCCCTGTGCCCATTTGCAGCCTCACTGTGCCCATTTGCAGCCTGACCTCCCTGTGCCCATTTGCAGCCTGACCTCACTGTGCCCATTTGCAGCTCTTTAACTCGATCATCCACTCACCTAGATTCTCTCTACTGTTTGTAACATTAAGGAATGTGCCATCACTGTGGGGATGTGAGTCTCCCTGGGTGTACTCGTAGTATGGCAGGATCCAGTTGGTTCCCCCTGCAGCTCCTGTTACCATAGCAACCATGGTAATTTGCAGCCTGACCTCACCATGCCCATTGCAGAATCCGATCTGTGTACCCGAGTCCATGCAGTGTAAAAACTTGTGCCCCTCTTTGTGCTGTTCCGTTATAGGCGGAGCACTCGGTTTCCCAGCAAACACTGTGTTCAGTGTTTCGCCTATCACTGACGTCCTCTCGCCTATCACTGACGAGAGGGCGTCAGTGATAGGCGAGAGGACGTCAGTGATAGGCGAAACATTGAACACAGTGTTTGCTGGGAAACCGAATGTTCCCCCTATCACGGAACAGCACAAGGAGGAGTGCAAGTTTTTAATACTGCACAGACTTGGGTACACAGATCGGATTCTGCAATGGGCACGGTGAGGTCAGGTACGCTGACTCGAGTATAAGCCAAGGGGGTCATTTTAAGCCCAAAAAAAGTATATACTCAAGTATATACAGTAGGCCTGGACTTTGACTGGGCCATTCTAACACATGAATATGCTTTCTAAACCATTCCATTGCAGATCTGGCTGTATGTTTAGGGTTGGTGAACAATAGTTCAGCGCTAAAATGTAACGTTCACAATGATTGTGGTGACACAAAATCAAAAATGATATAAATTGCAAACAAAGTATATATAAAACAGTCCATGTAGGAACCCTGTATCACAGTAAATATTACACTAGATCAGTGAATAGATCACACAAATCAGTGTGTGAAAAGTTAAACCGACGCGTTTTGGCTTAGAAAGCCGTCAACAGGGGAAAATAAGCCAAAACGCGTCGGATTTCGCTTTACAGCATCCCATACTGCTTTTATTATTGCTCACGTGACAATTTTTTATTTGTGTTCTGTTCATATAAATTTTAAAATAAAACCTGTCAAGGTTTATTTTTGACCTGCACCATTTGGAGCACCTCTTTCTTTTTCTTTTTTCCATTTTCTCTGCAAGCCCATTGTGGTTCCCCAGACATATCCTGCATTGGAAGCTGTATCCGTCCAGTTCCTGTGATCTGTGGTAACCATCTCATCTGATTTGAATAACCATCACCACCTGGGGAGACCCTCCGTGCAGAGATCTAGGTCTGCTGAGACCACTACGCTCACAAGACTTAGGCCCCTTTCACATTAGCGGATCGTTCGTCCGCTCATTACAAGTCTGTTTACGGACTTGTAATAAGCCCCTATGGGATCGCATCCGTTAGCGGATGATGCATCCGCTAACGTCCGCAAGATCCGCATCCGCTTTTTCGGATGGAAGAAAACCCTATTTTTCTTCCGTCCGGCCGATTGGATCGGATGCAAATGGACAGACGGTCCGTTGGCATCCGATTCCCCATAGGGGATAGCGGAGGAGAGACAGGGCGGTCCCTCACAGTGTGCAGGGGGACCCCCCGTTAACCCGACGGACACACACGGAGCGGACCGAAAAACGGACCGCTCCGTGTGAAAGAGGCCTTACTGTTGTGAGTCCACACCCTCTGGTAAGAGTACCATATTATACTTACATCTATACTGTGATTTCTTGGTGATCTCTTCAGACAAGTTTGTATCCAATGTCCACATCAACGAATTGACCAATCACCTTTCTCACAGATTAACTTTTCACACACTGAGTTGTGTGATCTACAGGGATCCTACATTGACTGCTTTATATATACTTTATTTGCAATTTATATCATTTTTGATTTTGTGTCACCACAATCATTGTGAACGTTACATTTTAGCGCTGCACTATTGTTCACCATTTCTTTCTACTTTGTTTGTTTGAGTGCTGGGTGCTTTTTCACTTATACGTTTGGTTTAGCACAGTATTTTCCCTTTTTTCATGTATTTTTAGGGTTATTGTCCTGCTCGAGAGTGAACTTCTGCCCCAGTCTCAAGTCTTTTGCAGACTCTAAGGCCGCGTACACACCACTAAATGAATCCGATAAAATCGGTCTGACACACCGTTTTGATCGGATTTGTCTGCTGGGATATATTGGTTTGATCGTGTACACACGATCAAACCAAAATCCCTGCCGCCACGTCACCGAACCAGGAAGTAAAATACTTCCACGCATGCGTCGAATCCATTCGACGCATGTGCGGACAGATATGTCCGCTGGTTAGTGTACTAACCAGCAGACATGTCGGATGGACGGGTTCCCATGCTTTAAAATTTGTCTGCTGGAAAAACCTGTCTGCTCGCCCGTACACACGATCAAATTTTTCTGCTGAAACGGTCCGTCGGACCGTTTCCAGCAGATAAATTCGATCGTGTGTACGCGGCCTAACAGGTTTTCTTCTAAGATTGCCCAGCATTTGGCTCTATACATCTTCCCATCAACTTTGACCAGCTTTTCTGTCCCTGCTGAAGAAGCTCAACCCCTCAAAATGATGCTGCCACCACCATGTTTCACAGTGGGGATGGTGTGTTCAGGGTGATGTGCAGTGTTAGTTTTCTGCCACACATAGTGTTTTTCTTTGAGGCCAAAAATTAAAATTTTTATTTCATCTGACCACAGCACCTTCTTCCATATATTTGCTGGGATCTTTTTCTTTTTTTTTCATAACCTAACTGTGCTTTAAACTTCTCCACAACTTTATCCCTGACCTGTCTGAAGTGTTCATTGGCTTTAATAATGCTGTTTGTTCTCTAAGGTTTTATAGCAAACCTCTGAGGGCTTCACAGAACAGCTGTATTTATACTGTAAGTAAATTACACACAAATGGACTCTACTAACTAATTAGGTGACTTCTGAAGGCAATTAGTTTCACTAGAGTTTAGTTAAGGGATATCAAATTAAAGGGGGCTGAATACAAATGCACACCACACTTTTCAGATATTTATTTGTAAAAAAAAAAATTGAAAACTATTTATAATTTTTCTTCTACTTCACAATTATGTGCCACTTTGTGTTGGTCTATTACATACAATCCCAATAAAATACATTCACATTTTTGGTTGTAACCTTTTCTCCTCTCCTTATGCTGTGAGTGCTGATAACCAGCTTCTATTTATATCCGAGATCAGCTGTGATTGGACACAGCTGATCATGTGGTAAAGAGCCGATGATTTGCTATGTACCTCAATCTGTGATCACAGTGTGCGAGGGGGGAAAAAAAAATTACTGATCTTCTGTTTACGTCACGTGATCAGCTGTCATTGGCTGACAGCTGATCATGTGGTAAGGGGCCGGGATCCGTGATTAGCCAAGTCTCATAGACTTAGTGATCACAGAGCGTGCTGCGTGCGCCCCACATATGACGGTGTAACAGTCAGGGGTTAACGCCGTTTACGATATTCCATTCCACCAACCCAAGACAGCTTATCGACACCACAATCCTTGAGAATTCCCCAGAAACGAGACACACACAGCTCTGCTCTCTGGTTCAAAACGGATAGGGCCACATTCAGTAAGAAGTTACGCGGCTTATCTCTATACATCTCTATGTATTCAGAAAACAAGATACGCCGCGATTGAGTTAAGATACGAGCGGAGTAATTGTATTACGCCGTCGTATCTTAACTGCATTTTTAAGATGGCCGCTAGGGGCGTTCTCGCTGATTTACGCCTAGAATATGTAAATCAGCAAGATACGCCTATTCACGAACGTACGCCCGACCGACGCACTGAATACGCCCAAACGACGCACTGAATTTACGCCGTTTACGTAAGGCGTTTTCCGGCGTAAAGATAAACCACCAAAAAGATGGCGCATCCTATGTTAAGTATGGACGTCGGGACCGCGTAACATTTTTCAGATTTCACATAGTTTGCATAACTCGTCCGTGAATGGGGATTTACGTCAATTACGTTCACGTCAAAAACAATGCGTCGTAGCGTCATAATTTGGAGCATGCGCACTGGGATACGTCCAAGGTCGGCGCATGCGCAGTTAAAAGAAAAGGAAAAAATGTGGAGTCACAACACATTAGATAAAACACACCCACCTCATTCACATTTGAATTACCTGGGCTTACGCCGGCCCATTTACGCTACACCGCCGTAACTTAGCTTGGTGAATACAGCATTTACCTCGCTAATTTAGGGCGGCATAGCGTAAACAAGATACGCTACGCCCGCACAAACTTATGGCAGGCTACTTGTATCTGGCCCATAGAATTTAATGACAAACTCAGGCTCTTTTTATACAGTCAGTAATAAAATAACAATGGCTTAACTCCACCCACAACATGACACAAGGAGCCCAATACGCATCTTTAGTCAGACTTTCTGACACCGATATAATCCACATGAGCTAATTACTAATCCTTTTACCCAGACAAGGTGATTCAGAGATAAGCTTATTTCACCTGCATATTTATCATCAATAGAACTTTAACAAAATACAGTATTAATTAGCATCACACAATGAAAAGGTCTTTAGAAGCCAGACTGTCTACCAAGCTCCAATCCACATCACCACAGTAGCAGACTTAATTAGCACAATAGACAATAGAATGCAATCACAGCAAGCTTTATCATACACTACAGCCAGGTAGCTGAAGGTGATGACATCTTTCAATTAACATCTTTCAATTAACCTGTTGAGTTCAGAATCAACAACCAGTAATTAGTTCTTTGCAGATATTCTTGAATATATTGTGGATTATCATTACTGTCCCATCTCATGTAATCCAAGATATGTCCATTATTTCCTGGCTCAATCTGTGCCCAAAAGTGACTCCTGTTACAGACGGCATATCTAAGCAATTAAGGCCCACGCTGTAGCCTTCATTCGGCTATAGCGCGGGCGGGAGGTGGTTAATAAAGAATATCTTGATCAACAAAGAGCAGCTGTACCACTACCTGTTATTTGGGGAACCAAGCGCTGCTGCTGGAAGCCATTGAGAACTGCAAATAAGCATCACTCTTTTAATTCATGTCAACATTTGAACACAATAAAGTGATACAAAATGTTGTTACCTTTTTACAAAATTACCCATCAAAATGTTCATCGAGGTCAGCAACCTTTGCCGTCTACCAAGACAGCTCAATTTGTTGACGTTCTCCGAGCAGCTGTGTCTATGGTGACCTTGATGACCGTAGAAGCAAAGAGTAAATCGGACCATTAAGATCACAGCATGCATGCCTTTATTACAGGCTCTGTTGTAGGTGGCCAGGCATGTCTTTGGCTGAAGTAATCTCACTAAGTGGATTAAATCATCATATCTCAATGGTTTCTGCCTAATAGGATGTTATTTGTTCTCTGCTAAAGTTCTTTCAACACCCAAATAAATAGGCCGATTTCAAACAGTCAGTCAGGAATTTAGAAATGGGCTAAAGAGACTAAAGAATAAAACAGCTGAACATATACAGCTGATATATATTTCTAAATCAAAAACGAATGAAATAAATACTTGTACATTTCATGAAAAATGTAGCTTACGATAACTTAAAACAGTATTACTCACTTCAGCCCCGGACCATTTTGCTGTTCAATGACCGGGACACTTTTTGCGTATTCTGCAACAATTGCGCGGTCGTGCGACGTGGCTCCCAAACAAAATTGGTGTCCTTTTTTTCCCACATGTAGAGCTTTCTTTTGGTGGTATGTGATCACCTCTGCTGTTTTCATTTTGTGCGCTATAAACAAAAATAGAGCGACAATTTAAAAAAAAAAAAATATTTTGCTGTAATAAATATCCCTAAAAATATATAAAAAAAACGTTTTTTTTCTTCAGTTTAGGCCGATACGTATTCTTCTATATATTTTTCGTTAAAAAAATCGCAATAAGCGTTTATTGATTGGTTTGCGCAAAAGTTATAGCGTCTACAATAGGGGATAGTTTTATGGCATTTTTATTAATATTTTTTTTTTACTAGTAATGGCGGCGATTTGCGATTTTTATCGGTACTGCGATCTTATGGCGGACACTTTTGACACATTTTTGGGACCATTGGCATTTTTATAGCGATCAGTGCTATAAAAATGCATTGATTACTGTAAAAATTTCATTGGCGGGAAAGGGGTTAACACTAGGGGGCGAGGAAGGGGTTAAGTATGTTCCCTTGGTGTGTTCTAACTGAAGGGGGGGTGGGACTGACATGGGGAAATGACTGATCGGCGTTCATACATTGTATGAACAGACAATCAGTCATTTCTCCCCCTGACAGGACCGGGAGCTGTGTGTGTTTGCTCCCGGTTCTCGCTCTGTAATGAGCGATCGAGGTTGCCTGGCGGTGATCTCGCCCGCCGGGCACGTGCTTCGGCACCAGGGGCGAGCAGGAGGCGCGTGCCCCTAGCGGCTGCAATGCGAAATGACGTTGTATTACGTGATTTTGCGCAGCCGAGCCGACCTAAAACTGCGGCAGCTGGTCGGCTAGTGGTTAAACTCATAAGCAAACATTTATTCCATTGGCATATACCATAATTTTGAATAAGACCATATGACGTTTTTTGCTCTGTATGTAATTCCGCGTACACACAACAATTATTCATGAAAATTAAAAAAAACAATGTTTTTCTCGACATGAAAAAAAATGCTTGAGCAAAGCGTGGTGACGTACAACACGTACAACAACATGTATGACGGCACTATAAAGGGGAAGTTCCATTTGAATGGCGCCACCCTTTGGGCTGCTTTTGCTGATCCTCGTGTTAGTAAAAGTTTGGTGAGAGACGATTCACACTTTTCAGTCTTTGTGCTTTTCAGTCTGTTACAGCTTGAGGAATGTGCTTTCTCCATTACGAACACTAGTTTTACCAGAACGAGAGTTTTTTTCCCCCTCGTTAAATCGTACACACAATCGTTTTTCACGACATGAAATAGAACGGCGTGAAAAACGGCGAGAAAAAAAAGAGCAGGTTCTAAATTTTTAACGCCCATTTTTCTCATCGAGAAAAATGCTCTGGAGCATAAACACGACCGTTTTTCACGACCAATCTAAAAAATTGCATTTTTCCCATCATGAAAAACGGTCACGTGTATGCGGCATTAAAGGGTCACTAAAGGAAAACATTTTTTGGGCTGAAATGACTGTTTACAGGGTATGGAGACATAATAGTTAACTGATTCCTTTTAAAAATGATTACAAATAGATACAAATCAGTCATATAATCAACCTACAGTTCTAGTTTCGTTTTTGCTGTTGTTTCCTGTCTCTCTGATGTACAGAGCCAGAGAGCCAATAGAGGGCAGTGATGGTTTGTCTAAAACCCCTCAGCCCAATCTAGTTTCAGTTTACACACAGTAATCACACCTCCTTGATTGGTGACCACAGTGAGCAAGCTCCCAGTACTGTGGTTATAAGGAAACAGACAACCAGGAAGTGTCCAGAACAGAGCAGGATTACAGCAACATCAAAGCAAAAACAAACAATGAGGACATGAAAACAGCACTGCGGTAAGGTAAAGGAAGCTATTTAGCTAAAAAAAAAAAATCCTTTAGTGACCCTTTAATGGCTCCCCCTAGAGGTGGGGACATTGACAAACGACTCCTGCAGTTTGAGACCCAATGGATTTTCGGATTGCAGGCGACAGAATCACCAGGTTTAAACAGATTTTGTTTCAAACCTTTTCTCTAGGAGTCTTATTTTCTTATCTTTTATAAATGAAAGATAAGGTTTGAAAAATGTTTTGTTTATGTTCTATGAAGATTTACTGACATAGGATTAATGTACATTGAGTAATTAAAGGGGTTGTAAAGGTTTGTTTTTATTTTCTAAATAGGTTCCTGTAAGCTTGTGCATTGTTAGTTCACTTACCTTTTCCTTCAATTTCCCTTCTAAATGTTTTTTTTCTTTGTCTGAATTTCTCACTTTCTTTTTCTCCTCAGTAAAGCCGCGTACACACGATCAGTCCATCCGATGAGAACAGTCTGATGGAGCGTTTTCATCGGTTAACCGATGAAGCTGACTAATGGTCCATTGCGCCTACACACCATCGGGTCAGAACGCGGTGACGTAAAACACAACGACGTGCTGAAAAAAAGTTTGATGCTTCCAAGCATGCATCAACTTGATTCTGAGCATGTGTGGATTTTTAACCATCGGTTAAATATAAAGCAAGTTGGCTTTTTTTTAACCGAAGGTTAAATAACCTATGGGGCCCACACATGATCGGTTTTGACCGATGAAAACTGATCATCAGACCGTTGTCCTCTGTTTAACCTATCGTGTGTACGAGGCCTAAGCTTTCCACCATCATCCAAGCGGCGAATAGTCAGCCAGAACAGCTCACTGAGGAGGAACAGGAAGTGAGAAATTCAGACAAAAACAAACAAACAAACAAACATAAAAATTTAGAAGGTAAATCAAAGGAAAAGGTAAGTGAACCAACAATGCACTAGCTTAAAAGGAACCAATTTAGAGAATAAAAAAACAAACCTTTACAACCCGTTTAACAATGGGTACACATTCCTTCCGATGCAAGTGGATTTGGGGTTACCTTGTCTTGTCATACGGGTTGGGGTCAGTTCCATCTTGGGGGGGGGGCTTTATCCCCCTCCCTGCTAGGGATATTGAGAGGATCTATAGAAAGTTGGGTCTATTGAATATGTGAGCTCATACTGGTTATATAATTATTTTTGGTTTCAATATAGGCACAAAATAGTGATATTGAGTAAGAAATATATTTTATTTGTTGTGGAGTCTTCTGGCTTGATTGCTGGTTACAATACCAATTAATGTATTTATTGATTAACTAAAATCCAGTGTCTGGCAGCGTTTAAATCTTGCTCTTTCCAAATAAGGATACTGAGTACATAATACACCTGTGGCGGTGCATCCATAAAGGGCGCACGGGCGACACCCCTTCTCTTGCAGCATTTGATGGGGCACCGTAGTGGCAATTTATGGGCACACTGGCAGCAATTGATGGGGCACAGTAGCGGCAATTTCTGGGCACACTGGCAGAAATTGATGGGCACACTTGATGGGGCACAGTGGCAGCAATTGGTGGGCACACTGGAAGCATTTGATGGGGCACAGTAGCGGCAATTTATAGACACACTGGCAGCAATTGATGGGCACACTTGATGGAGCACAGTGGCAGCAATTGATGGGCACACTGGCAGCAATTGATGGGGCACAGTGGCAGCAATTGATGGGCACAGTAGTGGCAATTGATGGGCACAATGGCAGCAATTGATGGGCACACCGGCAGCAGTTGATGGGTACAGTAGCTGCGTTTGATGGCACAGTGGTGGCAATTTATGGGTACAGTGGCTGTGTTTGATGGCACAGTGGCTGTGTTTGATGGGCACAGTGGCTGCGTTTGATGGGTACAGTGGCTGCGTTTGATGGGTACAGTAGCTGCTTTTGATGGGCACAGTGGCTGCAATTGATTGAGGTTTTTTTTTTATTTGTTTGTGCACCCCCAAAAATGTTGAGCTCCAGCCGCCACTGTAATACACATATGTATAGTGTCCAGTAAAATGTTGTGTATGGGGCCACTAGATGGCAGCAATCAGGGACTTTGTATGCAGTGTACTGTTTGATCCCCTTATGTCACACTAGATATATTAAACAGTTTGTTAGCTATACGATTGTTGGCAGGGGATTGTCTGTTGACAGACTGTTGTCCTAAAATCTTACCGTTAGTACACTCCTTTTAACAATTGTTGTCCAATTTTCTGCCAAAAAATGTCGGCTCCATGTCAGATTTTCACATGGTCAGTACACAAACCCATCACACAAAAGTGGAAAGTACAAACACGCATTCTCAAAATAAATGCTCACCAAACACAAAATTAGCAGAAGGGGCCAAAAGGGTGGCGCTGAAAGGCTGAAATTCCTCGTAGTACGTCACTACGTTCTTGTTTGTGGCACAACAATTGTGTGCCGTTAGTATGCAAGAAAAGATCCTGACATGCGACTCTTTTGACAAAAATCAGACGCTCGGTTGCCCAACAATCATACTGTGCGTGTAAAGGCAGGCGCCCTAATACTTTTGGTGATATATGGCTAGATTCACGTAGAGCCGCGTAATTTTGTGCGGGCGTAGCGTATCTTAGATACGCTACGCCACCGCAAATTAGAGAGGCAAGTGCTATATTCACCAAGCTAAGTTACGGCGGCGTAGCGTAAATGGGCCGGCGTGAGCCTGCCGAATTCAAATGTGTTTGATGTGGGCGTGTTTTATTTAAATTAAGTGTGACCCCACGTAAATGACGTTTTTTACTAACGGAGCATGCGCTGTCCGTTGACGTATTCCAGTGCGCATGCTCCAAATTACGCCGCTAAGACTCATTGGTTTCGACGTGAACGTAATTTACGTCCAGCCCCATTCACGGACGAGTTACGCAAATGACGTAAAATTTGAAAAATTCAACGCGGTCCCGACGTCCATACTTAAAGGATCACTAAAGGAAATTTTTTTTTAGCTAAATAGCTTCCTTTACCTTAATGCAGTGCTGTTTTCATGTTCTCATTGTTCGTTTTTGCTTTGAAGTAGCTGTAATACTTCTCTGATCTCCACACTTCCTGGTTGTCTGGCTCCTTATGAAAAAAAATCATGGCAGATTTTCACTGTGGTCTAAGCTGTGTGTCTAAAACTCAGATTCATTTTAAAAACAAAACACTGCCCTGGATTTGTTTGTTTTTGTTCTGTGTGTCTTCTCTACTTCACAGAAACATGAAACCATTTTAAAAACGAAAGTGAAACTAGAGGCACATTATATGATTGATTTTTATCTATTTTTAATCATTTTTAAAAGGAATCAGTTAACTTTTATGTCTCTATACCCTGTAAACAGTCATTTCAGAAAAAAATATGTTTTTCCTTTAGTGACCCTTTAACATTGGCTGCGCCATCCTTTTGGTGGTTTATCTTTACGCCTTAGAAAACGCCTTACGTGAACGGCGTATCTTTACTGCGACGGCCGGGCGTACGTTCGTGAATAGGCGTATCTCACTGATTTACATATTCTAGGCGTAAATCAGCGTACACGCCCCTAGTAGCCAGCGTAAATAGGCAGCTAAGATACGACGACGTAGGAAACTTATGCCGGTGCAGATTACGACGGTGCAGATTCTGAGTTACGGCGTCTACTGATACGCCGTCGTAACTCTTTCTGAATCTGGCCAAGAATGTTTGACCCATCATCTCCCATTGTAAAAGCTTGGAGATTTAGCCATCAATGACGGCCCTAAGGCCCCACAGACAGCAAAGTGTTAACCTTCTTCCTCCGGATTATTTACGCACTTTGTTAATCTAGGCATGGCCATTTCAAATGTAATTTATTTTAGTGAACCTTAAAATAGACAATCATTCATTTGGCTGCTCTTAATTGCGTGTGTACCTGGGTGCGTTCGTCCATGTAAATTCATACATACCCGTGTTTATTATTCTAAGAGATTAGATGACCCACAGGCTCTGTTTATGTATTTCCTATAATTCCACAGAGCTATTCGACTTAACCAACACCTGTCATATTCCATATCCTTAATGATGATATATGTCACAGCCGCTTACACGTGTCAAAGATATCGTTTTTTAAAACTGACAGTGGAGCTGGTGAGGTGAGCCTGCACTGACATGCACATGCCTGGAGTTCTGTTTGCAATTACTGCATAGAACGGCTACAGCTGCTCTTTTCCAGCCATTGAAATCCTAAATAAAGAAAATCTGGACTGAGTGAGAGATGAAGGCTGTCATGGCTGAGCTCCTTCTGAAAATACTAGTTGCCTGGCCAACCCTTGTTTTAATACTCTCGAAATCATGGAGCGTGCTGCAAGGTAAGTCAAAGTGAAGTCAGACCTCTGAGCTCCGACACTGATGCGGTGGGGAATTCGCAGCGAGTTCTGTATGGATTTTGCGTGCAAATCGCACCCTGTTTATGCGAATTGGCACGACTTTGCTACAATTTCAACACAATTTCAGGGAATGCCTGTGTAAACTGGTGGTCTATGGCCCTCAACTCATCGGGCCAAAGTAGTACAGGGACTACTTTGAGGTCGGCATGACTTAAAGTCACACATATATGAATGGTTATCATTGGAAATCAAGGAGGACGACTTGTCATGTGACTTTGCAGTGCCAAGTCGCAGGACAAGTCACACAAGTGTGAAAGGGGCCTCACTAAAATCTATTGGAACCAATTGCCTTGAGAGGTCACCTAATTAGTAAATAGAGTCCACCTGTGTGTAATTTAATCTCAGTATAAATATAGCTGTTCTGTGAAGCCCGCATAGGTTTGTTAGAGAACCTTAATGAACAAATAGCACCATGAAGGCCAAGAAACACACCAGACAGGTTATGGATAGAATTTAAAGCAGGGTTATATTATAAAAAAAAAATCCCAAGCTTTGAACATCTCATGGGGCACTGTTTAATCCATCATCCGAAAATGGAAAGAGTATGGCACAACTGCAAACCTACCAAGATGTGGCCGTCCACCTAAACTGACAGACCGGGCAAGGAGAGCATTAATCAGAGGAGCAACCAAGAGGTCCATGGTAACTCTGGAGGAGCTGCAGAGATCAACGGCTCAGGTGAGAGAATCTCTCCACAGGACAACTATTAGTTGTGCACTCCACAAATCTGGACTTTATGGAAGAGAGGCAAGAAGAAAGCTATTGTTGAAAGAAAGCCATAGAAAGTCTCATTTGCAGTTTTCAAGAAGCCATGTGGGGGACACAGCAAACATGTGGAAGAAGGTGCTCTGTTAAGATGAGACCAAAATTGAACTTTTTGGCCTAAAAGCAAAACGCTATGTGTGGCAGAAAACTAATACTGCACATCACCCTGAACACACCATCCCCACCGTGAAACATGGTGGTGTTAGCATCATGTTGTGGGGATGCTTTTCTTCAGCAGGGACAGGGAAGCTGATCAGAGTTGATGGGAAGATGGATGGAGCCAAATACAGGCAATCTAAGGCCTCGTACACACGATCAAATCTGTCTGCTGGAAACGGTCTGCTAGACCGTTTCAGCAGACAGATTCGATCGTGTGTACGGGCAAACAGACGGATTTGGCCACCCGACAGATTTCAAAGCATGCTTTGTCGGCTGGGAACCCGTCCGCCCGACATGTCTGCTGGTTAGTACGCTAACCAGCAGACATGTCTTCTCGCACACGCGCCGAATGGTTTCGACGCATGCGCGGAAGTGTTTTACTTCCTGGTGCGGTGACGTGGCGGCGTCAACGTCACCGCCACGTCAGCGCGCTGTCTGCTGGCGGGGATTTTGGTTTGCTCGTGTGTACATGCAAGCAAACCAAAATGCCAGCAGACAGATCTGTTCAAATCGGTCGGTCCGACCGATTTGAACAGACACATTTGATAGTGTGTACAAGGCCTTAGAAGAAAACCTGTTAGGTCGCGTACACACGATCGGTCCAACCAGATGAGAATGGTCTGACGGACCGTTTTCATCGGGTCACCGCTGAAGTGGCCTGATGATCTGATGTGCGTACACACGATCAGTTCAAAAACTGATCGTGTCAGAACGCGGTGACGTAAAACACAACGACGTGCTGAAAAAACAAAGTTCAATGCTTCCAAGCATGCGGACCAATGCTTTTGCCTACTAACCATCAGTTTGGACCGATGGTCAGGCGTCCATCAGTCCGATTTTAAAGCAAGTTTTAAAACTTTGGTCCAAAGGACGACGGACCGATGGGCCATACACGGTCGGTTTGGACCGATGAAACTGGACTTCAGTCCATTTTCATCGGTTTGGACCGATCGTGTGTACGCGGCCTTAGAGTCTGCAAAAGACTTGACAACTTGAGATTGGGGCGAAGGTTCACTTTCCAGCAGGCAACAATCTTAAACATACAGCAAGAGCTACAATGGAAAGGATTTCAAAGCATATTCATGTGTTAGAATGGCCCAGTCAAAGTCCAGACCTAAATTTAATTAAGAATCTGTGGCAAGACTTGACAATTTTTGTTCAGACGCTCTCCATCCAATCTGATAGAGCTTGAGATATTTTGCAAAGAAGAATGGGCAAACATTTCACTCTCTAGATGTGCAAAGCTGGTAGAGACATCCCCAAAAAGACTTGCAGCTGTAATTGCAGAAAAAGGAGGTTCTACAAATTATTGACTCAGGGGGGCTGAATACAAATGTACCCCCCACACTTTTCACATATTTATTTGTTAAAAAATGTAAAAAACATTTATTCTTTTCCTTCCAATTCACAATTATGTGTCACTTTGTGTTGGTCTATCGCATAAAATCCCAATAAAATACATTTACGTTTTTTGGGCCAGATTCAGGAAAGGTTACGCTGGCGGATCGAGTGATCCGCCAGCCTAACTGTGGCTTTGAGCCGGCGTTTCCGTTTTCTGTAACCAGAAAACAAGAAACGCCGGGTTGAAGTTCCGATGCGAGCAGCGTAACTGAGTTTCGCCATCGCATCGTTACTTCAACTTAAAAATGGCGCCGGGGGCGTTCCCGCCGATTTACGCTCAAAAAATATGTTAATGAGCGGAAATCGGCAATTCACGATCGAAATCCGGTGCGACGCAATGACGATACGACGTTTCCGGACGGGATACGCGGCGCATAGATATACCTACATGGGGTTGGAGTATCCTATGTTAGGTATAGGCGTCGTCATCGCGTCGGGAAAAAAAAAAAAAACGTCGCTTGCGTAAAACGGTCATGAATGGGAATGTGACGTCATTGACGTTCATTCACAGATTTTGGAGCATGCGCACGGGGATGTTTTGACACTCGACGCATGCGCAGTACGTTGGCGGCGGGATCGCGCGTAGTTAGCATACTACACGCCCCGTACCCGCTACATTTGAATTCCGCCGGCTCATTTGTGATGCGCTGCCGCAACTTTAGGAGCAAGTGCTTCGTGAATGACAGCACTTGCTCCTAAAATTTCGGCAGCGCAACGCAAATCAGAAGCGTTACTCCAGAGCAAAGATGCTCTGGAATACGTGAATCTGGCCCTTTGTTGTAACATGACAAAATGTAGAAAATTTCAAGGGGGTATGAATACTTTTTCAACGAACTGTATGGAAGCAGTGACTAATGACTGTCACTGGAAGGACAGAGGTGTCATATAGACTATAGCTAAGATTGCCACCTATTCTGGGGAAAAAAATACCAGCCTTAGATATCTTTCCTATTAACATTGGCAGCAAGTCTCATTTTTCTGGCCAGGCCAGTAAAATGCCAACCAGGTCGTAACACGGACTGACAGCTTAGTTTCAACATGTTTGATAGGTAAGAAAGTTGCACCCAACAGGTGAATGATTGAGTCTCTGGGGAGAGAATGGAGCAGAGTTTTGTGTGTACTGATTTTGCACTATAAAGTTTATTATAAGCTGAATAGTTACTATTTATTATAATTTTTTGTAAAGAGTGGCAAAGTAAGGGGTGCTTTAAAGCTGAACTCCAGGAAAATATCTGAATTCAATAAAAATAAAGTACCTATAAGTTAATTATTTTTACTGCCATAGAATTTTCATTTCATTTCATTTCTATATTTTCAATCCTGTAAGGGGCCATAAAAGTAGCCCCAAGGGTTTGTCACCCTGCATATCACCCCATTTCTTTCATTAACAACTGAATTTTAATTTAATTTAGAGTATATAAGAAAGTTGGAGGTTTGGGAATGTCTGCTGGCATTCTTCTTATTTCTTTCAGGGTAAAGTCTTCCTGGTGGTCCTGGAGAAAAGCTAAGCTGTGATGTATTTGCTACTGAAGAGAGGCAGGGCTAATCATTGGATTTGTGACTGACATTTTGACAGAAAAGTTGAAATTCTATAATGAAGCATTCCTACCTTTACACAATGCTATCACTAACGGGTTTTAGCAGTTTTATCTATAACAGCAAGCTATGAGCTTTTCTCTTTTTAAGAAATGTTACCCAACGACTAAATAAATTCTACAAGAACTGGACTTTGACAAACTAAACCTTAAAGAACAATATCAGGTATGGCAATAAAGAACAATATCAGGTATGGCAATTTTTACATGATTACATTGGTCCAGTTTGGATTCATATAGGTATGTATGTACCATACCTGCTGTGGGATCCCAGCGGAAGTTGAAATTGTAGTAGGCACCGCTACTCCAGTGATCTCCAGTAGCTTCTGGGTCCCACTCAGCATGGGCGCCATTCAGGGAACATTGCATCTTAGTGTTCTCTAATTATAGTGGATATAGTGGAGAGGCGGGACAGTGATGTCACAACCTCAACCTCATCCAATTAGAGCAGGGATGTCAAACTCAATTTCATTGTGGGCCGCATCAGCATTATGATTGTCCTCAAAAGGGCCAGTTGTATCTGTAAGATTAGATGTCCAACACATCCCCTCCCCTTACATTAGATGTCAAAAGCCACCCCACCATCATAAGTTGAGTCCCCCTCTCTCGCTTACATCACAGTGCACCCCCCTTTCCTTATGCTGCTGCTGGAAAAAATCCGGATGCATTGCTTGAAAGCAGAAAGTAAGGGTCTGAAGGAGGACCAGAGGAGGGCTGGAGCTCTTGTGCAGCTGCAGGAGAGGTGCAAGGGCCACATGAAATTGCATGGAGGGCCAGATTCGGCACGCGGGCCTTGGGTTTGACACCTGTGAATTAGAGAATACCTTGCGTTCATTGAGAAAATTCAAAGTGTTCTCTGAATATCACCTGTGCCGAGCAGACCACCTCCTGTGTTCAGGAAGTAGCAGTGCAGGACCCAGAGGTTAATCATAATCAGTGATTTAGAAGTTAAAGGTTTCATTTTAGGAGTTTGTTCAAAGTAGTTGTAAAGGATGAAGGTTTTTGTACCTTCATGCATTCTGTGCAGCCCCCACCCTTCTGCAATGTGCACGAGAGCTGAGGTTCTTCCGAGTCTCTAGCTCCTCATTGGCTGAGATGCAGCAGCGAGAACCATTGGCTCCCACTGCTGTCAATTACAGCCAGTGAGGTAGTAACGGGGCTGAGCTGTGCTCTCTGTGTCTTATGGACAGCAAGCACGCAAAAGTGTTATAAGGAAAAACATGCGAGCTACTATGTTCTAATTTTTAAGAAAATATAAACCATCAGCCTTCAGTGTATATAGTAAAAATAAGCTCAAACATGTATATAGTACATGTATAGTGACCGTGAATTAGCTGCAACCACTTAGTAGAGTACTCAAAAAACACTGCGTAATAAATGTAAAAGAAAAAGATGAGAATGGTGCGCTTAGTCAATAATGTGCCATAAAGTAATATACTGAAAGAATGAATATGATGAGTATCCAAACATACAAATAAATAAATGTGAATAAAAACTAAAGCCCAATGGTAGGAGTTAGTTCATATAAAGGTAAAAATCCCATAGGGATAATAGAAGAAAAACAGATAAAACATCTATCCAAACATCGACTATTACATTTATGAATTGGCCGCTCACCTCCAACAATGACCCAAGGGTCAAACAAGGCTCATCAGATAGTCAGATAAGGAATTCTGTTGATAGATCTGTAAAGGCACCCAGGTCCTAGACGAAGATGAAAAACTACGTCCAAAATTTGGCATCAAAACATCTTGGGTAATTCCATATACAGAGGAAACAGCTCGCTCCAAGGAATGGCACTTCTTGTATAAATGGCCCTCAAAGGAAACAAAGAACAACCATAGTGCAATATTGACAAATGACAAGTAAATTTATTTAGAAAAAGAAACTGCTTACATCAAGTAAGGGTACAGGCCACAGTAAAAAGCAATGGGAGCAGTGACACACTCGCCTCCTCACTGCACTTCCATAAAACACCACCGAAACTGACGTCACAAGGCTCCACCCGAAGTGTTGCATCACTGATCACGTGACTGCCTACTAGATCATTATGCCTTTGCCTTACAAGTTTTTTTTGGTTTACGGTTATACAACCGCTTTAATATTCTCGGCATGCCGGAAATGCTAGCCGTCACATTGGTTGTGCTCTTAATCAAACTGTCAAACCATCCACTGGCTGGTGTCATAACAGATCACATGTGCAGCAGCATGACAGTTGCAGATTAAACAGAAGCCAAGGTGGCAGCTTCCTTGGCTTAAAACGATAGGAGGGTTTACTTGCACTTTAATTACGTCCAGTTTTGTTATCTACGAGGGGGTACCGTATTTATCAGCATATAACACGCACAGGTGTATAACACCACCCTAACTTTAAGAGGGCCGTTTTTTGTCCTGAAACTTCCCTCTTAGGCCGCGCACACAGGATCGGTTAAACCCGATGAGAATGGTCTGACAGACCGTTTTCATTGGTTCACCACTGAAGTGGCCTGATGGTCTAATGTGCGTACACACCATCAGTCCAAAATCCGATCGGGTCAGAACTCGGTTACGTAGAACACAACGACGTGCTGAAAAAACGAAGTTCAATGCTTCCAAGCATGCGTCGACTTGATTCTGAGCATGCGTGAGTTTTTGGTCCGATGCTTTTGCGTACCAACCATCGGTTTGGTCCGATGGTCAGGCGTCCATCGGTCCGATTTTAAAGCAAGTTTTAAAACTTTGGTCCGACGGACAACGGTCCGATGGGCCGTACACACGATCGGTTTGGACCGATGAAACTGGCCTTAAGGCCAGTTTCATTGGACCAAACCGAGCATGTGTACGTGGCCTTAAAGTTAGGGTGCATGTTATAGGCACAGTTTCACTATTCAGAACAACCTGAATCTGCCACAAGCGTCAGGAAAGCTACTGAAATCGTGACAGGAATTTTTGAAAGGCGGAGGGGTCATAGCTCCAGAAAATGGGGATGCATGCACCATTTTTAAATTGCAATTTCAGAATATTTGAATAAATAAAATAAAAAAATTCTGCTTTTAACATACAGTAACTACTACTATTTTTTTTTCTCGTGAGGACCAAAGAAAACCAATTGCCGAAGAACAGTACAAGAGTTTTTTGTTGAGTTTGAGCAAACTCGTTGTCATCTCTCCTGTGTTCCAATTAGAAGTTCTTTAAAACGTTTGTAATTCAATCCAGTGTTGTGTATCATTAGGAGTAATAGAAGATTAGGATGCAGCCTTTGCTGTGTATTTCTATGTACCTGATGAAATGCTATTTTTACTAAAAGCTAAAGCAGCCAATTCCTGGGATTAGTGCGATGCAGAGGTGGGCACCTCCAGCAGTAAAATCAAAAGCACACCCAGCTCTGGACTAGAGTACAGCCATATTATGCCTAGGGAAAATTAGCTTTCAGTACAGCTAATCTTTCCATTAAGTGTTCCTTCCTTCCTGGAATCCCTGTTATTTATATCCCAGGCCTCATGCATTTATATATAATGCTTACAATATTTATTACCCTGCACTGTATTGCCTCTTGTAGGCCTCAATCAAACCGTGCTTTTAATTACATTTAATTAATATAAATGCATTGAAGTATTTTGAGCAAAGCAGGGGATCGGGCAAGAGCACATACTCTGGGGGAGATGATTAATACAAATATCCCATAATATACATCACATACACACAATCCGCAATTTCCTAAATCATCTAATAGACTCATGCATTTTATTCTATATTTAAGGGGGCTGTGAGTCAGTCAGTCAGAGAAATTACAGATAAATGGACCAGTGTTCCTTATGTTGGTTTAATAAAAAAATTTGTAGGAAATGCCTTTAAAATGTGTCTAAAAGTCTGAAAATAATAAAAACTGATTTAAAATGTAACTATAGGCCTAATAAAAAATGACATATAAGACTCAGTCTGTCAGTTTTCGTTTTTCGGAGTCCTTTCCTAACATAGGTTTATTGCCTGTTGATTCTGCCCGTAGATTCATTATTTCACTTCCGTAAAGTGGTATCCAAAAAAAATTAAAAAAATGTAATACCTCAAAAAATGTAATAAAACATCATATATTTCAACTTACCAGTCTTTTTTCGCTTTTTTCCTCCTTTATTTTCACCTGATGATCCAATCAGTAACACTGTTCCTGCCTTAACCACTTCAATACCCTCCCATTGTCATTTGACGTCCTCAGATGGGATCTCCCATCCTGGGTGGAGGTCAAATGACGTCCTGGGCTTTGCGGGGGGATATCTGAATGATGCCTGCAGCTAGAGGCATCATCCAGATATCCTTTTGTTCTGCCGGCGATTCTGCGCAACCTAAGAATGATCATAGCGGCGGTCCGCCGTTTGATCGTTCTTACAATCTCAAAATAATCCAATTGCACACCTTCCTGGAGAGCCGGCAATAAGAGAAGAGGGTGCTGAAGCGATCACCAGCGGGGAACTGGAAAAGCAATCATGTGAATATATTCGTCAGCACACCGAGGATCGTTAAAAAAAACATCCAAAATGTTTTATTGTAGAGAAAAGATCACAGAAAAAGCAACGTTTCGAAGTCGCACAGGACCTCTTCGTCAGGCAGGTGATCACTTGTCAAGTGATCAATTGTCTCTGCAATACATTTTTTGGACGAATATATTCACATGATCGTTCTTACAGGTGACATCCTGCCCTCCCGCCGCCATCCGGTGCTTCTCCGGGCTCTCCCGTGCCATCGGGGGCCCGGAGAAAGAATCGTCCGGCGTAGGCAGGAAGCATAGAAATGACTGGTGACCAGATGGTCACCAGTCATCTCTATGACCGTCAGAGGACCGGGACGCGATGTGATGACGTCACGCCCGGGTCACCATAAGTAAACAAAGCCGCAATTGCGGCTAGTAAGCAACTATTCATGAGGTCGGTGAATTCTTTTTCACCGATCTCATGGTTTCCAGCCTGGAGGACCTGTCTCACACATATCCTATTACAAGGGATCTTTACATTCCTTGTAAAAGGAATAAAAGTAAAAAAAAAATAGGAAAAAAGTGTAAAAAAATTCAAAGTAAAAAAATAAATAAAAGAATAAAAAATGTAATTAAAACGCCACTGTCCCCGGATAGCTCATGTGCAGAAGCGAACGCACACGTAAGTCCCGCCGACATATGTAAATGCTGTTTAAACCACATATGTGAGGTATTGCCGCGTGTGTTAGAGTGCCAGCAACAAATCTAGCACTAGACTGTAAATTTAAACTGGTAACCTGTAAAAAAAAAATTAAAGCGTTGCCTATGGAGATTTTTAAGTACCGAAGTGTGGTGCCATTCCATAAGTGTGCGCAATTTTAAAGCGTGACATGTTAGGTATCTATCTACTCGGTGTAACATCATCTTTCACATTATACAAAAAAATTGGGCTACCCTTTACTGTTTTGTTCTTTTTTTAATTCATGAAACAATTTTTTTCCAAAAAATGGCGTTTGAAAAACGATTGCACAAATACTGTGCAAGATAAAACGTTGCAATGACCATCGTTTTATTCCCTAGGGTGTCTGCTAAAAAAATATATAATGTTTGGGGGTTCTGCGAAATTTTCTATCAAAAGAATGATGATTTTTACATGTAGGAGAGAAGTGCCAGAATAGGCCCGGTATTGAGGATGTGTATAAAAGCCCGGTATTGAACTGGTAAAAGCAGTTGACAAAAAGGCAAGTTAAAGCGGAGCTCCACCCAAAAGGAGACTCTCTGCTTTTCTGTCCCCCCCTCCCCAATTGCCACATTTAGCACCTTTAGGGGGGGAGTGGGTATCTAGTTTTAACAGGTGGGCACTCCCATTTATGGCTCTTTTCGCCCCCTCCTCCTTCCTCTGCAGCTGGCCCATTCAATAAAGCGCAGCACGTTTCACGTGGTAGGTAACCTGGCTTTGAAACCACAAGGCTTCACTGCCGTTCTCCCTCAGTGAAGATGGCGGCGGCAGCACATGATTGGGAAATCAGCTCGGGTGAGAACTCCGCTAGATCCCTGGACAGGTACGTTTCCTAATATTAAAAGACAGTTAGAGTATGTGTAGCAGCTGACTTTTATTTATTTTTTTAAAGCGGCTGGAGCTCCTTTTTAAGAGCATAATGTGCTAGTATGCAACGCATATTAGCACATAATGAAAGACCTTACCTTGAAACGAAGCACTCCAGTGGTGTTATCACTGCATACAGGCTTCCAACTTCACCCAGGTTTGCTGGCTCCGGTCCTTTGAATGGCCGAGCCTTGTTGACCTCACTCCCGTCACTGTTTCGGCACAGGGCTCTGAAGGAATGTCACGGATATGCCCTTCCTTCAGAGCGCATGTGTCAGTGATGTCACTGGCTGCTGAGACACTGAATATCTCCTAAAGGGTGCCCGTTTAGGATATATTCCTTATACCTACAGGTAATCTTTATTATAAAGAAATGTGAGGGTGCAATCAGGGTAGCTAAGATAAAACATGAAAGGCACATAGTGGAGGAGAGTAAAAAAAAAAAAAAAACAAGAATTTTTTTTTTCAAGTATATAAATAGTAAGAAAGGGAGGTCAGAACATATCGGCCCCATAAAGGATGATAAAGGGAATCTGGTTTCAAAAGACAGGGAGATGGTGAAGGTTTTGAATGTATTCTTATCCTCAGTCTACACAAGGGAAATGGAGGGATTCAGTAACCAAAGCTGCAGTGTTTATCCTAATGACACATCACAGCTAGCACCCTCATGGCTATTAGGATAGAATTAGAAATAGACTTAGAAATAGACTTGAAAAACTTAACACAGGACCAGATGGCTTGCACCCGAGGATCCCTAAGGAACTCAGTCAAGTGACTGCCAGACCATTATTCCTAATTTTTATGGACAGTCTACTGACTGGAATGGTACCAGCTGATTGGAGAAAAGCCGATGTAGCACCAATATTTAAAAAAAGGGCCAAGATATATCCCTGGGAACTACAGACCAGTTAGCCTAACATCAATAGTATGTAAGCTCTTGGAGGGGGTGATAATGGACTATGTACAAGAATTTAGTAATGAGAACGGTACCATTAGCAGTAATCAGCATGGATTCATGAAGAATCGTTCTTGCCAAACCAATCTATTACCTTCTATGAGGAGGTGAGTTGCCATCTAGATAAAGGAAGGCCTGTAGATGTGGTGTATCTGGATTTTGCAAAGGCATTCGATACAGTTCCCCATAAATGTTTACTGTATAGGTCTGTCGGCATGGACCATAGGGTGAGTACATAGATTGAAAACTGGCTATGGGGCCAGTCCAGAGCGTGGTGATAAATGGGGAGTACTCAGAGTAGTTTGGTGTGGAAAGTGGGGTCCCCCAGGGTTCTGTGCTGGGACCATTCCTATTTTATTAATTCATTAACGATCTGGAAGAAAGGATAAACAGCTCAATCTCTGTATTTGCGGACGATACTAGTTATACGACGATACAAAGTTAAGCAGGGCAATAACTTCTCTGCAGGATGTGGAAACCTTGCAAGACCGAAACAAATTAAAGGGGTTGTAAAGCAAAAAAAATGTTTCCCTAAATAGCTTCCTTTACCTTAGTGCAGTCCTCCTTCACTTACCTCATCCTTACATTTTGGTTTTAAGTGTCCTTATTTCTTCTGAGAAATGCTTACTTCTTGTTCTTCTGTCTGTAACTCCACACCGTAATGCAAGGCTTTCTTCCTGGTGTGAAGAAAGCCTCTTGAGGGGGAGAGGGCGATAGAGAACGGAGCTGTGTGTTAGTGGGTGTCCTGACACTCCTGCTCGCCCCCTCCCCCTCAAGAGGCTTTCTCCACACCAGGGAGAAAACCTTGCATTACTGTGTGTAGTTACAGACAGAAAAACAGGAAGTGAGGATTTCTCAGAAAAGATAAGGACATTTAAAAGAAAAATGGAAGGGTGAGGTAAGTGAAGGAGGACTGCACTAAGGTAAAATAAGCTATTTAGGGAAAAACAAATGAGGTATAATATTGAAAAATTTAAAATAATGCATTTGGGAGTTAAAAATATGAATGCAATCTACCTACTAGGGCATGGGTCTTCAAACTATGGCCCTCCAGTTGTTCATGAACTACAATTCCCATCATGCCTTGTCATGTCTGTGAATGTCAGAGTTTTCCAATGCCTCATGGGATGTGTAGTTCCACAGCAGCTGGAGGGCCGTAGTTTGAGGATCCCTGTACTAGGGGGAGAACCTCTGGGGGAATCTAGGATGGAAAAGGACCTGGGAGTCTTAGTAGATGGCAGGCTCAGAAACAGCATGCAATGCCAGGCTGCTGCAAGCAAAGATAAAGAGAATATTGGCATGCAATAAAAGGGGGATTAACTCCAGAAACAAAATGATAATTCTCTCTGGAGAAGAGACACTTGAGAGGGGATATGATTTTCATGTACAAATATTGTACTGGTGACCCCACAATAGGGATAGTGTAAGGGAATTTAAAAAAACACTCGGCCATTCAATAAAATTAGAGGAAAAGAGGTCTAACCTTAAACTGCGTAAAGGGTTCTTTACTGTAAGAGCGGTAAGGATGTGGAATTCTCTTCCACAAGCAGTGGCATCAGCGGGGAGCATCATTAATTCCAAAAAACTATTAGACCGCAACATACTACATAAGGGTCCCCTCCAGGCAACTGGACCCCAGGCTCTGCTCCTAGACTGCCAGGCTCCTGAGTATTCCCCCACCTTCTGGGCCTCACCTACTTAGGGATTGGTGGCAATCCCATAACTATTCACTCCTCTATTCCTTCTCACTCTAAGTTCCAGAACTATCCAGAGAGTTCTAGAAGCCAGGGGGAGGTCACAGAGCCACAACCTTTGAAGCAGGCAGCTCCCTAAACAAAAATAACCCATGCTCCTCTGCCAACAGGGGAGTTATACTTAATTTACCTATACTAGCAACTGTGAGAGTTGTACACAACATTCCCGTTTAAGAGAAGCAAATAATTAGATCAACTTCTCTTTAGCAGGAACAGACATAGGTGGACCGAAATGTGTCCAGTCCCTGTTGGACCGATCCATCTATAGCCCACTTTAGGCAAGGGGTAATCTAAATTAGGTTTAGGCCTCGTGCACACTGGGCATTTAGCCCCAGTTCATGAGATCATGGCATGGGTGAAAGACCTAGGTACTCCTCCCAGACCCACTCTGGGCAGCCTGCAAAAGTCAATGAGAGAATGTGGTTAGACTAAGATAGACAGTGCAATGGGGGGTACTAACGTTAGTCAAATAAACCTTAATAATGGCAGTGCACAAAGAACGATCAAATACACAAAAAAGTATTAAACACAAAAACAAGCATTGCATTGACGGCCATGGGCGCAGTGTATTTATGGGATGTATTATGTTGTGCTTTTATGCCTTCTAAGCTATCCGTGTTTTATAGCTGTGTTTTTCTATGTGTGACATTTGAAGGAACTACAACTTTATTTTATTGTGTGATTTAATTGTAGAATGACAAATATATTTTTTTTATTTAATCGTAGATAGGCACATTTTTTGTCATTTTTTTATTTGACAATAAAGTAGAACTAAACTGTATGTGAGCACCACAAACTGAAAAAGCAATTTCATTCAGTTTTATTATTCAAAGCAAACTCATCCATCCAATCGTGTCTCCATTCCTTATTTTGTTGAGAAATCACTCCCTAGCATCTTGAGTAAGGGCATTTAATTTCTGGAATCCATCTGTTTTTAGCTCAGGCATTCAGACAAGAGGGTGTGCTTAACAGAGAAAGCCCCTCCTCCCCTCCCCCAGATGAAAGAAAAAAAATGCTCATGAACACTCCTGGGATGTATGAAAAAAACAGGAAGCAAATGAACAAATGAAAAAAAATGTAACCAATTAATTATAATATTCTTATTTACTAAGACAGTGGAACTTTGGATTACGAGCATAATTCGTTCCAGAAGAATGCTTGCAATCCAAAACACTTTTATATCAAAGCGAGTTTCCCCAAAGAAGTCAATGGAAACTCAAATGATTTGTCCCACAGTGACTTCTGTTGTATGCAGTACTGCATGTGGCCAGAGGTGGGGGGGTGCCGGAGCCACTCGGATGCACTTGGAAATACTCAAAGAGGCTCGGAAACACTTGGGAACAGAGTGTTTCTGAGTGGCTCGGAGTACATCCAAGTGCATCTGAGCGGCTCCGAATGTCACCGTCTGGCCAAATGCAGTATTGCACACCGCAGAGGCTTGAATCCTGCTCGTTTTGCCAGACAACAACACTTGCAAACCGAGTCAGGATTTAAAAAAAATATTAGCTCAAATTGTGAAACGCTCATTAACCGCGTTCCTCTCAATCCGAGGTATTACTGTACTATAAGGATTAAACATTTAAATAATAGTTAATGTTGACTGAAAGAATTTCTAAGGGCTCATTTAGGCTGTTTTCACATTGCAGCATGAGGCACGGTGGCGGTATAGCAGCGCGATTTTTAGCACCGCTATACCGTCGTATTCACCGCGGTATTCGGCCGCTATCGGTGCTGTATTAACTCCCGCTAGCGGCCGTAAAAGGGGTTAATACCGCGGTTTCCCATTGATTTCAATGGGAAAGAGCGGTATAGGAGCGGTGAACACCCCGCTCCTATACCGCTCCAAAGATGCGGCTAGCTAGACTTTTGGAGCGGTCCTGTTAGCGCACCGCTTCAGTGTGAAAGCCTTCGGGCTTTCACAGTGAAGACTGCAAGGCATGATTTTTTCAGGCGGTATAGCAACGCTATTTTTAGCGCTGTACCGCCTGAAAAATGCCCCAATGTGAAAGGGGCCTTAAGGGGTTTATCAACGCTTGCTTTGGCTTCAACAAGGCTTTGGACAGGCTTTGTTAAAGCTCTCTGAATGCTAGTCAAAGCTCCTGTCACTAAATAAAATGGTTAGCTTACAGTCCTGTTTACATTTGCTTTGGTTCAGCTTCACTTCAAAAATGATACTCCATGTAGCTTCAGTGGTGCCTCAAAGCATCTTCAAAGCCTCCATAGAAGTCTATGGCAAAGCTCACTTGAAGCCCCACTGAAGCCCTGCTAATCCTCACTGAAGTTCCTTCGAAGCTTCACCAACGCCCCACAAAGCACCATCGAAACTCCACCTTAGCCCAACTGAAGTCTCATCGAAGCACCAGCAAAAGCAGCTGTAAACAGGACTGTAATCTAACCATTTTATTTAGTGACAGGAGTTTTGACTAACATTCAGAGAGCTTTAACAAAGCCTGTTCGAAGCCTTGTTCTGAAGCAAGTGTAAACTGGCCCCTAAGGGTCTTTTTTTTTTCACCTCAAGTGGCTCAATGAGTGATATTTAGAGTTCCACTTCAGTGAAATTTAGCAGATGGTGAAATCAGTCATTTCGCAGCAAAATTTATTTTTCCAAAGTCACTTCACTCATCCTTAGTAGTTAGACAAATATAGAAAGTCCTCCTCTTCAAGAAGGAAGGTGAGAAAAGTTGGAATTACATTGCTAAGATATACAAAGGGGTCACATAAAACATGTACAATAGGTCAGAAATAAGTTTCTTCCATAAAAATTCCAGCCTTATAGACATCATTTGTTTAAATTTGTTCTTCTCTGTAATCAAAATGGGAACATCACAAGACAGAAAAGTTAAAGTGGGGTGCTCAACTGGCCCAAGGAAGCTTTATCCACTTCAGGACCGACCACCACACTTATACTGCGGCGGGGCGGCACCGCTGTGCCTCATCACGTACATGTATGTGATTTGGTATTTCCACGCAAGCACGTGCCCGCCACCCCGGCTGTGCTGTCATTTACTACAGCGCAAGCTGATCACCGGGTCACGGCCACTCATTTATGGCTGGAACCCGCCGATTGGCTACACACTGAGGCGGCGTACACACGACCGAGAAACTTGATGGGCGAAACACATCGTTTTCCCCCGTCGAGGTCCTTGTTCGGCAGTCGAAAAACCTGTTGAGCCAAGTTTTCCCATTGGCCAACGAGGAAATAGAGAAAATGCTCTCTTTTTGGCTCGACAAGTTTTTCGACGGGTTTCTCGGCGAAAAGTGTACACACGATCGGTTTCCTCGGCAGAATTACGTCTCCCATCGAGTTTCTTGCTGAATTCTGCCGAGGAAACCGGTCGTGTGTACGCGGCCTCACAAAGAAGAGCCCTATGTAGGAAGACCATGTAGGAAGTAGCAGCGATGTGTTGTTTTTCATCTCCGGGTAAAAACTGGCACATTGCTTAGTAAAAGCCCCACACATTACATATAGTTAGGCATGCATTTAACCCCTTGATCACCCTAGATGTTAATCACCTCCCGCCCACCATATAGACATATGACGGGGGCAGGGTGTCTCTCTTGCTCTGGGACAATGACATATGATGTTGTCCCACTCTCTGCGGGCGCTTGAGAGCTGCAACGGGCGGCGCGCTGTGTCCCTGGGACATGGCGCATTGCTAAACTTGGTAAAGTACTGATGATGCAGCTCTTTACCCATGTGATTAGTTGATCACATTGAAACATGGAAATGCCGATTATCAGTTTTTCTCTCCTCACACTGACAGAGTGAGGAGAGCCGACCAGCTGCATTTCCTCACAGGGGAGATCTACATATATGAAGCGTCCCCTTGCTCTTAGCATGGTCACTACGCTAAAAACTAGTTGACTGGGAGAGTTACTTTGCTCCCGGTCGTGATTTGTTCAGGTTTGTGACCTGTGTCGTTCTGGAAAGGTCCACTGGCTCTGACTGCATTGGGAGCCAGAGGGGTTTCTGGAGGATGGAGTCTTCCCCAGCAGCCAATTGGAGGGGGTTTTCCCCACTGGGCATGCTGGGGTGGGGTATATCTGTGATGGAGGTCATGTGTTCGGGGTTCTTTTTCTTTCTCCTGCACGGGGTCCCAGAGTTGGGTGCGGCACCCACCTTCAGGGTGTGCGCATCCATGGACCCTGCCAGCGTGCCCCACCTGACCAGGCTTCCAGGCCTTGCTGAGTCTCGGTCTGGGACGAAACAAAGGGATCCCAGTGACTCACTGGGTTCCCGATGCCGCAGAGAGGATACGGCGCCCGGGCCATAGACAGGTACACTCTGCTGTCACCCCCGTGATCTGTGCTGGGATAACTGCTGGGAGGATTTGCTCTGTTCGAACATTGAAAAATTACCTATACTACATTTGCCTGTGGCAGAGGCCTACAGCCGGGTCAGTGAGAGAGACCTGTTGCTCCCAACCAGCATTTAAAGTGGCGACGCGTGCAAAATTGTATCTTTCAAGGGGCTGATTTTGCTGTACATATATCCAGGACTGACATCTAGAATCTCTATCTCTTCATCAACCTATTCTCATTTCACCGAATTGATGAATAAGCCATGAATAAGCACTAATCCAGTGCGAAACGCGTCGTCAGTTCCCATGTTTCCATTGCTGTAACCCTGTGATACATTTGCTGCTTTTTCAATAAAGACAACCTCAACGGTTTTTGGAGTGCGGCTATCCATCTTTCATCTATTTTCCTGTGCTTGCCTAGTGCATTGCCAGCACCCTCGGTATCCTGAGCTAGCCTGTGATTGTATAGCAGACCCACCTGGAGCGGTGATTTTTCTTCTTCAGTTCACCGAACTGATGTTTGGCTATGGTGGCCTGGAATTAAAGCATTGAGAAAAATCTTTATTGATGGTGTGGACACTCAATTATTACTTAGTGGCTTCTGGTGCACCCGTAGACCAAGCAAGAGTAACTTAATCTGCCAATCCTATATCAATCCAGCGGCTCTTTTGGGGGTGACGCTACATATATAATCAGGGTACTGAATATTAGTGAAGCCCCAATGTTGGACAAACAACAGCATGGTTGCTAAAAAACACAGCATGGTTGCCCTTCCTCCCTAGCGTGGTGACGTCACTACGCTAAAGAGGAAGGGCCCCATTTGTTGCCGGCCGCCATTTGTGTTTTTACTGCATGGTTTTACCTGCTTTTTTGTACGTTCATCTTAATTTTCAAAATAAAAACTAGTTTTATGGAATTACACTATGGTGCATATTCTCTCAATCTATGTCATCTGGATGAGCTTGTGATCGTGCTGAAAATTCTCGTTTTTTCCTGGACCTTTTCCTTGGAGTCCACTAAAGTAAAGGCCGTGGCTGGGCTATAGCCGACTGCAAATCAAGCTTGCCCTCTGGTAAGCTGCTTTATATCTCGGTGGTGGGTCCTCACTTCAGTGTGCAACAGTTAAGAGATCATGGAGGTGTTGTCTTCAGGATCGTTTTGTTTATATATATGGACTTTTTTTTTAATCTATATACAATTGAGCCTAGGAGACCTAGTTATTATCATCTATATTTCATTGGCGCAAATTTGGGCCAGATTCTCAAAAGAGATACGACGGTGTATCTCAGATACACCGTCGTATCACAGTTTTTTTCAATAGGTATCTATGCGAGTGATTCTTAGAATCACTTACGCATAGATACACTAAAGATCTGACAGGTGTGAAGCAATTACACCGTCGGGTCTTAGATGTAATGACAATGCCGGCCGCTAGGTGGCCTTTACGTTGTTTTCTCATTTGCCTATGCAAATGAGCCTAATACGCCGATTCCCGAACGTTTTTGCGACGTGGCGACGTAGTTTACGTAGGTTGTGTATGCGTAAGGTTACCCCTGCTGTATGAGGGGTATGTTTCCGAAGTGCCGTCGTTGCCATGTTAAGTATGGCGTCGGGTTAGCGTCGTCTTTTTCCGTCGTTTTACTAAGTCGTTCGCGAATAGGGAATTGCGTAAGTGACGTCGGTTTCAACGACGCTTTCCAACGTGAGCTGGAGCATGCGCACTGGGCTTTTTTCCCGCCCGGCGCATGCGCACTACGTTTGACGCGGGGGCGCGTTTAATTTAAATACAGCACGCCGCCTCCTTCAGTATTTGAATTACGCGGCCTTACGACGCCGCATTTACGCTACGCCGCCGAAAATTACGGAGCAAGTGCTTTGAGAATACGGCACTTGCTCCAGTAATTTGCGTAGACGTAGTGTAAATGCGATACGATACGCTACGCCGCCAGATAAGCCATTTTTTGAGAATCTGGCCCTATGTTTTTTCTCTTAAGGCCGCGTACACACGATCGAATTTATCTGCTGGAAACGGTCCGCCGGGAACCCGTCTGTCTGCTGGGAACACATCTGTCCGACATGTCTGCTGGTTAGTACACTAACCAGCGCACATATCTGTCCGCACATGCGTCAAATGGATTTGACGCATGCGTGGAAGTATTTTACTTCCTGGCTAGGTGACGTGGCGGCGTCAACGTCACCGCCACGTCACCGCGCTGTCTGCCGGCGGGGATTTTTGTTTGATCGTGTGTACACGATCAAACCAATATATCCCAGCAGACAAATCCGATCAAAACGGTCTGTCAGACCGATTTGATCGGATTAAATTTAGTGGTGTGTACGCGGCCTTATACTAAGTGCACTTGTTTGTGATTAGTTCCTGTTCATGTTTCTCATGCTGTTAGACATGTATTGCTAATCTTTCATAAAAGCAAAGCTTTTATTGTATACAAGAAGCTTCTTTTTTTTTCTCTTTATTTTCACTGGTTGATTTTGTCCAGAGCTCAGCAAACCTCTGATGAAGCTCCGTCTTGTGGACGTAACGTGCAAGGTGGAGACAGGTGCATGACGTCATCACACTACCCGGACACCGCTTTGTGAATCAGAGGATATACCCACAACTTGTGCCTAGTTTGAACGCTATTTATTTAATCTTGGGCTGAATCAGTATTGCCATCATCACTGATTTGTTGTACATAAGCAATCTCTGAATTGGGACTTTCTTGAAGGGGTTGTAAATGTACAATTTTTTTTTTCCCTAAATAGCTTCCTGTACCTTAGTGCAGTCCTCCTTCACTTACCTCATCCTTCCATTTTGCTTTTAAATGTCCTTATTACTTCTGAGAAATCCTCACTTCCTTTTCTTCTGTCTGCAACTCCACACAGTAATGTGAGGCTTTCTCCCTGGTGTGGAGTGTCATGCTTGCCCCCTCCCTTGGACTACAGGAGAGTCAGGACGCTCTCTACGTTGCAGATAGAGAAAGGAGCTGTGCGTTAGTGGGCGTCCTGACTCTCCTGTAGTCCAAGGGAGGGGGAGAGCACGACACTCCACACCATGGAGAAAGCCTCGATTTACTGTGTGGAGTTACAGACAGAAGAACAGGAAGTGAGGATTTCTCAGAAGAAATGGGGACATTTAAAAGTAAAATGGAAGGATGAGGTAAGTGAAGAAGGACTGCACTAAGGTAAAGGAAGTCATTTAGGAAAAAAAAAATTGTACCTTTACAACCCCTTTAAGCCAAAGAGTCATTGTAATCATTTGATGGAGATTTTTCTTTTGTTTTTTCAGTTTGCTGCATTCGAAACAAAAAAAAAAATTTACATTTTAGTTTTGACCGATTCAAAACTTATCGATTTGAATATTTCAAATAGAAAAAAAGACGGTAAAATTTAAGGAAATTTGAAAAATTTAGAATAGAAATTAATCAAATCAACTGGATTTAACAAAACTAAATAACTAGATTAACAAATCTAAACAAAACGAAACAAAACACATTTTTTTGTCATGCACATGTCTACCTCCAGCAGGGTGACAACAGCCAGGGTGGGAGGACAGAATGTCGGTCAGGCCCCACCCACTAGCAGTAAGTGAAGCCTCCGAGGAATTCACAAATTGTTAGTGGGCGGGCTCAGATCCCTTTTAGTGTCAGCTTCAGACTGAACAATGCCTGCTGTGCCTGTGTCGTTGGCTCAGTCATAGACATGCATTGTGAGAAGGAATAGTACCGTATTTGGCGGTGTATAAGGCGACTGGGCGTATAAGACGACTCTTTAATTTTCCAGCTAAAAGGTTGGTTTTGGGATATACTCGCCGTATAAGACAACCCCCTTCTGACTAGTCTGTCTAGAAGCTATGGGGTAGCCACACTGTGCCCATTGCATGCCTCACCTCACTGTGCCTATTGCATGACTCACCTCACTGTGCCCATTCCATACCTCACCTCCCTGTGCCCATTCCATACCTCACCTCACTGTGCCCATTCCATACCTGACCTCACTGTGCCCATTCCATACCTCATCTCACTGTGCCCATTCCATACTTGACCTCACTGTGCCCATTTCATACCTCACCTCACTGTGCCCATTCCATACCTCACCTCACTGTGCCTATTGCATGACTCACCTCACTGTGCCCATTCCATACCTCACCTCCCTGTGCCCATTCCATACCTCACCTCACTGTGCCCATTCCATACCTCATCTCCCTGTGCCCATTCCATACCTCACCTCACTGTGCCCATTCCATACCTCACCTCACTGTGCCCATTCCATACCTCACCTCACTGTGCCCATTCCATACCTCACCTCACTGTGCCCATTCCATACCTCACCTCACTGTGCCCATTCCATACCTCACCTCACTGTGCCCATTCCATACCTCACCTCACTGTTCCCATTGCATACCTCACTGTGCCGATCTCCATACCTTATCCCTGTATGCGGAGTCAGACTGGGGGTGTCCATTGTTAAAAAGCTGCGCCTCCTCTTCCTGTTCCGTGATAGGCGGAACACTCAGCAGAGCCTGTGTTCAGTGTTCAAGGCCAACGACATCATGATAGGTGGAACACAGAACATGGGCTCTGCTGGGAAACTGAGTGTTCCGCCTATCACGGAACAGGACAAGGAAGAGGCGCGGCTTTTTAAAAATGAATGAATGAATGAAAACTTATATAGTGCGGCACATGCAAACTAAATCGCCTCTGGGCACTTAATGGATGCCCGCAGTCTGACTCTGCATACAGGAGCATAATACGGTACCTGACTTGGCATAACCAGCGTATAAAACGACCCCCGATTTTCGGGGGATATTTTTAAGTACAAATGGTCGTCTTACACGCCGGAAAATACGGTAAATCACATCCATTGTGCAGCACTGAAAAAGCAGGAAGCAGAGACTAACTATGTAACATTTTTAAGTTCTTGCACATTTGCCTGACCGTTGGCGACATTGACATTTTTTTTTTATTACAGACGAGCTTTCTATGTTTTCTGAAATGTTTTATTGTTCTGTTTGAGTTAAAAAACAATGCTGTTATTTAATTTGGTTTTGGTTGCACAGATTATCATTAGATAAGACGTATATTGGTACTTATCTTATATGTACTATATCTGACTCAGCATAATAATATTTTTTCTTCTTCTTTATTATCTGTAATGCTATCTGTTGATCTTATCAATAAGAATAAAATATTTGAAGAGGAAAAAAAATGCTGTGTGATATATTTAGAGGCAGGTAATGGGCAGCAGAGTTCTTTTATTAAATAAAAACACTCGACTTTCAAATGGGAAGCATGCTGACATGTTTATTGACTTTTTTTGGTCATATAAGAAGAAAGAAGCAAAGGGTTACATCTTGGAATATTTATTTTAAAATATTTCAGGTACAGGCGCTGCAATAAAGAACTTTCAGTAGCTTTTTTAATAGATGACAATGCTGCCATCCAGTGGAAACTTGTGAGAATGAAAGTAAAAATAAGGCAATTGATTTTTAAGGTGGGAGGAAAACCTACAGTATATTAGTTATACTAAATAAAACAATTTAAAAAAAAAATAAGAAAAAGAAATAAATGTATATGTAAATTTTATAGCGCAACAATACACCTCCCCTCACCACAGATGTGGTGTTTCAGTTTAAAAAAAGTGGAAACCTTCTCAATTCCTATATATCAAAAAAGTGCTTGTGCAAAAAAAAATAACAATTACACTATATCATACCTCCCAACTTTTTGAGATGGGAATGAGAGACACCTATTAGTAAAAGTATATCCTGCAGGTATAGGACACTCCCCTTGCCACGCCCCCTTAAAGGAGAATTATACAAAATAGTGCTTTTTTTTCCTGACAGACTCCATGGCAACCTACTTGTGGGTTAATCCCGCCTCTCATACCTCATAGGACCCTACTCCCATAAAGCTTTGCGTCTCCCCATAGACTGTGTTCCTTTTTTGTCCTCCTCCTAGGACCTATGCTGTTAAAGCAGAAAAAAGAAGAAATACCTTTTATTTTTTTCCTCAGTCCTGATGATCCTGCACATAGAGCTCACCTTCTGGTGTCCAACAAGTCCCAGCTATTAGCAGGGTAGACATGGGCGTCGGTTGCAATATCAACAGGTGCTTACTAACCAGCCATTGGCAGGCAAGCAGCAACAAGGCCAAACGTCCTAGCTATTAGCTGGAGGCCTCTATTCCTTTAAGAATGCCCGAATAGTGCGGAGTGAGCTTCATAGCTCTCAGTTCCAGGACAGGTCGGCAATGGTATCCTTGGTAACGTATTATCCTCTCTTACCTTGTACATGGCAGCCGTACTCTATGTTGTTTTGTTGATTGTTTTGTCTCCGCCGTGGCCATGGCCGCTGGAACGCATCTGCGTTCCAGTTCGTTGTTTTCTGGTCTCTGCGCCTGCGCTGGTTCCAGCCGAGATTGAGGCTTGGATGCGCATGCGCAGTACGATCGGATTGTCGCGATCGCGCATGCGCGCGAGGTCTGTGTGGGGAGGTGCGCCTGTCACGTCGCAATTGCGGCGTGAGCGTGGCGTGCGCGGTGACGTCATCATCAGGGCGGCAGGTTTAAATAGCTGTCAAAACAGCTATCTTTGGGACACACGCAGGCTGTGCTGTTGCTGTTTTCGTTGCCCCAAATTGATAGTCTTCCCTCTTCAAGGTATGTTTCTTGCCTTCTGCCTTTTTAAAGCCCTGTTTGCTTGATTCATCCATGCTGCATCTTACATTGATATGTTTGTCTTAGCAGTTCTTGTGACTCCTTTCCACTATGGATGTCTCACCGCCCCCCAGTGGCCAACCCTTGCGCTGCAGGTAGGATGGAAAAAATTATTTTTTTTTCCCTACCTGGCTGTTTGGGTTTCTGTGTAATCAGAGGTTAACTCTTTCCTCCTCATCAGCCCCTCTAGGTCTGAACATCAATCTTCAGCACGCGAAGTTGTTGACGAATCCAGGTTACAGCATCGTCACTCCAGATCAAGTTCCAGACGCCCCAGGTCATCTTCTAGACACCGCAAAGAAGGCTCCAGATCTTCATCTGGCCGCCATTCCCACCGCCATTCCAGCCACTCCAGTAAGAGAGTCTGCTGGGGATGTAGAGCTCGGGTCTCGGAAGGAAGATCCCTTTGTGAACTATGTTATTCCAAGGCGGTGAGGGAGAGAGGAAATGATGGTCATCAGGTGGAGGCTCTGGTCAGGAGAGTAGTCCAGGAATCCCTGAACAAATCTGGTTCCAGATGTGATGTTACTGTTCCTGATGACCCAGTTCCAGCGCTTACACAGGATAATCCTGAAACGCCTGGTCCCTCTCAACGTGTACGCAGTCCAAGTGCGTCTTCCGTCAGTGAGGCAGAGAGTGTTGTCAATCCTGCAGGATTTGATTTTTCCCTAGTACCAAGTTTAGTGAAAGCGGTAAAGATCGCCTTGAGGTGGGAAGATCCGGTGGAATCTCCTTCCAAACAGAGAAAATATTTCAAACAACTTAAAAAGGAGCGCCCTAGTTTTCCTTTCTTGGGTGAACTGGGAGATATCATTTCTGACGAATGGGCCAGCACGGACAGAAAGAATTCTTTGCTTTCAAAAGTAGCAAAGATGTACCCGTTCAAAAGTGAACATGTTAAACACTTGGAATCAGCTCCCTTGGTTGATGCCGCCGTGATGAGGTTGGTGAAACATGTCACACTCCCTCTGGAAGATACCGTCTCCTTTAAGGACGGTCTAGATAGAAAGATAGACACAGATCTGAAACGTATATATATTACAGCAGGCATGGCTTGTAAACCGGCTCTAGCCCTAGCTGCCTTGTCTAAGGCAATGGAATCCTGGACGGATGAAGTGGATTCTACCTTAGCGAACGTCTCCGAAGATGTGCTCAGCAGCACACCGGTTCATGAGCTGAGAATGGCGTCCGTCTTCCTGGGGGAGGCCTCCCTTGACATTATCCGGTTGGTGGCGCGGATCATGCTCTCCTCTGTCACAGCTAAACGTGCTCTGTGGTTGCGCCCTTGGGCGGCTGATCCCGCTTCAAAACAAGGGTGGTGCAGAATCCCCTTTCAGGGGTCTTCCCTGTTTGGGAACAAGCTGGACAGCGCTATCACCCGTGCCACTGGGGGTAAGTCTGGGTTCCTTCCTCAGGATCGCCGTCCGTTCGGTCAGAGAAGATCCTTCCCTAGGCAAGATCAAGACCGTTCAAGAGATGCGCGCCGGTATAGACCTGGTCGCGAGTTCCGGAAAAACTGGAGGAGAGTCCAGCCCTCTGGACAGAAGCCCCCTAGGGGACCCTCGTCTGCCGGACGTGATGCCCCTAAGTCCTTTTGATGCGAAGCCAGCCCAGACGGAAAGAGTAGGCGCTCGGCTACTACAGTTCCGACATATCTGGGCAGCCTCAATAAGAGATTTTTGGACTGTCAAAACAGTGTCTACAGGCCATACCTGGACCTTTATCAGTCCACCCGTGCTACAGTTTGTACCCACAACAATACCCGGCTCAGAAGAAAAAAGGAAAATTCTTCTGTTATACACAAGCTCTCTCCTAGCTCTGGGTGCCGCTATTCATGTTCCATCTTCCGAAAGAGGTCAAGGGATGTACTCGCCCCTGTTTATGGTTCTAAAGAAGACAGGTTCTTGGAGACCGGTAATAGATCTGACACATCTAAACACCTTTATCAAAAAGGAAAAATTCAAGATGGAGTCCTTGCTTACTATTCGTCAGACGGTTCAGCCAGGCGATTGGCTGATGTCCATAGACCTAAAAGATGCCTACTTCCATGTCCCAGTCGCAGCGGACTTCCAAAAATATCTTCGATTCTCAGTAGACAATGTCCACCTCCAATTTACGTGTCTCCCGTTCGGGCTCACAACATCGCCCCGGGTGTTCTCAAAACTTCTATTGGCTGTCGTCGCCCTGATCAGAACCAAGGGCATTCGACTTCATCACTACCTCGACGACTTACTGTTACTTTCGCAAGACAAGGAACAGCTGTTGACACACCAGATCCAGGTCATTTCCACCCTGACCGAGTTCGGTTGGCTGATAAACAGGGAAAAGAGTCATCTGCAACCCACACAATCTCTGATTTTTCTGGGAGCTCAATTCAACACAGTTCAATGTTCCATCTCCTTGCCCCTGACAAAGATCCCGGTAGTCCGGGACAGAGTCCGGCTTGCATTGGATTCTCCCTTTCTAAAAGCCTCGCAATGCCTCAAGATAGTGGGCACCATGGTTTCCACAGTCCCCATGGTGAGATGGGCACAATGGAGGATGCGGCCCTTTCAGAAGGGGTTTCTCCAACAGTGGGATCCGAAGTCTCAGGATCAACGCATTCGAATAACTTCGTCGATGCGAGAGAGTCTTCTTTGGTGGCTACTAAGGAAAAATCTCCTCAACTACCATTCGTTAGCCCCGATCTCCTGGATCACAATTACATCAGATGCCAGCAACAGCGGCTGGGGGGCTCTGTGCTTGAAGGAGTTTGCTCAAGGGAAATGGACGTTACCATCCCGGAGTGTGAGTTCCAATGCCCTGGAACTCCGTGCGGCCTATCGTGCCCTTCAATCCTTTCTTCACATAGTAAAGGGATCGTCAGTCCTGTTGAGAATAGACAACACGACAGCTGTGTCATACATAAAGAGACAGGGAGGCACTCGCAGTCTATCCCTGCTGAAGGAAGTGGATCCGATCATGTCGTGGGCACAAGTACATCTCTCAGATTTAACAGCTGTGTATCTCCCCGGATCTCAAAATCTCCAAGCAGACTTCCTTTCGAGGACAACACTCGACCACAACGAATGGTCTCTCCACAGCGAAGTCTTCAGCTGGGTCCTATCCCTGGGAGTTGTGCCGGAAGTGGACCTATTTGCATCTCCATGCAATTACAAACTAGAGAAATTCTATACGAGGGGTCGCTGTCCCCAAGCGTTCGGAGTGGATGCTCTAACAGACCAGTGGAACTTTCACAGTGCCTATGCTTTTCCTCCAGTCCCGGTCATCCTCCGGTTCCTGGCAAGACTCAGGTGGGAAGCGGTCGAGGTGATGGCGATAGTCCCTTATTGGCCCAACAGACCATGGTTCCCGTTGCTGCTTCATCTGAGCTTCCGGGCTCCAGTCCCGCTTCCGAACAGGGCAGATCTCCTGTTACAAGGGGTAACCCCCCATCCATGTCCATCCCGTCTTCATCTGATGGTCTGGTTTTTGAAAGGGAAAGGCTTATTGCGTTAGGCTGCCCAAATCAAGCCATCTCCACTCTGTTAAGTGCGAGGAGATCAAGCACCAACAAGGTCTACCAGAGAATATGGTCAAAATTTGCAGATTTCGTCTCTTCCATGGATGGATCCCCTAGTAATCCTAGGATTCAGGATGTTCTTGGCTTCCTTCAGACAGGTCTGGATCTGTCTTTATCAGTCAGCTCCCTGAGAGTTCAAATTTCGGCCATTTCGGCCTTCACTGGGTTTTCATGGGCCAAACACACCCTTGTCAAACAATTTTTCAAAGGTGCCATGAGGCTTAGGCCACAGAGAAAACCAAGGTTCTCAAAATGGAACCTTCCCTTTGTTTTGGACTTCCTTTCAGAAACTACGCACTCGGATAACTTGTCAATCAAAGATCTATCCTCAAAAGCTGTCTTCCTTGTGGCCATAACATCAGCCAGAAGGGTCTCAGAAATAGGTTCTCTAGGATCCAAAGAACCGTTTCTTACTTTTTTCCCTGATCGGGTCGTACTAATTCCCATGTTGGGATCCAATCCCAAGGTAACATCGGTCTTTCATGAAAATCTAGAAATTGTTCTCCCCACTTTTCGATCTCCTGAGAACTCTAATGTCCATCCTCTAGACGTCGGACATGTATTAAGACAATATCTGGAAGCCACAGCAGCCTTCCGTCAATCTGACCATCTGTTCGTTTCCTTCCATGGAAAAAGCAGGGGAATGCGTGCTTCTCCCAGAACCATCGCTGCATGGATAGTTCAAGTAATCCAAGGGGCATACAAAGCAAAAGGGTTGGCTCCTCCTGAAGCGGTGACAGCGCATTCGACTCGTAGCATCTCCACATCATGGGCAGCCGCCCGGCATGTTTCCCCAGAAGTAATCTGTAGGGCGGCCTCCTGGTCGTCATTAAACACATTCATGACGCATTACTGCGTAGAACCGGCCTGTTTGTCGTCGGTTGATTTTGGTTTACATGTTTTATCTGTTGACAATGTCAATTAAACCTTTTTTTTCTTTAATCAGCAATTTCCCACCCGGGTGTGTCGGCTAGTTATTTCCCACAAGTAGGCTGCCATGGAGTCTGTCAGGAAAAGGGAAAATTTATATCAAATACTTACCGTAATTTTCCTTTCCTGATGGACTCCATGGCAGCCGGAGTTTCCCTCCCATTGCTGGAGTAGGCTAAATTACGGAACACAGTCTATGGGGAGACGCAAAGCTTTATGGGAGTAGGGTCCTATGAGGTATGAGAGGCGGGATTAACCCACAAGTAGGCTGCCATGGAGTCCATCAGGAAAGGAAAATTACGGTAAGTATTTGATATAAATTTTCCCTTTTTACCACTACTATTCCTTTATATTGGCTTTTGGAATGTACAAATGCAGCAATTTAGAAATTTAATGAAAGGTTTATCACTGGAAAACACTTTTTGAAAGATAAAAAGTGCATTTTATATACAACTAAATAGTTCAGACCAAAATGAGGGACAAATGAGGAGGAAAGAGGCACAGAGGGACACAAATCAGGGGTAGGTGGGAAATATGCTATATTATACCTCCCCCAGGGGTGGACTGACAACTCATGGGGCCCCCGGGCAATAAAAGATTATGGGGCCCCCGGGCTTACAGATGGCCACCACGTCAGAAGGCAGTGCAGAGGCGGGGAAGCTAAAATCTCTGGATTTTTACATCAAAAGCATGTCGGTTTCGGACATATCAGGGACAGATGTAAAAAAAAAACACAGATTTTTACATACTCTCCCTGGTTTTACTGAGCCTGGCAACCCTGATGGGGCCCCCTAGTGGCATGGGGCCCTCGGGCAGTGCCCGGGTGACTCAATGGTCAGTCCGCCCCTGTCTCCCCCCTAACCAATAAAGATAGATACATGTCAATTGTAAAAAATTGCAAAGATACATACAGGTGTATAAAAGTTCAACGCTTTACAAAGGTTTTCATTAACAGATTGCAGAGATATACAGAGCCAACTGACTGAGACTAAAGGCCTTTTGAGCCCCATAGGGAAAGAGAGCCTTGATTCATGGGGGCATGGCCAGGTGTCGGACAAGGTGGTTGTTGGTCACCAAGGATTGGTGGAAACATGGGGGATGGGCTGGTCCTGAGCTAAGAAAACATTTGCCCCCAGGGAATTCTGGGTCTTTTGAAGAAGTGGATGGAAGAATTGCCCACCCTCCTGCCCCTTTTTTCTCCTTTATACTATGTCACAGCTGGCTGCAGTTTCTTGACCTTGCCAGCATTTAAAGTTGCTATATTGGTCTATGCCACTTACATCAGTGTCCCAGAGAGCCCCTAATTACATCAGGGTCCCCAGAGAGCCCCCATTAAATCAGGGTCCCCAGAGAGCCCCCTATTACATCAGGGTCCCCAGAGAGCCTCCCCTTACATCAGGGTCCCCAGAGAGCCTCCCCTTACATCAGGGTCCCCAGAGAGCCTCCCCTTACATCAGGGTCCCCAGAGAGCCTCCCCTTACATCAGGGTCCCAAGAGAGGAACCCCACTTATATCAGGGTCCCCAGAGAGCCCCTCCTTACCTCAGAGTCCACAGAGAGCTGCTCCTTACACCAGGGTCATCCGAGAGAGGGCTGGCAGTAAGAGATGATGTAATCTCTCTGCTGCCCGTGTCTGCACAGTGAGGGCAGAACAGTGGTGATGCAGGGTGGGCAGTGAGAGATGATGTCATCTCTCTGCTCTCTCACCTGCCTGACTCTCCTGTGCTGCCCGCTACATGGCTGCAGAAAGGTTGCATGGCTGCAGAGAGGTTGCATGGCTGCAGAGAGGCCATGGTCCACAATAGGGCAGTTGGGGACCCCTGGGACTTGGGGCTATGGGCCCCAGATTTGCAGTTATAGCCCCAAAAGCCACCACCTAGTGACGCCACTGGCTGTCACTGAAACCGGCCCACTGAGCCATTGGCCCACTGGGAAACTCCCGGTAGTCCCGATGGCCAGTACATGCCTGGACAAGCCCCCCTTTGAAATTGCGTGCCCACAGTACGACTGTGACTGGCACTGGTTAAATGTGTTCACATGTTATGTGTTGAAATTAAATAAATCTGTGGCCTTGCCCTTTCCAACCTAGTGGGTGTAAGTGTTTTGTTTAATGAGGTGAGGGGGCACAGAATGTTGGCTCAAACTTGTGTTGCATACGCACAGTCACACAAATGTTGTCGGAAATTCAGATCGTCAAGAACGCGGTGACGTACAAAACTACGACGAGCCGAGAAAAATTATGTTCAATGATTCCGAGCATGCGTCAAATTGATTCTGAGCATGCGTAGGATTTTTGTGCGTTGGAATCGGCTACAGACAATCGGTATTTCCGACAAGAACTTTTGTTGTCGGAAAAATTGAGAACCAGCACTCAAACATTTGTTGGGAGAAGGGAGTTACCGCTCCAGGTGGGTATGCCAAGCAATCAATGACTTCTCAGGAGATCAAGGGTGCCGGAAATGCACGAGGCAAATGGTAGAGGCTATAAAATGGACAGCACTACAAGGCACAGCAAAAATAGGGATGGCAGCCTACGTGTTTCATGCTATTGGTTAGTGCTTAATCATGGCTCAAGCCATGATTAAGCACTAACCGATAGTGTGAAACGCATAGGCTGCCATCCCTATTTTTGCTGTGCATTGTAGTGCATTTTCTATTGGTTTTACAATAAAGACAACCTTCAAGGTTTTTTTAGAATGTGGCTGTCCATTTTCTAGCCTCTACCATTTGTCTCAAGCATTTGTTGTCGGAAAATGTTGACAGCAAATGTCCGAAGGAGCATAGACACGTCAGAATATCCGACCAAAAGCTCACATCGAACGTTCCACTCAGAACAGGCTTCGCTATGGTCGACCAAAGGAGTTGAGTGCACATTCTCAGCATCATATCCAGAGGTTGTTTTTGGGAAATAGACATATGAGTGCTGCCAGCATTGCTGCAGACGTTGAAGGGGTGGGTGGTCAGCATGTCAGTGCTCAGACCATACGCCGCACACTGCATCAAAGCATCTAAAGATGATGCACAAGAAAGCATGCAAACAGTTTGCTAAAGACAACCTTCCTAAAGAAGCTGAGGGTAAAGGTGATGGACTGGCCAAGCATGTCCCTAGATCTAAACCCTATTGAGAATCTGTGGGTCATCCTCAAACGGAAGGTGGAGGAGCACAAGGTCTCTAATATTCACCAGCTCTGTGATGGAAGAGGACTCCAGTGGCAACCTGTGAAGCTCTGGTGAACTCCATACCCAAGACAGTTAAGGCAGTGCTGGGAAATAATGGTGGCCACACAAAATATTGACACTTTGGGCCCAATTTGGACATTTTGACTTAGGGGTGTACTTACTTTTGTTGACAGTAAGCACCTCCCCTATTTTTCAATGTATTTCTGCTGTTATATCATTAAAGCGGAGCTCCACCCGCATTTTTTTTTTCAAAGTCGGCAGCTACTAACAGTGTAGCTGCTGACTTTGAATAAGGACACTTACCTGTCCTAGGCGCCCGCGCTGACGGCCCCCGCCGATGCCGATCCTCGATCCCGGCACCGCCATCCACAGTCAGGGAAACAGGCAGTGAAGCCGTGCGGCTTCACTGCCCGTTTCCTACTGCGCATGTGCGAGCGACGCGGCGCTTTGTGAATGGTCCGGCTTCTTTCTGGGATACACACAGTTCCCAGAATGCAGCGCGGCCCATTCACAAGAAGACACCGAGAAGAGGAGGAGGACTTCCGCATAGCAACAGCCTATTTAGGGTGAGTATTTATTTATTTTATTTTTTTTGATTTTTTTTTTTTTCGATTTAAAAAAAATAAAAAAATCAGGGTGGAGCTTCGCTTTAACCACTTGACCTCCGGAAGATTTTCTCACCTTCATGACCAGGCCATTTTTTGCCGAACCGCACTGTGTTACTTTAACTGTCGTGCGACGCTGTACCCTGGGGTTGGGAAGATATTGGATGCCCAGAACTGTAGTTGAATGTTACTTGAAATCACACGGCTGTCCCCCTGTGGGAACAAACAGATCAGCTCCACCATTTAAAAAAATAATTTCAACACAGAATTGAACTATAGAAAAATGCTAAGGCACCTGGCTTTTTATTAGGATTGACCAAGAAAAAGGTGTAGGGTGGCTGTATTGGCTGTGATGAGTCTAAGCTCATCCCTTGTAGATATCTAGGGGTAGATTCACGTAGATTGGCGCATATTTATGCCGACGTAGCGTATCTTCTTTACGCTACGGCGGCGCATGTTTTAAGTGATTTGCATATTTGAATAGGAAATCAATGGGTGCACCAGATGCATCCAGCGTAAATATGCGCCCAAGATACGCCGGCGTAGACAAGTTACGTCGGTCGGATGAAGTCAGTTTTTAAGCATATCTTGGTTCTATGGGTACGGCGCAGAGATACAACGGCGCGTCTTTGCACTTACGCGGCGCATTTTGAGATACGTGGACGTAAGTGCTACGTGAATCCGGGCCCTAGTTGGGGATTCCATCTGGCTTCTTCTCCTCTTCTGGGATGTAGGATTGAAGCTGCTCACTCCGTCACTTGTAAAGTCTCTGCAGCTCCATCCCTATATGGCTCCTGCCTTCACACCTGAGCGCAGCGTCTTTGAGCGTTTTCCAGTGTTTTTGAGCTTTGGCGTTTTTTTTTTTTTTTTTATATAGCCAATAGAAAAAAACTATCATCTGTTGCATTATTTGTTGATAGGTATTTCAGCTTTTCCCTTTATTTTTTTCCGCTTTTTTTTTCCTACGAACGACGGCAGCTTCCATCGCATCTCCTCTTTTAGATCAGGATCGTCTATCTTTTCAGCCAATCGGGTGATGGGTCTCAGGACTAGTGATGAGCGGAATACGCCATATTCGATTTCGCGATATTTCGCGAATATTTCGAAGAATATTCGCGAATATTCGTTAATATCGAATATTCGTGATATTTTATAAAAAAAAAAAAAAAAAAAAAAATTGCGAATTTTCGCCAATGCGAATTTTCGCTAATGCGAATTTTTCGCTAATGTGAAATTTCGCGATTTTTTTTTTTTTTTTTTATAAAATATCACGAATATTCGATATTTACGAATATTCGGTATATTTTATATTAAAAAAAAGCGAAATTTCACATATGCGGTTGCGAATATTCGTTAATATCGAATATTCGTGATATTTGATAAAAAAAAAATTGCGAATTTTCGCTATTGCGATTTTTTTTTGCGAAATTTGAAAAATGGCGAATATTCGAAATAGCGAATATTCGCCGCGATATTCGAGATATTCGCGAATACTCGAATATGCAATATTCGTAGCGAATATTCGCAATGCGAATATTCGTGAGCAACACTACTCAGGACCTGCTTCCTGATTGGCCCGGGAGGAGAATCATTGTGAATATTAATTTGCTAATGTCACACAACTGGGTGGGCTCGGAGCGCAGTGCTCTGCGTCCTGAGCCCACTCTTTTTTGAAGCCAATTAGAGCCTCTAATCACGTACTTAACATCCCCCCCCCCACACACACACACAATTGGAATCCATGCATCCGACACACCGCATGTAGATTAGGGGGCCAGATGTATGGATACGGGGGGCGGCGCCTGTGTGCCCCTGATGTACGGGCTGCTACTACTACTATTAATAATAATACATTAATAAATATATAAATACAGTAGATTCACAAATCAATAAAAATAATCATAAATAATACAATATCAGGTAATAGAAAATAAATAATTAACCCTTAACCCTTAAAGAATAAAATACAAATAATAAATAACTAAATACCCTAACACTAACACATAATAAATAAATAAACTACTATTATTACTATTATTATTAACATTTTTTTTTTGTTCAGGCTTGGGTGTTTATTTGTTATTATTCTTATTTTTAATACTAATAATGTATTTAATATTTTTTTGAGGTTAGGGGTTCATTACAATTTATTTATTTAATATTACATACAGTGGTATTTTAATTTATTTATTTATAATGATCTTTAGTTATTTGTGAATTTAGTTTACATTCATTTATTCATATATTATTGCTATGTTATGTCTTACAATTTTTAATTTGAGAAGAAAATTGCGCACAAACACACAAAAACAATGCGCGATTGCACACATACTACTAATACTAACTACTACTACTAATAATAAAACATTAATAAATTAATATAAAATACAGTAGATACACAAATCAATAAAAATAATCATAAATAAATAATAAATATCAAGTAATAGAAAATAAAGAACACCTAACCCTTAAAAAATAAAATATAATTATAATAATAAATAACTAAAAACCCTTACACATAGTAAATAAATAAACTACTACTATTATTATCATTATTATTAATATTGTTTTGTTCAGGCTTGGGTGTTTATTTGTTATTATTCTTATTATTAATAATAATAATTAGAAGAAGAAGAAGAAGAAGAATGTTTTTAATATGTTTTTGAGGTTAGGGGTTCATTATAATTTATTTATGTATTATTAAATACAGTAGTATTAATTTAATTTATTTATAATGATCTTTAGTTATCTGTGAATTAAATTTATATTTGTTTATGCATATAATATTGCTATGTTATGTCTTACAATTTTTAATTTGAGAAAAAAATTGCACAGAAAAAAATGTGCGATTGTGCACATACTACTACTACTACTAATAATAATAATAATAAATAAATAAATATAAAACACAGTAGATACACAAATCAATAAAAATAATCAAAAATAAATAATAAATAAATATCAAGTAATAGAAAATAAATAATTACCCCTAACACTTAAAAAATAAAAAAAAATAACTAAACCCTAACTCTAACATATAATAAATAAATAAATAAACTACTATTTTTATTATTATTATTATTATTATTATTATTATTATTATTTGTTCAGGCTTGGGTGCTTATTTGTTCTTATTCTTAATAATAATTTATTTAATATTTTTTGAGGTTAAGGGTTCATTATAATTTATTTATGTATTGTTACATACAGTAGTATTTATTTATGATGATCTTTAGTTATTTGTGAATTTAATTTACATTCATGCATTCATATATTATTGCTATGTTTTGTCTTTCAATTTTTAATTGAAAAAGAAAATTGCGCGCAAAAAAAAGCGTGATTGCGCACATAAACGCGTGAATGGCACGTTTCTAGTCAATTCTATGGGAATAAAAAGGCACCAAAAATGCTCAAATTTGCCCGATTTGAGCTCCAAAAAAAAAAAAAAAAAAAAGCTCCAAAAAAATCCTGGTTGGCAAGCAGTTATAATAAACTCAGGCATTTTAAAAGAAAATTAAAATTGAATACATTTTGGTTGCATTATTATTACTGGTAGTAGTAGTAGTAGAAATAATAATAAATATAATAAAAATCATTATCATAATAATAGTAGTGTTCAGTATTTATTTTAGTTGCAATATTATTATTATTAATAATAATAATAATAATAATAATAATAATATCAATGCAGAAGAAATTTAAAATGTAATATGTATTATTTGCCTCAGTAGTAGTAATAATAATAATAATAATAATATAAAGAAAGAAGAATTTCATAAGGATTTAAAAAACGGTATATTGTTTATTAATAATAATAATAATAATAATAATAATACTACTACTAATAATAATAATAATAAGATCATTAAAATAATAATACTGCAACAAAACAGTATAGATTTTTGTGTTTTTCCTGAAATGCCTGTTATTTTTCCCCCTCCCTCAGTGTGAAGCACAGAATCTTGTAGAGATACAATGTTATCAATACTGTATACTGTATGTAATTTAAAAGTAAAGAGTCTCTCAGGAAAAACGAGTGCTCCAGGTGAGGCTCGAACTCACAACCTCGGCATTGCTCTGCATTGTACTGCTGTATAAGTACCGCGCGCTAACCGATTGCGCCACTGGAGCTCCGACATGTTCCCTTCCAGGACGCTTTTTGTAGAAACAAGGAAGGGAAGATATAGAAGCGAGTGGCGGAATGTTCTCTTTCTCTGGCACTAAGAATAAAACAAATAGAAGCTGTGATAGAACTGCCGGTGTGTTCATTACTGATAAGCAAGTACGGTACGGAGATTACACACACTGCACAGGCTCGCTCTCTGTCCCCATAGGTTGTGCTCTAATCGCTGCTATGCTGCCCTCTAGCGGAAAATTTGTATTACTGCATCTCTACAATCTATTACTGCAGAAGAGTACATTGCATTGCATGCTGTAGTGTACTCCATTGGTCAGTCTATGATTTCACCCAACTTTCGCTGAACATTCACCCAATTCTCAAAGAATTCCCATACCTGAATTAAAGAGGCATTCTGATAGGAACACATAAATTAATGGGGCACTCTGATGGGCACACACCTGATGTAAAGAGGCATTCTGATGGGCACACACCTGATGTAAAGAGGCATTCTGATGGGCACACACCTGATGTAAAGAGGCACTCTGATGGGCACACACCTGATGTAAAGAGGCACTCTGATGGGCACACACCTGATGTAAAGAGGCATTCTGATGGGCACACACCTGATGTAAAGAGGCACTCTGATGGGCACACACCTGATGTAAAGAGGCACTCTGATGGGCACACACCTGATGTAAGGGGGCACTCTGATGGGCACACACCTGATGTAAAGAGGCACTCTGATGGGCACACACCTGATGTAAGGGGGCACTCTGATGGGCACACACCTGATGTAAAGAGGCACTCTCACGGTGAGGCCATATTGCACAGAGTGCACTGAAAGAACCAAGGACCGCCTGGAATGATCATTATACTGTAAATGCCTTTTCATTTTCAGTACTGGATGACTTTTATTGTCCTTTGAACTATTTCAAGCAAGAAAAACAATAAAAATTAATTCCCTCTACCTCTGCTAACTGCAATTAAGATTAAATAGATTTCTAAATTTTCCTTAATTATAACAAATTTCCCTTGGTAGGGCGAATGCTGTTTTGGCGTTCCTCCCTTATGGGGCTTTGAAAATAGCAGCAGAGTAATGTGTCCCACAACGATGCATTGAGGGCAAGGAGGCATTTTATTCAGGGATTTCGCGTTATTTTCTGTTCTGAACAAAACATATGGGCCCGGATTCACAGACATTGGCGCACATTTATGCCGCCGTATGCTACGCCGACGCAGCGCAGAGAGGCAAGCATGGAATTCACAAAGCAAATGCTCCCAACGTTGTACCAGCGTGGCGTATATTTCGTAGGCGTAAGCCAGCGTAAGTGGAAGTAGGTGAAAGTGGGCTTGAAGTGGGCATGATCCATGCTAATGAAGCGTGACCCCATGCACATGATGGGCCGGGCGCCAGACAAGCACTTAAAACGAACTGCGCATGTGGACGTGGACATATCTAAATACACTGATAAGATACATACTGTATAAGGCAGAGGCCTTTCTGGCTGGGCTGCAGACCTGATTTTTCTGTGTTGCAGATAGATAAAAGTTAAGCTGGGTACACACCAATTGCAGTTTTTTTGGGGGGTCAGCAAACAACCCCCCCCCCCAGCTGCACCACCCCCGCACTGTTTTCTGGCAGTTACCCCATCGTGGTGGGTGGCAGGCAGCATGGTGCAGTGACTCGGCTCTGAGTCCTCTCCTCCATGGTGGCTTCCAGCTCCTCCCTCCTCCTCCTAGGCATCCGATAGGATCGCTTGTCCTTTCAGCCAATCGGTGTCAAAACCCGTTTCCTGATTGGCCGGGAGGAGGATCAGTTTTACAACAGCGAATATTCATTCATAACAGTGGAAGGAAAAGCAGCAGAATGTGGAGCTCATCGCTCTTCCAGTGGCGGCCGGTGCTCAATATTTTGGGGGGCTAACTAATGCCTAACGTCTTAAGACTCTCTGGCCAAATTGGGTCTCAGGACTTGCTTCCTGATTGGCTGGGAGAAGAATCAGGAAGACAACAGCGAATATTAAACAACTGCACCCCAAGCCCACCCTTTTTAGAAGCCAATTAGAGTAGGGTGACCAGACATCCCCAGTTTCAGGGGACAGTCCCCTGATTGAGGATACTGTCCCCGGACCAAGTCTGTCCCTGGTTTTGTCCCCAGATTGGATTTAATAGGGGGCAGCGGCAATTTCAAAGACAGTCAGTGCAGAATTAAAATAAAAAAAAATTGAATTACACACCCCCGCTCCGCCGTGCCTACTAGCATAGGGGGGTTGTATTTTTCCCATTATCTGTCCCCCTTTCTGATGATCGTGTGCTGGTCGGGGCGGAGGGAATATTTCTTCAGTTTCGGGCGCATGCTCATTCAGCTCCGCTCGCATGTTCTTCTGCCTTGGCTCAAGTCTCGGCCAGCCACCTGCTTATCTCCTTGCCTTCCCTGGCGGAGGGATCTTCCTCCACTCCCCACCCAGTCATAGCAGGGGCCCGGAGAGTAAGACTTGAGAGGCTGTGAGGCGGGCAGCGATGGGCAGAGAGTCGCTGATTGCCACCATTACTAGTAAAGAAAAAATATGTCCCCGGATTTTATTTAAAAAATCTGGTCACCTTAAATTAGAGCCTCAGGCCGAGCCCCCCAGCGGGTGGTACTGACGTTGTCAGGCTCTCAATCAGCGCCGATACAGAGCACTGAGAGGTCACACTGAGCGGCCATCTCTTGAGTCCTGGATCTTCCTATACATCCTCCCTCCTGCCTGCTTTCCTGAGGAAAAGCACGAAGACAATAGCGAATATTAATTCACTATTGTCACACAACTGGGTGGGCTCTGAGCCCACCCTTTTTATAAGCCAATTAGAGCATCAGGCTCTAATCTTGTGCTTCAAAAAAATAAAATAAAAAAAAAACATCGGCTCCTGATAATGTCAATCACAGCCAGTGAGGAGGGAGAGGGGGCAGGGCTGAACCATGCTCTGTGTGTCTATAGACAGACAAAGTGGGGCTCAGGAGTGAGCACGCATGAGTGCCCCTATAGCAGACACCTTGCGATGGAGGTACTCGGCAGGGGAGGAGCAGCCGGGAATGCCAGTGGGGGAAACCAGAAGAGCAGGATTGGGGCTGCTCTGTGCAAAACCATTGCACAAAGCAAATATCGAAACAAGGGCAAGGAAAAATTGAGGTATGCCACCCCTCCTCAAAGGAGTTGTAAAGTCAGAAGTTTTTTTTATCTTAATGCACAGAATGCATTAAAGGGGTTGTAAACTTTTCGCTTTTTTTTTTCCACCATAATGCATCCTATGCATTAAGGTGAAAAAACATCTGATGTTACTGGACCCCCAGCCCCCCCGGTTTACTTACCTAAGCCCTCGAAAGTTTAGCATTGAGAACGCGCTTGCTTCTCGGCTCTTGTCGGCTCTTCATTGGATAGATTGATAGCAGTGCAGCCATTGGCTCGCGCTGCTGTCAATCAAATCCAAATGACGCGGGTGTCGGGGGGCGGGGCCCAGTCCGGCAATCGTGCCTATGGACGCAAATGCTGGACTCGGTAGTGCGCCCGCAAGGTAACCCCCTTGGGAAAGTGCTTTCCCAAGGGGGTTATCTGATGCGGGGAGGAGCCGAAAAAGCCACCAAGGGACCCCAGAAGATGTGGATCGGGGCCGCTCTGTGCAAAACGAGCTACACAGCGGAGGTAATTACGAAACTTTAGTATCACTTTAAAGTGTATCTTTACCCAAAACTTTGCATGCATAAGTACAGACTAAATAGGGCTTAATTTATGTACATGTAGCGGGGTCCTGCCATCATGGACTATTAATAGTGATGCAGAACTGAATCCCCATCATCGTTCAAGTTATGCTGTACATAGGTTTATATCTGTTGGAACAGGGCATTGTGGGATTGGAAGAATTAGGAGACACGGACTCCATTGACAATTTGTAGAGAAAGACTACACTTCCCAAGATGCCTTGCCCTCTGCTGGGCACATGACACCTCCCCCAGACTTATGGGGGAGGTTACTTAATCACTTCCCGTCCGATCAATCGCAGATTGACGTCCGGGAAGTGGTTTTGAAATCCTGACTGGATGTCTATTGACGTCCTGCAGGATTTCATGCCGCACGCCCATGGGGGCGCGCAGCGCGGTGAACGGTCATGCGGGGTGTCAATCTGACACCCTGCATCTCCGATCTCGGTAACGAGTCTCCGGCGGAGGCTCGTTACCACATGATCAGCCGTGTCCAATCACGGCTGATCACGATGTAAACAGGAAGAGCCGTCGATGGCTCTCTCTCACTCGTGTCTTACAGACGCGAGTACAGGAGAGCCGATCGGTGGCTCTCCTGATTGTTTATCAGCGCAACCCCTCCTCGGATGCCCACACTAGACCACCAGGGAAGCCTACACTGGACCACCAGGGAAGGGCAAAAAAAAAGGGGGGCAATTAAAAAAAAAAAAGTCAGTAAAAAAAAAAGATGCCAGTCAGTGCCCACACATGGGCACTGACTGGCAACATGGATCCATCAGTGCCACCCCTCAGTGTCCATCAGTGCCACCCCTCAGTGCCAATCCATGCCCAGTGCCCACCTATCAGTGCCCATCTGTGCCACCCATAAGTACCCATCAGTGCCACCCATAAGTGCCCATCTGTGCCGCCTATGAGTGCCCAGTGCCCAGTGCCGCCTATGAGTGCCCATCAGTGCCGCCCATGAGTGCCCAGTGCCGCCCATGAGTGCCCATCAGTGCCGCCTATGAGTGCCCATCAGTGCCGCATACCAGCGCCGCCTATCAGTGCCCATCAGTGCCACTTCATGGGTGACCATCAGTGCCACCTCATCGGTGCCTGTAATTGAAAGAGAAAACTTACTTATTTACAAAAAAATGTACAGAAAAAAATAAAAATTTTTTTTTTTTTTTTTTAACTTTTAGGCCCAGATTCAGATACAATTAGATTCGCGTAGAGTATCAGAAATACACTACGCCGCCGTATTTTACCTGGCTCTACGTGGAATCCCGGTAGATTTTGTCCAGTAAACTACGGCGGCGTAGTGTATTTCTCCCGGCGCAAGCCATCTACGCGAGTAGGGGGCGTGAAGCATTTAAAATAGGCGCGTTCCCGCAGCGATCGAACTGCGCATGCTCCGTTCAGAAATTTCCCGCCGTGCATTGCGCGAAATCACGTCGTTACGTCATTTTTTCTTGAGTAGCGTCGTTTACGGACATTCCTATTCCCGAACGAGTTACGTAAAAAAAAAAATTTAATTCGACGCGGGAACGACGGCCATACTTAACATGAAGCTGGTCTAACAGTACGTAGCAAAAAAATGACGTAAGCGATTGCGAAGACCACTCGTATCTTCGTGGATCGCGGTAAAAACACATTTGCATATCCCGACGCATGAAAACGACTCGGACTCCTCCCAGCGGCCGCAAAAATATCGCAGCGTAGATCCGAAGGCTTACGAAGACGTAAGCCTCTCGGATCGAAGCCCGAAGCCGCCGTATCATGGTTTGAGGATTCAAACTAGTGATACGGCGCGCGAAATTTGAAATTACTCCTGTCTAACACCAGTTAGACAGGCGTAATTGCTCTGTGAATCTGGGCCTTAGTCTTTTATTAGTTGTTGCGCAAAAAATAAAAACCGCAGAGGTGATCAAATACCACCAAAAGAAAGCTCTATTTGTGGGGAAAAAATTACGCCAATTTTGTTCAGGTAGAGTGTAGCATGACTGCGCAATTGTCATTCAAAGTGCGACAGTGCTGAAAGCTGAAAATTGGCTTGGGCGGGAAGGTGCGTAAGTGCCTGGTATGGAAGTGGTTAAAGGAAGGGCGGGATAGGACGTCTTCCTCTGCGGAGCTGTGGAGAGCGTCACAGCCCAGTTGTTAGGCCTGAAGCCGGGGCCCTTTATTCATCGGCGAGAAACAAGCCTAAGGGTGTCCATCCCACATTCCAGAAGATCGGACGGGGGGATCGATTGCTGACCGGAGCTGCCGAAGACAGGATATCGGAGGCCTGGTGTTGCGAAAGGCTCAGACGGACTAGACCTGATCGGGTGAGAGGGCACTTGCCCAAGTTCCCATACTTAATACTCCCGTGACTTAAAGTGCCCTCACATTAGCAAGTCCACATTGTTTGGTTATTGTATTGTGGAGGATCTGAAAGTCATGCTGGCTATACTGACTGATGCTGACCGGAGGATCGATACATCTCGTCTGTATTGACTACCCCTTTAGACTGAGTTCCAATACCCTTATGGATTATAAAATATTCTTAAAAGTGCACCAACGGGCCTACAACTAGACTTTGTCGCCGAAGGACTCCTGGACTCTAGCAGTCTAGGCCTAACTGAGATCTGTTCAGCAGCTGCACTTCAATAGGTCACCCACTAGGGGAGCTCGCGAGCATAGGTCATTTACAGTTAACTGTAGAATTAGCTTGTTATATGGTTCTTTTGTTGGTTTGCTGCTTCTCATAGAGAGCTCTTTGTGGAGACAGATACATAGACAAACTGTGTGTATAATTCACTGCTTGTTTCTCTCATTAATATACATATACACATATATATATATATATATATATATATATATATATATATATATATATATATATATATATATATAGATATATAAATATAACATGTAAAGCTCTTTTGATTCAACTGCATTCTATTGTGAGGTGTGTTTTTTTTTTTTCACAAGAAAATTGTGAGGTGTGTTTACTCCAGAATCCTGCATAAAAAGAAGAAGGGTAACAATATTATTACATGTCTTCCTAGAGATAAAAACTGCATGTTATTGGGATCTCATAGCCAAATGTGGGACCCCCAATATATATTGAGAGTAGGTCCCAAATCTAACCAGCTGCTCTTTCGGGGGTATCGCTACATACATATTTAATAATAAACTATATGTAGAATTAGAACACATTAATAAGATTATTAACAATAGACCCCAGATTTGTGCAACATTTTTGTTGCACAAAAAGGTCCACTAGCCTGTGTAAAAAAAAAAAAAAAAAATGCAACTCAGGCTGCAACACTTTCAAACCAAAGCTGTACTCTGCAGTACCTCTTTCTTGCCATGAGATGTCGTCAGTCTTCATCGAGTGTATTAAGCCCAGTATCACTCAGCGCAGAATATCGAGCACATACTGTGAGTGCAGGGCAAAATAGGAGGTGGCACCTTTCAATCACACCATACTGGTGCAGAGAGTGGTGCTGAAATTATCCCGTCAGCAACATTCTCTTCATCAGTAAAGACCACCTAACCTCAAGAAGAGGGGAAGATGAAGAGGACCTTGCAGGATCATGTGAATGACCTGAAGACTTCAGAAAAAACCTTTAAAGGGGTTGTAAAGGTTTGTTTTTTATTTTCTAAATAGGTTCCTTTAAGCTAGTGTATTGTTGGTTCACTTACCTTTTCCTTCCATTTATCTTCTAAATGTTTTTTTTTCTTTGTCTAAATTTCTCACTTCCTGTTTCTCCTCGGTAAGCTTGCCCCCATCATCCGAGCCATTCTGGCTGGGGGTTAGTCAGCGTGCTCGCCCCCTCCCTTAGGACTACATCCCTGCGAAACACAGCGTCTCCCCGCATGGATGTAGTCCCAAGGGAGGGGGCGAGCACGCTGACTAACCCCCAGCCAGAACGGCTCGGATGATGGGGGCAAGCTTACTGAGGAGGAACAGGAAGTGAGAAGTTCAGACAAAGATAAAAAACATTTAGAAGAGAAATCTAAGGAAAAGATAAGTGAACCAACAATGCACTAGCTTAAAAGGAACCTATTTAGAAAATAAAAACTAACCTTTACAACCCCTTTAAGCTTCTTGTGCTCACATGGAAAAAACAAAACCTTTGATGATCAGATCTCCGTTAAAGGTAAACTAATTTCCCAAAAACTCACAAGCTGCATCTCTGTAGGGATAATTGTAATTGTAACAAACACAAGCAGATAAAGCCGATAACTAGAACATCTTTATGACTTGGCCTTCCAGGGACATCTGTGAGCCATTCTGCCTTGGTGGGTTATTTATGTGTTGGTTAGTTTGATTAGAGAAGAAAGTAATTGTCATGTGTGAGGCTTAACTACGGCTTACAGCAGGAAGATAATGTTGTATTTGCATGAATTGTCTCCATCCCACAATAACACGTTCTGTCTGCACAGATGTTTCTGCTTCCTTCTCGAATCCCGCACTCTCCGCAAAGATTCAACACCGTGGGCCTCGTGTTCGAGAGCAGGAGGTTAGAAACGTTAAGGCATACTATTATTAGTAGTAATTTTCTCTATAGAAATTAAAATAGTATCTATAAAGCCAAAATAGATGAATGGCCTCCAGTTAGCTCTCAAGCCATTAACCATTTGACCACTGGGCACTTAGACCCCCTTCCTAACCAGACCAATTTTCAGATTTCGGTGCTCTCACAATTTGAATGACAATTACTCAGTCATACAACATTGTACCCATTTGAAATTTTTGTCCTTTTTTTCACACAAATAGAGCTTTCTTTTGGTGGTATTTGATCACCTCTGGGTTTTTTATTTTTTGCGCTATAAAAGAAAAACGACTGAAAATTCTGTAAAAAAAAAAAATCTTGTTTCTGTCATATTAGCGGGTTATTTCTCACACACAGCATATGCATACCACAAATTACACCCCAAAACACATTCTGCTATTCCTCCCGAGTATGGCGATACCCCATGTGTGAGACTTTTACACAGCGTGGCCACATACAGAGGCCCAACATGCAGGGAGCACCATCAGGCGTTCTGGAACACCCAGACCAATTCTGACATTTCTCTCCTACATGGAAAAATCATCATTTATTTGCTAGAAAATTACATAGAACCCCAAAACATTGTATATGCTTTTTTAGCAAAGACCTTAGAGAATACAATGGCGGCGGTTACAACTTTTTATCTTGCATGGTATTTTCGTAGAAATTTTTTGAACGCGTGTTTTTAAAAAAAACAGTTTTGTGCTAAAAAAAAAAAAAAAAAAAAAAAACAGTAAAGTTAGGCCAATTTTTTTTCATAATGTGAAAGATGAAGTTACGCCGAGTAAATAGATACCCAACATGTCACCCTTTCAAAATTGCGCACAATGATGGAATGGCGCCAAACTTCGCTACTTGAAAATCCCCATAGGCGACGCTTTAATTACTTTTATTGGTTACATGTTTAGTTACAGAGGAGGTCTAGGGCCAAAATGATTGCGATCGCTATAACGTTCGCAGAGATACCTCACATGTGTAGCTTGAACACTGTTTTCATATGTGGGCGGGACTTACGTATGCGTTCGCTTCTGCATGCGAGCACACGGGGACAGGGGTGCTTTAAAAAAATGGGTATTGCAGAGTATTGGGGTATTGCAGAGTATTGGGGTATTGCAGAGTATCGCGCAGGGTATTGGGGTATTGCAGAGTATTGGGGTATTGCAGAGTATTGTGCAGGGTATTGCAAAGTATTGGGGTATTGCAGAGTATCGCGCAGGGTATTGGGGTATTGCAGAGTATCGCGCAGGGTATTGCAGTGTATTAGGGTATTGCAGAGTAACGCACAGTGTATTGGGGTATTGCAGAGTATCGCAGAGTATTGGGGAATTGCAGAGTAACGCACAGTGTATTGGGGTACTGCAGGGTATTGGGGTACTGCAGGGTATCGCAGGGACGTCGTCCTAAAATAACTCCACCGCGACGTAGCAGTATTTTTGCTATAGCGCGGTCGGAAAGAGGTTAAGATAATTATTCCCAACGACCTTAGGGCTCATTTAAACTAGCGGGTGTTAACCACTTCCAGTCCAGGCCATTTCTGACATCCCTCTCCTACATCATTTTTAGCTAGAAAACTTCTTCGAACCCCCAAGCATTGTACAGTCCTCATAAGTTTACATACCCTGGTAGAATTTATGATTTCTTGTCCATTTTTCAGAGAATACAAATGATAACGCAAAATCTTTTCTTTCACTCATGGTTAGTGTTTGGCTAAAGCCATTTATTATCAATCAACTGTGTTTACTTTTTTAAATCATAATGGCAATAACAGAAACTACCCAAATGACCCTGATCAAAAGTTTACATACCCTGTTGGTTTTGGCCTGATAACATGCACACAAGTTGACACAAATGGGTTTGAATGGCTATTAAAGCTATTAAAGCTCACCTGTGATCTGTTTTCTTGTAATTAGTGTGTGTGTATAAAAGGTCAATAGGTTTTTGGACCATCCTCTGTAAACCGTATAGTTGGTTGCGTGTGAAATTCTCAGTAGATCAGCAGTTTTTTAAATACTCAGACTGGCCCTTCTGACACCAACAACCATGCCACGTCCAAAGTCACTTGAGACCCCTTTCTTGCCCATTCTGATGCTTGGGAAAGAGTATATATTGGATTAAAGGTGCCCTTGGGTAGTAATCAACACCCTAGGTAACAAAAGTGCAATACCCTCAATCTGCACCAATTTTATTGGTGAGTTTTCACATATACCAATGTTGTTTATGTCAATGTAATACATTGTTGTCATTATTTTTTTTTAATTGAGGAATTTTCTTTTTTGTAATCTAGAAGCAATTTGTTAGATCACGAAACATGTAGAGCTAATTTATTAACCCCTTCAAGGACCCTGTGGATATTAACCCCAGAGACACTCTCTACTCAGCGCGGGCATCATTGTCGCAAATACCCCTGCAGCAAGTCTTCAATACAATTATTTAGTATTTTCTGGGATTAATCATGTGGTCTTCTCTCTATATTTTATTTTCTATTTTTGTATTCTTTTTATAGATGCATCTTTTGTACAACATGTCATATTTTGGGAAACATTAAAATCGTTACTTTTTCATGTGCCTATAAAGTCAATTTTCTCTATATATGTATGGAGTTGCTGCCATGTGATTGAGTTTCTAATACCAGACAATGACCCAAAGCGTACATCCAAATCAAAAAAGGAATGGCTTGACCAGAAGAAGATTAAAGTTTTGGAATGGCCCAGCCAGAGCCCAGACCTAAATCCGATTGAAAATCTGTGGGGTGATCTGAGGGCTGTGTACAGGAGATGCCTTCGCAATCTGACAGATTTGGGGTGTTTTTGTATGGAGGCTAACAGCTAGGCAACTGGCAACTGCAGATTGAGAAGGCAGCCCCCAAGTTTTTTACAGGTTTCCTTTAAATAGCATTTTTTATGCTTGCCATACACTATACGTAAAAAATCGGCCAAACCCATTTTCGAAAAACAATATATATTAAAATGACCAATAAATCGTTCAATGGACATAAACTAATCAATTTTTTGTTTGTGTTTTTACTTAAACCTAGTGCAAACAGTTCGGAAAGGAAAAAAAATCGGTCAAACCCATTTTTCGAAAAACAAACATCCGTGAGAGCAAACAAGAGTACTACTATCATGTAATGACCGATAAATCGTTTAATGGACATAAATTAATACATTTTTTGTTTGTGTTTTTACATATACCTAGGGCAAACAGTTCAGACGGGATACACATTTATCTTTTAATTTATCGTTTGTTGGGTAGAAAATTTCCCAACTTCTTAATTTTTTCGGCTCAAAAACGTCCCAAAGATTACTGATTTTTTGCCCATTAACTGGCCAAATGACCGAATTTCGGCCAATTTTTCATTAAGTGTATGGCCAGCGTTAGCGGTGAGCACAGAACAGACAGTTCGCTATGAGCCGGAGTTTACAAGAAGCTAAATATTCATGTAACATTTGTAATCCAGGATATGTTATAGTGACATTTTGCTTGATACAGTACACGGAACAGGTTTTTCTGGAAGAGAGAAGAGGGGTGTATTGTCTTCTGCAGGATCCTGTTCAAAAGAAAGGATATAATTAATCATTTGATCACAGTGTTTTCAGAAGGGAACAGCTGCATTTTCATCATGGCACCAGAGCTGTACAGCCGGCTCTTGAAAAAATCTGATAACTGATAATGTATTACCTTAATATTATTGTATTCATTATATGGAGATAAAATAAACATTATTTAGCTAAATACAGCAGTGATACATTTCCAGTTGCTATTGTAACCTATAAACTGTGCAGAGCAGACAAATAATAGTGTCTGCCAACTGTTTTTTGTTAATAATGCGTGCAGTACTCTCCTGAATAAGTAAATGTTGTTCTTTTTAGCCCCGCTGTAACCAGTGGAGAAGTTTTTGATTGCTTTGGGCTGTTCTTGGCACTGCAGGCTGCAGGTTTGATTGCTTCCCATTGTCTTCTGGAGATTTTTTTTTAAGAATAAATTGGGTTGAGAGGAGGCAAATCAGCAGTCTGAATATTTATGTTGTCTCAGCTAATCCCCGGGGAAGGATACCCAGTAGGTGACTGGAGAGTGCATAAATAGTCTGGGACTTGAGGCAGTCGGGGTCTTGTCCAGGAAGAGAGGTTTTCAGCCTGAAGGGCTGTTGTCTTTCTTGGCAGCTCCACTGAAAGTTTTACCTGTGCTCATCGAGGTCCCAGCTGTGTGAGAGGTGGGGAGTCTGCTCTGCTAAAATCTCTGAAGCAAAGCAAGGGATTTCGTGGAGGATCTGGTCTGGAAGATTCACTGAGGAATCTGGTATTGGAAGGAGGCATCCAAGCCTTTGTGAGTACAGACCTGAGTATAGGATCCTAGTGACTGTTGCTGCTGCTATCCCTGGCATGTCAATATTAGTGTTTGCCTGGCCTGTGACATTTATGAAGGTGTCTCTGTGCTGTCCACTTCTTTAACCTCTTCCCTACTGAGTCATATTAAAATGATGTCAGCGGGAACCTCTCGTTCTTCAGACTGGACATCATATGACGTCCTTGCTTTTCCGGCCGCTAGTGGGCACGTGCCCCCGCCGCATTGCTCGGGACCCGGTGAGCGTGCCCGGCGGCCGCGATGTCTGCCGGGCACCCGCGATTGCCCGCAATCATGGCAGGACCAAGGATCTGTGTGTGTAAACAAGTTTTTTGACTGCCGAACAAGGAACTCGACGGGGGAAAACTATGTGTTTTTTGCCCGTCGAGTTTCTCGGTTGTGTGTACGCGGCCTCATCCGCTCGCTAGCCAATAATCGATCCAGGTTTTTTTGTTGGTATTTATTGTTAGAACTTGGATGGGAGAAGGGAATAGGGAATAGTGGGATACTCCAACTGGAACTACTTACAGATGAGGACAACTCTCACTAGGTTGAATGTGGTAGCAGAATCTCTAAAACCGGAATTTTACAATAAAGGCAATTTTTATTCGGAGCGTGGCTGGCCAGAAGAATCCTTTTCTTTTGTTTTGCATTATTTCAATACTCTGCACAACACCTCGTATGTCACATTTAGGAGGGAAACAGCTGAGCCCGTATCCTCTCCACCTGTCCAACATACCTCTGCCACCTCACTCCCAGTGACAGAATGAGGTCCCGCCGAACACTAGCGAAGACCCCATATGTGCTCCTCTCACGTACCTGGTCGGAGACTGAAGTGCTGAGAGGTCTTCCCTGAAGGTGGTACAGGGCCCCCTGAAGGTAGTACAGGGAGTGCTGTACTCAAAGAAGCAGAGGTTGCCAGCTGCGACAGGCTGAAGTGATGAAGAGATGTCCGCTGGCTGACAATCAGGGTGGACTGCTGGGCAGGAGTACCAGATAAGACATGACAGCAGGGAGAGCCAGGAGCAGAGTCAGGAGCCAGGTCAGAAGTCATACACAGAGGATCAGCCAGGGGTAAGCAGGGGTCACACACACGAATCAGCAGGCAGAAGTGGAGTCACGGAGCAAGCCAAGGATCAAAGCCAGGAAATGTAGATAAGACAGATCAAATGCAAGCTGGGGCGGTAACAGGAAATCCAATGATAGCAGGAACAAGAACTCAGGAATACACCAGGAAGCTAAAAGGATCACTAAAGGAATTTTTTTTTTTTAGCTAAATAGCTTCCTTTACCCTAATGCAGTCCTGGTTTCATGTCCTCATTGTTTGTTTTTGCTGTAATCCTTCTCTGTTCTGCACACTTCCTGGTTGTCTGTTTCCTTATGAAAAAAGTACTGGGAGCTTCTCTCTGTGGTCTCTAATCAAGGAGGTGTTATTACTGTGTGTCTATAACCCCTCAGAACCAATCACTTTCATTTTAAAAACAAACACTGGCTCTGTGTCTTTGTCCTTCACAGAAGCATGAAACTAGATGAACCTAGATGAAAAACAAAACTGAAACTCCAGGTACATTATATGATTGATTTTTATCTATTTTTAAAAGGAATCAACTATCATGTCTCTATACCCTGTAAACACTAATTTCATCATCAAAAAAAAAAAAAAAAAAATCCTTTACAACTCCTTTAAGATCATCCAGCAGTTAATAGTTGCTGCTTCAGGCTTTAAATAGGCCACAGGGCACCAGAGTCTATCACATATTGCGCGCACTTTGGCGTACGCGCATTCGCATGGGAGTATATAACTTTCTGACCGTTCTTGCCCGTGTGCACATTAGCATTGGCGAATTTGCGTTTGTCAATTCTGTTGGCCATTGATAGATATGCCAGTTCTTCTGTGGATTGTTCTCTGATAGCTCCCACTTAACTCTTTCAGCTCTCCTGTACCCCATGGGTACAGACCGTTGGGGAGAAAGACAGATAATTCACCCTTCACTAACGGAGGACCCTCTGCCATGCCAGGTAACACAGTTAATGACTGCTGTACACTCCCCACCAGTCTTTGGTTACCAAAAGCAACTGTTTTCCAACTCCAACTCTCCTGTTGAGCAGTGGCGGCTGGTACTCCAATTTTTTTTTGGGGGGAGGGGTGCAAAAAAGTGAAAAAACAAACAAACAATTGCAGCCTTACTGTGCCCATCAAATGCAGCCTCTGTGCCCATCAAATGCAGCCCCCGTGCGTCCCCTGGTTAACTATTAGGAAGCTGATTACAGCCGCTGGCTCTGATAGGCACTTCCAAAGCCAACCAGCTGCCGTTATTCAGATGGCCGGCGCTCACCAGGGGGCCGGCCATCTGAATAGTGGGCGGCAGCGACAACACATGGAAAAGAGTCTAGATACAGTTCCCCCCAACCCCCCCCCCCCCCTAGCGGCCTGAACTATCTGCATAGCTACACAGTGCAATTCAACAGCAGGAATATATCCAATGGCACCCCACAAGCACCTGCTTACATCTGCTATGGTGGATAGCATGACCTTGTTTTTTTGAATCAAGAAAATCCTGTATTGAACTCGTAGGGCTTAGCAGCAGCAAAACAAGGATCTACATCCACAAACAGAAAAGCTGATATGGATCATTTGAGTTAACATAGAGCCAAACCTCCCAACAGTTAGTGCTGATTCACACTACAGCGACTTGGGAACCGACTTGTCAGACCTCAAGTCACCCCAAGTCGCTTGACATAAGAAAATCCATTATAGTTAATGGGAGTCGTCTTAATGCACACTACTGAAGTCACTCCGACTTCAGAAAAGGTTCCTGTACTACATTAAGGCGACTTCCAAATTAATTGTACCCATAGATTTCAATGGAAGTCGCCTCCAAAGTCGGATCTCCATTTTAACTGAACCAACTTTCCAGGAAAAGAAAATAGTTTATCCAGGCAAACCCCTCCCTCCCCCAGAGCTGATTATTCTGTGATTGGCCACAGCCAAAGTCACCTGTCCTGGAGGCAACTTTAAGGCCTTGCACACACGAGGGGATATTTCCGCTGAACATGGTCCGACGGACCATTTCAGCCGAAAAATCCCCTCGTCTGTAGGGGCAAACGGACGCTTTTTGCCGGATTCATCCGGCGGAAAAATTTCAAAGCATGCTTTGAAATAATTCCGCCGGATAGCTGGCCGTCAGATATGTCCGCTGGTTAGTACGGCAAACCAGCGGACATATCTTGCCGCACATGCGTCGTATCCTGTGAATGGATCCGACGCATGCGCGCGGAAGTGTTTACTTCCTGGTGCGGTGACGTGGCGGCGTCAACGTCACCGCGCTGTCCGCCGGCGGGGAATTTGATCCGATGGTGTGTACAGCCATCTAGTCAAAACACCCCGGCGTAAATATACGCTGTAAACGGTCCGGGGACCGTTCACAGCGGATATATTCAGCCGTGTGTACAAGGCCTAAAGGGTCACTAAAGGAATTTTTTTTTTGCTGAAATGACTGTTTACAGGGTATAGAGACATAAAAGTTAACTGATTCTTTTTCAAAATGATTAAAAATAGATAAAAATCAATCATATAATGTGCCTGCAGGTTAGTTTCACTTTTGAACTGGTTTCATGTTTCTGTGAAGTAGAAATAGACACACAGAACAAAAACAAACAAATCCAGGGCAGTGTTTTGTTTTTAAAATGAATCTGATTGGTTCTGGGAAGTTTTAGACACACAGTAATGACAGCTTGGACCACAGTGAGAAAGCTCCCAGCACTGTGGTTATAAGGAAACAGACAAGCAGGAAGTGTGGAGATCAGAGCAGGATTACAGCAACTTCAAAGCAAAAACGAACAATAAGGACATGAAACCAGTACTGCAGTAAGGTAAAGGAAGCCATTTAGCTAAAAAAAAAATCCTTTAGTGATTCTTTAAGTTGCGTTGCAAGTTGCTCAAAGCCGCGCTGCAGTCGCCTCCAAATTGCCTTGCAAAGTCGCGCTGTGAGTTGGGTTGCCCCTGTGTGAACCGCTACTCAGGAATTCTGCAGGACTGCCCCAGATTTTGATACATATTCCACAGTCCCACAGATCCAAACACTGTCCTGCACCTCCCCTGCCTGGCATCACTATTCTGCACAATGGAGCAGGGAAACAGAAATGTTAACTGATATGTCAGCACAAGTCAGCCACTTAGTGAGTGTACGCTGTCATTGTAACTTGTATCCATTCATCATTTCTGGAACGGCAGCCATTTTGGAAGGTTCTGATACTGTCAGGCGACATTGCCACCTTTTCCCTCATTGGCTGCAGTTGCAGAAGGTCTGGATGGATACAAGTTACAATGACAGAGTACATTTAGGCTGCATTTACACCTGAGCGTAGCATTTTCGGTCGTTTTTTCCGGTGTTTTGTCGCACGTTTGCATACAGTGTTGTCCGACGTTTTTGAACTTTGACGTTTTTTTTATTTTAGCCAATAGGAAAAATGATCATCTCTTTCATCACTTGTTTCTATGTTTGTAGATTTTTTTATCTTCTGGGTGAAATGTTCTATTGACCAAAGCGACAAAACGCCCGTAGAAACGCTCATTGTCGCGTTAGACGCTTAAATCGAGTGTTTCCATTACTTTCTATGGGAATACAAACGTTCTAAAACGCCAAAATCCGCCCAATTTGCGCGACAAGAATGGGTCCGGAACTTGTTTGAGCTTCAGGCGTTTTGGAGTGGAGATGTGAACCATCTCTACTGAGAATAATGGCCCAGATTCACAGAGCAATTACGCCTGTCTAACTGGTGTTAGACAGGAGTAATTTCAAATTTTGCGCGCCGTATCACTAGTTTGAATCCTCAAACCATGATACGGCGGCTTCGGGCTTCGATCCGAGAGGCTTACGTCCTCGTAAGCCTTCGGATCTACACTGCGATATTTTTGCGGCCGCTAGGAGGAGTTTGCGTCGTTTTCATGCGTCGGGATATGCAAATGACTTTTTACGGCGATCCACGAAGGTACGAGTGTCCCTCGCAATCGCCTACGTCATTTTTTGGCTACGTAATGTTAGAGGAGCTTTTTGCTGGTTTAACAGTGCGTAACCCATGTAAAGTATGGCTGTCGTTCCCGCGTCAATTTGAAAATATATTTTTTTTTAACGTAACTCGTTGGGGAATAGGAATGTACGTAAACGACGCTACTACGACGTGACAACGTGTTTTCGCGCAATGCACGGCGGGAAATTTGCGAACGGAGCATGAGCCTATTTTAAATGCTTCACGCCCCCTACTCGCGCAGATGGATTGCGACGGGAGAAATACACTACGCCGCCGTCGTTTACTGGACAAAATCTACCTGGATTCCACGTAAAGCCAGGTAAAAAACGGCAGCGTAGTGTATTTCTGATACTCTACGAGAATCTAATGTGAATCTGCCCCAAAGTGTTTTTTCCCCTCCGCTTCAGGCGACAAAACGCTCAGATGTGATTGCAGCCTTATTAAAGGGCTGAATGGTTCTGATTAATTAACTATTGGAAGCAGCTGGACCCTGCAAACCTGGTAAGAGATGGAAGAGCAGAGGAGAGTAAGGAACAGAAAACAGGGATGGGAAGGGGGATTAGCACAATATTTCACATTACACACCGAAACGTTTGTTATTAGTGTTCCTCATTTCTTTTTTTGTTTACAAACTTTTATTGTAAAAGGTAGATGGTGGTACATATCCAGGAAATTAAAGCATGTATATAAAGGAATGTAATACATATACAGAGTCAGTCTGTGTACAAGGCCTAAAATAACCTGTGAGGACCATAGATAGTTATACATGATAGGAAAAAACTTAGGGGCAGGAGTAACAAAAACACAATGGAGGAATAAAACAGTGACAGCTGGGGTATGAGATGATTAAAAAGATTAGAAAGGGTTAAAGAACTGTGGGGAATGTTCGAACCAAGGAGACCATTTATTGACGTATATATGGCTGGTATTTTGTAGGGTATGGAATATGTTGTTAATCCTCGATTTGAGTGGATCTATTGGTATCGTCGGTGATTTCCAATGTAAAGCTATCAACCAATGTATGGCTACGCATATTGTGTGTATCAGTCTCATATAACAGGTGGGGAGACCCGAGATTGGAGAAAAAAGAAGGCAGTTATGCAATGTTAGGGTAATGTTCTTGTCTGAGATTGTGGATGCAAATTTCTCTAGCTGTAGCTATATGCTTTTAATTTTGTCACAATACCAAAATGTGTGGGAAAAAGAGCCCAAGGAGTTACAGTTTCTGAAGCAAGACGGGGAGGATAAGGGAAATATTGAGTGAAGTTTGGTGGGTGTATAGTACCATCTTGTAAATAGTTTCAAGGCCGTTTCTTTGATCGAAATGGATTTAGTGCACATATGTAGATTATTTATAAGTGTTCCTCATTTCTTAAATGTATCTTTATGTACACATATAGCAGGACGTACACTGTACTCTGAATCTGTGCACACATATGGCAGGATTTTCCTATTGATCCCTTAGGTCTATGTAAGTCATTCTCTCACCCCTTAACACAGTAATTATTTAGTATGTTGTGGGTACACACATTGCAGACTGTACACACGATCGGTTCGTCTTATGAAAACGAACCGATGGATTTTTTCATCAGATATCCGATGAAGCTGACTTTCATCAGTCTTGCCTACACACCAGTGGCGGCTGGTGCTCAATTTTTTTTGGGGGGGGCGCAAACAAATGAAAAAAAAAAAAACACAATTGCAGCCTCACTGTGCCCATCAAAGGCAGCCACTGTGCCATGCTATCAATTGTTGCCACTGTGCCATGCCATCAATTGTTTCCACTGTGCCCACATCAATTGTGCCCACATCAATTGTCCCCACTGTGCTCAAATCAATTGTCCCCACTGTGCTCAAATCAATTGTCCCCACTGTGCCCACATCAATTGTGGGCACAGGTGAAACAAATCTGAAAGTTGCATGAGTGAACATAAACCATGAATTATTGTTTTATATTTTAATAAAAGTCATTGGTTTTACACTATCGAGGCATCTGCTTTCTTTGCATGATACCATACCAATTGACGTTTATGCTGAGGAGTTTGTCGTATTATATGATCGTATCATCACGCCATGGATCCAGTGTTCTGTCCTGTCTGCTGAGTTTACACTTATGCTGGTTTTGGTCCTATATCAAAAGGGACCTTTAGCTCTGGTAAACAGTTTTACTTAGGCCCCTTTCACACGTCCGCCTCAGCTCGTCCGTTTTTACAAGTCCGTTTACGGACTTGTAATGGACGCCTATGGGGTCGCGTCCGTTAGCGGATGATGCATCCGCTAATGTCCGCAAAGATCCACGTCCGTCTGGATCCCTTTTTTTGGACGGAAGAAAACACTATTTTTCTTCCGTCCAGCGGAATGGATAAATACGGACAAACGGTCCGTTTTCATCCGATTCCCCATAGGGGAGAGCGGAGGAGAGACACACTGTGCAGGGACCGCCCTGTCCGCCGACAGCTGAGCGGGGATCCCCGCTGAGCCGACGGACACACATGGAGCGGACCGAAAAACTGTCCGCGCCGTGTGAAAGGACCCTTACTCTATGGTGGTGGAATTCACTTAAAGTTGCAGATCTCAGGAAGAAAGAGCAGCTGTCATTTCGGACCATCACTGGGTGTTTCCTCATATTGCAGCTATATGGACTTTTTTTTTCTCTTTAATTCACTGTGTTTAAGTTTTTTGCCTATTACTAGTGGTACAGCCCATTGCAGGGCTTATAGTTCAAGATTTGTTCACATTAACCACTTCAGCCCCGTACCATATTGCTAGTCAATGACCGGGCCACTTTTTGCGATTCGGCACTGCGTCGCTTTAACTGACAATTGTGTGGTCGTGGTCTTTTGGTGGTATTTGATCACCTCTGCGGTTTTTATTTTTTGCGCTATAAACAAAAATAGAGCCACAATTTTGAAAAAAAAATGAATATTTTTTACTTTTTGCTATAATAAATATCCCCCCAAAAATATATAAAAAAATAAATACATTTTCCCTCAGTTTAGGCCGATACGTATTCTTCTACATATTTTTCGTAAAAGTGTTTATTGTCTGGTTTGCGCAAAAGTTATAGCGTTTACAAAATAGGGCATAGTTTTATGGCATTTTTATTAATATTTTTTTTTTTACTAGTAATGGCGGTGATCAACGATTTTATCGGTACTGCGACATTATGGCGGACACTTTTGACACATTTTTGGGACCATTGGCATTTTTATAGCGATCAGTGCTATAAAAATGCATTGATTACAATAAAAATGTCAGTGGCAGGGAAGGGGTTAACACTAGGGGGCGAGGAAGATTTTAATTATGTTCCCTGGGTGTGTTCTAACTGAAGGGGGGGTGGGACTGACTTGGGGAAATGACCGATCGTTGTTCATACATTGTATGAACAGACGATCAGGCATTTCTCCCCCTGACAGGACCGGAGCTGTGTGTTTACACACACAGCTCCCAGTTCTCGCTCTGTAACGAGCAATCGCGGGTGCCCGGCGGTAATCGCGCCCGCTGGGTACGTGCGTCGGGACCAGCGGCGAGCGGGGGGCGCGTGCGCACGCTACTCCAGCTGAATCGCGAGATGACGTATAGCTACGTGATTTCGCGCAGCCGAGCCAACCTGCTGCCGTATAACTGCGGCGGCTGGACAGCAAGTAGTTTATGTATGATCTGTATTTGGTTTTTGCACATAGGTTTATGCCACGACTCATTTCATGATTTGTCAATCTCACGTTTGAAATTTGGTTTACTGTTTATGCAGACAGGCACTTTACTCTACTGCCCGATGGCCCCATGCCACTAGGGGGCCCCATCAGGGTTGCCAGGCTCAATAAAACCTGTGACAGTATGTACAAATCTGTGTTTTCTTTACATCTGTCCCTGATATGTCCAAAACTGACATGCTTTAATGTGAAAATCCTGAGATTTTAGCTGCCCTGCCTATGCACTGCCTCCTGGCGTGGTGGCCACCTGTAAGCCCGGGGGCCCCATAATCTTCTATTGCCCGGGGGCCCCATGAGTTGTCAGTCCACCCCTGTTCATGGTTTATGTTCACTCATGCAACTTTCACATTTATGGTCGCCTTCCCTGTAAAGGTTTCCCTTTATATGCTGCCAGTCTTCTGTTTCTGCCTGCCTTTACCTTTGCCTCTTTCAACCTTTGTTCAGTAAACATGCAGTGGTCTTTACAATTCCAGGATCAGTGACCAGATTCCACGCAGTCCAATCTGTGAGTCTAAACTGAGCTATACGGAGTTCTGCCTGCGGTCATGGAATTCCAGACAATTAATGTGACCAAATGGATAGAAGAAAATAAAGCTGATTTCTTACCACCTGTGTGCAACAAACTCATGTAAGTACAGCGATTTCCGTCATCAATAAGAACGAAGGTTATGAATTTGTGCGTGAAAATGGATTTTGTGTACAAAGAATAAAATTGACGCACATTGATATCAGTTTTATTTGTGTGTGTCTATCAACAGTCCATGTTTTATGACATGGAATGTTTGTAAAGTGTTTGCCCTTTGTACATATGACTATGCATGGATTTTATGCAGTTTTAGTTCTCATTTAGAAATTCCTTTTCATGCAGTTTATTTCCACTTGACCTCCGGAAGATTTACTCCCCTTCATGACCAGGCCATTTTTTGCTATATGGCGCTACTCTACTTTAAGGCTGGATTTTTTGAGCTTTTTGCATTTTGCAGATTTGCACTACAGAACGTGTTCCATAGGAAACCATGTTAAATGGACTGTAGTGCAAAATTCACTAAAAATGCATTGGTGTGAATCCAGCCTAAGGCCCCTTTCACATGTGCGGACAAACGGTCAGTTTATTACAAGTCTGTAAACGGACTTGTAATGCTTCCCTATGGGATCACAGCGTTAGCGGATGAGCATCCGCTAACGTCCGTAATGACCCGCCTCCGTCAGGATCCGGTTTTTCAGACGGAAGAAAACCCTATTTTTCTTCCGTCTGAAGGATCGGATGAATATGGACACGGTCCGTATTCATCCAATTCCCCATAGGGGAGAGCGGAGGAGAGACAGGGCGGTCTCTGCACAGTGTGCAGGGACCGCCCTGTCCGTCGACAGCTCAGCGGGGATTTACTGATGATCCTCGCTGAGCCGACGGACACACATGGGGCGGATCAAAAACGGTCTGCTCCGTGTGAAAGGACCCTAACTGACAATTGGGCGGTCATGCAGTGCTGTGCCCAAATGAAATAAAATCACCTCCTGCGTGTTTTTTTATTTTTTATAAATAAACAAAAAAGACCAACAATTTAACCACTTGCCGACCTGCCTTTGTCGTTATATGGCGGCAGGTCAGCAAGTTCCCGAAAACCACCGTAGGATCAACGTCGGCTCCTTTAACTGCTTGTCGACCAGCCGCCACACTTATACCGTGGCAGGTCGGCTCTGCTGGGCGAGATCACATAGCTATACGTCATCTCTCCCAGCAGCCAATAGGGGCGTGCGCGCCCACTGCTCGTCCCTGATCGTGCATGCCCGGTGGGTGCGAGCGCCGCCGGACACCCGCAATCGCTTGTTACAGAGCGAGGACCGGGAGCTGTGTGTGTAAACACACAGCTCCCATTCCTGTCAGGTGAAAAATGTCTGACCGTCTGTTCATACAATGTATGAACATGATCAGTCATTTCCCCAATTCAGTCCCCTCCCCCCTTCAGATAGAACACACCCTGGGAACATACTTAACCCCTTCCTCACCCCCTAGTGTTAACCCCTTCCCTGCCAGTGGCATTTTTATAGTAATCAATGCATTTTTATAGCACTGATCGCTATAAAAATGCCAATGGTCCCAAAAATGCTTCAAAAGTGTCCGATGGGTCCGCCATAATGTCGCAGTACCGATAAAAATCGCTGATCGCCGCCATTACTAGTAAAAAAAAAATATTAATAAAAATGCCATAAAATTACCCCTTATTTTGTAAACGCTATAACTTTTGCGAAAACCAATTAATAAACGCTTATTGCAATTTTTTTTACGAAAAATATGTAGAAGAATACGTATCGCCTAAACTGAGGGAAAAAAAAAATGTATATATTTTTTGGGGATATTTATTATAGCAAAAGTAAAAAATATTCATTTTTTTCAAAATTGTCGCTCTATTTTTGTTTATAGCGGAAAAACTAAAAACCTCAGAGATGATCAAATACCACCAAAAGAAAGCTCTATTTGTGGGAAAAAAGGACGCCAATTTTGTTTGTGAGCCACGTCGCACGACAGCGTAATTGTCAGTTAAAGCGACGCAGTGCCGAATCACAAAAAGTGGCTTGGTCTTTGACCAGCAATATGGTCCGGGGGTTAAGTGATTAAGGAGTCATGGGGGACCTGATGTGCATGGCCGGCGGTCACGATGTCTGCTGCCCACCTGCGATCGTGGTAACGAGAGCTAGAACGGGAAAATGTGAATGTAAACGGACAGATTCCCATTCTGACAGGGAAGTTATAGAGAGATCTGTTGTTCCTAGTGATCAGGAACAGTGATTTATTTCTCTCTCTCAACCGTGACATTTATACAGTAATCAGTGGCTATTTTCAGCTCTGATCGCTGTATAAATGTTAATGGTCCCAAAAAAGTGTCCACTCTGTCTGCCACAATGTCGGAGTCCCACTAAAAATTTGCAGATCACCGCCATTACTAGTAAAATAATAAAAATGCCATAAAACTATCCCCTATTTTGTATTTTGCATACGCTTATTGCAATTATTATTATTTTTTCCCAAAATTTTGAAGAATACATATTGGCCTAAACTGATGAAAAAAATCATTTTTTTATTTTTTTTTTTACATTTATTTACTATAGCAAAAAAAGGAAATATATATTTTTAATTGTCTGTAATTTTTTTTGTTTAGGGCTCATTTCCACTGGCATTTTTACAGCCACTTTTTTTAGCCTTTTTCACAGCTTAAAAACGCCTGTCCATGTTTATTTTGTAAGCTGGAGCTCAAAAATGCTGCGGTAGCGTTTTTGCGTGTTTTTGAGCATTTTTTAATGTCTGCCGTTTTTACAGCTCTAATGCTGGAGCTTCAGAACGCACTGGTCCCACGTTTTTTTTGCAGCTCTAAAACGTCATGGTGGGCATGAGGCCATAGACTAACATAGAGAGCTGTTTTTAAGCTGCAAAAAACGCTCAGAAAAGTGGCTTTAAAAACGCCAGTAGAAATGAGCCCTTATAGTGTAAAAAATGCAGAGGTGATCAAATACCACCAAAAGAAAGCTCTATTTGTGGGGAAAAAAGGATGTTAATTTTGTTTGGATACAGCGCCACACGATCGCGCAATTGTCAGTTTAAGCGACGCAGTGCCATATTGCAAAATGGCCTGATCATTAAGGGGAAAAATCTTCTGGTCTGTAAGCGGTTAAAAAAAATATATATTTTACTTTCTGATATTAAACATATCCAATTCCTAAAAAATTAAAATAATAATAAAATGTCTTTATAATTTCAGACAAATATGTATTCTGCTACATATTTTTTTAGGGACGAAGTGAAATGCGTTGGGAACGTGGGTCCAGGCTGAGGTTGTCACTCCATTTGCCTTTCTAGGACACCTTAGATGTGCAACATCCAGGGGTTACCCCCTTTCCCCTTGAACTCTTGCAGGAGAGAGGGTGGGCTGAATCCCCTGTTAGCAGCTGTGGATGTACTGTCTACATAGCCCCTCTTTTTCTGATCCTAAAGACCACACATACACTTTCCATGACACTTTGCGGCAACCAGTGACACTAATACAGTGATCAATGCTACAAAATATGCACTGTCACTGTACTAATGACACTGGCTGGGAAGGTGTTAACATCTGGCGGGATCAAAGGGTTAACTGTGTGCCTAGTCAGTGTTTTTGCGTATTGTGTGTGCTGCTTTTACAAGGGGAAGAGATGGATTTTATTCCCCCGCTGATTGACTTCTGCTGTGAATAATCACAGCTGAAGCGGCCCGCCAGTGGCGCACATGCTCCCCCTGTAGACAAAAGTGCAATATTCAGGTACTGTGTATATATACCTGATCCTGCACAGGAGAGCCGAACTGTAGCAGTAAATATGCTATGGGGCAGTCAGTAAGTGGTTAACGTATTTTTATACATCTTTTCTGCATTCTGTGTAAGGCGTCTTTCACACAGATTTAAAAAAAAAACGCATATACAAATTTACTTATGCAAGCAAGACTTACTTAATCAGTTGCTATGTGTATACACCTTCAGCCTTTGGGGGTGTATATACAGCTACCTGCAATAAACATTCCCCACCCAGCCAGGTGTGTCTGTGTAGTGCTGTTCGCAGAGGTGTGGGCACAGAAACAGGGGACCCAACACATCAAGTGGCTCCTTCGGGGGGTTAGCACTATAAAGACAAAACAAAGGAGAAATTTGCATTGAATAGTGTTTTTTTTTGTTGCCTAGACATACACTTTGCGAACGATAAAACATTACTGTGATGCCGCGTACACACACCCGTTTTTCGGGTGCCTACACAAGATCGTGAAAAAAAAATGCTCTAGCAAAGAGCAGTGACATACAACGCGTACAACGGCACTATAAAGGGGAAGTTCCATTCGGATAGCGCCACCCTTTGGGCTGTTTTTGCTGATTTCGTGTTAGTAAAAGACGATTTGCGCTTTTCAGTCTGTTACAGCGTGACGAAAGTGTTGACTTCATTATGAACAGTAGTTTTACCAGAACGAGCGCTCCCGTTTCCTAACTTGCTTCTTAGCATGTGTGTTTTTTTTCTCGTCGATAAAGCCCACACACGACCATTTTTTATGATGATAAAAACGTTGTGAAAAATTAGAGCATGTTCGAAATTTTTAATGCCCATTTTTTTTACATTGTGAAAATGCTCTGGAGCCCACACACAATCATTTTTAATGAAAATAAAAAAAAGTGTGTGTACGCGGCATGAGATATCTAGTACTATTAAGATGATCTATATGTAGCGCCCCCTTACTTTCAGTATGGGCACTACGCTAAAGTTAGTTGGAATTGGAGAGCTACTTTGCTCCCATTCTTGATTTCTCTAAATTGTGACTTCTGTTATTCCAGAAAGGTCTCCTGGGTCAGTCTGCATTCTAGGGATGTGGTATCATCTCTTGCCAGCAGTTGGCGCCAGAGGGGTTTCTGGCATAGCAAGTCTTCCCCAGCAGCCAATTGGAGGAGTTCCCTACTCGCAGGGCATGCTGGGAGGGGTATATCCGTGACAGGTGTCATGTGTTCTAAAATCTTCGCGGGGTCCCAGTTCCACTTTTAGGGTGCGCGCATCCATGGACCCCGCCGGCGTGGCCCACCTGGCCAAGCTAACAAGCTTCACCGAGCCTCAGCCGGAGACGAGAGGGGACCCCAGTGACTTACTGGGTCCCCAGTCCTGTTGGGTGGATCCCAGGCTGGGTGACGTGTGATTGGGGGATCAGCTCGGGGGGAACCCGAAGGCGGGTTGTCCACGGGGCCTGGACGAACCAGTCGGGGATCTGGTGACCGGGATGCTGACAGGTACACTTTACTGTCTCCCGGTGACCTGTGCTGGAGTTTACTGGGAGGATTCGCTCTGTTCATTCACCTCATCTGAAGTAATAGGCCTGTGGCAGAGGCCCTAGAGCCAGGTCTGCATGAAAGACCTGTTCCTCTCAGACATCTAAAGCACACCTCCCTTTTTGAGATGGGAATGAGGGACACTTTGTTGAGTGGGGGGAGGGTTCCGCGGATCGGAGTTGTTGAGCGGGGGGGCACGGATTGAAGTTGTTGAGCAGGGGGGGTTCGCAGATCAAAGTTGTTGAGCGGGGGGGTTTTGCAGATCAGAGTTGTTGAGCGGGGGGTTCGCAGATCAAAGTTGTTGAGCTGGGGGGTTTTGCGGATCGGAGTTGTTGAGCGGGGGGTTCGCAGATCAAAGTTGTTGAGCTGGGGGGTTTTGCGGATCAGAGTTGTTGTTGGGGGGTTGGTGACAGATCAAAGTTGTTGGGCGGGGGGGTTTGCGGGACCACTGGAATTTACTGCGGGATTTACCGCGATTCGCGGGACATTCCCGCAAAATCCGGGACGGTAGGGGGTTATGCTAAAGTGACACTTCAGCTGCCAGGTTAGAGAAAGAAAACCTGTCCGTGGGCTGCGGGCACTTCATCCAGTGGCAAAGAACTTTCAAATTAATACTACTGAGGGCAGGCTTGCCCGTTCATATCCAGACCTGACACCGCAAGTTCTCCTCTTCTTTCATCAACCCTTTTCCTTCCTAACTGAAGTTAATGTTGGCTGTGTTGGCCTGGAAATCAAGCATTGGAAAATCCTTTATTGACTGTCTAGACCTCCGCTCACTACTTTGTTTCTGCATTACACTCCTAGACAACGATAGGGTAACGTAATGTGCCGATCCCAACAATCAATCAGCGGCTCCTTCGGGGGTAGCGCTTCACTTAAATGACATTTGGTAAAAAAAAAAAAAAAAGTCCTATTTTAGCTCTAAATGCTTTGGTCCTGATAGATAGTGGAGAGCTATGCTATTATAATGGTCTGGATGCAGTTTTTCATATAATCTTGTTCATAATTTATGCCTAGTGTATCCGAGTATCACACAATGTAATTTGGGTATGAGCACAATGAAGGTAAAACAGCGGCGATGGAGAATACAACTGTAGCCTAACAATTATCTGCTGGGGAGAGAAGGAAGAGAATTCCTCGGGTCATATTTTTTGCATTAAAATGTTATATTTGTTTTGAAGGCACAATGATCAGCTGAAGGTAATGTTTGTCGGAGGTCCAAACCAAAGGAAAGATTATCACATTGAGGAAGGAGAAGAGGTAATATTGCATCTTTTCTCGTACAGTATATATATTGCCATAATTTATTGTAATAATTATAATACGTTTGTTTAAAAGGAAACTATAATGGATCAATTACCGTATTTATTGGCTTAAAACACCCTCTTTTTCCACCCCTGAAAATTATGTGAGCGTGTTATATGCCATAGGGTTACCAGACATCCCCGGGTTCAGGGGACAGTCCCCGGATTGAGGACACCGTCCCCAGACCAAGTCTGTTCCCGGTTTTGTCCCTGGATTGGATTTGAATAGGGGCTGGGGCAATTTCAGAGACAGTGGGCCGGATTCAGAAAGTATTTACGTTGGCGTATCTATAGATAGTAGATAGATATAGTATTTACGCGGCGTATCTTTTTTCTGTATTCAGAAAACAAGATATGCCTGATTTCTAGTCAGATACGAGCGGCGTAAGTCACTTACACCGTCGTATCTTAGTTGCATATTTACGCTGGCCGCTAGGTGGCGCTTACAGCGGTTTTCGCGCAAAATATGCAAATTAGCTATTTACGCCGATTCCCGAACGTACTTGCGGCGGCGCATCGTAGTTTACGTCGTGCGTTAGCGTTAGAGCGGCGTAAGGTTACCCCTGCTATAGGAGGCATAGCCAATGATAAGTATGGACGTCGGGACAGCGTCGAATTGTACGTCGGTTACGACGTTTGCCTAAATAGTTCGGGAATGGGGCTCGACATTAGTTATGTTCACGTCGTTTACATTGACAAAAAGCGACGTGATTCCGCGCATGCGCACTGGGAACGTCCACGGACGGCGCATGCGCCGTCAAAAAAAACAACAATTACGTGGGGTCATGATTCACGCCCCCACTTCATAAATTTGAATTGCGCGGCCTTATGCCGCAACACATACGTTACGCCGCCGTAAATAAGGGCGCAAGTTCTTTCTGAATACAGAACTTGTGCAAAAATTTACAGCGGCGTAACGTATCGGGGATCTTTCTGAATCTGGCCCAGTCAGTGCAAAATAGCAAAATAAAAAATAAAATTCTGAATTACACCTCCCCCCGGCCCTGCTGCTCCTACTATCTTAGGGGGGCTAGTTTTTCCATTATCTGTGCCCCTTTCTGATGATCACGTGCTGGTCGGAGCAGAGGGAATATTTCTTCAGTTTCGGTTGCATGCCTGTTCTGCTCACGCTCGCATGTTCTTCTGCCTTGGCTCAAGTCCCGGCCAGCCGCCTGCCTACTTATCTCCTTGCCTTCCCTGACAGAGTGATCCTCCTCCGCACCCCACCCAGTAGTAGCCGTGGCCCGGAGAGTAAGACTTCACAGGCTGTGAGGCGGGCGGCGGCGACGAGCAGAGAATCGCTGATTGCTGCCATTACTAGTATATAAAAAAAAAAATATGTTGGATTTCCTTTTAAAAATCTGTTCACCTCAGGCCGCGTACACACGGCAGAGAACCTCGACGGGCAGAACACATCGTTCCGCCCGTCGAGGTTCCCTGCCAGCCGTCGAAATCGGCGACCCGCCCGTCGGGAATGGCAACCAGCCATTCATCCAGGCGGGCCGTCGAGCAAATAGAGAGCGTGCTCTCTATTTCTGCTCGACGGGCTTCCCGACGGGAAGCTCGCCGAGAGCGTACACACGGCCGAGGTCCTCGCTGGAATGCAGCTTCCAGCGAGGTTCTCGCTGGTTTCCAGCGAGAACCTCGGTCGTGTGTACGCCGCCTTAGTCTACCAGCCAAGGGTCTGCTGTTCCTGCTGCCATGTTCTGTTCCCGCTATCTGGCCAACTCTGGTGACGCCTCTGTTATGCACCACTGAAACCAGCAAAAGACTACACAGGCACTCCTACCTCATCACGCTCTTGCAGCCACTGTCCCAACATTTGCGGTCCCCGTATCGGGGCTGTACGAGAGGCCTCCCTTTGCATGACAGGCACAGCCGCAAGGTGCGTGACAGTCCCATTTCAGGAGTCCCTGAGGATGATGTGGTGTCTGTTTTTGTGTTGGAGACCTGAAGACAAGATTAGCGATTACAGGGGGATCCTACAACTGGAGATCAGAGTCAGTCTATCTACTTTGTACTTTAGTTCCTCCCTAGTAGTTTCTAAAATAATGAGCGATATGTAAATTCTATTGCAACAAACAGGTCCACTTACTACTATACAGCAAAGTGACCACTACATATATACAAAAGCACATACCTAGCTATATGTCACTGTACGTGTGAAGTAGGGTGACCACATTTCCAAACTACCATTCAGGGACACCCTCCCTTCCCAAAAATCAGCTTGTGTTATAATGACTCACAGCACAGTGATTGGACATAAAAGAGGGGATTTCTGATTTCTCCTATCAGAAGCAGGGGGCGGGGATTGTGCTCCTCCAGGCATTCCTGGCCAGGACAAGTACTGTCAGTGAGTAAAGCAGTGATGTGGCGGCCTTTTTTGGGGGCATCAGATTGGCCCGGGGGGTGGCTGTGTCAGTTTCATTTCCGGGACTCTGTATTGACCTGGATTGAATGTGCCTGGGACAGACCTGCAAAATGCGGGACTGTCCTGGGCAATCCGGGACACGTGGTCACCCTAATGTGAAGTAATAACAAAGGCAGGGATGAGATACAGTATCGGTATGTCACAGGGACACTCAGCAGCTGCAGTTAAACTATTACATTATAGGAATACTTGCATAATAGTATTGTCTGGTCTGGGTGAAAATACAACAGCAGCAACTGGACAGGGCACGTGGCACTGGCAATGTTCTTTCTCCGTCTACTTACTGGAAATTCTCCTTTATGAATATATCAAAGTCCTCCTATTGGGTGTCTTACCCAGCTAATAGGGACAGGGACAGGAAGTGATGCACATAAATTACTATAAACCACAGAGTTAAAAAAAGTTGTTTTTCTCAACGGGATTATTGTCAAGCTTAACGGGATTCTTGTCTAGCTTTCTTTACGTACACACTGTCAAGCCAAAATCTCGTCGTTCCCAAACGCGGTGACGTACAACCAGAGCTGTATCCTGGCCTAGGCCAACAAGGCCCAGGCCTAGGGCAGCACTTTGCAGGGGGGCAGCACGAAAAGAGTCCCCGCCGGCTTGCGCTACACTGTTAGGAAAATTAGTCTAGCGCCCCCATAAAGCGCCGCTGCTTCTTGCGGGCGGCGCTACACTGTGTAATTTTGACTGTTTTATCATCCTGGACCAAAACCTTTACTGTCTATATGTTTCTGCTGCCCCCATAAAGCTATAGGCAACACCATTTTGGGTAGAGTAAGGGAGGGTTATAGCCCCTGTCAGTTTATTTTTTACCATCCCTGTCCCATTGCGAAGATTTCCCTTCACTTCCTGCTGGGCAACCAGGAAGTAAGAGGAAAACTAAGTAAATTAAGGGAATCCATTGCCCCCCCCCCAGGCCCTCAGAACTAGTGTGCTCACTCGAAAATCTCAGGGCGGGTCTTAAACAACACAGGGTGTGGCTGTGACAGGCGGGGGTGGGTGATATTTAAATTAGGGGGTGCGCAAGTTTAGTCAGGCCTAGGGCAGCACAAAACCTAAATACACCTCTGCGTACAACGCGTACAACGCCACTATAAAGTGGAAGTTCGATTCCACTGGTGCCACCCTTGGGGCTGCTTTTGCTAATCTCATGTTACCGCGTGTTAGTAAAAGTTTGGTGAGAGATGATTCGCGCTTTTCAGTCTTCGTGCTTTTTAGACATGTGCAGACTGGAATATTTTGTTTCGTTTTTTCGTTTTCGTTTGAAAAATACATTTATTTAGTTACTCCCGAAAATCGTTTTGATTTATTTTGTTTTTCGTTGGGGAATAGCTTTTGTCCGAAAATCCAATAATACTTGGTTTCTGTCGAATGGGCAAAAGAATATTCAACGGAACGTCGAATCTTTACGTCGAATCGTACATTTCCGTTCGAATATTCCGCTTACAAGAATTCTAATGTTGTATGACTAGTAATAATGTTGAATCTATTCTCTATAATGTCGAATCTATTTTCTCATAAATCAAAATCTATTCTCTGTAATGTCGAATCTATTATTTCTATAGTGTCGAATCTTTTCCCTATAATGTCGAATCTTTTCCCTATAATGTCAAATCTTTTCTCTATGATGTCAAATCTTTTCTCTATGATGTCAAATCTTTTCCCTATAATGTCGAATCTCTCTATATCGAATTTTTACCACAACGAAAGCGAAAATAAAGCATTTCTTATGTCGGATCTTTCGGTTTTCGTTTCTTGCGCTTTCGTTATCGTTTGTTAAAACGGTAACGAAAAAAACAGACTTTCGGACGAAAATGCATTCTAACGAAAACAAATGCATATGTCTAGTGCTTTTCAGTCTGTTACAGTGTGCCAAATTTGCTATCTCCATTACAAACGCTAGTTTTACCAAAGGTGCGCTCCCATCTCATACTTGATTCTGACCATGCGTGTGTTTTTAAGACTCGGAAAAGCATACACACAAACGTTTTTCTTGTCGTAAACCAGCCCGATGAAAATTACGACGAGAAAATTGAGACTCTCGATGAGAAAATAGAGAGCAGGTTCTCTTTTTTTTAATTTTTTTCGTCACGATTCACGGCTAAATACTCCTTTTGGAAAAATAATAAATGCACATATTTTTGCTTAAACAAAAATGTTCAATTATTATTCTTTTCCCCAGTACCCTACAAAGCATTATACTCAGTCTGATTGTGGGTGAAATGTCAGGCCGCTGTCGGCATGTCCTTCAGCTCTCTGCCTATACTTATTAAAGGGGGCTCCCAGATTCTGACAATCCCCCTGCCCACAGACCCCGACAACCAACGGCCAGGGTTGTCGGGAAGAGGCCCTTGTTCCCATCAACATATTGAGGTCATGCCGCCTGGTATGGTTCAGGAGGGGGGCTCGCCCGTCCCCACCCCTTTTTCTGACAGGCCGGTCTTCGTGCTCAGATAAGGGTCTGGTATGGATTTAGGGGGACCCCCACGCCGTTTTTTCAGCATAGGGAGTTCCCCTTAAAACCCATACCAGTCCTAAGGGCCTGGTATGCCCCTAGAGGGGAAACCCATGCTGGTTTTTATTTAAAATTTGTTATCGAGTTCCCCCTCCTGGAGGCGACTTTGAGTCATGTTGTAAAGTCGCGTTGTGATTCTTACTCAAGTTGTGTTCAAGTTGCCTCCCAAAGTCGTGCTGAAAGTCGTGTTGCCCCTGTGTGAATCGGCCCTAACGCTGGGATGTTTCTGAATTATGTAAAACAATTTGTTTTATTTCTTTTTTGTGGGGTTCCACAAGATTGTGTAGAATTTTAGAGGGTGCCTTGACAGGTAAAAGTTTGAGAAGCAATGCTCTGGATCATGAGGGTGAGTTCATAGCAGTGCAGTAAGGTGGTGGTAGGTAGATGACGCCCACCTCCTTCCTACTTTGAATTGCGCGGGCTTACGCCGGACAATTTTACTCTACGCCACTGCAACTTACGGAGCAAGTGCTTTGTGAATACTGCACTTGCCTCTCTAAGTTGCGGCGGCGTAGCGTAAAGAAGATACGCTACGCCCGCACAAAGATACACCGCTGTACCTGAATCTGGCCCTTTAACATCTTGGGACTGAAAACCTACACATTTCGATAATTAAGTTTGCTCTGACGCTGGATTTCAGGAGAATAAAACTGAAGAAGAATAATCGACTAGTTAAATTATCCATTAAACAGTTGATCAAGACCGAAAATTGAATCTTCATATTTTGGCTAAATGGTTCTTGTGTGCTGAAAAAAAATAACAGAGATTAAAGATCCATTCCAGCTGACAAGTAAGATCAACCAGTGAACTTGAAATACTCTCCGGAAAATAGTGCAGCTATGCTTAACGCTTTCACTACAATTTTTTTTTTTTTTTTGCATACGTTTTAAAAAAATTTTTTTAGGGCTATAGATTAGCTTAAATTCCCAAACAGAACATATTTTTATGGATGAGAACTGGTGCCTTACCAAAAGAAGTTTACAAGAATTATATTCTGACTTTTTAAGTCAGAATTCTGTTATTTAAAAGCCAGAATTCTGAAATTTTATTTTTTACCGAAATTTGCGCTTGATAAAAAACACAAATATCGTGTGACATAAAAAATTACCTACCACTCTTTTGTTCTCCAAAATCCTTGCTTTCAGAAACTTGGAAGAGCCCCGGGCCATTCTTCAAAATGTATTAACATTTGGTAAAATCAGAATTCTGACTCAAAAAATTAGAATTTTGTTTATCCACTTCCGGACCGGCTACATACATATAGTATTATAGTTTATTAGTTCAGAAGCTCATACCAAGCAGATGCCTGCAGCTACAGCCATCAAATAAGTATTATTTATTTTTGGTCTTTAGCAGCTAATTAGCCACTGGATTAAGTGATTTCTATTCCAGGATCTTCGGTCTCTCCTGGCACTAAAGGCGGTGCATCCGCTGGGTTACCATAGAGCTGATCAGGGACCAAAATGCCCCCGATTATCTCTATGTTATACGAAACTGGAGGCGACGGTATGTTTTGGTCTTTTGTTTTGAGTAAGGGTTGCTCATTCACAAAAAAACTCCAAGTCATATGAGGACACTCTTCCCTTTATAATAGATTCTGGTCACAGTCCCTTAAGTAGTATGGCATAACATGGGGCACCTTTAGCAGGGAAAACCTTTGTTTCAGTGCAACATAGGGTTAACAGCAACAGTCACTGAAATCCTTAACCCCTTGTGTCTGTATTTAGTGTCCAAAATGTGTCCTCCAGACTCAAGCAGGCAGACTCCTCTTTAAAGCTCTCAGATCAGATCCTCAGTAGCTCCCGAAGAACTTGTAGAAGGATAGGCTCACCCGCTAAGACAGCTGGGGCCTCAATGAGACCGTCTGGAGCCTTTACAGGATAGCCAGGAAGGAAAGGCAGCCCTTCTGGATGGGAACCTCTCCTCCTGGCAAAATAATCCCTCTCTCTGTGGTTCCAAATCATTTATGTACTCCCAAACCACAATCTGGGCACACCTCCCGCATTGGCTAAAACTACGTAAATATTCAGGCAACCTGTTTGACTCTTCCACCCACTATATCCTGGAAGTCTTTAGAAACCAGGGGAAAACAATCAAACTTGCAGCCTGCAGAATCCAGAGCAGGCTAAAACAATCACACACTGCTCGACTGGTTACAGGAGAGCCAAAGAACTAAATTTTCCCAGCCAAACCTAGCAGCTCAACTAGGAGGGTGCTACACAACTTGTTTTATGCTAGCCGTCCTTCCACAGTGATTGCAAATTATACTACAGTGAGCCTGATTGTGAAGACTGCCTTTATGCTTCAATCCTTGTGACTGATTAAAACACATACGGCTCCCAAACATGGAAGTTAATCTGAATTTTCAATTTTTCTGTTTTCTAGTTATTTTACCAGCTGGAAGGGGACATGTGTCTGAAGATCATTGAAAACGGAGAACACAGAGATATCCACATCAGAGAAGGAGAGGTACAGCAGATGATACAACAATTTGACTTATTTTAGACAGGAAATATGTTCTATTTAAAGGCATTCCCCCTCCCCCTCCAATAAAAAAAAGTTTTTGGGATAGCACATAGCTTTATATATTTCGCATTCCATAACCTGTGCATAGGTCTGTATTCTGTATGCATATGATGTTGCACATTAAAACCCATGTTTTAATGTGTATTACTGCAATAAATCATTTTTTCAAGCAATTTTATTCAGGCAGAGTTCAGAACTGAAAAGTGATTATGATCGGTCAGAATAAGGCCGCCATATTGCAATGAAAGAACCAGGGACTGACCAGAATGGTCCTCATACTGTATCTGCCTTTTTATTTTTCTGGAGTACTGGATGACTTTCTTATTTTCCATTATAACTAATTTCAAACAAGAAAAATAAATACCCTCTACCCCTGCTAACCGCAATTAAGATTAAACGGATCTCACATTTTCCTTAATTATAATAAATTTCCCTTGGTAAGGCAAGTGCCGTTTTGTGGCTTTGAAAATAACAGCAGAGTAATGTGTCCCACAACGATGCAACTTGCTTGGAAAATGCATCTGAAATGAGGGCAAGGAGACATTTTACTCAGGGATTTCTGATTATTTTCTACTCTTTTAGCAAAATGTATTGAGTTTTATTGAGCTGAACTCCAGGCAAACAGCTAAATATATAGATACAATACATATAAGGAGCTGTTTTAACCGGGTACAGTTCTGAGATTTACACAGCTCTGCTGCACAGTGCTGAAGTGAGCTGTCGACTAACGTCACAGAGCCGTTCCAGGCTCGGGCAAGATCGCGATAATGAAGTCAGGATCCGCCTACATGCCTGGACCTGCACCCGGGCTCATTATCTCAGCGAGCTTCTGAGAGCCTGAGCCAGCCACTCCTGCCCCCCTCCACAGCCCAGCACTCCAGTGACCAGGGGGGGGGGGGGGGGGCGAGCAGACAGCGGTGACTGACAGTCACCAGCTGTCTGCTCAGTGAGCCTTAAGAACTGAGGGACCAATGCTGCATCCACCTAGGTAAGTATGATTCTGCAAAAAATTCTCTTTTAATCAGCTGTCTATCAGCTTTCCTGTAGCTTTGTGTTGTAATGTGCCACTCCCACCCCTGCCTAAATTCCACTCTGCCATGAATCCTGGGATTCACTGCCCCTCCTGTGGGTCAGCAGGCAAAACAGAGGACAATCATCATGACTACATTGAATGAAGCTGGAAGTCTGCATTTTAGTAAATTCTGGTTGTGCTTGATTAGCTTTAATGGTGTGCAGGGGAAACTTTAGGTGTCTAATAGACCCTTGGTGTCTAATTAGAGAATCGACCAATGTCATTGATTTAAAAAAATCAAAAAATAAATATAATAATATGAAGGTATCAGATTGAAATCTCCCTGATTGTTCGGGGCAGAGTTAAGCTTGCTAAAGCTGTACTGCCCCTAAAGTAGATATATAGAGAGGGTATAGATTGACTGACAGTATAGTGGGTGCAGCGCTCAACACCAAAAAAGGGGCACTTATGTAGCACCCCCTTACTTTCAGAAGGCATGCTATTGTAAATTTAGTGGGGTGAGAGACTTACCTGCTCTCACCCAGGTTGATTTGTGGTAAATTTGGGCTGCTGTCAGCCCTGGGTTGTCCTGTGGGTCATCCTGTGCTCCAGAGATGCGGTCTCATCTCTGGGCAGCAGGTGGCACCAGAGGGGGCCAGGCAGAGCCGCTTTTTCCCAGCAGCCAATTGGAGGAGTGTTTCCCTCACGAGGCATGATGGGGAAGGGTATATCTGTGACAGACGCCATTTTCCGGGGTCTTTGCGGGTTCCTGGTTCCAGGTGTGGCACCCACATTCAGGGTGTGCGCACATCACAGACCCCACCACTATGGCCTACCTGGCCGGTGCCCGTGCTACTTGGAGTTCCAAACTCTGGGCCCTCATGGCTCAGAGCAACTGAAATTGCCAAGGGGCCCCAGTGACTTACTGGGTCCCCCACTTCAAGAGAAAAGGATCCCAAGCTGGGTGCTGTTCGGTGGGGAGTTGGTCTGAGGTGAACCCGGAGGCAGGTGAACCAATAGGGCGCAGACAAAATCATCGGGGATCTGAGTGACCGGACACTGACAGGTTGTATGCAGCAAACTGTCAGTCGGTGGCTCCCTAATTATTGACTGAGAGGATTCGCTCTACGTTCATGTTCCTGAGTACTGGGCCTGTGGCAGAGACCCTCTACTAATCCAAATTCTATTAGAGCCAAGTGGGTGGCAGAGACTTGTTCCTTCTCAGCATTCTCAGTGACTTTCTGGCTGCCAGGCCTGTGAGAGGGACCTATCCAGGGGCACTGTACCCACTCCGGCTGGAGTGGCGACGAGACAAACACATTCGTTGGTGGCAGGACTGCTTCTATTATCCACAGCCTGTATCTGCAAGGTTATTTTTTTACCAATCTATTCTATCTACCTCGAGTTGACTGTTGGTCGTGTTGGACCAGAAATAAAGCATTGAAAACGTCAACCAACGGTCTGGACATTCTATTACTGCTCTCATCACCACCATCACCCCTAGACACCATCACAGAGGTAACTTAAATATGCCGATCCCAAATCTAACCAGCGGCTCCTTTGGGGGTGAGCGCTACACTTATTTTTGTCCCAGGTTCTTTGCCCACTAGTGTAGCAGTAGCTAGGCAAACAGCGACATGCCCTCTTCTGGCTCAGTAAACAATCTAGGGCATGGGTGTTTAACCTGTGGCCCTTCAGCTGTTGCGTAACTACAAGTCCTATCATGCCTCTGCTTTTGGGAGTCATGATTGTTTACCTGACAGCCTTGCAATACATCATGGGACTTGTAGTTCTGCAACAGCTGGAGACCACAGATTGAGAAGCCATGTTCTAGGGGTTGCCTTTTTCAAATCTTGTTGCTGGTAACCTGGATTGGTCTCATGGGAGCTGTGGCATATTTCAGATGGTAATGAGAGGACACTATTCTCTCTGCAGTTACTTCAGCAAAAGATCAGGAAATGGAAAGCACTGGGACACTAAGCAATGTTCCTTACTATTAGTGCATTAGGGGTTAACAGCAGCCACAGTCACTAGGTTCCTTTATTCAGTGTCCCCAGGTACCTAGATGTTTCCCTCCAGCCTCACACAGACAATTCCTCACTGAATATTACAGACCAGATCACCAGTGAAACTCCTCTTACCTCCAGAGAATTGTAGCAGAATAGCCCCCCCCCCCCCCAAGGCACAGCTGGTACCTCAGTGATCACAAGTCAGCAGCCCTTCAGCCTGGGAACTTCTCCTCCCGGTCAAAAACCCTGCTGCCTTAGGCTCCACACTATTTATGCACTCTCCCAGCCACCGTCTGGGCACCCTACCAGTTTAATTGGGGTTTGGAAAGACAGGGGAGGTTTAAGTGGAGTGGAGGGGTGTAAACCAAGTGTACCTGAGACAAGAGCGATGGAATAGATAGATTGTGAGGTACAGTAGATTAAAGGAGTTGTAAATGATTTTTTTATTTTTTTTTGCTTAATCGACTGTTTACAGGGTATAGAGACATAATAGTTAACTGACTCCTTTTAAAAATAATTAAAAATAGATAAAAATCAATCATATAATGTACCTACAGTTTTAGTTTTGTTTTTGCATGCTGTTTCCTGTTTCTGAAATGTACAGAGCCACAGAGCCAATAGAGGGCAGTGATGGTTTGGAAAACGAAACTGATTGGTGCTGAGGGATTTTAGACACACAGTAATCCCACCTCCTTGATTAGTGACCACAGTGAGAAAGCTCCCAGTACTGTGGTTATCAGGAAACAGACAACCAGGAAGTGTGGAGATCAGAGAAGAATTGCAGCAACTTGAGAGCAAAAACGAACCATGAAAACAGCACTGCATTAAAGCGGATGGCCCACTAAAAAAAATATTAAAAGCCAGCAGGGCAGCACAGTGGTGCAGTGAGTAGCACTTTCGCCTGGCAGCAAAAGGGTCGCTGGTTCGAATCCCGACCACGACACCATCTGCCTGGAGTTTGCATGTTCTCCCTGTGTCTGCGTGGGTTTCCTCCGGGTTCTCCGGTTTCCTCCCACACTCCAAGACATGCGGGTAGGTAAATTGGATCTCGTCCAAATTGGCCCAGTATACATGTATATATGTGTGTATGACTGTGTGTCCCTAGCGTGTCAAGATCCTACGGGTAAAAATGACAGCACCAGCCAAGCAGACACTGGCTGGAAAAAGCGCCCAGAGGCGATTCAGTTTGCATGCGTTGCGCTATACAAGTCATTCATTCAGCAGCTACAAATACTGCAGCTGCTGACTTTTAATATTAGGACACTTACCTGTCCTGGAGTCCAGCGGCGTCCGCAGCAGAGGATGAGAGTTTGCTCGTCTCTCTCTGCTGCTCCCCCCTCCCTCCGGCTTCACTGCCCGGTTCCCTATGGTGCATGCGCGAGTCCTGCTGCGCCCTCCAATTCGCTCCCGCTGTGTGCTGGGAGCCGAGAGTTCCAAGCACACAACGGGAAAAACCCGTCTTTTGCCCGAGACTGCGGGCCGGAAGTGGGTGCAAATACCTGTCTTTAGACAGGTATCTGCACCCCCCTCCCCCCTGAAAGGTGTCAAATGTGTCACCGGAGGGGGTTCCGATCAGCGGAACTTCACTTTAGGGTGGAGATCCGCTTTAAGGTAAAGAAGGCTATTAAGATAAAAAAATGTTTTCCTTTACAAACCCTTTAAACCCTTTGGTCCAGAATCTGAATAGCACTGGACAAGTGCATAATATCTGCACCATAATTGAGAGCAAAATATTTGACCCCACTGTTTTCTTTTGGTGTTTAGTAAGGTCAAGCTGCAAGAAAGTAAGGAAGCTTAGACCCCTGAAGTGTGTTAATGTGCTTTAAAAAAATACCTTACATAGAAAACTATTACAATTATAGGAATACAAGACTGACAGACCTACCTTTAACAAGGAAATGCTACCTACTTCCTAGCAAATAAGCAGAAACTATGGTTTGTAAACAGTAGAAATATGCCTAAAAGTTACTTAACTTAAAAAGCGTCTTCGGGTTTAGCTTATTCTGACTGTACAGACCTTCCTCGGTGTTGCGTCATTTAAGAGTCCCACTTTTTAAACTCTGTTGTTGGCTTTTTATTTGAAATGTTTAACCATTTCCACATGGGTGTGGCCCCTTTCGCAATACTGTGTTTCAGTGGGAGAAGCGTTCTCCAATTTGATCTCTAGATGGCACTGTTCTATCATGCATGCCATAGGACATGTATGCAAAATATAAATACATTTGTGTCAATAGTGAGAAAATATATACAAAATTGTAAAAGTTTATAATCTAGTAATGGCAGCTGCTGTTCCAAACCTAGTAGTTAAAGCAATGATATACAGTCTGCAAGAGTAATGTGCTCTACGCAAAAAAAACTGTGTTTGCTTCTATAGAATTGCTGCGCTTGCTAGGTGTTGACGACCTAGGACTCTCTCTGTGTATCTGCAGTTGGTTGCTAGGGGTTTCCACTTATCCTACTTTTTCTCCTGATTGCTTCGTACTCAATGACCAGTCCAGGGTATTTTTTTTTTTTTTTGTGTTTTATTTAAGAACTTGGAAGGGAGAAGGGCAGGGCTTTTTTTCTGGGGGAACTTGGTGGAACTCAGTTCCACCACCTTTGGCTCAGACCCTTTGGTGCCCGCTCACCACAATCACTTGTGAACACAGAAGTCTGGTTTCTGTGTTTACTGTACAAGTGACTGCTTTGTAACCCCCTGAACTCTGCACACTGTATGTAAGGCAATTCTGGTATTTAATGCCCCTTTAAGACCCTTCTACTGTTTGTGAAATCTGAACGGGTCGTGGTTGAGTTCCTACACCTATTTTCTGAGAAAAAAAGCTCTGGAGAAGGGATTAGTGGGATACTCCAACTAGAACTATTCACAATGGATAAGGACAAGTCTCTCACTTGGCCTCACTGGATTATTTTTAGAACTCATCACACTGCTTTAACCATACAGCCACATGTATAGAGGAATTAAGTCTTTTGCTTTCACTAGCAGCAGACTTGATGCACTACATTATCTTTAGGATACTCTCTAGCATCCCCTTTACTGACTCTTCTAGCCGAAGGGGTGGCCCTCACTTGACAGTCCCAAAAGACACAGATCTGTACTCTCAGTAGGCAGAAACAGATCCTTCCTGGTGTAACCCTTCCAGTCAGCTCTGCAGGACCTCTGGATTCAGCTTCTCTCATTCTAGGCCCTTGGGTCGACCACCCAAGGCTGCACAGCCACCTCAGTGGAGGAGAGGGCAGCCGCCCGCTCCCTCCTAGACTCAACTAATTCTGAGCACATGTACCCTTGTCAGGTCCCACTGTCCAATATGCCTCCCTATTGGACCAGTGAGGGATAGTCAAACAAGCTGAGCCCCACCTGAGCACAATGAGCAGACCTAACCAATAGATCCTGCTCCCTGGTAGACAGAGAGCACTCTAAAGGCTGTACACATAATCAGATCTTCCGAAAGGAATTGTGTGATGACAGGCTGTTGTCGGAAAATCTGTATGCTTCATCGGACAATTGTTGGATTTTCCACCAACAAATGTAGGATAGCATGCTTTAAAATTTACTGCACCCCGAGCCCACCCTTTTTGAAGCCTCTGGGTCTAATCACGTGCTTCACAAAAAAAAACCCATAGAACTCTGTATCCAGTGCCCTACATGGAGATTAGGGTCTGGCCGCATTGAGATTGGGGAGATGACGCCCCTGTGCCCCTTATAGACGGGCCGCCGCTGACCTTTAGGTAAACTGAATTCCACACAAGCTGTATCTCTGCAGGGATAATTGTAATGGAAACAAAACACAAGCATGAGTAGAGACAAAGCTGATACTGAAACGTCTATATGACCTGGCCTTCCCAAGGACATCTGTGAACTTGTCTGCCTTTGTGGGTTATTTAGTTATTGGTGAGTTTGATTAGAGAATTGTCATGTGTGAGGCTTAATTACGGCTTACTGCAGGAAGATAATGTTGTATTTGCATGAATTTTCTCCAAACCATCCCACAATAACACGTTCTGTCTGCACAGATGTTTCTGCTTCCTGCTCGAATTCCGCACTCTCCGCAAAGATTCTCAAACACCGTGGGCCTTGTGTTCGAGAGGAGGAGGTTAAAAACTGAAACAGACGGCCTACGGTAAGACATAATGTGCTCTATAGTAAATAAAATATTTATGAAACTAAAATAGATAACCTGCTAACCTGTTAAGGCTTACCTATGGGTACTGAAAATATTTCCTAAATGTGCACTTTTTTTAGGAAATATATACTGTACATTCTGCCGGTGACATCACCAGTGCATGCGCTCTGGGCCTGTCCCTCTCTCCCTCTCCCTCTCTCTCCCACAGTGACCCCATGTGGTGGGATGAATATTGATCAACACAACTGAACCAGAACTTGCAGCAGACTTGCAGAATGTTTGTGTATCGCTTACCCCCGAAGGAGCCGCTGATTTGATTTGGGATCGGCAAATTAAGTTACCCCAGCTTGGTCTAGGGATGCACCAAAAGGATCTAGCAGTAAACGGAGGTCCACACAGTCAATAAAGTTTTTCTCAATGCTTTAATTCCAGGCCAACATTAACCAATATCAACTTTGGTGAAGGAAGAATAGGTTGATGAAAGAAGAGAAACTTTCGATGTCAGGCCTGGATATATGCAAGGCAGATCAGCCCTTAGTAGCACAAACATTCACACTTTGCCACTCCTATGAGACTGAGTGGGTAAGGTGCCCCCCGGACAGGTGTCTCTCACACAGACCTGGCAGCCGAGGCGCCACCTCGAATCTTGGCTGAAAGGAACGGGTCTCTCTCACAGGCCCGGCTCTAGGCCTCTGCCACAGGCCAGTTCATTTGGATAGACTAAATGTGCGAACAGAGCGAATCCTCCCAGTAGTTTTTCCGAATAGGCCACCGGGCGGCAGTAGAGCTTACCTGCCAGCATCCTGGTCACTGAATCCCCATCTGGGACTCTCTTAAGCTTCAGGGACCCAGTAAATCACTGGGGCCCCTTGATTCTTGTCTCCGATTGAGAGTCAGGAAGGCCCAGGAACCTAGCCAGACAGGCCACGCCGGCAGGGTCCATGGGCACGCACACCCTGAAGGTGGATGCCGCACCCCGAGTCCGGGACCCCGCACACGTGAAGAGGAAGAACCCCAAACTACTGACCTAGGTCCCAGATATAACCCTCCCCAGCATGCCCAGCGGGGAGAAAACTCTCCAATTGGCTGCTGAGGAAGACTCCATCCGCCAGAAATCCCACTGGCTCCCACTGCCGGCCAAGGATGAAACAACATCCCCAGAATGCAGTCCGAGCCAGTGGACCTTTCCGGAATGACATAGGTCAATAGCCTAGACAAATCACAACTAGGAGCAACTTAGCTCTCCCAGTCCAACTAGTTTTAAACGCAGCGCCCATGCAAAAAGCAAGGGGGCGCTACATTTGCAAAGAATGTTGATCTGGTGTCATGCAATGTGGACTTGCTGCAATTGTTCCACAAACTTGTGAAGCCTGGCAAGTCTAGCAATAGCTTGGCAAGTCATTTTCAAACTTGCAGCTCAATTACTTGCTATCTGATATGCAAGCAGTCCCAGTCCTTACAGCAATCAATGGCACTTACTTTCCCAAACACATGCACAATGAGAGTCTTTAGCAGAGAACCTACTCACAATGTTCAAGGATAGCTGTTGCCTACTAAGTTCCACGCAATGTCCCCCTGTGAGTCCAGGATCCCTCCTTAGTTCAGCCTCCACAGGTGATGCCCTCCAACAAGTATCACTAAATCCAGATTTTCTCAGACCCACAGCCAAGCACAGGCTGAGGTTCAACATCAGCTCCCAGGTACATGGGCTGCATCCCAGAGGCAGCAGCTATAGGACAAGAACCCTCTGAACAGACCTCCCAAATATTTATAGTCTCCCTAGCCACCTTCTAAACACCTCTTTAAAGGAATTGGCTGAGTTCTGTTAAATATTCATAACCCTCCTACTCTACTGTATAGAAGCTTCTTCCATAAACAGGTAGGAGTGATCAACCACTAACCCTAGGTAAAACCTGACCAGACCAACAAAACAGATCGCTACTTCACGGAGGACAGACAGACACTTTTACCTAACAAGACTAAAAGTATATTGTGCTTTTTTTTTTTTTTCAAAAAGGTATTATGTTGGCGACTCCACAGAGGTTTTATTTGAGAGGTGGTTTTACTGTGAAGACCTGGGAAAGCAACTGGCTCCAGTTATTGATGAGTAAGTTCGCCACCTACTGTCCAATTGAAGTATTGCAAGGGCAAATGTGTGTGAATATTAAAAACATATAAAAATATAAAAAATGCCCATATCTTTACAGAAATTTTGATAACTGCCTTGTGTTCTATTTTTGTGCATCCTTTGCATCAGCTGCCATGTTGGAATGAGACATCAAAATTAAAGTAATGGAATTACTGGACAGGAAGTCAGCTTAGGTTTTTTTTTAGAGGCCTAAAGTTGGGTGCATTTTGAACTGCACTTCAACTGCATAGACAGCCCAAAATCAAGGTAATCCTATGGGCATTTTTCACATCATTGCAGTGCAGTACAGAGTAGTTGAAAAAAAGTACAGCATGCTGCATTTTTCTGCACTGCAAATGTAGGGAACGTGCTACAAACACGCTTCTAATGCACTGCACTGTGCCTCTTTAGGCCAACAAAGCCAAGCCCAAAAATGTATAGAAAAATGCACTGCAGACGCAGCTCAAAATGCATGTCATGCGCGCTTCAAATGTAAACATACAGTCAAAAACACACAGTTATGTGGCACGGAGTAAATCCCTAGGCTGGTGGACGTGGGTGAAAGCAAAAAAAAAGGGGGGGGAGGGTGGGGGCAAGTTCAGAACAGAGTGATAGCATACATAAGTATTGTGTCAATAAGTATAACGTCTAAATTATAATATAACACAAAAAAGTAGAATACCAAAAATGGCAAGTGACAAAAAAGGAGTACAAATCCAAAAAAGCTAAATATATACACAGTGTGCTGGTACATGTAGTGTGAAATCAGGGAAACCTTCCCACTAGGGGCGCCCCTGAGTGTATAACACAGTTTTCTTTTTTTGCTTTCACCCACGTCCACCAGCCTAGGGATTTACTCCCGTGTCACCCTTGGATTTCACCCACTTTTCACAGCGCAGACACCATCCCCCCTCATTTTCCTATTTGCTGTTTCTCTCTGCCCAGGACAGAGTGTCAGATGTTTGCAGCAGTGACCCTATCCCATTCCACCCCCCTCGGTAGCGCAGGAACCCCTGTCTACAACACAGTTATGTGTAGTTTCTGGTGTAAATGGGCCTGTACCCTATCCTTTGTTAATCCTATGTTAATCTTTTTATTTAAGTCTTAGAGAGAAAAAAATGGGATCGGATGAGATCTGATGAAAAAAGCCATGCTGTCCATTTTTGTCCATTTTTGTCCAATCTCCCCATAGAAATCGGCAGGGCTCTGACAGGCCCCTCCCCACTCAGTGAGCAGAGACGGACCTGTCATCTGCTGGCTCAGCGGAGATTAATGGAGCAATCCCCCACTGAGCTGGCGGATCTGACTCATGTGAAAGGGGCCAAAGAATAAAGCTCACCAGATGCTGTTGCCATTCACTTGTGTCTAGAAAATATTGCCTTATTAGATGTTATTGAAGAGCCGCTTATACACCAAAATAAGAGTAGGTAAACACATAACCAAAATATTAAAAGGATATAAATATCATAGTGTTTCAGAACACTACAGGCGTCATCATTTAAAAGACCCCTCTTCTCTCCAATTTTGGGGTGTGGATAGGGTCCTCTCTGCATGGAGAGGCTCTAAGAGAGTTCCAGACCTCTCCAGAAGGGGAACAAAGTGGATTCATTTATTAGACAATGAGCCCTCAGGGATTAAACATCGAACTGGCATTAACAGCTCCATTAGTGATTATTAATGATTAATACTTATTAGTCGGGTTCTAACTGAATATTTTGACAATTTTTGGAGGATATACCTTATTTTAGTTTTCATTTTTTTTGGAGATGAGATAAAGATATTATATACAGTATCCCACAAAAGTGAGTACACACTTCACATTTTTATAAATATTTTATTATATCTTTTCATGTGACAACACTGAAGAAATGACACTTTGCTACAATGTAAAGCAGTGAGTGTACATCTTGTATAACAGTGTACATTTTCTGTTCCCTCAAAATAACTCCACACACAGCCATTAATGTCTAAACCACTGGCAACAAAAGTGAGTACCCTCCTAAGTGAAAATGTCCAAATTGGGGCCAATTAGCCATTTTTCCTCCCCGGTGTCATGTGATACAAGGTCTCAGGTGTGAATGGGAAGCAGGTGTGTTAAATTTGGTGTTATCGCTCTCACTCTCTCATACTGGTCACTGGAAGTTCAACATGGCACCTCATGAAAAAGAACTCTCTGAGAATCTGAAAAAGAACTGTTGCTCTACATAAAGATGGTCTAGGCTATAAGAAGATTGCCAAGCCCCTGAAACTGAGCTGCAGCACGGTGGCCAAGACCATACAGCAGTTTAACATGACAGGTTCCACTCATAACAGGCCTCGCCATGGTCAACCAAAGAAATTAAGTGCACATGCTCAGCGTCATATCCAGAGGTTGTCTTTGGGAAATGGACGTATGAGTGCTGCCGGCATTGCTGCAGAGTTTGAAGGGGTGGGAGGAGTCAACCTGTCAGTGTTTAGACCATCGGTCACACACTGCATCAAATTGGTCTGCATGGCTGTTGTTCCAGAAGGAACCCACTTCTAAAGATATTGCACAAGAAAGTCTGCAGTTTGCTGAAGACAAGCACACTAGCGACATAAATTATTGGAACCATGTCCTGTGGGCTGAAGAGATCAAGATAAACGTATTCGGTTCAGATGATATAAAGCGTGATCAGGAGTACAAAGACAAGTTTGACTTGCCCTAGAGTCAAGCATGGTTGTGGGAGTGTTATGGTCTGGGGCTGCGGGGTGCATGAGTGCTGCCAGCACTGGGGAGGTACAGTTTGAGGGAACCATGAACCCCCTCCCTCACTTTTGTGAGACACCGTGGGCCAGATCCACAAAAACGGGCGTATCTTTAAGCGGACGTAGCACATCTGATATGTGCTACGCCGACGTAACTTTGAGAGGCTTGTAGGGTATCCACAAAGCACTTGCTCCCATATGTGCGTAAATCGGCCAGCGTAAGCCCGCGCAATTCAAATTAGGCAGGTAGGGGGCGTGTTGTATTTAAATTAAGCGTGACTCCATGTAGATGCATGGCCAAACAAACAGATACGCCGCCGTAAGTTCTTTGTGGATCTGGCCCTGTGTGTGTGTATATAAATTATTTAGGGATATTTTATATAGACCTATAAATTAAAATTATATATAAGTTTGTGAAAGCAACACTATCACTTCTCTAAACCTTAAATTGTTAGTGGCAATTAATCTGAGATTCGATATTTACCATTATTTAATTTTACAAATTGCGTGCTGCGGATTAGAATTGGAGAGACTATTAGACTCCTCCTGCAGGATTTAATAGTTATTTCAAACTCTCTTAGTCAATGTGGGGTTAATGGAACAGTTGGACGATCAGGTCAGTCCATTTTAACTCCTACATGAGAAGTGTGTTATATTGGTTGAATATGGTGAGACACAGTAATGGGAATGCCGCTGTTAACCATCTAGCTGGTTGTTAATATTTTATAATGTACAATAACCATTTAACTGGCAGAAGGCGGTTTAATTGGAAAGATGAACAATATTGCGGTGGTCCATATCTATTGATTTAAAAGTCAACCAAATTTGCTCGCTGTGAGTTTGTGATGAGGTGGGGAATACTTAAAGGAGTTGTAAAGGAAAAAATGTCTTCACCTTAGCCACCGGTTTACTTACCTGACCCCTCGAAAGTCCCACGCTCGGTCCCGAGATCCTCTTCGCCGCTCAGCCTGGCCGCTGATTGGCTAGAGCGGATGGATTGAGAGCAGCGCAGCCATTCGCTGGCGCTGCTGTCAATCGCATCCAGTGACGCGGCGTGCCAAGGGGCGGGGCCGAGTCATAGAATGAGCGGCTATGGCCGCTCGCTGTATCACGGTAGCGCGCCCGCAAGGACTCATCACCATGCAAGCTCTCTCGCATGAATGTGATGAGTTCTTGCAGGGAGGACCAGAGACAGCTGCCGAGGGAACCCAGAAGACGTGGATCGGGGGCCACTCTGTGCAAACGAACTGCACAGTGGAGGTAAGTATTCCTTTAGTAAACCTTTAACCACTTAATGCCCGCTGCACGCCTATGTACGTCCACAGAATGGCACGTACAGGCAGATGGGCGTATATATATGTCCCTGCCTTCTAGCGGGTCGGGGGTCTGATCGGGACCCCCTCCGCTGCGTGCGGAGGGCGGCTTACCTCCCGGAACGATCCGCCTTGAGGGGGCGGCTGTTCGTTTCTGTCCGCTCCCTCGTGATCGCTCCCAGCCAATCCCGTCGTGTCCCGCTGTGTCACTTCCTCTGCCTGTAAAATGTAAACACTGGCAGAGGAAGTGATGCAGCTCTCGGCGGTTTGAAAATACATCACAGTAAGTCGCACCAACACTACACTGACACCAGTACATATAGGCACATTAACCCCTTGCGATCACCCCCCACCCACCTGTCACAGTGTCATTGATTGCAGTGATCACATATTTACTGATCACTGCATTTAGTGTCAGTGTGACAGTTAGTGTGACAGGCAGTTAGGGGGGTACAGGGCTACCCTGAACCTAACACTAATAAAGTTTTAACCCCTTGATCACCGCCCTAGTTAACCCTTTCACCCCCTATTGCCAGCCTCACTAAGCGATCATTTTTCTGATCGCTGTATTAGTGTCGCTGTTGCGGCTAGGTAGCTAATTTTTTTTTATTGCAATTTTTTTTACTAAAGACATGTGGCTGAATACATTTTGGCCTAAATGTTTGACTAAAATTTAGTTTATTCAATTTTTCTTATAACAAAAAGTAAAAAATATAGATTTTTTTTCAAAATGTCGCTCTATTTTGGTTTATAGCGCAAAAAATAAAAATCGTAGAGGCAATCCAATACCATCAAAAGAAAGCTCTATTTGTTGGAAGAAAAGGACGCAAATTTTGTTTGGGAGCCACGTCGCACGACCGCGCAATTGTCTGTTAAAGCGACGCAGTGCCGAATTGTAAAAAAGCCTCTGGGCATTTAGCAGCATACTGGTCCGGGGCTTAAGTGGTTAAGCTTCACTGCCGTGCCGTGTCACCACCCCCTGTGACAAAGTGGGAAGTGATGAAACGCGTTGAAAGTAGCTACACAGCAACGCTAAAGCGGTGACTTAATGTGTACGAAGGAAGCCATGATGAGATGCCAACACTGAGTCAGCTGGCATGTTTGGAATTTTAACAAGGACATTTTGAATCTTTTATAATGTAAGTGCATTACTTTTAATAAACTGATTATCTTAAAGCGGATGTCCGCTCAAAAAAAAATATTAAAAGCCAGCAGCTACAAATACTGCAGCTGCTGACTTTTAATATTAGGACACTTACCTGTCCTGGAGTCCAGCAGAGAACGAGCGTTCGCTCGTCACTCTGCTGCTCTCATCTCCATCCACGGTGAGGGAACCAGGAAGTGAAGCGATCCGGCTTCACTGTCCGGTTCCCTACGGCGCATGCGCGAGTCCGCGGATTGGCTCCCACTGTGTGCTGGGACCCGAGTGATCCCAGCACACAACGGGGGATGGACGGGATGTCAGGAAATGCCCGTCTTTTGTCCGAGACGTGTGGCTGGAAGTGGGTGAAAATACCTGTCTTTAGACAGGTATCTGCACCCCCCTCCCCTGAAAGGTGTCAAATGTGAAACTGGTGGGGGGAGGGTGCCGATTAGCGGGACTTCACTTTAGGGTGGAGCTCCGCTTTAAGGTTTTTTTAAACTATTGGAGACTTTGTCTCAATTTCTATCCACACATGCGGAAAGTGTCTGTATTAATCTGGATGGAGATTGGCGTGTATAATTCAAAAACATCAATAAGGCGATATTTTCCAGGCACGAGAGTGAATGACAACAGCATCTGGTGAGCTTTATTCTTAAGGGAGTGGTATTGGCACACGTCAATTTGAAGGATTTTGCTGGATCAACGAGATTTTGTTTTTCTATCTTTTCATCACTTTTTTAAGTTGGACTGTATTAATCATATTCATTTTCATATGTCGGAGCATATATAATATATATATATATACACTGTATTTATTGGCGTATAACACTCACTTTTTTACCTTGAAAATAGATTGTAAACTGTGTCTGCGTGTTATACGCAGGGGGCTGTGGAATATTTTTTCCCTGAAACTTCCCTCTTAAAGTTAGGGTGCGTGTTAAACGCCTGTGCGTGTTATATGCCAATAAATATGGTGTGTGTGTGTATATATTAAAATAAATTGACATTTGTTTCACCTCATTTGTATGTTTATTGAATATTAAGTGGCAGCACAAACAGGTGTTTTATATTTTTTTATATATATAATATAATATATATTTGTTTGAGAAGTGCAGAACTACTTTTTAATCCTGCTGACTGTTATTAGTTAGCACTGCTTGCGAGTCACTCTATGGACTATGGACTACAGAACATCACCCCTTTGTTATGTAGAAGTGAAGATGGGGGAGTGTAGTCCTAAAGCACTTTCTGTTCTAGAGTGACAACGCTGCTACTCAACAAATGCGGTACAGTGAGTGGTGTTGTCACCCTAGGATGTTAAAAGGTTGTAAATGCAGAATCACATGGTGAAAATAAAATAAAAGCTGAAAGTATTAGGCGGCGTACACACGACCGAGGTTCTCGCTGGAAACAAGCGAGAACCTCGCTGGAAGCTGCATTCCAGCGAGAACCTCGGCCGTGTGTACGCTCTCGGCGAGCATCCCGTCGGGAATGCCGTCAAGCAGAAATAGAGAGCATGTTCTCTATTTGCTCGACGGCCCACCTGGATGAATGGCTGGTTGCCATTCCCGACGGGCGGGTCGCCGAATCTGACGGCCGGCAGAGAACCTCGACGGGCGGAACGATGTGTTCTGCCCGTCGAGTTTCTCTGCCATGTGTACGCGGCTTCAGTCTACACACACTCCACTTTTCTCTGTCCACATAAACATGCATGCCTTGCCTAGGCTACATTAGCATACACGTTTATGTGAAAAACTGTGAAATTAAAGATTTTGGGATTTCTTAGACTTCTATAATAAAACATAAATAACTAATAAACATATCAATATTTAATTTCAGATTTTTCAACTCAAAACAATATAAAACTGGAAAGCCAGACCCAGGTAACATAAAAACTGTCATCATAAGGAACATTTTATTTTCCAATTTTGCTGTTTTGTTAGGCTGTACTATTTATTGGACATGTGCATTCGTTTTCATCTGCATGCATTTTCGTCTGAATTTCAGGTATTTTCATTATCGTTTTAACAAACGATAACGAAAGCGCAGACAACGAATATAGAGACATGAAGATTCGACGAAGTAGCTAAAAACATACGATCGCAGCAAGCGGACATTTATGGTGAAATTCTCCCCCCATAGAATTCTAATGTTGGTTGACTAGTAATAATAATTATTAAATATAATTAATATTAGTCATACAACATTAGAATTCTTCTTCTATAGCTTGTAGGCAGAACATTAGACCGGAAATGTATGTACAGTTTCACTGCTCCGTCAAATTCCTTTTTTTCTTTTTTTTTTTTTTAAGCTTCCGTCGAATCTTCTTAGAACATTTGACAGACAATATAAGCCTTCAATGACAGATTTGACCTTTAATTAATTTGGATTTTCGGACTGATGCTTTTTTTAATGAAAAACAAAATAAATAAAAACGAATTTCGTGAGTAAATAAATAAATTGATTTCTTGGACGAAAACGAAATGCCGAAACAAAATATTTCAGTGTGCACGTGTCTACTTTTTATCCAACTCTAATTAGATTCAACAATCTTGTACAATTACTTATACATATAGGGCCAGATTCAGGAACACTTGCGCTGGAGTATTTCGATATGCGCCGCGTAACTGTGATGTGATGCGCCGTCGTTTCTATGTGCCCGTACCCACCAAACTAGATGCGCCCAATAACGGGTCATTTGCGACCGGCGGAACGTTCCGACGCCAGAGTATCGTCAGCGCTTAATTTCGCTGGGCGCATCAGTCGCGCCTATTGATTTCCCCTGCAAATATGCAAATGAGGGATTTTTCCCAATTCACGAACGGATTAGCACCATACGCTGGCTACATGCGCCGCGCGTATCTGGTCCGTCCGGCGCAAAGTTATTTCTACAAAAGGCTGCTTTATCTTTACTCCAGACGGTCACAGGTCAGCAGGAGAGCAGCTACAGCAGCGTTACCGACGATAGGAGCTAGCTGAACAACCACACTTGCAAGGACAACACCTCTGTGTGCCAACATGCCAGGGGCAATTGTGGTCCTAGAACTACTGATGGGTCCCCGGAACGAAGGAGGCGGGCACGTGAGAGGATATACCGCACACGTATGAGCCTCTTTGGCATGGGGGATAAGGAGGTGTATCGCCTCTTCAGATTCAGCCCAGATGCAATACTTGAACTAACCACAACCCTGCAGGATGACATCACCAGCAAGACACACCGCTCACAAGCAGTGCAGCCACTGGTGAAGGTCCTGGCAACACTCCATTTCCTTGCAAGTGGATCATTCCAGCGTACAAGTGGAGTGGTGGCTGGGATGTCACAGTCCTCCGTGAGCAGATGTGTGCACCAGGTTGTCCCTGCAATCCTCAGACGCATGTCCCACCACTTCATCAGACCCACCACTGAGGAGCTACGGCAGAAGGCAATGACAGATTTCTACAACATTGCCAGATTCCCACGCACTGTGGGGGCCATTGATTGCACACATGTGGCACTCCAGCCCCCCAGTGCCACAGAGCACATATACCGCAATCGGAAGCATTGGCATTCCATCAACGTACAGGTGATAGCCGATGCCCAACGCCTCATATGGCACGTCCGTGCCAAACACCCCGGGTCCAGCCATGACAGCTTCATATACAATCAGAGCCCCATCCCAGCAGAATTTAACCAGAACATGTATGGGGACAGCTGGCTGGTTGGTGAGTGACATGGGAGTCTGGCATGACTATCCCCTCCCGTGATTCACAACAGAAATCGCACATGCATGACTAACATTCTCCTGTCTTTTACCTTACAGGTGACTCTGCATATGCACTGGGACCCCATCGAATGACTCCTTTCCGGAACCCCCAAACCAGAGGAGAGAGAAAATACAATGAAGCACACATCAAAACCCGTGCAGTGGTGGAGCAAACATTTGGGCTCCTGAAGTCCCGTTTCCGCTGCCTGGATAAGTCCGGGGGGACCCTATTGTATTCCCCTACCTTTGTGTGTCAGATCATCGGTGCATGTTGCATTCTGCACAACTTTGCTATGAGAAAAGGCCTGCAGATTGACATACGTGATGACCTGACCCCCGACCCACACAGTCCCCACCTGCCAGAGGACACCCAGTCTGCTGATGGAAGAGCAGTCAGGAGGGTCCTCGCCGTAGGCATCTTTGGATACTAAACCCAAACATTAATAACACAGACAATGCACGCGTGTACACTAGTGTTGAGCAGAATATGCCATATTCGATTTCGCGATATATCACGAATATATAGTCGAATATTCGAGATATATTCGCTAAATACGAATATTCGTGATATATTTTGGAAATGAAATCATTGCGAATTTTCGCTATCGCGAATGCGAATGCGAATTGCGAATTGCGAATGCGAATGCGAATATTCGAGAAATGCGGAATGGAGCACTCTGATTGGCTCAGAATATTCGTGATATATTACAATACACAATAATTGCGAATATTCGGCAAATGCGGAAGGAGCACTCTGATTGGCTCAGAATATTCGTGATATATTACAATACACAATAATTGCGAATATTCGAGAAATGCGGAAGGAGCACTCTGATTGGCTCAGAATATTCGTGATATATTACAATATAAAATAATTGCGAATATTCGAGAAATGCGGAAGGAGCACTCTGATTGGCTCAGAATATTCGTGATATATTACAATACAAAATAATTGCGAAATTTCGAGAAATGCGGAATGGAGCACTCTGATTGGCTCAGAATATTCGTGATATATTACAATATAAAATAATCGCGCGATATCGCTATTGCCTAATAATCGCATTGCGATTTTTCGGGAATATAAAATGAGCGCTGCAGCTACTCGGCCCAAGGTCTCTAATCATACCAGCAATGCTTTTAGACGTCGATGGGGATCTCTAGGATGTGATCTGTTCTAAAAAAAAAATGAAAAAATACGAATATTCGAAATAGCGAATATTCGCCGCGATATTCGCGTTATTCGCGAATACTCGAATATGCAATATTCGTAGCGAATATTCGCAATGCGAATATTCGTGAGCAACACTAGTGTACACCACTGATGTCCCTAGATCACACACACCACATCCACATCGCATTGGATTAGCCCAAGTCCAGCATGTAGGAGTTGGGAGCAGTAACGCCAGCGTCAAGGCCCCAATGATGTCACTGTCCATTCATACACCTTTCACACGTCATTCATACAGCCGTGGGGTTAACTTCACCACCACGGCCGAGGGTGACACCCCTTACTGTCAGGAGTGCCACCCCCTCACATTCACACACCATTCACACTGTTCCCTGCACTCCTGACCGTGTGCAGTAAAAAAAGAAATACAAAATCTCATAACCTGAGAAAATAAATAAACAAAAACTCATGACCTGAGTATAAAAATAATAATACTAAATAAACAAAAACTCATGACCTGAGTATGTCCAAAAAAAACAGATAAACCCAAAAAAATAAAAGCCTCTTTGGGGATGCCGGGGGCTTCTTCTTGCCACACCTCTCTGGCTCCTCAGCTGTCTGGATGGAGTGGGTGGGGGTGGGGGGGCATCTGGAGGTGGCTGATCCCCAGGTGGGCCACTCCTGGCAGGTGTGGCTTGCATGCCCTCCAAGGCCCTGGCTATCCGGCCGAGGTAAGAGTTTGTCTGGGCCTGCATCCGGAGCTGACGGGTGACCTGGTAATGCTGGGCCCGCCGACTCAGCCTCCCCTGGTCCCGGATGGCAGCACTGTTACCCTGGATGGCAGCAGTGTTGGCCTGGACGGCTGCAGTGAGTTGTGTAATATCCCCCTGCACCTCCCCCAAACTGGTGACCACTGCAGCGCAGTTGCAACTCACATCCTGCACTGCGTTGCTGATGTTGGCAACGGAGCCCAGGCTGTCAGCCACTTTCTCCAAATGGCCTACTATGGCCCCCATTTGTTCAGTCTGCCTGGCGTGATCCCTCGCCAACTGGTCCTGGACATCATCCGACACCCCCCTGGTGTTCTGGGTGGCCTTCCTGGGGCCAGAAGATGGTTGTCCCCGGGGGGAGGGAGTCGCCCTTGAGGGGCTTCCAAGAATGGGGGAGGGGATAACAGACGGCCCAGGAGAAGGGGAGGAGACCGACAAAACTAATGAAAAGTCCTGCTCTGCCACAGCAGGATCCTCCACAACCACCTCGGCAGGTGTGGTGTGGCCACTCTCCTCCACAACCTCTTCACCACCCAGTGGCTCGGGCACACGATGGCGTGGGGGGGATGGGGTTAAATGGACGCTGACCGATGATGTCCCAGCTCGGTCATCTGTGGATGACACAAAGCAGACACATGTTGGTGGTCCCACACACTTGGCACATGTACCCTCCCCCCCCCACATGCAACACACCAAATAGGGGATAAAAAACACTTACCTGTCCTGGAGACTTCCTCCATGGAGTCATAGCCTGGGACCCCCTCCACCTGCTCCCTCTCCAGGCAGCGTGCGACCACCTCCTCCTCTGCGGTCAGGGTGACAGGACATGGGGGACCACCACCTGTGCCCCTCTCATGCCTCCTGATGGTGGCCACCTTGCCCTTCACCTTGTGCCGCAGGTCATTAATTTTCTTCTGAATGTCAGAAGCACTCCGGGTGGAGTACCCCAAGACATTCACCCTGGCAGCAATGGACTCCAGGATGCCCTGCTTCCTCTCCCGGCTGGTCTTCCGGCTTTTTTGGCCATGGAGCAAAGCATTCTCAGTCTCCATTGCAGAAATGATGACCGACACCTCCTGGGCGTTGAAATTGAGGTTCCTCCTCTCTCTGGGGGTAGCGGGAGCAGCCATCACCGAGCAAAAGTATCTTCCCTGGGGTGGGGGGAAACGGAAATACTTTTGAGCCGGAATGGCGTTTCCGCCAGCGCTTTTAAGCGCCCAGCGGAACGCATTGCGCTGACGTTTCCCGTGAAGTGGTGCCGACGGAAGTTGTGAGCATGCGCACAAGGGGGGCGAGTGGAGCCGCACTCACTGCGCATGCTCCGTGGATGATGCGCTGAACGTAAGCCTCTGCGCTGGGCTCCGCCCATCATTTACATATGATCACACCCACTTCCACTTGCGTCGGGTTACGCCAGTGCATTATCGTTACTCTGGCGCAAGTTTACGCGCAACTGCTATGTGAATAACAGTACTTGCGCTGAAAGGGTCTTCAGAGTAACGTAAATGAGAAGCGTTACTCCAGAGCAAAGATGCTCCGATCTACCTGAATCTGGCCCATAGTTACATATTATAAATAGTTACATACTATAAATAGATAAATACATGTACAAGAGATCCACTAGATATAAATAATATTTCCTCACTCTCCTACTACTCTTAACTAATATTGCCTGAAACCCTGGCCCTCCACCATCAAACTTTAACCCCCCAGAACTGGCAGTCTCCCGCAGCCGCAACCCTTGTGCTCTTATTTCAATTCCCCTGCTTCCATGAGCCAGCTCACCCCTAATACAGTATGTGCCCTGTGGAATACCTATTTGCTATTACTGAAACCTGTCTCCAGGAATCCATTTCTGCCTTTCCAGCTGGCCTCTCCCATGGTGGCCTCTTCTGGACTCGCCCAGACCCAGCGGACCAAAGGGAGGTGGAGTTGAACTTCTCCTTTTCCCACAAAACACCTTCCAGGTCTTTCCTATTGCTCCCTTTCTGTCCCTCTGGTCTTTTTTAATAGAGCATTCTATTTGTCATCTACCCAACTCCTGGCCCAGCGATGGCTTCTCTGCATGGCTACCCTTTTTTTCCCTCTGAAGTACCTGGCATCCTCCTCTGTGACTTCAACATTCCAGTCAATGTTTACACCTCAGCTACTTCCTAACTACTCAACCTAACCTCCTCTTTTAACCTAACACAATGAAAACAAACCACCACTCACTCCAATAACACCCTCAGCCTTCTATTGTCCCTCCTCTGTACTCCCAGCAACTCCTCTAACACTCCTTTTGCTCTCTAATCACAACCTTATCAGTTTTAGACTCTCCCGGTCTCCAAACTCCCATGCCTCCAACCAGCAAACAGTTACCCGTAGAAACCTTCTCCACCTCAACCTTTCCCTTCTTCATTCTGCTATTGACTGCCTATTGACAAAATCGCATGCCTAGACCTGACCACCTCTGTCTCCAACAGCTTACTGCCACCCCCCTTGTACACTTTCTCCTACCTTTACACGCATAACCACGCCTCACTTGCTACAACCCAGGCAAACGGACGACACCAAAAGTCTCAATCCCTGTAAGTCTTTAACCTCCACACATCTGCCCTTCTCAAATACAACTCACGCCTCCACACCGCTAAATAAACCTACTATGGCGGTCTCATCAAAACCCCCTTATCCAATCCTTGTCAACTCTATTCTAACCTTAATTCCTTACTTCATCCCTCACTGCCATCACCCACCTACTTGCTTACGGTACAGAAGATTGCCAGTCATTTCAAAAACAAGATAGATACAATTTGTAATGAGATCTCCAGGGTCCAGCACTCTCCAACCAACATACCAGGTCCAACATCGCACTCAATACTTTCCTCCTTTGACCCTGTTACCACTGAGGAAGATGCCAAACTCCTTTCTGAGGCCCACCTCACCACCTTTTCCCTGGACCCTGTCACCACACTATGGCCACCTTCCTGTTCTATCCTAAAATCTCTTACCCACATCTTCAACCTCTCCCTCTACTCTGGCACCTTTTCCTCCCCACTCAAACATGCACTGATTACCCCCATACTTTAAAAATAAACTCACTAGACCCCACCTGTTTAACCTCTAAAATTCTTTAATGCATTTTCCACAACCATATGGGTTACTTCCTTATGGACAACAACCTTCTCGATCTCCTACAGTTTGGCTTCCTCCCACAACATTCCACTGTACTGCCCTACTAAAAATTACTAATGACCTACAAACTGCTAAAGCCAAGTCCATTACTCTGCTCTCATACTCTTAGTCCTTTCCACTGCCTTGACAACAGTTGACAACCCACTCCTCCTCAATAAACTCCACTCCCTTGGCTTCCGTGACTCTGCTCTTTCCTAGTTCCCCTCTTACCTATCTCAGCACACTTTTAAGGTCACATACAACACCATCTACTTTTCTCCTCTTCGTCTTTCTGTTGGGCTACCCCAAAGCTCTGTCCTTGGGCCCCTCCTTTTTTCCTCTTTAGACCTCTTTCCTGTTCCGGTTGATAACCTCTCAGGGCTTCCAATACCACCTCTACACTGACACCCATAGCTATTCCTCCACTCCCCAGCTCACCATCTCGATCTTATGTATCACAAATCTACTAAGTGACATATCAGTAAGGATGTCACACCAGTTCCTCAAACTCTGTCATTCTAAAACTGTGCTTTTAAGATTTCCTCCTCTGCGATCACCCCCTCATGATTTTGCCATTGAGATCAACAGTACAACCATTGGTTCCTCTGCACATGCCAGGGTGCTGGGTGTAATCCTAGACTCCGACCTCTCCTTTAGGCCTCACATCCAATCACTGGCTAAATCTTGCCACCTCAACCTACTTAACATTTCCAGAATTCTCCCCTTCCTAACCAACGACGCTACAAAGGAACTACCTTTAGTACTGTACTGCAACTCTCTCGTTACAGGTCTATCTTTACACAGGCTATCCCCCTTCAGTCTATTATGAATGCTGCTGCTAGACCTATACACCTTACAAACCAATCCGTTACTACTGTCCCTCTCTACCAATCCCTTCATTGGTATCCAATACCTCAATGTATAAATTCAAAATACCAACCATGACATACAAGGCCATCCACAACATCACTCCCAGCTACATCACCAACCTCATCTGCAGCTATCACCCAAATCATCGTCCTATCAGCTTCTCTCAGGACATCTTGCTCTCTAGCTCCCTTGTTACTCCTTCCATGCTTGACCCCAGGACTTTTCCAGAAGCTCTACCATCCTCCGGAACTTCCTAACCAGTCCACCTTTAGGCAATCCTTAAAAACAAGTTTATTCAGGGAAGCCTACCCTACCTCCACCTAAAAAGCTGTACTTGAGTCCCCTCCACCAGATCACCCCCTGCAGCTATTTCCAATTGCACCACCTCCCCCTCCCTTTAGATCAGTGGTCTTCAAACAGTGACCCAGGGGCCAGATGCGACCCTCTGCTTGCTTTTATCTGACCCCTGGGGCATTATTCTTCCCAGACACTATTTTCCCAACTGACATCAACAATAGGGCACCATTTCTCCCACTGATACCAATGATGGGGCACTATTCCTCCCCATAATACCAAATGTGGTTATATTTTCACCCATTGACACCAGGAAAATTTTCATTCACACTGGCCACAGTCTGGTTCCCCTAAAGTCTGAAGCACACTAAAATGATCCCTTTGTTTAGAAAGTTGGAGACCCCTGCTTTAGATTGTAGGCTCCATGAGCAGGGCCATTCTATTTCTTCTGTAATAAACTGTGCTGTAATAAACTGTCCCCCTATTGTAAAGTGCTGTGCAAATGTTTGGCGCTATATAAATTCTGTATAATAATAATAGTAATGTATGTATAATCTGAAAACTCGGCTAATTTCATGTCTGTATGAATTTTCTATCATGTATTGGTGTCAGGGAAATATTAATTAATACCAAAGATGATGTTAAAAAGGAAGTAAAGTCTTCTTTTTTTTTCTTTTTTTTTTTTAAGCTTTTTTTTTTTACTTGCAAAGTAAAGGCATATTGTGCTATTATGTCAAACTTACTGCCAACTAAGCCCTTGTCATCCCTGCTGGAGGCCGCATCCATCTTCACCTGTCTTCCTTCCGGGTCAGTGGACTCCGCTGTGTGACAGGCTGGAGCCATGTGACGTCACTCCCGCACATGCACACAGGCGTCGATGGTCATGGCACAGGCTTCTGAAGAAAGGGCACGGGCAGCCGTTCCTTCAGAGCGCATGTGCTGTTGACATCATCAGCGCAGGATACAGTGAATATCTCCTAAATGTGCAATCTATAGGTAAGTCTTTATTACAGGCTTACCTATAGGTACAAACATTAGAAGGAAGTTTACTTCCTCTTTTTAATAGCGCATTTTCCATCAAAAAGTATACTCTTTTCACTCCTCCTTCATGGGTACTGGGGCATGCTCCTCAGGCTTCTATAAATGATCACAGTTGGGCAAAGTTAGACATCCCTTCCATCTATCGCCCCCAAGTATTTTTTCACTGGTTTGGAACTGTGGCTCCAAACATGGTGGTGGCAGGTTGCCGCCACCAGGAGTTTTCTTTATATTCCAATGCATGACTCAATAAATGGCAAGCCATACAATTGTTTGTATGAATATATGGGAACACACAGGCTATAGACAACAGTAAAATATTGGCAGAAATGGATTCATGGAGACAGACTTGCCCCTATCAAATGGTAGTTAGATGATACTTTCCTGCCGGGATCCTAGAAAATAGTACCGTATATACTCGAGTATAAGCTGAGTTTTTCAGCAAATGTTTTTGTGCTGAAAATGCCCCCCTCGGCCTATACTCGAGTCACCTTTTTGCGCCTGATCTCCCGTAGGTCCCCTGGACCCTAAACTTGGCACACATATAGCCCCATTTCTCCTCTACAAGTGTGCAACGTCTATTGTCTGTGGGACCTACAGCTGGGGAGCACCGTTTTTTTTTTTTCAAACATGGGCACCCCTTACATAGACTTCCATGTTAAACATCAATCTAGTCATGGGCACAGTGAGGCAAGGGCACAGTGAGGCATGGACATGGACACAGTGAGGCATGAAGATGGACACCCTAGGCTTATACTCGAGTCAATACGTTTTCCCATTTTTTTGTGGCAAAATTAGGTGCCTCGGTTTATATTGGGGTCGGCTTATACTCGCGTATATACAGTAATTATTATTATTATTTTTGTTTTAATAGTTCTTTAACCCCTTCCATACAGGGCATTTTCACCCCCTTCCTGCCCAGACCAATTTTTAGTTTTCAGCGCTGTTGCATTTTGAATGACAATTGCGCGGTCAGGCAATACTGTACCCAAATTAAATCATTATGTTTTTTTCCCCACACAAATAGAGCTTTCGTTTGGTGGTATTTGATCATCTCTGCGGTTTTTATTTTTTGCGCTATAAACAAAAGAAGAGCGACAATTTAAAAAAAACACAATATTTTTTCCTTTTTATTTAATACATCTCACAATATTTTTTTTTAAAAAAACGTTTTTTCCCCTCAGTTTAGACCGATACGTATTTTACGTATTTTTGGTAAAAAAAAACCGCAATAATCGTATATTGATTGGTTTGCGCAAAAGTTATAGCGTCTACAAAATAGGTGATAGATTTATGGCATTTTTATTTAATTTTTTTTACTAGTAATGGCAGGGATCTGCGTTTTTTTTTTGTGACCGTGACGTTGCGGCGGACATATCGGACACTTTTGACACGTTTTTGGGACCGTTCACATTTACACAGCGATTATTGCTATAAAACTGCACTAATTACTGTGTAAATGTGACTGGCAGGGAAGGGGTTAACACTAGGGGGCGCTGAAGGGGTTAAAATGTGTCCTAAAGTATGTTCTAACTGTAGGGGGAGGGGGACTCACAGGGGGAGGAGATCGATGTGTGTTCCTCTGTACTGGGAACACACATCAGTCTCCTCACCGCTGACAGGAGGTGGATCTGTGTGTTTACACACACAGATCCACACTCCTGCCGTGATTTCCGGAAATCACGGGTGCCCGGCGGCAATCACGGCCCGTCGGGCACGCGCGCGGGATCGCGGGTGGTGCCGCGGGCGCGCGCGACGCCGCGCGCGCGCGCGCGCGCGCCCCAGAACGCCGTGAAGACAGGACGTTGTGCAACGTCCTGTCTCATCGGCAAGGGGATCACCATGACGTGATTCCCCTATAGGCCGGTATGGAAGTGGTTAATGATTGATTATTCACTTCTGAATTATAATTTAAAATGTAAGCGGACATCCATTAAAATTGCTGCTACTTCTACATTATTTTACTAAATAGGAACCACTGATCAAACCCAAGTCTCCCGAGTCTCGCAGTTTTTAAATGTCACTTTCCAGAAATCATTTTAGTAATTTTGTTAACTTGGAACTCATTTGCATCAGCGAATGTCCCTTAATGTCTTCTGGAAATGATGAATCTTCAATTATTGTTTCCCCTTGTGAATTCCGAACACTGAACAAGTTTGGGAGTAGTGTTCTAACTTCGACCACCACGCTGAAATACAGATCAGGCCGCGTAATATGCTTAGGTGCAGACGCAATGCACTGACAGAGGCATTTATTTTTCTTTTACGATATAAGATTTTATTAGGTCAGTAAATCACGGAAATACAGATTGGACAGAATAAGCAATAGGCCTGAGATGTAACTACTATATTATGTTATTTCTGGTGAAATAATGGCCATTCTGATGTTAAATCTCATCTCCGCTATCTGAGGAGGAATCAGTCATATTTTAAAGAGGAGCTAAAATAAAAAAATTCTGGAGCTGTCAGTGGCAACCTGTTTAGATTTGTAATTATAATCCGTGAACAATGTAATGTTTGAAGACTATGGCCCGGATTCACATACATCGGCGCATATTTATGCCGCCGTAGCGTATCTTATTTACGCTACACCGGCGCAACGCGGAGAGGGAAGCACGGAATTCACAAAACAAATGCTCCCAACTCTGCGCCGGCGTAGCGTATATTTCTGGGCGTAAGTCAGCGTAAGTGGAAGTGGGCGTGATACATTTAAATGAAACGTGACTCCATGCAAATGATGGGCTGAGCTGCAGACAAGTACTTAAAATGAACTGCGCATGCGTACGCATCCCAGTGCGCATGCTCACAATCACGTCGAAACAACTGGCTGAGATACGTCAAATCACTGCCTACGACGTGAACGTAACCTACGCCCAGCCCTATTCACGTACTACGTAAATGACGTAAAATTTGACGGCGTTCGTTCCCTGGTCCATACCTTTGCATGAGTTGCGCCTCCAATATGGGGAATAACTTTACACCGGACGTAAATCTTACGCAAATTGCTTAAAACATGCGTCGGGCGCAAATACGTTCGTGAATCGGCGTATCTCCCTCATTTGCATATTTGCATCAAAAATCAATGGGAGTACCAAATGCGTCCAGCGTAACTATGCGCCCACTATACGCCGGCGTAGGCAAGTTACGTCGGTCGGATGAAGTCAGTTTTTTGGCGTATCTTAGTTCTATGGGTACGGCGCATAGATACGGCGCATATTTGTACTTACACGGCGTATCTCGAGATACGTCGGCGTAAGTGCTTTGTGAATCCGGGCCTATGCATTTAAATCGCACATGTCAAACCCAAATTAGACAGCGGGTTGTAGTGAGAAAAATATTTCTGCAAGGGCCCACATTAGATGTACGGAGGGGCCTCACCAACCTAATCACAAAACATAATAACATAGTAAATCATAAAAATAATATTACTACAATACTCTATACATGATAAAGGTGCCTGAATTTTTTTCCGCAAGATTATATAATGAAGGCTTTATGAACTATTGTAGAGCCTGGGGCTGCACTCATATGCAATACTTATGCCGCGTACACACGACCGCTTTTAATGTCATGGAAAAAACAACGTTTTTCTCAACGTGATTCTTGTCAAGCCTGCCTTGCATACACACGATCGTGAAAAAAAAACATGCTCGAGCAAAGCGCGGTGACGTACAACACATACGACGGCACTATAAAGGGGAAGTTCCATTCGGATGGCGCAACCCTTTGGGCTGCTTTTGCTGATTTTGTGTTAGTAAAAGTTTGGTGAGAGACGATTCACGCTTTTCAGGCCGCGTACACACGGCAGAGAACCTCGACGGGCAGAACACATCGTTCCGCCCGTCGAGGTTCTCTGCCGGCCGTCAGATTCGGCGACCCGTCCGTCGGGAATGGCAACCAGCCATTCATCCCGACGGGCCGTCGAGCAAATAGAGAACCTGCTCTCTATTTCGGCTCGACGGGTTTCCCGACGGGATGCTCGCTGAATCCGTACACACGGCCGAGGTTCTCGGCAGAATGCGGCTCCCAGCGAGGTTCTCGCTGGTTTCTGCCGAGAACCTCGGCCGTGTGTACGCCGCCTCAGTCTTTTACAGCGTGACAAATGTGCTATCTCCATTACAAAACCTAGTTTTACCAGAACAAGTGTTTTCCTATGCCAATCCTAGGGTCACAAGCACCTGGGTTCAGAAATATTTCTGGCACCCCACATAGGCGTGGTCATTTTACTAACTCCTCCCCTTTACAAATGTTTCTGTGGCAATGACTCAACCACAGAGATGCTCCCCCACAAAGTCTTTATTACACTGGGATCCTTACATGATCAATAAACAAAATACAGGAAGAGAAGCAGAGTACTTTATTGGGACCTGGAGGGGGGCCTCTCTGATTGACACAGAGAGGGCTTCTGTTAGAGAGTGTGTTAGAAAGACCCCCAGACATACTACAGACATGATACAGGAGATGGTCAGAGACTGCAGACATTGTACAGGAGATGGTCAGAGACTGCAGACATTGTACAGGAGATGGTCAGAGACTGCAGACATTGTACAGGAGATGGTCAGAGACTGCAGACATAGTACAGGAGATGGTCAGAGATTGCAGATATAGTACAGGAGATGGTCAGAGATTGCAGACATAGTACAGGAAGAGGTCAGAGACTGCAGACATAGTACAGGAGACGGTCAGAGCCTGCAGATATTGTACAGGAGATGGTCAGAGACTGCAGACATAGTACAGGAGATGGTCAGAGACTGCAGACATAGTACAGGAGATGGTCAGAGACTGCAGACATAGTACAAGAGATGATCAGAGACTACAGACATAGTACAGGAGATGGTCAGAGACACATCAGTTCTGGACGGACACACACCTATGCTCAGAACACTACTTATGGACTGACACAACCAAAAAAGAGAAGGGAGGGGGAGAACTCTGCCACTTTGACGCCCCCACCTCTGCAGGCGCCTGGGTGCAATGCACTCTGTGCACCCTGCCTAGGATCGGCCCTGCCTATGGTACATGTTAACATATATGTGTTTTTCAGCAGTTGCTTCTTTAGAAAGGGTCATGGACTTTTTTCCCCACAGCAGATTGTGTTTTGTGTGTAATAAACGTAAATGGACCAAAAACGCAAGTGTATTATTGAGCACCTATACATCCTTGCCGCACTCCTTTCTCAATTTTGAACCAGTCAGTTGTTCCATGTCCTGTTCTAATTGTTGCTTCTTGACTTGCATACAGGTTTTTCAGAAGACAGGTGAGGTGGTCTGGTATTCCCATTTCTTTTAGTATTTTACGCATCTTTTTGTGATCTACACAAACGTATTACTGTAGTCAGGGCTTTTTTCAGTGGGAACACAGGGGAACACAGTTCCGGCACCTCCAGGACTAGGGGACTGTGTTGCTGAGGAGGTCTACTGTTTGTGGTGGGGGATCTATTGTTGCTTGGGGTGGGTCTTATATTGCTGGGAGAGATCTACTGTTGAGCGAGGGGTCTATTGTTGTTGGCTGTCGTCAAGTCTATTGATGCTGGCTGTGAGCAATCTGTTGTTGATGCCAGGAGTCTATTGTTGCTTGGGGAAAATTTTGTTAGTGGTCCGTTGTTGATGGGGGATACTATATTTTTACTGGCTGCAGGGGATCTATTTTAGTGCTTTTCTTGCTATCATTACCAAATTCCACACAAATTAAAGGGTTACTAAAGGATTTTTTTTTTTAGCTAAATAGATTCCTTTACCTTATTGCAGTGCTGTTTTCATGTCCTCATTGTTCGTTTTTTGCTTTGATGTTGCTGTATTTCTGCTCTGATCTCCACACTTCCTGGTTGTCTGTTTCCTTATAACCAAATAAGTGCTGGGAGCTTTCAAGGAGGTGTGATTACTGTGTGTAAACTGAAACTGGGTTGGTGCTGAGGGGTTTTAGACAAACCATCACTGGCCTCTATTGGCTCTCTTGCCCTGTACATCAGAGAGACAGGAAATAACAATAAAAAACGAAACTAGAACTGTAGGTTGATTATTTGATTGATTTTTATCTGTTTTTAATCATTTTTAAAAGGAATCAGTTAACTTTTATGACTTTTACAGTCATTTCAGCCCAATTTATTTTTTCCTTTAGTGACCCTTTTAAAAATTATACTTGGTTCTGTATTCCCTAAAAAAAAGGCAGTACTGGGAGGTGGGTACTGGGTGAAACAAAGGAATGGTGCTCATAGGTGGGTAGGGGCAGAGAAAAGATGTGACTCGGAAAAGGGGAGTTCCTGCACCTCTTCTCTAAGGCTGCTTTTACATAGGAGGCGTCAGCCGCGGTGGCGGTATAGCAGCGCGATATTCAGCACTGCTATACCGTCGTATTTACCGCGGTATTCGGCCGCTAGCGGTGCATTTTTAACCCCCGCTAGCGGCCGAAAAAGGGTTAATACCGCCCGCAATGCGTCTCTGTAGAGGCGCATTGCGGGCGGTATTACCACGGTTTCCCATTGATTTCAATAGGAAGGCGCGGTATAGGAGCGGTGAACACACCGCTCCTATACCGCTGTAAATATGCGGCTAGCAGGACTTTTGGAGCAGTCCTGCTAGCGCACCGCTTCAGTGTGAAAGCCTTCGGCTTTCACATTGAAGCCTGCAGGCAAGGTTTTTTCACGCGGTATAGCAGCGCTATTTTTAGCGCTGTACCACGTGAAAAACGCCCCAATGTAAAAGGGACCTAACAATAAAAGCCCTGACTGTAGTCAATAAAGCAGAAGTAGACATTTTTCTGCAACTCCCTTGCTTTCTCCATGATCCAGCGAATGTTGGCAATTAGTTGGACATAAGCGGCAATAAATACCTCACAAAAGTTCCAATCCTTCCCTATCCAACCATATATGAGTTTTGCATACATTTAAAAAAATATCTACATCCAAAGCCCTTTAAATAGCACAATATAACAGCATTCACTCCCCGTCTTGGTTTGGTTCATTTATTATGGATTTTTTCCTTTCTAAAAATGCCGCTTTTACTGGGTTTGAGTAAACTACAAATGAAGACCAACTTCAAATCAGCTGATGTTTTATTTGTATATTTTAATTATCATTTTTTTTTTTTTACAGATTGGACCCCAGAACTCCCTTTCCTTCTTAGCACTGTAAAAGTAATGGAACCATTTTCATTTCAATGTTGGCTAGATAAACATCGTTCAGAAATCATTCAGAAAAAATACTTACAGTTATTTGCAGGCGATTATGAGACAGAGGTATGGTATCTCATTGTCTTTAGTATATCAACCCCTTTGTCTTAACCATCTAACTGCCACTATTACTGGACAGCTTGATCTGCTAAAATGTTTGTTAACCCAACACTTTGTATTCCTGATATGTGGCTGCTGCACGATGTACTTGTATGAGAAAGTATTCTGTTCTCTTTGTATTGCCTCCTTTATGTGAACTTCCTGGTGTTCCTGCCAGTCCCTCTGCTTTCCTAATTCAAATTTACCACACTAGGTATGAGAGCACATTGTGGTCAGTTCCCTAGCTGTTCTCCTCGCCAATGATCAGATTGTCCTGTCCCTTAATGCACAATTATTCATTGGAGAGCTCAGTGTGCTGCTACTTTTCCTTCCCCCAGCTCTTATGCAGCTGAGAACAGAGGGAGTGTGATCACTTCTAAAAAAAAAAAGGCATTTATATATTGTTTTATATCTATATACAAATGTTTTGCCTTTCATTTCTATTTCAAACTCAGTGGGTTGTTTAACAAGGTGATTGTTTACAGTCACTTTAAAGGAAGCAAAAATATAACACTGTGGCAACACGACTTCCAGCGCAACTTTACACGGCAACTTGGAGACAACTTGAGCGTGACTTCAGCGCTACTTGGAGCGACTTACAATTTGACTTCAAGTCGCCTCCAGGACAGGCGACTTTGCCAGTGGCCAATCACATAATAATCTGCTCTGTGGAAGGGAGGGGTTTGCCTTAGAAAACAATTTTCACCTCCTGGAAAGTTGCTTCAGTTAAGACAGGGGATCCGACTTTGGAGGCGACTTCCATTGAAATCTATGGGTACAAGTCACCTAGAAGTCGCCTTGAAGTAGTACAGGAACCTTTTCTGAAGTCGGAGCGACTTCAGTAGTGTACATTAAGACGGCTCTCATTAACTAACATGTAATTTCTCATGTCGCGTGACTTGGGGCGACAGAAATCGGATCCCAAGTCGCGGTAGTGTGAACCGGCACTTACTATTAATAATCTAATAGTATCCAGTCCAGAAGCACAAATTAGTGCACCATCCAAATTTTTCTTTGGTACATTGGTAGGCTCAATGGCTACACCACTGCTCCTATCTCTTACAAGGGCAAGTCTATTGATCGATATGTGCAATGCAATGAACAACATATGAAAGAATAAGCAAGTGTATGGTAAATGTGACTACATCACAATTAATTTTTTAAAGGCTAAAGGTTGCCCTGTACAGGCAAAAGTTTCTGTTTTGGGAAGACCCCTGTGGGTCTGGGATTGCTATTAGCTCTTTGAAAAAACAGTAGCAAATGTATTGGTGACTCCCATTCAGGGCCGTCTCTACCATAGGGCAAACAGGGGCAGCTGCCCAGGGCCCTGTCACTGTTGGGGGCCCAAAACAACCACCTTTAGGGGTCCGATGGTCCGGAGGTCCCCAGGGGCCCAAGATGGCAACCCCCCCTTTTTTTTAATTTATTTTTTAAATAAAAAAATATATTTATTTTATATATTTTTATTTTATTTTTTATTAAAGGGCCAATTTTTTAAATATATTTTTATTTTTTATTAAAGGGCCAATTTTTTTAGGGGTCCCCAGGGACCCGGAGGCCCCCAGGACCCAAGATGGCAACCCCCCTTTTTTTATTTATTTTTAAATAAAAAAATATATATTTATTTTATATATTTTTATTTTATTTTTTATTAAACGGCCAATTTTTTAAAATATATTTTTATTTTTTATTAAAGGGCCATTTTTTTAGGGGTCCCCAGGGACCCGGAGGCCCCCAGGGCCCCAGATGACAACCCCCTTTTTTTATTTATTTTTAAATAAAAATATATATTTATTTTATATATTTTTATTTTATTTTTTATTAAAGGGCCAATTTTTTTTAGAGGTCTGGAGGTCCCCAGGGGCCCGTAGTTCCCCAGGGCCCCAGATGACGACCCCCCCCCCTTTTTTATAAAAAAATAAAAAAATTTATATATTTCTTTTAATATATATATATATATATATATATATATATATATATATATATATATATATATATATATATATATATATATATATAATATAAATGTTATTATTATTAAAGGACCCAGAGGTCCCCAGGGCCCTGGATGGCAACCCCCCTTTTTAAAAAAAAAAATAATATTTTATTTCTTTTTTTTTCTTTTTATTTATATATATATAATTAAAGGGCTCAGAGGTCCCCAGGGCCCCATGTGGCAAACACCCTTTTTTATTTTTTTTATAAATGTTTATTTTTTTATTTTTGTTTATATTTTTTTTTATTAAAGGGCCCAGAGGTTCCCAGGGCCCTGGATGGCAACCCCACTTTTTTTTTATAAGTGTTTATTTTTAATATATTTTTTTTATTTTATTTTTTTATTAAAGGGTCCAGAGGTCCTGGATGGCAACCCCCCTTTTTTTGTAGTTTATTTTTATAAAAAAAATAAAAATTATTAAAGGGCCCAGAGGTCCCCAGATGGCAACCCCCTTTTTAAAAAAAAATATATATTTTTTTATATATATTTTTTATTTCTTTTTTTCTTTTTATTAAAGGGCCCAGAGGTCCCCAGGGCCCCGGATGGCTACACCCCTTTTTTTATATATATTTTTCTTCATTAAATCTTTTTTTTGTAAAGGGCCTCCCGCTTCTAAATTCGCGGCAGCCCCGCCCCCCCGCGTTTCAATTTAAGGGGGAGGCACCCCCCCGTTCTCTGCTCCAGGGGGCCCATGCCTGAAGCTGTGTAAGGGGCCCCATAATTCCTGATGGCGGCCCTGCCGCCCATTAAGCCCCTGTGCTGCCCACAAATCAGGCTGAAAATCATCAGCGGCACGCAGCCAGGTGACAGTACTGCTTCCCTTCCCAGTGTTTTAAAATGTACAGAACCCCTGGCTTCCCTTTAGACGTGCCCTTTTCCCTTCCTGCCACTGGGTGCTGCTTGTATATAAAAGTGAATTAGAATGTGATTTTATAACATCCCCAGTTTGCTCTTCCCGAGGCTGACTTCTTCATGTCCTGCTCTTCAATGTATGTCACTGTTTGCTAATCTATATTGTAAATAGAAGTTTTCTGTAGAGTGTGCCCAAAGTCTTTATAATATTTGATGATTCACTGCAGGTCTGGTCAGTGTTTTAAAAAGTTCCTGTATTTTACACATGGCATGGAATGGGGTCACAGCACCGTCTGTCCATTCTGCTTTAGCACCATGGGACCCCAAGGCCATGCCATGTGTAAAATAGAGGAACTCCCCAAATCACAGACCAGACCTGCAGTCCAGGCTGAGTGAGGCCTCAGAGCACACGGCATTACTGTCTTTATTTAACTGCTTGATGGGCTTATTTTGGGCCTGGCTGGTTCACATGTATGTGTTTTGGCGGCCCACATTTGTGCAGGCACAGCAGCCCATTCATTTGATGCCTCATGTAATAAGCTGAGCACACGGCACACCTATGCCCATCAAGAAATGAAATACAGCACTGTCTGTCCATTCTGCTGTGACTTATCTGCAGTTCCCGCTCTGTAAAACTCGCTGCATTTTTAGATGTTTAGGTCACGCTTTTAAAAACACATTGCGTTTGTGTGTGCAAGAACTGCAGGTAAGTAGCATGGTGCAAAAGCAGAATGGATTTCAAGGCAACTGATTTAAAAAAAATGAAGAATGCACCTTTTTTCTGCAGGAAACAAAGGCATGGCAGCCCATTCAAATCAATGCTGTGCCTGCACAAATGAGGGCCGCCAAAACACATACATGTGAACCAGCCAGGCCCAAAATAAGCTAAAGGGGGGGCCCAAAAAAAATGTTTGCCCAGGGCCCAAACCATATTAAAGACGGCCCTGCTCCCATTACCAGAGCTGTATCCTGGCCTAGGCCAACAAGGCCCAGGCCTAGGGCAGCACTTTGCAGGGGGGCAGCACGAAAAGAGTCCCCGCCGGCTTACGCTACATTGTTAGGAAAATTAGTCTAGCGCCCCCATAAAGCGGCCAAGCTGCTTCTGGTATGCGGGCGGCCGGCATCCCACAACTGTGGGGGGGGGGGGCGTTTCTAATTTTGACTGTTTTAGCATCCTGGACCACAAACCTTCCTCACTGTGCTATATGTTTCTGCTGCAGCATCTACTTAAAGTAGAACTATAGGCAACACTTTTTTTTTTTCATTTTGGGTAGAGTAAGGGAGGGTTATAGCCCCTGTCAGTTTATTTTTTACCATCCCTGTCCCATTGTGAAGATTTCCCTTCACTTCCTGCTCTATGGGCAACCAGGAAGTAAGAGGAAAACTAAGTAAATTAAGGGAATCCATTGCCCCCCCCCCCCCAGGCCCTCAGAACTAGTGTGCTCACTCGAAAATCTCAGGGCGGGTCTTAAACAACACAGGGTGTGGCCGTGACAGGTGGGGGTGGGTGATATTTAAATTAGGGGGTGCGCAACTTTAGTCAGGCCTAGGGCAGCACAAAACCTAAATACACCTCTGCCCATTACAGTAGGGTGACCAGACATCCCCGGTTTCCAGGGACATTTCCTAGATTGAGAAAACTGTCCCCGGACCAAGTCTGTCCCCGGTTTTGTCTCCGGATTGGATTTGAACAGGGGCTGGGGCAATTTCAAAGACAGTCAGTGCAGAATAAAAAATAAAAAAAATCTAAATTACACACTCCAGCTCTGCTGCTGCTACTAGCTTAGGGGTGTATTTTTTCCCATGATCTGTGCCCCTTTCTGATGATCACGTGCTGGTCGGAGCGGAGGAAATGTTACTTCAGTTTCGGGTACATGCCCATTCAGCTCCAGTCGCATGTTCTTCTGCCTTGGCTAAAGTTCTGGCCAGCCGCCTGCCTGGTTATCTCCTTGATCTTCCTCCGCTCCCCACCCAGTAGTAGTCGGTGTCTCGTCACATTCAGCTCCCCATCACAGATTGCAGTAACATTCCATCGCCGCCATCTTGCTACACCCCACACTCTTGCACAGTAAGGATTGAGTGAGAAGGGGGAAAGCAGACATCTTATTATATATTTATATGCTTAAATACAGTATTTGTAAATCCAACGGACTGTTTACATGTTAAATGTGAAAATCAGAGGTGTTCTGTCAAATTAGCAACCATGTAAAGTCAGCAGGTTTGCTGCTGCTTTTAAAATTTAACATCTAAACTGTTTGTCGGATTTCCAAATACTGTATTTAAGCATATAAGCTCTGTTTTGTGTTGAAAGTAACTGTGAAATCTAAAACTCCGGTGGGGGTAACAAGATGTCCGCTTGCCCCTTCACACTCTCTCATTACTGTGCAGGAGTGTGGGGTGTAGCAAGATGGCAACGATGGAACGTCAATTCCGGAGCAATCTGTGATGGGGAGCCAAATGTGACGATACACCAGGGCCCGGAGAGTAAGGCCGTGTACACACGATTGGTTAAACCGATGAGAATTGTCTGATGGACCGTTTTCATCGGTAAAAAAACGATTGTGTGTGGGCGCCATTGGTTATTTAACCATCAGTTAAAAGAAAGCCAACTTGCTTTAAATTTAACCAATGGATTCCTAACCGATAGGTCAAAACCGATCGTTAGTAGGCACAAACCATCGGTTAAAAATACACGCATGCTCAGAATCTAGTCGACGCATCATTGGTAGCATTGAACTTCATTTTTTTCAGCACGTCGTTGTGTTTTACGTCACCGCGTTCTGACACCATCGGTTTTATAACCGA